>CM077148.1:108174594-108824986 GCA_039583875.1 Platanthera guangdongensis | reverse complement strand
TCGCAAGCCTTCAAAAACGTACTCTCTCCAGGGTGAGTCCTAGCAACAGTCCTACTCGCAGCATCTATCTACGCGAGGTCGCTGGGGAAAGAGCGAGCAAGCAAACAGGGCATGACAGAGAAAACCCATAAACAAAATATATGTAAAATGACATTGCTATGATGAGCGCAAAAGATATCAAAAATATACTTTCATTAAGTAACAATATTTACATGCCGAGCTTGCCTTGGAGAGGTTACATGTTATATACAATTAGGCCTCGACCCCCCCCCCCCCCCCCCCCCGTTAGATTGGCGGTCCTCCCCTCCCTCGCCTGACAGATCCTGGAAGCCTTTCCCGAACAGCGCGTCCAAGCTAGCTTCCTTCTCGCTGGGTGGCGTCGCCGGGAACAGGACCGGCATTAGATACCAGGCCGAGATCTCCTTGCACCCCTCCACCAGCACTCCAGAATCCTTCATCATCTGGAGGGTGCATTCGGCGGCCTGGATGAAGTTAATTCGTAGCCTCTCGGTGAGATCGGCCTCGCCGAAGATCCGCAGCCTCTTGTAGGGGAGGGAAGTATCTGAGCCGCTGGCTGGGAAGAAGATCTTCGCCTGGCTGCGGACCTCGCGGTTAAGGTGTTGATTCTTCTCCTTCAGCTTCGCGTTCGCCCCCTCCAGCTCGGCAAGGCGGGCGCGCAACTAGCCAATCTCCTCCCCTTGCTCGGCATTGCGAGCCCGCAGCTCCCCTGCGGCCTTGGTATCCTGGTGAAGAGAATCCGGTTAGAAGCAGCACAAAATATTCTAAGTAAAAGAGAAGAGGAGAGCTTGACACTTACCAGTCCGCCAGCGGCCGGGGCGAGGAGGCCCTCAGCGATGCCAAGCTGCTTCGCCTGATCAGCAACCTTGTCCTTGGCAACATCGCGGGCTTGCTCGGCTTTTAGGAGTTGATTGCTGTGGGCAAAGCTGCGGCGTGTTAGTATATGGTGGAGCTCCATGGTCCTCAGGTGAGCCTGCAGACCCTCATGGCTGAGCTGCCGCAGGGTCATGTTCTTGTAGGCCTCGGCATCCTCGCGGCCATAGAGGCCGAAGCCGAAGGCATAAACATGGCCAGTAGAGGGCTCGCGGTCATGCCAGGACGGATGCAGATTGGAGATGGAGACCCGATGTAACAGTCCAAATTTCGGAAACAGGAAATTTTTGGGTGACACGGCCTGGGACACGGGCGTGTCCCAGGGCATGTCAGCTGACACGGCCTGCGACACGGGCATGTCGCAGGGCATGTCGAGGTTGTGTCGACGATCGGGCTTTGTCTCGACGATTTTTCGCTCGACGATGTGTCGAGAGGGGGCACACGGCCCAGGACACGGGCGTGTCGAAGGCCGTGTCGTGTGCTCGACGACTGTTACTCGACGATCGTCGAGTGTCGAGACGTGGGTGTCGAGTGTTGAGAAGTTGCACACGGCCTGTGATACGGTCGTGTCATAGGGCGTGTCAAATCGGGTCGACTAACTCAGCCCGCCGAAGGATTTCGACAGGGCGTGTCTTTGTGCTGTGTCAGGGCACACGGCCTGGGACACGGGCGTGTCACAGGCCGTGTGAAGTCTCGGGATGATTTGGGATTTTTTTCGCCCAGGCACACGGCCACAGACACGGGCGTGTTCGAAGGCGTGTTGGTGACACAGCCCATGACACGGGCGTGTTCCATGGGCGTGTCACTGTTTTGGATAAGTCGGTTGACCACCGCTTGAGGCACACGGCCTGTCACACGGCCGTGTCCGAGGCCGTGTCGGGTCAAAATCTGTGTTTTGGCAAAATCGTGGCCGTCCATTCCTTCAGCTGGGATCCAAGGGCTGAAGCTTCTTTCTCTTTTTCCTAAAGGCCGAAAACTGAGAAGTGATTCTCATTTGTTTTGGCCTTGATCTTTCTTCAAGTTAAGAGAGAAAGAGAGAGAGAAAGGAGGAGGAAGAAGGAAAGGGGCTGCTGGTGGTGGTGCTGCTGGTTACCGACGAGAAATCCGAAGCCGGCGTTGCGGAGGAAACGCTTTGCGAGTCTTGCAAGCAAGCTTTAAGGTCATGGCACCGAAGCGGTCGTCAAGGGTAACGACTTTTCTTCCTAGCCATGTGAAGGCTTCTTTTTGGCATAGCTTTGTGATTTCCCCCACCAAGAGGTGGCTGATTTTGGGAATCTTTGGGTGGATGCTTAAAATCCCTTTGTTAGCATATAGATCCGGAAATGGAGTACGGAATAGGCATGCTGTGTGAAGCCCATCTGGACAGGTTGTTCTGGATTGGTGATGTTGCATACGAACCAGAGAAGACTCCGTGATAACGTGTAGGTTAAGGAGTCTACGAGTTATGCCTGTGAAAAGGAGTAGCAGGAAGTACTGGGTTGGTAGCCCAGAAAAAAATAGCCATGTGATGTTTTTGGGGCCAACCTGTGAATGAGGCACAGGAAGTACTGGTGTGACCAGGAAATACCCTTTTGTGATGCTTGATGTCGTAGGGTGTCCACCTGTGAAGCGAGTAACAGGAAGTACTGGCATGATAGCTAGGAAAGACCCCTGACATTTATGCTTGTGCGGTGTCCACCTGTGAAGAGAGTCACAGGAAGTACTGGGAGGCCCAGGAAAGACCCGCTGTTGTGCTAAGGAAATGGGTATCGAGATATGCCCAGGCTTGAATGCCAAGAACAGGATTGGTGTGACCAACCCGTGCCTTTGTTATAGCCATGAGTACGCTGTACTCAGAGAAGGCAAGGCGATTTGAGCAACGGGGGGTGGAGGATCCGACCTGCGCTATGTCCGTCCGACGTGAGACCAAAAGGTGCGGTCTGTTGGAGCGCATAGCAAGAGTCTTCGGCCTGTGCGCCATGACACAATGGGGGGATACAGGCCATCCCGGTGTAGGAAGACTAACTCCGGCTACACGCCATGGAGTAAATGCTCAAGAGATTTACCGTTGGGTGATGACCCTGATACGGTGGTGGGCAAGAGATTTGCCGGAACACCAAGAATGTGCCCTGAGTGCACGGACCGTTGTGCCGGGTGGCGAACGGTTGTCATGGCTTGTGTGCGTGAAAGCACATTTTAATGATATATATATTGCCATCCTTGTGATTTACTATGCCTGCAGGGAAGATTACCGCTGCCCCGAGAGAAGGGGTAGGGTCATTATAATTTGGTCAGCTGAACGCTGACTGTTGCTTTTGTTTGCCACCGATTGGGTGGATTGTCCTTGTACAAGTGCTGGAGAGCCGAGCAGGATGCATAGATGTTGATGTTCCTGCTGTTGTTGCTGCTACTGCTGCTAGCCCTCGAAGGCTATCTGTGTGATTGTGTGTGTTTTCGTTTATTGTGGCCGGCCTGCGCGCCAATTTGTTTAGGCCACTGCTTAAAAGCCCTGTAAGGCCATAAGGCCAACTCTTTGGACTTGTTGTAAGACATTCCTATAGTTTATAAAATGTGGAGTTTTATGTTTGGACATTCATGAGGAGTTCAAGTTGTAGTCTAAGCTTCCGCTAGAATGATTTGTGATAGGTGCGATGCGCTACTCTGGTATCATCTTGTACCTTCACCGCCTGTTTTGTGATATATACTGTGGGGCCCCGGCCGGACCTTCTAGAATATACCATATGAACGGATGGGGTTGTTACATTTTTGGTATCAAAGTCTAGTGGAAGGCGCCCCGATCTGGGAAACCATTTTATAAGAAGAGATGGGGCAAGAAGTCCAAGCCTAGTGGACAAGCTCCTTCATCCGTTGCAACGGGAGCAACGTCAGGGGCTACCTCCAAGCCAGATACTCGGGTCTGCTTCAATTGTGGCCGCATGGGGCATATTGCGCGCGATTGTCGGATGCCGCCAAAGAGTGAAAAGAAGGCGGGAGCATCTTATGCGGAAAAAGGAAAGGCGGTGCTGGATTCCTCTGCCTCGCAGGCGCAACCCCGGGTCTACAATCTTGGCCTGCAAGAGGCCATCAAGCAGAGTGACGTAGTCACAGGTATGAGTTTAGTTTTGCATATGCTATTGGTTGTATGCTTTGCTTAGTACCCCGATGTTTTCGGTTTGTATGTGTGACATGTTTGTCATAGGCTTTGTGATGATTCGGGGCACGCTGGCGCGAGCACTGTTTGATACAGGTGCATTGCATTCTTTTCTGTCTAGTGAGTTTATTACGCGGCTTGGGATACCCAGTCGTGCAAAGACAGATAGCGTCAGAGTGGTGTTGCCGAATGGCTGTTGGATGCTTGCGAATCAAGCTTGCGATGTGGCGGTTCAATTAGGAAGTCAGGATTTTTGTTTAACAACATTTGTTTTGCCAATATCGAAATTCGACGTGATTTTTGGGATGGATTGGCTTGCGGAGCAGCATGCTATGATTGATTGCCAGTCCAAATAAATCACGTTGGGCCAGAATACCGAACAGGAGACAAAGTTCGCGGGTATGCGAGGAGTGGGCGGGACGTTGATGTCTGCACTCCAGGTACTCAAGGCTGTTCGGAAGAGTGCAAAGTGTTACTTTGCACTAATTCAGGCTGTTGAGCCTAAGGCCAGTTTGTGCGAGGTTCCGATTGTGGCAGAATTTACAGATGTGTTTCCCAAGGATCTCCCTGGGCTACCACCCCAGCGGGAGATTGACTTCACGATCGAGTTGGTGCCAGGTGCAAAACCTGTGGCCCGCTCGCCATATCGCGTTGCGCCAAAAGGGATGGCTGAATTGAAGGTTCAACTCCAAGAAATGTTGGAGCAAGGTTATATACGCCCAAGTATGTCACCTTGGAGCGCGCCTGTTCTTTTTGTAAAGAAGAAAGACGGTGGGTTGCGGTTGTGTATCGATTATCGTGAACTGAATAAGCTGACCGAGAAGAATAAGTATCCGATACCCCGGATTAATGAGTTGTTCGATCAGCTGGTGGGATCGACCGTCTATTCGAAGTTAGACTTGAAGTCTGGTTATTACCAGTTAAGAATTCGGGAAGGTGACATTCCCAAAACCGCATTTGGAACGCGTTATGGGCACTATGAGTTCACAGTCATGCCATTTGGACTGTGTAATGCGCCCTCGGTGTTTATGGATCTGATGCACCGTATTTTTCGCGAGTACCTGGATCTGTTTGATAGTGTTCATTGATGACATCCTGGTGTACTCGAAGTCCAAAGCCGAGCATGAGCTTCACTTGCGGTTGGTGTTGAACACGTTGAGGCAAAATCAGCTCTATGCCAAGTTCTCGAAGTGCGAGTTTTGGCTATCGTCAGTAGCATTTTTGGGCCATGTGGTGAGTGGCGCGGGCATTGCAGTGGATCCAGCGAAGATAAGGGCCATACAAGAGTGGCCAGATTTGTCTTCCGTGGCCGAAGTCAGGAGTTTCCTTGGACTTGCGGGCTACTATAGAAGATTTGTGGAAAACTTCTCGCGGATCGCTTTGCAGCTCACCACATTGACGCGAAAAGATCAGAAGTTCGTTTGGACGCCAGAGTGCGCACGAGCTTTTGAAGAGCTGAAGATTCGGTTGACCACGGCGTCGGTGTTGTCTTCGCCACGTGGAACCGATGGATTTGTGATTTATAGTGATGCCTCAGGGAGCGGCTTAGGCTGCTTTCTTCTGCAGAGTGGAAATGTTATTTCTTATGGCTCACGCCAGCTGAAGGTGCACGAGCGAAATTATCCCGTCCATGATTTGGAACTAGCGGCGGTGATTTTTGCACTCAAGATGTGGCGACACTACCTTTATGGTGTAAAGGTGGAGATCTATACCGATCATAAGATCCTCAAGTATCTTTTGGACCAGAAAGACTTGAACATGCGACAACGAAGGTGGTTGGAGTTCCTTGGGGACTATACTTTCGAGATTCACTATACGCCCGGGAAGGGGAATATTGTCGCGGATGCCTTGAGTCGGCGGGTTCCGGCTAGAGCGAATTGGTTACAAAGGCATGATAAACGTCTTATCCAGGAGTTGGAGGCGTTAGAGATCTATTGTGTAGACAAGAATTCCACTGCCATTGCATGTTTGAACTGGATCGAGGTGAAATGTGACCTTGCGGACCGAGTTCGACGGGCAACGGAGTTGGATGAAGATCTCTTACGCTATGTGAATGAAGGGCCAGAGGGCAAATTCACCTGGATTGACGGTCTTTTGCGAAAAGAGGACCGTTTGTGCGTCCCAAATGTGGGGAAACTGAGGGAAGAACTGATGTATGAAGCGCATTTTACAAAGTATTCCATTCACCCCGGGAGCACAAAGATGTTCAACGATATGAAGAAGCTTTTCTGGTGGCCAGTGCTCAAGAAAGATGTTGCCCTTTATGTAGCCAAATGCCAAACCTGTGCGTTGGTGAAGGCGGAATGCCAAAAGCCGGGCGGTTATTTGAAGTCACTGCCGATCCCAGAATGGAAATTTGATGATATTTCCATGGATTTTGTGCACGGGTTGCCAAGATCGCAGCGAGGAAATGATTCCATTTGGGTCATTGTGGACCGGCTAACGAAAGTAGCACATTTTCTCCCGAACAGGCAGGATGATTCAGTTGAAAGTTTGGCAAAGTTATATGTTGACCAGATTGTGCGGCTTCACGGTGTTCCTCGGAGCATCGTAAGTGATCGAGATGGGCGATTCACGTCAAATGATTGGAGGCTAGTTCACCGACTGTTGGGCACGAAGTTGACTTTCAGTACAGCCTTTCATCCCCAAACGGATGGCCAAACTGAACGTACCAACAGAACAATGGAGGACATGCTCTGAATGTGCGCCCTTGACTTCGGAAAGAGATGGGAAGATCATCTCTATATGGTCGAGTTTGCATATAATAACAGCTACCAGGCGAGCATTGGGATGGCACCATATGAAGCTCTATATGGAGGGAAGTGTCGTACTCCCTTGGCTTGGGTAGAAGCGGGCGAAGCTCGGGTTTTGAAACCAAATGAGGTTGATGAAGCAAACTCAACCATACAGACTATTCGAGAGAGATTGCTTATTGCTCAAGATCGAGAAGCGAAGTACTAGAACGCCAAGCACCGGAACGTGGAATTTGCGGTTGGCGATTGGGTCTACTTGAAGATCAAGCCATTCAAAGGTGTCTCCAGGATTCGACGATTGAAAAAGTTGAGTCCAAGATATTTGGGTCCTTTTGAAGTGGTTGAGCGAGTTGGCGAAGCGGCTTATCGGCTAGCTCTGTCGGCAGACTTGGGTGGGTTGCATGATGTCTTTCACATCTCGGTGCTTCGGAAGGCCGTGAAAGATCCATCTAAAGTGATCGCGGATGATCGTGTGCCGGTGGAGTATGGGCTAACAACGAGAGTTAGACCCATTCAGATCGAAGATCGAGCCGAGAAATAGTTGCGGAACAAGACGGTCGGCATGGTGAAAGTCCGGTGGGACAACTGCGGCCGTGAAGAACTGACGTGGGAGCGCGAGCAAACCATGCGAGAAGAGTTCCCTGAGCTGTTTGTGTAATATACAAAGAGGATGTTGTAACATCAAATTTGGCATGTTGTAACATATTTCTTGCTGTTTACTGTTGCCTTCCTGTGTCTGAATTTGGAGGACGAAATTTCCTGTAGGAGGGGAGGATTGTAACAGTCCAAATTTCGGAAACAGGAAATTTTTGGGTGACACGGCCTGGGACACGGGCGTGTCCCAGGGCGTGTCAGCCGACACGGCCTGCGACACGAGCGTGTCGCAGGGCATGTCGAGGTTGTGTCGACGATCGGGCTTTGTCTCGACGATTTTTCGCTCGACGATGTGTCGAGAGGGGGCACACGGCACAAGACACGGGCGTGTCGAAGGCCGTGTCGTGTTCTTGACGACTGTTACTCGACGATCATCGAGTGTCGAGACGTGGGTGTCGAGTGTTGAGAAGTTACACACGGCCTGTGACACGGGCGTGTCACAGGGTGTGTCAAATCGGGTCGACGAACTCAGCCCGCCGAAGGATTTCGACAGGGCATGTCTTTGTGCTGTGTCAGGGCATATGGCCTGGGACACGGGCGTGTCACAGGCCGTGTGATGTCTCGGGATGATTTGAGATTTTTTTCGCCCAGGCACACGAACACAGACACGGGCGTGTTCGAAGGCGTGTTGGTGACACGGTCCATGACACGGGCGTGTTCCATGGGCGTGTCACTGGTTTGAATAAGTCGGTTGACCACCGCTTGAGGCACACGGCCTGGCACACGGCCGTGTCCGAGGCCGTGTCGGGTCAAAATCTGTGTTTTTGGCAAAATCGTGGTCGTCCATTCCTTCAGCTGGGATCCAAGGGCTGAAGCTTCTTTCTCTTTTTCCTAAAGGCCGAAAACTGAGAAGTGATTCTCATTTGTTTTGGCCTTGATCTTTCTTCAAGTTAAGAGAGAAAGAGAGAGAGAAAGGAGGAGGAAGAAGGAAAGGGGGCTGCTGCTGGTGGTGCTGCTGGTTACCGACGAGAAATCCAAAGCCGGCGTTGCGGAGGAAACGCTCTTGCGAGTCTTGCAAGAAAGCTTTAAGGTCATGGCACCGAAGCGGTCGTCAAGGGTAACGACTTTTCTTCCTAGCCATGTGAAGGCTTCTTTTTGGCATAGCTTTGTGATTTCCCCCACCAAGAGGTGGCTGATTTTGGGAATCTTTGGGTGGATGCTTGAAATCCCCTTTGTTAGCATATAGATCCGGAAATGGAGTACGGAATAGGCATGCTGCGTGAAGCCCATCTGGACAGGTTGGTCTGGATTGGTGATGTTGCATACGAACCGGAGAAGACTCCGTGATAACGTGTAGGTTAAGGAGTCTACAGGATATGCCTGCGAAAAGGAGTAGCAGGAAGTACTGGGGTGGTAGCCCAGAAAAAAATAGCCATGTGATGTTTTTGGGTCCAACCTGTGAATGAGGCACAGGAAGTACTGGTGTGACCAGGAAATGCCCTTTTGTGATGCTTGATGTCGTAGGGTGTCCACCTGTGAAGCAAGTAACAGGAAGTACTGGCATGATAGCCAGGAAAGACCCCTGACATTTGTGCTTGTGCGGTGTCCACCTGTGAAGAGAGTCACAGGAAGTACTGGGAGGCCCAGGAAAGACCCGTTGTTGTGCCAAGGAAATGGGTATCGAGATATGCCCAGGCTTGAATGCCAAGAACAGGATTGGTGAGACCGACCCGCGCCTTTGTTATAGCCATGAGTACGCTGTACTCAGAGAAGGCAAGGCGATTTGAGCAACGGGGGGTGGAGGATCCGACCTGCGCTATGTCCGTCCGACGTGAGACCAAAAGGTGCGGTCTGTTGGAGCGCATAGCAAGAGTCTTCGGCCTGCGCGCCATGACACAATGGGGGGCTACGGGCCATCCCGGTGTAGGAAGACTAACTCCGGCTACACGTCATGGAGTAAATGCTCAAGAGATTTACCGTTGGGTGATGACCCTGATACGGTGGTGGGCAAGAGATTTGCCGGAACACCAAGAATGTGCCCTGAGTGCACGGACCGTTGGGCTGGGTGGCGAACGGTTGTGATGTCTTGTGTGCGTGAAAGCACATTTTAATGATATATATATTGCCATCCTTGTGATTTGTTATGCCTGCAGGGAAGATTACCGCTTCCCCGAGAGAAGGGGTAGGGTCGTTATAATTTGGTCAGCTGAACGCTGACCGTTGCTTTTGTTTGCCACCGATTGGGTGGATTGTCCTTGTACAGGTGCTGGAGAGCCGAACAGGACGCATAGAGGTTGATGTTCCTGCTGTTGTTGCTGCTACTGCTGCTAGCCCTCGAAGGCTATTTGTGTGATTGTGTGTGTTTTCGTTTATTGTGGCCGGCCTGCGCGCCAATTTGTTTAGGCCACTGCTTGAAAGCCCTGTAAGGCCATAAGGCCAACTCTTTGGACTTGTTGTAAGACATTCCTATAGTTTATAAAATGTGGAGTTTTATGTTTGGACATTCATGAGGAGTTCAAGTTGTAGTCTAAGCTTCCGCTAGAATGATTTGTGATAGGTGCGATGCGATACTCTGGTATCATCCTGTACCTTCACCGCCTGTTTTGTGATATATACTGTGGGGCCCCGGCCGGACCTTCTAGAATATACCATATGAACGGATGGGGTTGTTACACCCGAATGGCCAACTCATCCCACTGCACCATGGGCTCCCCCGCTGAGTCCTTCCACCGCCCCCCGAAGTTGAAGAGGGGATGTTGTTTCGGCGCCCCCCGCTCGTGAGCCGTCCTCTTCGCCGAAGGAGGGTGGTGGGGGGGGGGGGGGAGATCGCCGCCCCGGAAGCAGGAGCCTCGCCGCCCTTCCACCTCTTGCTGGTGATCTCCTTTAGCAGGCTCTTCGGCAATGCATCCGGGACGGTTTCCGGCGAGCTCATATATTTGGGGCGGGGCTGACGTCGTTGTTATTGTTGCCTCCGCGAAGCCAGCAGGGCTCTCCTCATCTTTTTGGCAGTTATTGATGGTGTGGCGGGTTCGACCCCGCATCCTCCCGTCACCTCTTGCTGGAGGAGGGTTGCGAGAAGCCCGCCTTGTCTCGGTAAGCCGCCGTCGCTGCCCTCTCGCGAGCAAGAGGCTCCGTGTGTAGCCCCGAGTCCGCAAATGGCGGGTTCACGAGAATTATCCGCTCCCCTGCAAGAAAATACTTGGAAAAAGTTAGAAGAATTTCAGCAGCAATATTGTGAGCTCTACAATCGGGTGAGCTCGACAAGATGAGGAGAGAACAATACCTTCGCCGGGTAGAATGGGGGGGGGAGCGCGTCGAGGCCCCTTCGCAGGATGGCGACCTCGAAATCCATGTGGAGGAAATATTTGTGGAGCTCGACATCATTGCCAGATACGGCCGGCGGGCGGTAGACTTCCTCGCCTTTTTGCTGCAGCGAGTACGGGATGTTGCCGAGATCTCCCTTGATAAAGGTGATCCTGGTCATCCAGTTGTGGTGTTTGTTCGCGATCTCGCGAACCTTGATCAGCGAGCCGCCGAAGTAGGCGACCCCATCCGGCGTCGCCTTGTAGGAGAAGTGTTTCCTGAACACTGTTAGGTTGAACTCGATCCTCTCCCGCCGAAGGTAGCTCGCGAACGCCACCATCATGGCGATGGCATTGGAGTTTAACTGCGCGGATACTGCGCCATAGTACTTCAGAATTTGCCGGATCTCCGGCCAGAGGGGGAGGCGCAACCCCACCTCGAAATGCGAGATGGGGAAGGCGAGCTCATCCTCGTAGAAAGTGTTGATGGCCTCCCCTTGCCTCGGCCTGCGCGCCTCGACGCCCGACGGAATGTATTCCGTCTCGAACTCCGCGAACTCCTCCTTGCTGGTATGCCCCTCAAAGAAGCAGTAGTCGATGAAGTGTTGGGCGCACTTGCTACAGCCATAAGCGTTAGGATTGGTCTTGCCCATGATCGCGAGAGAAGGCGGGCTGCGAGTAGAAAACAAATAGCACAGGAAGACAGAAAAAGAGTAAGATGTAAAAGCAGCAGTACGGGGGTTGGTGGGGGGGGGGCTATTTATAGAAAAAGTAATCAGGTCAAACTGTCCAATCAGCCCAGCTCACCAACCCCAGCTCGCCGACTTCCGGCGTGTCACAACCAAGGCTAAGTCAAATGAGAAGCAACATTTTATTTGAATACCGCATATCTAAAAATGTCTTGATATAAATTATTACAACCAACTGGCGCAGGAATAAATAAGCGAGGCACGCGGGCAGGGAGGAAACAAGGGGGCGAGTACCGGTCGTCTCGGGAAGGGAGCCGCCCATCATCTACCCCGGCCTCGCATCCCCCGTCCCCCAGATTGTCGCGCGTGGAGCAGCTCGCGGATCCTCCCCGAGTTCACTTGTGCCACAGAGAGGCCCTCATCGATCTCGTCCAGGAGCCGGGAAGGAGACAGCAACTCGCGAGTCCGACCACCCTGCACTTCGTCGGCAAGCCGGGCGTAGTCCTGCTGCACCATCTCGTTGACTTCCCGCACCTTGCGCAGCTCGAACACCAATTTATTGAAGAGCTTGACTTCCCTCCGGGTCAGCTCGCCTAGCTCTACTTCCGAGCCTATGTAAGGGTCCAGCGAGTTCGGGGAAGGGAGGGGCGAGTCGTGGACCACCTGTGAAGTCTCCTCGGCACCGAATCGGCTGGGAGGAGCTGTGCAGACAAGCATCAACAAAGTTAGGTATGCCGAGAGGGAACTTGATAAGGATCAAAGGGAAAATTTACCTGACAAACACGACAACTCTAAGGAGATGCGGGGAGGGACAAGCCGTAGGTCCTTCCCGTGCCCCGGGCCGTGCGTTCCTGGGGAGAGATGCTCAAATCCCGGGACGAGGATGGTCTCCACACCCGCCCCTGTGGTTACACCACCTCGCTGGGGAGAAGGGGCGGGCACCGGCGAATTCGACCTCTTCGAGCTCACTGGCAGGATCCCAAAGAGAAGAGGCAAGTCCCGAGGACGGTTATCTGGTGTCATGAAACGCGAGTCTGCGAGAGTGGTCTCGCCTCATGGTGTGGGCTCTCGCGGCGTAGAGCCCCCTACGTCATCAGGTTGACCGTCCGGGTCGTCGCTGACTGTGATAATCTCTCTACCCTTCTCAAGAACTGTCCGAGTGGAAGAACCGGTCCCCATCTCCAGGGTGGTCCTCTGGTCTTCATAAATTGGCTCGGCCGCTTCGGGAAATGACTTGCCCTCTTGGAGCTGGGCTCGGCAGAATCAATTTGTGGAACATTCGGTGGGACCGCTGTCAGAGCGGCCACGCGAGCAGCCGAGGTCTTGCGGGCTCGGTTGAGGCGCTCTTGTATTTCCTTGGGGATCAGCATCTTGGCAGTGTTAGAGCAAAGGGAATGACAAGAGTCAGGCAGGTAGGCAGGTGTGTATATATAGCCACAGGTGGACCCCACCGAAAGATTCTCTCTGGTCCACCCCGCACTCGCCGAACACTGGGGGTTGGATTTTTCTTTCCAAGCTTTGCCAAGCTCAGAAAGAGCGGGGATTATCTACAACCCCGTGTCTTGCGATTAGGATCATCAGGAGCGAAGTCGGCCGGCGCAGATCTCCCGGGCAGCAGGCGAGCTTGGCAGAAAAACCTGGAGGCAGCGGGCGAGTTCGGCATTCGTCTACCGAAGATCGTCATTCATCGACCAAAGATCGACAATTGTCGATCGGAGATCGACAATCATCGAACGCAGGCTCGGCAGTCGCCGACCACGAGCTCAGCATTCGCCGACCACGAGCTCGGCATTCGCCGATTGAGCCAGGATTCGTCGACCTAAGTTCGACTATTGGAGGCCTATCGACTGGCGAGCTCGCCGTCCCAGCTCGCCCTCACGCAAAGGAGATCGGCAATATCAGGCGAGCTGATCCGCCGAGGTGGCCGAGCTCTCCGACTCGCCCAGGTCTATGAGGTACTTTTTACTATTTTGCCCCCGTCGGTCTGCCCATAGCCATTCAAAATAGCGGAGTTTGGTTGTTGGCAGACCCAGTTGGGGGTATTTTGGTAACTTCAGGTCAGTTCTGTTTTGTTATTGGCAGTTCAGATTCTAAAAACTATAAATAAGACTGATGGACCCGCGAACAGACTCTTACTGTGGTTGGTTCGGTGAGTCGATCGCCGCGGGCTCGCTCGGGTAGGCAAGTGCACCTATCGCAAGTAGTACTCGATATTCGGGGGAATACCGAGGTCGTATTGTTCTCGGGGTCGCGTTGACTATTCTTACTCCTCCGGGAGGACTATTATTTTACTAAAAGAAAGGTGGATTTTTTTACTTAATAAAAGACGAAAAAGCAAAGGAGCGAAAAAAAAAACGATTTAAAAAATATTCGATGAAGGGTTAACGCTCGGCATCGAATCGGATTAAGACTAAAACAATTTTTAATAATTATAGGACTTAGTTTTCAAATTAATAATAAGGCAACTTGGCCGTGGAGGTTCCACAAATGCGAGCTCACCTAGCTATAGGGATATCGCTCACCTAAACGTTAAGACTATTCGACCGAACGTTAGTCCGACGAAGGATTCCTCTTAACGCCCGCTTTACGCTAAGAACCCCGCTATTGGGTGGGGAACCCAATCCGGTAGAATTACGCTTGTCCTCTTTCGAGGGTATGCACGCAACTCTATTTACCCAAGGGTGATCGGTCCATATGCACGGCCTCTCGGCTAGCTAGCATATGGACTACGGAAATAGGGCCCACACATCGATATGTGATCCTACGCGTCGTAAACCCGGGGTAAACCTTAAGTCCTTAAATTAAAATGAAAATAAAGAGCTTTAATTATTTGAAATTATTTTAAATGTCCCAATGCTCTTTGATGCCGAGGCTAATAGCGATTAGCCACACATCGGTATGGGGACGGCTTATAATTTAGTGAGGCGCAAGTTCGAAATTAAACACTAAATGATTATAAGAAGGGGACACAAGAAAAATAACAACATTTAGAAAACTGAAAAACTAGCTAAAACAAGAACTCACGCACACTCCAAATTATAAGTTAAAAAGGAACTAAATTACACATGAAAGAAATTTGCATATTCAAAATTTGCGAGTCCCACTCAAACGAGTGGGGGCGGTAAATAAAAGCTGAAAATTGCAAGTCCTACTCAAACGAGTAGGACTGAAATGAAAGCGAGTCCTAACTCAAATGAGTAGGAGAAAATAAATGCGATTACAGGGCGATAAAGTCCAGCCATTTAACTCAAGTGAGTAGGCGGAAAAATGAAGAAAGAAAAATTACAAATCCTACTCAAACGAGTAGGCGGGAAATAAAGTCCGGCCATTTGACTCAAGTGAGTAGGCGGAAAAATAAAGAAAGAAAATAACAAGTCCTACGCAAACGAGTAGGACTGAAAATGAAAACGATGCGCCATTTAACTCTTAACGAGTAGGCGGAAATAAATGCACACGAACACACACACACTCCATATGAATTTTAAGAAAGCGATAAAGCTAACACCTACACTCACACACGCTACAAAATTTTAATCAAAGCATTAAAAGAAAGCATTAAACTTTAACACCTACACTCACACACTATACATAATTTGAATCAAAGCATCACAAAGTTATACTCATACACTCACACACACAAATTGAAAGCAAAATGAAAGTTACCTAAAAATTAAAACTTTAACTTTTTCATACTTAGGTTTTGCCAAAAACAAATAAAAAGAGGAAATTACAATTTTTAGAAGACAAAAGTTTTTTTTCAAAACATATTAAAATCAAAGTTTTTGGAAAATTAAAGTGCCAACATTTTCATTCTTATGATTTTATGAAAGTGATAAAAAAGGTGAAAAAGAAGATGAAAAGATGAAAAAGAGGTTTTACAATCCTAAAAGAAAACTAAGTAAAAAAAAGAAACAAAATCACTTTTTAAATCTCTTTTATAAATTCATGAGAATGAAATCAAAATTCTCTCAAGAAAAAGACATGGTGAGAAAAAAAAGGAAAACTATCATACCTAAGCATGAAGACAAGTTAAAAACATGTAAAGTAAATAAATTACACTCATACACACACACACACATTTCATAGATGAAGAACAATGATTAAACCAAGGATAAAAAGGGGAAGGAAAGTGGGCACAAGTGTTCATTCCAAAGCCATATATGAAGAGAAAAACAAACATTTTATTGATTAAAAGAAACTATTACAAGCTATTACAAGGGCTAAACCTAAAGCAAAAACAAACATGAAAGAAAAGAGGGAGAAATCTCCTTACATAGCCTTAGAAATCACGGATGCAGCCCACAAAAACACACTAAATTGGCCCAAAAATCTGAACCCTTGGACCTTACAGAACTGGGCAATTTATAGGCAAAAAATTCTAAGTACACGCCCTAGGTCACGGGCGTTTAGGTGGGGCGTGACAGTACTATTCACAAAGACGGCCGGCGATTGGACAGGAAAGTTGACTTCGGGCTGAGTTCGCGGCAGTCATGCCCCAGGTCACGGGCGTGACTCTGGGCGTGTCGGGGAGGTAGAACCGGGCGCGGGTTGCGCCGAAAGTCTTCGGCAGCATCTTGTCGGGCTAGCTGGAAAGGTCACGCCCCAGGTCACGGGCGTGACGCTGGGCGTGACAGTTTGTGTCGACACTCGACGAATGTCGAGCAGAAAGTGTCGAGTCGAAATCGTCGAGCGGAAATTGAGTCACGCCCCAGGTCACGGGCGTGACGCTGGGCGTGACTGTTGGTGTCGACACTCGACGATCGTCGAGATGAATTCGTTGAGTGGAGTGAACACGGGCTTGGGTCACGCCCCGTGTCAGGTGACACGGGCGTGACACTAGGCGTGTCGAGCTTTTTTACTTCAGAAATCTGCCAGTTCACGGAATTTGAGCGTCACGCCTTGGTCACGGGCGTGACAAATATGTCACGGGCGTGTACGGCCCAATTTTGGCAGATTTTGAACTTTTTCTGAAAAACAAAATAAAACAAGTTAGAAGCAAATTTACAAGAATATGAACATTTTATTGAACAAAAATAAGTAAAAACGACGAAAATAAATGAAAATGACTAAATTAATGTGCACAAAAATACGCATATTTTCAATTCATCAAATACCCCCATACTTAGGCTTTTGCTATTCCAGAGCAAAAGTTTGAGGTGAATCTATAAGGAATAAAAAAAACTCTAAGTTTTAGCTACCGCTAAATCAATTATAAGAGAGATCGAAATAAATATACGGGGTGTAAGAGTTAAGTCCTAAAATTATGTAGATGATTTAAATAGCGCAAAAGTTTTGGCCAAAAGACTTCTTGATGTAATCAAATAGAAGGCAACATTTGTAATGGTTAGATTAACGAAAATAGTTTGGAATTATAAGAACTCTAGCTTATACGAGTGCTACTGGAAATAATACAATTTACTAATTATGCTCTCAAAAAGATTTTTGAATTAATTCTAGAATCGTGTAATTGGCTAAGGGGGTAGTGGGTTTATGAAGAGGGTTTTGATTTTTGAGGCGAGGTAATTTTTTCTCGAACCTCCATTTTTTTTCTTTTGGATTATTAGGAAAATGAAATCTTATTTTCCTAATATGATTTTTGTTTTTCAACTTCATAATAATAAAATTAACGCAATGTATATTTGTAGGAGTAATGAATTTTATCCTCTAACTCCATATATAATCTTTTTAAATTATTGGGTGCCTATGTTTACGGAACGAAATCTTATTCCCATTGACATAGGATCTTTCAAGGATAAAATTTTTCATGCCAAGTAGGTCATGAAAAGTAAAGGGAGAAAGGAAAACTAGATTGTAATCCTAAAAATTTTTGAGAGCAACCTTAATAATTTGTACGTTCCAATTTTTTTTTCAGAAAGCTAAAAGTAAGTATAATTGAATTCTATAGTCGTTATTTCCTAACATAATATACGTGCTCCTATCAATGAAAAATTAGAAGTAGTGCCTAAAACGAGTTTGCTATTTTTAACAAAGCATAAAGAATTCTTTAAAACTTAACCCCGGGTATTTAAATTTTTTAATCAATAATTAATAAACGGGTAGCAAACAGAGAATTAATAGTATTCACATATAAATAAACTCAAAACGGAATTTTTTGGATAGCAGGAAAGTTAAGGGTGGAATATTTGATTTATTTGTTGCAAAACATTTTTTTGATTTTCATAGTTTTTATTATCATTTTTTTCTGTTTTTCATTTATTATCTTTTTTTTGTATTTTTGTTTTTCTCAATTTTTTTGAAGTTTTTTTGAACTATTATCTCTGTTTTTTTGTAAATTTTTTTTAAAGAGAATTTTCATTATATGTACAAAATCATGGGAGAAAAAGAGAGGTTTTATAAGAATGAGGAAGGGGGAGAGAGAAAAGAGTATGTACAAAAAAAAATATTTACAAAGTGAAACTAAAAAAAAAAGAAAGAGAGAGAATAACAAAAAAAAAAAAATTTTGGATTTTTCATTTAAAATTTTTTTCATTTTAAGATGTTTTTTAATTTTTTGGAGTTTTCATTTAAATTTTTTTTTTCATTTTAAGATGTTTTTTAATTTTTTTGTTTTGTTGTTATATGTATTTTGTTTTGTATTTTTGAAATGCAGAAAAATATTGAAGTGCAAAAAGTAAAGTACGAAAATACCCCCATACTTAAGTCCAACATTGTCCCCAATGTTGTAACGTAAGTATGCGGAACAAAAAAGGAAAGACAATATATACAAAGAAAAGAAAAGGAAGGGGGTAGAAGCTTCCCTGAAACGCGTAGGGGGAGGCAGATCAGAAACCCTGCGTTTATTAGAAAAGAAACAACAAAGATAATAAGAAAAGAGCGAAAAAGATAAGCGATGGGTGCCTCCCAAGAGCGCTTTGTTTATAGTCATGTAGCTTGACTATTTTGCCGGGTTTATTAGGTGGAGGAAAGTTATGGTTTCGCTAAAACCGATCACTGGGTCGCCTGCTATATAAGACTTTAACCGATGACCGTTTAACTTAAATGAACCTTTTTCTAGGTGGGAGACGAGTACGGTTCCATATGGAAAAACCCCTTCAACTAGGAAGGGACTGGACCATCTAGATTTTAATTTACCTGAAAAAAGCATAAGACGTGAATTGTAAAGAAGGACAAGATCGCCCGGAGAAAATAATTTTTGGGACTTGATTTTTCGATCGTGATATAACTTAGAGCGCTCCTTATAGAATTTATTGCTCTCGTAAGCGTTCGCACGCCATTCATCGAGCTCGTTTAGTTGCAGTTTTCTATTCTGAGCGGCTAAGTTGGAGTCGAGGTTTAAGAGTTTTAAAGCCCAAAGAGCGTGATGCTCTAATTCTACGGGTAAATGGCACGCTTTGTCGTAGACTAACCGGAACGGCGTACAACCAATTGCGGTTTTGTATGCCGTCCGATATGCCCACAACGCATCGTCGAGTTTAACGGACCAATCTTTCCTATTGAGCGAAACGGGTTTTTCTAAAATTCGCTTAATCTCTCGATTTACTACCTCGACTTGGCCACTTGTTTGCGGGTGGTAGGGGGTGGCAAGCTTCTGCGTGACTCCGTATTTAGCTAACGTCTTAGCCATAAGACCGTTACAGAAATGCGTTCCCCTATCACTAATAATTGCGCGAGGCGTGCCGAAGCGAGAAAATAAGTTTTTAAGAAATGTAACGACGACTCGCGCATCGTTGGTGGGGAGAGCTTGCGCTTCCGCCCACCTGGATACGTAGTCGACCGCCACTAAAATATACATATTTTTGAAAGATGGAGGTAGGGGGCCAACAAAATCTATGCCCCATAAATCGAAGACTTCGCACTCTAAAAACATATTTTGGGGCATCTCGTCGCGACGAGAGATGTTACCCGACCGCTGACAGCTATCGCATGCGCGCACAAAATTATGCGCGTCTTTGAAGAGAGTGGGCCAAAAGTAGCCCGCCTCAAGCGCCTTCCGAGCGGTCCGGTTGGCTTGATAATGCCCACCGGCTGGACCCTCGTGGCAGTGCTTAAGAATTTGCAAGCACTCCACACCCGCAACGCATCTTCAGACCGCTTGGTCCGCGCAGATACGAAAAAGAAATGGGTCCTCCCAAAAGAAATTCTTCAAGTCAGAAAAGAATTTCTTCTTTTGATGATTGGAAAACTCTTTTGGAAGGACCCGCGCTACTAAGAAATTTGCAAAGTCTGCGAACCAAGGCGAAGATGACGAAGATTTATTAATGGCAAGAAGGCGTTCCTCGGGGAATCTGACATTTATTTCAGATTCGACGAGCGCTTCCGCACCCGGATTTTCTAAACGGGAGAGGTGGTCCGCCGCTAGATTTTCCGCTCCCCGCTTATCTCGGATCTCCAAATCAAATTCTTGTAGGAGGAGAATCCATCGAAGAAGGCGGGGCTTCGCATCATTTTTAGCTAATAAATACTTAAGCGTGGAGTGATCGGTAAAAACGATAACTTTAGATAGCGTTATATACGAGCGAAATTTATCGAAAGCGAAAACGACGGCTAAGAGTTCCTTTTCCGTTGTCGTGTAATTTACTTGTGCGGAAGTGAGCGTCTTGCTAGCGTAATAAATAGGATGAAAATGTTTTTCTACGCGTTGGCCAAGAACGGCACCTAAGGCAATATCACTAGCGTCGCACATTATTTCGAACGGAAGGGACCAATTATGGGCCACTAAAATTGGTGAAGAGATAAGTTTTTGTTTTATCAAATTAAAGGCGGACTCGCATTCGCTACTAAAGATGAAACGTGATTCCTTTTCCAAGAGGTGAGTTAGCGGCTTTGTTATTTTTGAAAAATCTTGAATGAAGCGTCGATAAAAGCCCGCATGGCCTAAGAAACTCCTAATAGATTTTACGTTTGTTGGATGCGGAAGTTTTTCTATAATTTCTATCTTGGCCTTATCCACCTCTATCCCCTTAGACGAAATCATATGGCCGAGGACCAAACCTCCTCGAACCATAAAGTTGCATTTTTCCCAATTTAAAACAAGACTTGTGTCCTCGCACCGTTGAAGGACACGATCTAAATTGTGAAGGCAATCGGGAAAAGAGCGTCCGAAAACAGAAAAGTCATCCATAAAGACTTCCATAATGTCTTCTACTAGCTCGCCAAAGATCGCTAGCATACATCTTTGGAACGTAGCCGGCGCATTGCAGAGTCCAAATGGCATTCTTCGATAGGCGAAGGTGCCAAACGGGCAAGTAAAAGTTGTCTTCTCTTGATCATCGGGGGAAATGGGGATTTGGAAAAACCCCGATAAACCATCAAGAAAACAATAATACGGTTGACCGGATAAACGCTCTAAAATCTGGTCTAGAAATGGCAGAGGGAAATGGTCCTTGCGGGTGGCGTCATTAAGTTTTCTATAGTCGATGCACACTCGCTAACCCGTAACAGTACGAGTTGGGACGAGCTCGTTATGCTCATTCGCCACTACGGTAAGACCGCCCTTCTTGGGCATGACATGCACGGGACTAACCCATGCACTATCCGAAATAGGGTAGATAATCCCCGCATCTAATAACTTAATAATCTCAGCTTTAACGACGTCTTTCATGTTTGGGTTAAGACGACGCTGCGGCTGAATTGTTTTGCGGCAATTATCGTTAAGAAAAATCTTATGGGTGCAAAAGGAGGGGATAATCCCCTTTAAGTCAGAGATTTGCCACGCAATTGCGTGGCGATGTTTAAATAAAACTTCCAATAAATTGGAAGTCTCCGAATCACTCAAGTCCGAAGAAATGATAACGGGAAGCGTATCGCCTTTTCCAAAAAAAGCGTATTTGAGCGATGCGTGTAAGGGTTTGAGGTCTAGGATGGGCGGTTCTTCTAGGGAGGTTTTAATTCCTATGTCTTTCTTACCAATTGGTTCGAAAGGCAAGTCTAAAGAAGTATCCTCATCGCATTTAAAATTTTCGAGCGCATAAACATCGTCGTTTAAAAATACGGACTCAAAAAAGGGAGAAGAACGATCTCCAAAAAAGGTATCTAAAGAATAGCAGAAATCGTCGCTCGATGACAAATTGTCCATCGAGGGATTAATAGAGAAAGTAACTTGGTCATCGCCTACTCGGAGGAGAAGACTACCATTACTCATATCTATTAGGGAGTGGGAGGTGGCGAGAAAAGGGCGACCGAGTATTATTGGTACCTCGGCGTCCTCCTCGATATCTAAGATGACGAAGTCTACCGGGAAGGTAAACTTGTCGACTCGGACAAGGATGTCCTCCACTACCTCGATAGGGAACTTAACCGAGCGATCCGCTAATTGGATGCGCATATTCGTAGGACTAGGAGTACCCAAACCTAAACGCGAAAAGAGCGAGAACGGCATCAGATTAATGCAAGCCCCTAAATCAGCTAAGGCGTACTTTACTAATATATTGCCAAAAAGGCACGGGATGGAAAACCGTCCCGGGTCGTTTTGTTTTGTGGGCAATTTATTAGTAAGGGCCGCCGAGCAGACAGCGTTGAGAGATACATGCGAAATATCCTCTAATTTACGTTTATTAGAAAGTAGTTCTTTTAAAAATTTCGCATATTTGGGCATTTGTGAGATAGCCTCGCAAAAAGGAACATTAATGTGAATTTTTTTAATAATAAAATAAATTTTTCATATTGCGCGTCCTGACGCTCGTTATCTAACTTATGCGGATACGGAAGAGCCTTGTTTAAAATAATTTTTTCTTTTATAATTGGTAAAGGCGGCGTAAGCGAAGAAAGGGGAAGAGGGGTCGGAGGTGAAATATGTACCTGAGGGTCGGTCCGTTTTGGATCGACCACCTCCTTTCCGCTACGGAGGGTTATAGCGTTGGCGTTCTCCCGCGTATTGGGCTCCGTGTTTCCCGGTAGTGCCCCGAGCGCGAGCTCGGACATCATCCTCGCCAGCTATCCAACCTGTTGTTCGAGTGTTTTTAGCGATCCGGTGATGTTCCGGATATTTGACTCGTTGGACGCAATATACTTCGAAAAATTTCCTCCATCGGGGAGGGTTTCAGAAGAGGAGGAGGAGGAAGAAATCCGGGCGCATAAGAAATATGGGGACGCTGAACATTATTCGGGTTGCTCCACGAGAAGTTGGGGTGATTCCTCCAACCCGGATTATAGTTATTACTATAAGGGTTGTTGTTGGGGTTGAAGGGAGGACGACCTGAATTTCCCATGAAGTCCACGAACTCTTCAGCTACGCAGACATTAGGGGAATAAAACAAGGCGGAGTGGAGGAGGCAGCAGACATCTCCGCCACCTACTTTGTTAACCTTTCAACTTGAAGGGTCAAGAGAGCAGTGGCATCCACTTCAAAAAGACCAGCCGCCGGCTTTGGCCGTCCCCGCGGGACGTTCCATTGATAGGCGTTCATAGCCATCTCTTCGAATAAAGCCTGGGCGGCCTCGGGGGTTTTGTTGTTAAGCGTACCCCTGGCAGCCGCATCAATCGTTTGACGCGTCTGAAAATTCAGCCCATTATAAAAAATTTGAACTTGCAACCACGTTGGCAGCGCGTGGTGCGGGCAACGGCGGAGGAATTCCTTAAACCGTTCCCAAGTCTCGTATAGAGACTCAGGATCGTTTTGCACAAACGAAGAAATGTCCGCCCGCAACTTTGCAATTTTTGCGGGCGGAAAGTACTTTGTTAGGAACCGTTCCGTCAACTCAGCCCACGTGGTGATACATCCTCGCGGGAGGGCATTCAACCACGCCTTGGCTTTGGACTTAAGGGAAAAAGGAAATAAGCGCAAACGAATGGCGTCATCAGTGACGCCATTAATCTTGAAGGTGTCGCATATCTCCAAGAAATTGGACAAGTGGACATTCGGGTCCTCATCCGGTATTCCATCGAACTGCACGGCGTTTTGGACCATTTGAATGACACTTGACTTTATTTCGAAATTATTATTCGCCACCGCAGGGCGAACAATACTCGACCCAGAATAATCCAGGTTAGGTCGGGCGTAATAGGACATAGTACGCTCGGCCGCCGGGGGAGGGTTAGGCGCAGCCATAACTACAACAGTAGGTTCTCCGATAGATTCCTCGGGATCTAAAGAAGGATTTCGGCGTTGAGATTGAATACGCGGAAGAGAGCGTTCGATCTCAGGGTCGAAGTCAAAATCTTCAGACTCTGAGGGTTGTCCTCGGGTCATACACCCAAACAAAAATAAAACAAAATAAACTTCTTTTTTTTGTTTTTAAAATAAAGTTTTTAGTTTTTTTTTATAGAAAATAAGTAAAAGTAATAGACTCCGGAATTCGAAATAGCAACTCGAAAAGAGAGTCCCCGGCAACGGCGCCAAAAACTTGATGGGCCCGCGAACAGACTCTTACTGTGGTTGGTTCGGTGAGTCGATTGTCGCGGGCTCGCTCGGGTAGGCAAGTGCATCTATCGCAAGTAGTACTCGATATTCGGGGGAATACCGAGGTCGTATTGTTCTCGGGGTCGCGTTGACTATTCTTACTCCTCCGGGAGGACTATTATTTTACTCAAAGAAAGGTGGATTTTTTTACTTAATAAAAGACGGAAAAGCAAAGGAGCGAAAAAAAAAATGATTTAGAAAATATTCGATGAAGGTTTAACGCTCGGCATCGAATCGGATTAAGACTAAAACAATTTTTAATAATTATAGGACTTATTTTTCAAATTAATAATAAGGCAACTTGGTCGTGGAGGTTCCACAAATTCGAGCTCACCTAGCTATAGGGATATCGCTCACCTAAACGTTAAGACTATTCGACCGAACGTTAGTCCGACGAAGGATTCCTCTTAACGCCCGCATTACGCTAAGAACCCCGCTATTGGGTGGGGAACCCAATCCGGTAGAATTACGCTTGTCCTCTTTCGAGGGTATGCACGCAACTCTATTTACCCAAGAGTGATCGGTCCATATGCACGGCCTCTCGGCTAGCTAGCATATGGACTACGGAAATAGGGCCCACACATCGATATGTGGTCCTACGCGTCGTAAACCCGGGGTAAACCTTAAGTCCTTAAATTAAAATGAAAATAAAGAGCTTTAATTATTTGAAATTATTTTAAATGTCCCAATGCTGTTCGATGCCGAGGCTAATAGCGATTAGCCACACATCGGTATGGGGACGGCTTATAATTTAGTGAGGCGCAAGTTCGAAATTAAACACTAAACGATTATAAGAAGGGGACACAAGAAAAATAACAACATTTAGAAAACTGAAAAACTAGCTAAAACAAGAACTCACGCACACTCCAAATTATAAGTTAAAAAGGAACTAAATTACACATGAAAGGAATTTGCATATTCAAAATTTGCGACTCCCACTCAAACGAGTGGGGGCGGTAAATAAAAGCTGAAAATTGCAAGTCCTACTCAAACGAGTAGGACTGAAACGAAAGCGAGTCCTAACTCAAATGAGTAGGAGAAAATAAATGCGATTACAGGGCGATAAAGTTCGGCCATTTAACTCAAGTGAGTAGGCGGAAAAATGAAGAAGGAAAAATTACAAATCCTACTCAAACGAGTAGGCGATAAATAAAGTCCGGTCATTTGACTCAAGTGAGTAGGCGGAAAAATAAAGAAAGAAAATAACAAGTCCTACTCAAACGAGTAGGACTGAAAATGAAAACGATGCGCCATTTAACTCTTAACGAGTAGGCGGAAATAAATGCATACGAACACACACACACTCCATATGAATTTTAAGAAAGCGATAAAGCTAACACCTACACTCACACACTCTAAAAAATTTGAATCAAAGCATAAAAGAAAGCATTAAAAGAAAGCATTAAACTTTAACACCTACACTCACACACTCTACCCAATTTGAATCAAAGCAACAAAAAGTTATACTCATACACTCACACACACAAATTGAAAGCAAAATGAAAGTTACCTAAAAATTAAAACTTTAACTTTTTCATACTTAGGTTTTGCCAAAAACAAATAAAAAGAGGAAATTAAAATTTTTAGAAGACAAAAGTTTTTTTTCAAAACATATTAAAAATCAAAGTTTTTGGAAAATTAAAGTGCCAACATTTTCATTCTTATGATTTTATGAAAGTGATAAAAAGGTGAAAAAGAAGATGAAAAGAACAAAAAGAGGTTTTACAATCCTAAAAGAAAACTAAGTAAAAAAAAGGAACAAAATCACTTTTTAAATCTCTTTTATAAATTCATGAGAATGAAATCAAAATTCTCTCAAGAAAAAGACATGGTGAGAAAAAAAAGGAAAACTATCATACCTAAGCATGAAGACAAGTTAAAAACATGTAAAGTAAATAAATTACACTCATACACACACACACATTTCATAGATGAAGAACAATGATTAAACCAAGGATAAAAAGGGGAAGGAAAGTGGGCACAAGTGTTCATTCCAAAGCCATATATGAAGAGAAAAACTAACATTTTATTGATTAAAAGAAACTATTACAAGCTATTACAAGGGCTAAAGCTAAAGCAAAAACAAACATGAAAGAAAAGAGGGAGAAATCTCCTTACATAGCCTTAGAAATCACGGATGCAGCCCACAAAAACACACTAAATTGGCCCAAAAATCTAAACCCTTGGACCTTACAGAACTGGGCAATTTATAGGCAAAAAATTCTAAGTACACGCCCTAGGTCACGGGCGTGTAGGTGGGGCGTGACAGTACTATTCACAAAGGCGGCCGACGATTGGACAGGAAAGTTGACTTCGGGCTGAGTTCGCGGCAGTCACGCCCCAGGTCACGGGCGTGACTCTGGGCGTGTCGGGGAGGTAGAACCGGGCGCGGGTTGTGCCGAAAGTCTTCAGCAGCATCTTATCGGGCTAGCTGGAAAGGTCACGCCCCAGGTCACGGGCGTGACGCTGGGCGTGACAGTTGGTGTCGACACTCGACGAATGTCGAGCGGAAAGTGTCGAGTTGAAATCGTCGAGCGAAAATTGAGTCACGCCCCAGGTCATGGGCGTGACGCTGGGCGTGACTGTTGGTGTCGACACTCGACGATCGTCGAGATGAATTCGTCGAGTGGAGTGAACACGGGCTTGGGTCACGCCCCGTGTCGGGTGATACGGGCGTGACACTAGGCGTGTCGAGCTTTTTACTTCAGAAATCTGCCAGTTCATGGAATTTGAGCGTCACGCCTTGGTCACGAGCGTGACAAATATGTCACGGGCGTGTACGGCCCAATTTTGGCAGATTTTGAACTTTTTCTGAAAAATAAAATAAAACAAGTTAGAAGCAAATTTACAAGAATAAGAACATTTTATTGAACAAAAATAAGTAAAAACGACGAAAATAAATGAAAATGACTAAATTAATGTGCACAAAAATACGCATATTTTCAATTCATCAAAGACCCAAGGGGTACCCCAGAAGGCATGCTTTTTGTGCCCTCCTGCTCCATTTTTCAAGTGCTTTCTGAGGGTACCTTAGCTCGGCCTCTAGCTAAGGAGGGGAAACGCTCTCAGATCTTCCGGGTATGTGGTGGGTCCTCCCCGCCGAGCCCTTGGGTCAGTTCTTTCCTATTTTCCTTATTATTTAGCTTGCAGGAGCGAAGTAGGTGCGCGATCACCCCTTTCCCGAGGGTGAACTCCACAGGAGACCGAGAAATCGGTTCCAACACACCAAACCATTATCCTATTTCAATGATTCTAGAATTAATTTAGAATTTTTTGAGAGCATAATTTTTAAATTGCATTATTTCTTTTAACTTCTTTTAAGCTAAATTTTTTTATATAATTTCAATCCATCTTTGTTAGACTAACAAAAATAAATTTTTACTTTCTATTTCTTTTATCTAGAAGTTTTTTTGAAACTCTTCCTCTATTTATTACATTTTCATAAATTAGGATTTAACTCTAGTACCCTGAATATTTATTTTGATCTTTCTTTTAATTAATTCAAGTGGTAGCTAAACTTAGGATTTATTTAATTTCTTATAAGTTCATCTCCTACTTTTGATCTGAAATAGCAAAAGCTTAAGTATGAGGGTATTTGATGAATTGTACATAGTCGTATTTTTGTTGACATTAATGTAGTCGTTTTCATTTATTTTCGTCATTTTTACCTGTTTTTGTTTAATAATTGTAAATATTTTGCTAACTTAATTTATTTTATGTTTCAGATAATGGTCAAAAATTGACCCGACACGCCCGTGTCAGCAAAACCGACATGTCCGTGTCATTTTCGATCGACGATCAAAGACTCGTGGTCGACGATTTTCCGTTCGACGATCGTCGATCAGAAAGACACGCCCATGTCAGGCAACCCGACACGCCCGTGTCATTTCTAATCGACGATCAAAAACTTGCGCTTGACGATCTCGATTGACGATCAAGACTCGCGCTCGACGAATTCCACTCGACATTTGTCGACACACCCGACACGCCCAGAGTCACGCTCGTGACCTGGGGCATGACTTCTCCAGCAAGCTTGATGATTTTCCGCTCGACGATCGACGACCAACATGACACGCCCGTGGAAGCCAACACGACACGCCCGTGTCCATCCCGATCGACGATCAAGGCTTCCAGCTCGACGAATCGCGCTCGACGTTCATCGACCCACCCTGACACGCCTAGCGTCACCCCCATGACCTAGGGCATGCCCTTCTCCACCTGGCCGACAAGATGCTGTCGGCGACATTTCGACGAACCCGTGCCCAGTTCTTCCTCCCCGACACGCCCATAGTCACGCCCGTGACCTGGGCGTGACCGTCGCGTGAACGACACGTGTCCATCCCGAAGTCAACTTTGATGTCAAATCTCGCCAGCCGCCATCTGAATAGTGCTGACACGCCCCCCGACACGCCCATGTCAGAGGGCGTGTCCCATCAAAAATTTCTCTATAAATTCAGAGCTTCTGCTTGTAATCCTGTTCCACTTTTTGGGCCATTTTGTATAAGGTGTTATGCTGCTGGGATGAATTCCAAGTATATGTAAGGGATATTTCCCCCCCTCTCCTTAGCTTTTATTTTCGTGCCTTTGTAAATCGTCGTTTTATTTAATAAAATGTGATTTTCTTCTCTTATTATGGCCTTGTAATGGATCTACGCAACTCTACTTTTATGCAATCTTGTTTATTTTTGTTTTAGCTTTATTTTTTCTTATCTTTAAAATGTGTGTGTGATTGTATGAGTATAGTTTTTTTTACTTTAATGTTTTCATTAATTTTACTTAGACTTGTTTAGATTAGGTTTTTATAGCTTTCTATTTCATTGTTATAAACCCGTAAAACTGATTTCAAAGTGATTTTCATTTCTTTTAACTTAGATTTTTCTTTTTAGGTTGTAAAACTTTTTCGTTAATTTTGCTTTATTTTTACTTTTTAATCATTTTTACGGAGTTATAGGAATGAATATATAGTAGTTTTAATTTTTCGAGCATTTCAATTTTTGTTTTAAACTTTTGGTCCTTTTAATTTTTCGTCTTCTTTTTATGCATTTCTACCGCATTCTAGCGGTAGAAATGTAGTCGTTTTAATTTTTCCATAACTTTCATTTTTGCATTTATTTGTAAAACTTTCTTGCTCGTTTAATTTTTATTTTCACTTTTTATGCATTTCTACCGCATTCTAGCGGTAAAAATGCGGTTGTTTTAATTTTTAGGTAACTTAGTTTTTATTCACTTATGTACGTGTGCGCATTTATTTCCTCCTACTCGTTAAGAGATAAATGACACATTATTTTACTTTATTCAAGTAGAGTGCGTGTGTTTTACTTTTCTGCAGTGTGGAGTGTGTTTTAATTTCTGTAGAGTGGGTGCATTTATTTAGTCCTACTAATTTGAGTAGGACCCGCATTGATTTTCTCCTACTCATTTGAGTAGGATTTGTGTGCGTGCGTATTTAAATTCATGTTGAGAGTGTGTGTGCGTGAGTTTTACATTATGTAGAGTGTGTGCGTGTGTTGTATTTATTTTGTCCTACTCGTTTGAGTAGGACTCACTTTATTTTCTCCCACCCACGCATTTGCGCCGGGTCTCGCACTTTACTGCTTTCATTTGAGTCCTACTCGTTTGAGTAGGACTTGCAATTTTCAGCATTCCTTTACAGCTTTCATTTACTGTTTTCCTTTTCTGCTTTATTTTCTACTTTTTCTCCCTGTCGTCCCCATTCAAATTAGTGGCTAACCGTTCTTAGCCCGCAGTATCGAAGAGCATTGGGACAGAAAAAATAGCTTTAAATAATTAAAGATCCTTATTTTCTAATTAATTAAAATTACTTAAGGATTGCCTAGGGTTTACGATGCGTAGGACCACAAATCGATGTGTGGGCCCTATTTTTGTAGTCCATACGCTAGCTAGCCGAGAGGCCGTGCATATAGACCGATCCCCCTTGGTAAAGAGAGTTCCGCACTAACCCTCGAGAGAGGAGGCGCGCCAACTCTATCGGATTGCGTTCCCCATCCAATAGCGGGTTTCTTAGCGTAATGCGGGCGTTAAGAGGAATCCTTCGTCGGACTAACGTTCGGTCGAATAGTCTTAGCGTTCAGGTGAGCGATAGCCCTATAGCTAGGTGAGCTCATTTTAGTGGAATCTCTACGGCCAAGTCTCCACATTAATTGATTTGAAAATTAGGATCTCTGTTTATTCAAAGTTTATTTTTGTTCAATTTCGATTCAATGTGGTCGCGCTAAGCTCATCATCGGCTCCCCCTTTAATGCTTTCATTTTCTGTTTTCTGCCTTTCTTTTTGCTTATATATATATATATATATATATATATATACCCGACAAGTAATTATCGGTAAAATAATAGTCCCCTCCAGGGAAAAGTAGAAATAATCGAACCGACCCCGAGAACAATACGACCTCAATATTCCACCCGGAATATCCTGTACTACACGTGATAGGTGCACTTGCCTCCTTTCGTTAAAACTCGATCACATCTTTTTATATCCAAATAAATACACGCCCCCCATTTTCTAAATAAAAACAAATCAGCTTTTCTTAAGTAAAACCACCCGGGGCGCCACGTGAATTCTCACCAATTTTTGGACTTTTAACCGCATCAAGTTTTCGGACACGTTACGAAAATAATCAATCATTGATCAAGGCTCCTGAGAGCTGCCGACTCCAACATTTGAAGTCCTCGAGTGGTAGTGTCGACGTAAGTCCAAGTCCCTTCATGAGCTCCTCTCCTGCATATTAGCCAAGGACCTCCCCGAGTGAGATCAAGTTCCTCGTTGGAGTGATGTCGTAGTCTGATATCTCTGTACGAGCTCCTCTCCTTTAGACCGATTACTTGCCTCCCCGAGTCGACTTACAACACTCTAGTTGAGCAAGGCTCCTAAGAGTTGTCGAGTCCAACATTTGAAGTCCTCGAGTGGTAGTGTCGCCGAAAGTCCAAGTTCCTGTACGAGCCCCTCTCCTGCATGTTGGCCAAGGACCTCCTCGAGTGAGATCAAGTTCCTCGTTGCAGCGATGTCGTAGTCCGAGATCTCTATACGAGCTCCTCTCCTGCAGACCAACTACTTGCCTCCCCGAGTCAACTTACACCACTCTAGTTGAGCAAGGCTCCTGAGAGCTGTTGACTCCAACATTTGAAGTCCTCGAGTGGTAGTGTCGTCGTAAGTTTAAGACCCTACACGAGCTCCTCTCCTGCACATTGGCCAAGGACCCCCTTAAGTGAGATCAAGTTCCTCGTTGGATTGATGTCGTAGTCCGAGATCTCTAGATGAGCTTCTCTCATGCAAACCGACTACTTGCCTCCTCGGGTCGACTGATTCCCACCCATAGTTGAGCTTGGCTCCTACTGGGTGTCAACTGATTCCCACCCCTAGTTGAGCTTGACTCCTGCTGGGTGTCGACTGATTCCTACCCCAGTTGAGCTAGGCTCATGCTAGGTGTCGACTACTCCCAACCATCAACCAAGCTCAGCTCCTCAAAGGGTGTCGGCTCTGGTTAAGAGCCAGTCAGAATTAACTCATCAAAAACAAAATAAACTGTGCAGGTGCAGGAAGGTCATGGCGAGCATGTGAGTAGGTATCGGCGAGTATGCGAGCATGACATAGCAAATATGTGAGTATGTTATGGCGAGTATATGTGCAGGATGTAGGAGACTATCGGGATGCAAGTTGTTGTAACGATTATGATCGTGTGAGTAATGACTATGCGATTATACACGATATTTACCTGCGAGTAAAGCATCACGAGCACTCATTCTCACTGAGCCTATGAGCCTAGCGAGCATTATCATCGAATATACATGAAAGCAGAGAACGACAATGGTAATTCAAACATGTATAAATATGTATTTCAAAATGTTACAAGTTACAAAAGTGGAGCCTTGGGGATTAACCCCAAGGTGCACACGTAAAACTGGGCGGCTGCGTGATTCTGCTAACATGGTGGCCAGGGAGCCAACTTGAACATAACCGGGTTATGTGAAGTGTGTGACGGAAACGGGACTCGGGGAGGTTTGACCCGCGGATATGGCTTAAATTGACGTTGCGACGTGAGCAACGGGTCAGGCGGAACCGTACCCGTTCTATGTCGTTCGGTGGGAGTCGTTGGCATATATGAGGGTCTTCGGCGGTGTATGGCTTAAATTGACGTGACCCATGCTGGGAAGACAAAATGCTTGCAAGATTGGCCGTCCAAGTGGCGGTGGTGAGACCGGTGTGTCTATCGCTTAAATTGACATGACATTGACCGGTTCACTGAGTATGTGCCCTAAGTGAATGGGGTGTGAGGCCGTGTGTGCCCATGCCTGTGAAAAAGTGCTTATTCATTATACTGCTTGGTTATGCTAACAAAGTGCAGGGAAAGAGCATCGCCGCCCCGATTTCGGGGGCGGGATCATTATAATTTGGTCATCATAGCTGAACGTTGCTTTTGTTTGCCACCATGCAGTGGATTATTGCTTGTAGGTGCTACGGAGCCGAGCGGTAAATAGCGGGCTAAAGCCCAAGTGGCTGAGCCTTCCCTCGAAGGCCTAAATTCAGTGTTTACTAGCTTTATTCATGTATGACCGGCCTGCGTGCTGAGGTTTGGAAAACATGTTATTTGAGTAAACAAATGTAAGGCCTTAAGGCCATGATACTTGTGTATTGTACTTCATTCCTATTGGGGTTTTCTGTAGTGGACATTCATGTTTGGTTGGGTTCTTTAGATTGTAACTTTAATTTATTCCGCTAGAATGACTCTGTGTAGGACGTTGGATTTTAGTTGGATGGTTTTCATTGAGTAACCACCCGGTCTGTCTGTGGTATATGACGTCGGGCCACGGCCGGACCTACTACTATATGTTATGCAACGGTTATGGGGTGTTACATATTTGGCGGCTATCATACTAGATACTCGACAAAACACACCAAAAACACTTGTTGTTTTTCCGATTTTTCTATGGTTCAGAATTTGTCGGCCATGCACAGTGTATTTCTAGGGTTCTTTTTAGGAAACCTTTTATAGCCATTTGATTTCGATTCTCTCTATAAATAACTAGGATATTTTTGAAATCAAAAAGGATCCAAAAACGTAATTGCAATTTCGATTTCCAAAAACTTTCCTGAAATAGATTTCCGTCGGCCTACTCGTTACCTGCTTCGCGAAACACTTCAGATCATCCACGACTTTTAGAAATACTCTTCTTCTATGACATCTTCGACTAGATCGCTTCTTCCTTCAAGATTCATCGACTCCAGTCCAAGTCCGTTGAAGATTCAAGATCTAAGGTTCAAGATCCAAAGATTACAAGTTTTCGGAGTTCTCCAAGATTCAAGATCAACCCTTCCAAGAACGTCGGATCAAGACTTGTAGTCGTGTGTTGTTTTTGTAATATTATTTTAAATTATGTAGGATATTTTTCTCCAAGTTTTATATATCCATTTGTAAATTGAGTGAGTAGATCCGGTTGTGGATCGAGGTTGTAGATCCGGTTTGTGGATCGAGTTGTGGGAGAGTTTTTTTCTCCAAGTTGTAGGAGCGTCATCTCTGAGGTGTAGGAGTTGCGACTCCGAGGTGTAAGATTTGATGAAATCTGAGTTTGGTGAAGTAGCCAAATCTCCCTTCAATGGGAGATAGGTGTGGCGAGATAGTGGACGTACCCAACTCGGGGAAGCACTAAAAAATCTCTACGTTTGTGTGCTTGTTATTTAAGATTTTTTTTTCCGCAAAAAGACGCAAACATCACCTATTCACCCCCTCTAAGTGATTTAAGTAGACGCTAGATACTTTAAATTGGTATCAGAGGGGCGTTTTGTTCGATAAGGCTAACACCTTGACCAAGATCCCTGATCTAGCATTCAGAGAATCGACACTTTCACCATTGCTCGAAGCAAAGATATTTCATCTATGGAGCTACCTTTGTGTACCAAGGAAAACTTTTCGATGTGGAACGAACGAGTATGATTCTTCATGGAAGCTGTTGATCTAAGGTTCTTTTAGATAGTGGAAGAATGACCTCATATCCCTACACAAGCTTCAACGATAAATACAGCAATCATGATTCCAAAGAAGATGATGGACCTTACTAAGGATGAGATTGCCTTAGTCTCCCTTGACAAGAAGGCTAAGAATATCATAGCAAGTACAATAGATGATTCTATACTCCAGAACTTATTCCACTACAAGTCTGCTAAAGAGATGTGGGATTGTCTTCTCATCCTGATGGAAGGTAATGAATAAGTAAGAGACGATCGTAGATTGTTGCTGAACCAGCAGTACAAAGCCTTCAAGTAAGGTGCCGATGACTCCATAGCAGACAGCTTTGAAATGTTCTTCAAGATCGTGAATGGTCTCAGGAACTTCAGCCGCCTCTTCACTTATGGTGAACTAAATGACAAGTTCCTTAGATCTCTCACAAAGGACTGAGACACAAAGGTTGTCGCCATCAGAGAATTTGGAAAGTTGTCAGAGATAGACCCACAAAATCATTTAGGCAAATTGCCCTCCTACAAACTCCAAATGAACACCACAAAGAAGGAGGAGAAAGCCAGTCGATCTTCAAGCAAAGATAAGTCTATAGCCCTAAAGGCAGAAGGTTTAAGAAAGTCTAAAGCTGTGTCAACTATAAGGACACGTGCTCCTGACACTCCCGAAGACTCTGAGCCGAGCACGTTTGGCTCCGAGTTATTAGATGAAGAATTTTCTCTCCTCTCCAAGCAGTTCAAGAAGCTGCTGAGCAAGAGGAGACAAATGAAGAATAATTCATCCTCTTCAGACTATAGAAGATCACGTAGCGATGGTGATCGAACGACCAGAACCAACAATAAAGAGGACATATACAAATCCAAACCGAACAAATAGGTTTCCTCTGATGTTGATGCTCTCGGCACATGATCGGGTCAAGAAGCCTTTTACGTGACTATACCCCTGTCAAAGATGGACCAAAAGTTATTTTTGGAGGGTCAGACAGGGGAACAACAAAAGGTTACGGTACGATATCCAACGACATAGTCTCTTTCACAGACGTTGCTTATGTTGAAGGATTATACTATAATCTCATAAACATATGTCAACTATGTGACAAAGACTACATCATTGAGTTTTGCAAGAATAAGTGTTTGATAAAATCGTCTGTAAATTTGAACACGGTCTTAACAGGCACTCGGATCAAAAAAAAAATTGTTTAAAGTTTCTTTGTTTAGACACTTCTACCTCAGTGTGTTTTATGGCAAAATGCAGTGCGTCTCTCTATGACCAATGGCACAAGATATTAACACGTTAATTTTAAAACCTTAAATATGTTGTTTTCTCAAAACTTTGTGTGCGATGCTTCCAACATTAAGTGCCTTAAAGAGAGTCCATGTCACTATTATCAAATGGATAAGCAGACACGGACTACCTTCAAGGGTATTGCTGAGAAAGATTCTTTTCGAAACTTATACTTGCATCACATGAACTTATTCGGTCCTATGCCTATTCACAGCTTAGGAGGTAAGGTCTATACATTTGTAATTGTCAATGACTACTCACGTTTAACTTTTGTGTTCTTTCTGAAACACAAGTCAGAAACCTTCGACTCTTTCACTAATTTTGTCCGGTAAATTCAGAATGAATTGGACTGCTCGGTGGTCAAAATCAGAAGTGACCACGAAAAAGAGTTTGAGTCTGGTGACATGATAAAGTTTTGTCATAGTCATGGTATCTTTCATGAGTTTTCCTCCCCGCGTACTCCACAACAAAATAGAGTTGCTCAGAGAAGGAACAAAACCATAGTTGATGCATGTATAACTATGTTGAGCAACGCTTCTCTTCTGGAGTACTTTTGGGATGATGCAATTAACACGGCTTATCACGTGCAAAAAAGGGCACTCAACAACAAAAGCTATTGTAAGATCACCTATGAGTTATGGATGGGCAGAAAACCGACTGTGTCATAATTTAGAATCTTTGGAAGCAAATGCTTTGTACTTAATAATGGTACGTATTACAGTACAAAGTTTAGTGAAAAATGTTTTGAAGGTATTTTTGTAGGATATAGTAGCCATAATAAGGCATATAGAATTTTTAACAAGCAAACTTTGGTGGTAGAAGCGTCGATAAATATTGTATTTGATGAGATCATCTTGCTTCATAGAAACTCATCCAGTATAATTGGTGCAGATGCAGGTACCAGGTTCAAGGAGCTAAGCTTGAACGAAGTTATCAAGGAAGAATCTCCAAGCTCAGTTAAGCTCATCGATCCAGCCTTGGTGGATAAGAAACCCATAGAGGAAGAATTGTCTCAACCTACATAGGCAGTACCAGATGCTGCAAAGCCTTCTGGGTGAAGAGCAAGGAACATATGGCTTAGACACTTAAGAGATCACCCAGCTGACCAGATCATTGGAGAGCCAGGCGACGGTGTTAGAACCAGACGAGGTACAACTAATGAAATTTTGCATCTGAGTTTTCCGTCACAGTTTGAACCAAAGAAGTTCGAGAAAGCAAACAAAGATACCTCTTGGATCATGACAATACAAGAGGAGCTCAGCTAGTTTGAACGATGCAAAGTCTAGGAGTTGCTACCCAGACCAAAGGGATGTAATGTTATCGACACCAAGTAGATATTCAGAAACAAGTTTGATGAACATGGAGTAATTATCAAGACCAATTGCAGGCTTGTAGCACAAGGACATAGACAAGAAGAGGTGATCTACATCGACTAGTCATTTGCTCCAGTGGCTCAACTCGAGGAGGTAAGTTGTTTTTTGAGTATGTTTCTCTTAAAGGGTTCACCGTCTACCAAATGGAAGGGAAGTCAACATTCCTTAATGGGTATCTGAAAGAGGAAGTATACGTAGCGCAACCCACAAGTTTTGTCAATTGTCAATTCCCTGATTACGTTTACTTTTTAAATAAAGCTTTATACGGGTTAAATCAAGCTCCCCGAGCTTGGTACGAGTCGTTATCTAGCTTTTTCTAGAGAACAAGTTCACAAGGGGAAAGATAGACAAAACATTATTTCTTAGGGAAGTTAAAGGCAATATTCTGCTAGTGCAAATATATGTCGACGACATCATGTTTGGCTTTACAGAAGACAACCTATGCAAGAAATTTTCCAAACTTATGCAAGGTAAGTTTGAAATAAGCATTATGGGTAAGCTGAAGTGTTTCTTAGGACTTCAGGTGAAGCAATCTAAAGATGGAATTTTCATCTATCCGATGATGTTCACCAAGGAGCTTCTTAAGAAATTCAGAATGGAGAGCGCATCCTCCATGTAGACTCCAATGGGTTCAATTGTGTCTCTGCACAAGGGTGAGAAAGGGAAACCTTCTGATGAAACCAAGTACAGAAGCTTAATTGGATGATTGCTCTATTCGACTTCTAGTAGAACTGAAATAATGTTCTCAACATGTGTCTACGATAGATATCAAGTGAACACTAAAGAATCTCATTACGTCGCTGCGAAGAGAATTTTTAGATAACTTAAGGGTACACCTAATCTTGGCTTATGCTACCCAAGAAGTAATTGAAAGTACACCTAGTGTCAACTATGTTCACCTATGGGGGGGGGGGAATAGGTGACGTGCAGCGTTTTTGCGGAATTTAAATTGTACCTGCACACGAAAATAAAACAACACAGCACAACAGAGTACACAAGCTATTTATAGTGGTTCCCCGACTTGGGTACATCCACTTTCCCCCTTCGACCTATCTCCCAACCAGGGACGACTCGGTCACTTCTCGAACAGAATTGAAATCCAATCCTTGCACTATCGGAAGGAACCCTTCCACACGTAGGAGTCAACACTCCCACAACCCGGGTTGCACCCAACCCTTACAACTAGGAACCACCGTTCCTTTACAACAAAAGTAAAACTAGAATGTACAAGAGATACAAACTACGTTTGGAGACTTAGGTGTCCCTCTTCATTGACGACGTGTTTTTGAAGTCCACGAAGAGTCTACTACCCAAGATCTCACTTGGAGAGAATCTCCCCGGAACCGGCGGCGGCAAGATGGGCGGCGGCTAGGTTCACGGGATCGGCGGCAACAACGATGTGCGGCTGCTGTTCTTTAGAGATCCAAACTTCGTAGCGAAGCTAGCTAGGTCTACCAACGGTCACACTAGGATCAATCGTCTCGATCGATTCGGATGGGGGAGATTTTCCCGATCTACAAATCGAGAGACAAGAGATCTCTGGTTAGACACGTGAAACGCTGAGCTTAACTAGGCTTTGTCGCAGGACGATCTGGGAGAAACCACGATCAACCGGCGAACAACTTGGCGCGAGCGGCGGCAGCGGCGGCGGAGCGAAAACGGCGATCTAGGTCACGTCGCGGCTCGCGTATTTCTTTTCTTCTTCGCTGCTTTTTCTGTTCAAAAATACCCGTGTATTTATACACACGTATACTCCTAAATGACCGTTGTGGGTCCCACCTGAAGGAAACCCTAGTTCCGGTTCAACATAGTCCCAGCGGCAGAATCCGGTCCAGCAGCTTCGAGAGAAATTGCTAAGTGAAAATCGGCGAGAATCGCAGGTGATTCTCGACGAATCGGCGAGAATCAGTTAGTGATTCTCGACGATTCGTCGAGAATCACTAGTGATTCTCGTCGAATCACTTGTTGATTCTCAACGAATATTACTTGGCCATGATCTGCTCGACGATGGGTTCGGCGAGAATCACTAGTGATTCTCGCCGAATCTTACTTGGCACCATTTTGAGGTAGCCGGATAGAGTCGGCGAGAATCACTAATGATTCTCGACGATTCGGCGAGAATCACTAGTGATTCTCGCCGAATCGACGAGAATCACTTGGTGATTCTCGTCGAATTATACATAGACGAATTTTCGTCTTTCCATCCAAGAGCTGCTCCTTGACCCATCCTTGCTTCTTGTCTGCTCTTATATAAACACGTCCTTGTACTTGAAAGTAAGTGCACTCCAATAGAGAGTGTACACGTAGGCCAACACACTGATCTGCTCAACGAGGAATTACGTCGTGCAGACCCGTGTATATTGACCTACTGCACCCTGACATTGGTGTGCACTTAGCGTGGAATAACTGCAAGCACAACTTGAGAGGTTTCATCAAATACATTGTGAATTCATCTTAGCTCCACAGGTGGCTTCCTCAAATCCAGGTAATTGTGGATACAATACCCAACAATCTCCCCCTATTTGACGAAGCCAAAACCCTACTAGCTAAGATGAATAACACCAACCAGATAATATAAACAACATTCAGAATTTAAATATGCAGCACAAGAGAATATAAGCAAACAGCTCAAGACTTGAGTCATTCACAAATTCAAATACATATACAAATATATATATATAATCTCAGAATTGTTCATATAATAATAATAAACGTTAATTGTTCTTAAGAGAGAATGACAGGCTATACGTTTTTGACTACTTTTCTTTGGCTAAGTCATCCTTGAGTTTTTGAGCCAAATACATCTTTCTTTGCCTCTCCATATACTCTTTGGGCTTCCGATAATATCTGGGAGGAGGAGCTTTATCTGCCGCCGTGTTGGTCCTGAAGAAGATGTTTTGTTTCGCTTCATACGTCTTGTGCATTTCCCACTCATACTGGCTGTATACTTTGTTTCGATTGATTTCTCCTTTTTCATGTAGCCAGAAGGTGTCCAAGATGATATTCTTTGAAACTGGACTCCACTTTTCGTTTCTTACTTCCTCCTCACTCAGTCGAATTCTCTTTTCAGCTTGTGTCTCCTTGGAGGTCCCTTCTTGAGCTTTTCTCTTCCCCCTGGCTTTTGCTAGGGCCTCTTGGTCAAACATGCTCATCAGTTTTGCTTTGGAAATAGCCCTAGCATCATCTTCACTCATGGGAACTTCTGCAGCACGTACTCCCTCAGCAGCCGTATAAGTCTCAGGAGCATGAATACCCGCAGGATTGTCAGGCAAAACGACGCTTAACGCCTATTGGAGCATCCACCAGCAACTGTCATAGACATATTTGTTTGACTGTTCAAAGTTGTTGATCATGACTTCCCGAAGCTCAGCCATCTTAGTTATATATTCTTTCTCCCCCTTTTTGGCTTCGACTGCGATGGAGTTTGCATAGGAGTGCAGGGAGTCATCAATATGCTTTGTCGTCCTGGAGAATTCAGTGACCAATGCTTGTTGATTGGCGTTGAGAGTTACCATATTACCATCAAACTTTTGAATGTTGTTTGCTACAACATGAGCATTCTGATTTACTACGGCAAGAGTATCGGTGTTCTTTTTCAATCCGGCCATGAGAAGAGTGACAGCTTGGCCGGCCGCTGAATACTTATCTTCAAATTTCTTAATTCTTTTCAGCATTTTATTTTGAGCTTTATCAAAAGAGGCTTTAAGCTCATTCACTATGCCCTGAATGACATTCACGGTATGAGTGGCTAGATTATCTCGTAGTGGAAGATCCGGAGGCACTTCTTGGCCTTGCACTTCATCAGATGCACCTGTAGAGCTGGACAGGAGCACAGCCTCTAAGGGTGGAATACTGGCAGCATCTGTAGATTTCTCTGACTCCCCCTCCACTCGTGCACCAATGTTCTCAGGAACGATTTCAGGTGGGTGCTTGTCAAATGGAGGTTCAATGAGATCCTGAGTCTCCAATGCTTCTTGTCCCTCATTGCCGTCTTCCGCTCCTTCATCATCCATGAGATCATCTTCATCAGCATCCTCTTCCAACTCTTCGTCAGCAGTCTCCTCTACCGCACCTCCGGCTCCTAGATTGTTCAGGTTCAGGACCTCCTCATTCTCCGGCACAGCTTCACTGTCTTCTTGTATATCTGCCACAGCATCTCTGGCCATTTGGGAGATATCAGATACGATATCAGCATGAGTGGGTAGAGGCTCCCCCTCAATTCCTGCAGTCAAAGCATCAGGAATTTCACTGGGGATTACTGTTGGAGATACGTCCTGTTGTTCTTCCACGGCAGCCTGCCCAATTCGCCTCTCCCATCTGTCAAAAACACTTGAGTCCATTTTCTTCAAGTAGTGTAGAGGAACACCTTTACTCATGTCATACTTGTCTCCATTCAGCTGATTGAGATACAGACTTATGATTCGGCCAAAGCTTGGAGATCTCAGGGTGTCCTTTATCTTCTCAAATAGCAAAGCCCCCCAGTTGAACCTTTTTCGGCAGACAATTGCCACCAGGATCTTGAACATGTCTGCAGATATATGGTCATGAGAGCCTGGCTTACAGATGAGTACTTTTCCGATTATGTCTGACAGAAGCTTCCCTTCTTCATTCATATCCTTGCGCTTTATCGACCGAGTTCCTCGTGGGAGACCACAGAATAAGAGAGTCCTAGTTTTATCTTCTTCCTCAAGATAGTCCTCGTGCTCCGAGCTAGAGAGCTGCAGGAAGCGGGTCAGCTTGCTGGCAGACATCTTGATCTTTGCCCCAGCCACCTTGCTCGTGATAAGAGAGTCTTCATTTCGGAGTCTGGCGGTAGCAAAGAACTCCAGCACCTCTTTGTCCAGGATTTTACACGGGTGCTCCAGTGCCAATGAAAGCCCAGCCTCTTCCAGCATGAGAATGATGTTTCTGAATTCGTCAGAGGCATGAGAGAACCCTGTGCGAACCAGCTCGCATCCAGTGACAAGCCCAGTGGTTGTCCTTGGAGCCATTGCAGATCTAGGGAGAGAAGCCCTACTCTACGCTTAATCAAAAATCAAAAAGGAAGCGACACTAGTGATCAAGTCCAAGTAAGGGTGAGGGGGTGGTTACCTAAAGGTGTAGATGGTGAGTTAGTTCGATGAAGACGAGGGAGACCCGATGAGTGTACGCGGAGAAATTCCTGGAAGGAAGAATCGAAACCGGGAGAGATCGTCGGAGAGAAACTTGCGGGAAACCTTCGGTTAATCTTGCGGGATTCGGCCAGTTTCCGGCGGGATTCGGAGGGAGACCTTCGATGGAGACCGATTCGGCGAGAGTCTTGCGGGAGTCGGCGAGTTTCCTGCGGAGAAGGAGTCGATTCGGCGAGCTTCCCTTGCGGCGAGTTTCCCCTGCGGAGAGAGTCGGCGAGTTTTCCTGCGGAGAGCGTCCTTCGGCGGGATTCCTATGGAATGTGAAGAGTCGGCGGGAATGGGATTCTCCTTAAATGTGATTCTCCTTAAAGCCAAGCTCGACGAGTTAAATGGGATTTTAACGGGTCTACCAGTGGGTTTAAAAATGTATCAAACTTTCCCCTCTGATACCAATTTTAACGGGTTTCCGGCTTTTCCATACAAGTTAATTTAAAAATCTTCTAAATATGTGAATACTTCTTAAAGCCACTATTTGGGGTTTGAACCGGCTTTTCCATACATTTCTTGATGGCAATCTTCGCTAGTTTTTAGTGAATTAATTTAAGCCTGTAGATGTTAGATCTCAAGTCTACCAGTGGAATTTCCGATAAGTCGTCATGGTTGTATCTATGGTTTATGTTTACCGTGTTAACATATCCTTAGATGTACGCACATACAAGTGTAAGTATAAGTATAAATATATATATATATATATATATATATATATATATATATATATATATATATATATATATATATATATATATATATATATATGTAAATGTGGATACAATATGACTCGAGTCCTGGAATTGATCAAACGTACCTGGGATTATGAGAGTTATCATTTAGTCCCTCAGGTAAAACATATTAGGAGCTCAATGTGAATATGCTCAAGTAGAGATCACATCTGTTATTCCAAACGCTTGTTCCAATTTAGTCTTGAGCCACCTACTGTCTAGTTCCCATCATTTTTACGGGAACCTAGACTACCCTGCAAGAAAGAATTACTTTACCTTAGGAACCCAAATCATATTGGGTCCTAGGTTCCTGTCAGCATAAGCACTCGACTGCCTTCCTTCAGAAAACCTGTCGGGAAGACTACCTCTGCCCCGAAAATGTGGATAGGCCCTTGCCCTTAACACAGAGGGGTTGTGCCAACAGTCGATGGCAAAGTGTCCCACTTTGCCACAGCACCAACACGGGTGAATGTTGTATCGCCGTTTCTGACCTGATCTTGTGACCGAGGTAGTCACGGTCCTAGGTCTAAACAGGATAGGGCATGATCTCCTCACAAAATTTCCTCTTCCACCGTGACACGTGGAAGGGTGGAAGGAATGCATGTTGCGAGCGTCATGAGGCCGGGGATGTGGTGCCTTCCTTTCAGGCATCCCCCTTCTTGAGGCCCCATGAAAACTTACACCATGACTTCTAACCTCCCTGTCCTGTGTCCTCGGGTGGTGAGAAGTGTTCTGTGAGCTGGGACATGCAGATTCACACCGAGTTGAGGCAGTGGCAGTGAATACAAAGGGCTCAGAAGGAGCCTTAGGTATTCTCTCATGGGTGGCCATGACGGCCCTTGCACTACAGGTGTCTCCACATGAGGACTGATCACACTTGCAGTGACCACGATTGTTCCTGTGGTCATACCTGAAGGCATGATGAGTTGCCTTCCTGCTTGGAGTGGGGGGTCGGAATACCGTTTCCCCATTTCTCCACGAATTGATAATCCGGGAGATCCACCCATTTTCTTGCTTTCACTTTATAGCATCAACCTTGGAAAAGTTTGATACTATTCTTTTCTCATTTTCTAGACTACTCTCTAGAGCTGAGATTTTAGAGTCCTTGACCTTGTTGGATGCCAATTGGAGAACCAACAAGATCTTCAGTCGAGCAATCTCTTGAGCTTGCTCCTCAGCAAGTAGGTTGCTTGACTGAAGGGCTCTCTTCAGAGAATCAGAATTTTCTGAAGGAAGGCAGTTCCTGACTTCAGAGACTTCAAGAGAGACGGGGCAGGATGAAGAAGTTACCTGCTCTTCAGGGTTATTGTCATTAGAGCCCGTGACCGTTGTGTCATCCTCATTAGAGCTGCTTTCCTCACTGGCCTCTTCAGTCTCTGACATGGACACTGGAGCTCTGATGCAGTCCGATAGATCCTTGCCTTCATCTTCAGAGGCGAGGACCCCCACATAGGTTTCATCCTCTGGATGACAGCAGATTCCAGCTTTCTCTGACCCCCCCATCAGCTCTGAGATCATCACCCACATAGATTTAGCCGACCCACATTTTTCCAATCTAGAGCGAGAAGCTCCAGACCAGAAATCCAGGATAATTTGACGAATCCTCTTGTCCAAATTAAACAATGAAAGTTCCATTTCCGACATCTCAGCAATATACTTGGGCACTTGGATATTCTTTCCAGAGTTGGAGGTCTTCATAGGAATAAAAGGACCCTCTTCCAGGATGACAGATGCTCGAGGATCGATTGCATCCAAGTGATACGACAGTCTCATCCTCCAGACTGGATAAAACTCCTTTGTGCATGTGGGGAGTTGTAGTGGCGATATCTCATGATCCAGCTCCATGCTTCTGACACTAGGTGGCAGGATTCTACTCAAGGTGTAAACCTTTTTGATGAGTAACCTGCCTCTGATACCACTTAAAAGTCCACCTAGTGTCAACTATGTTCACCTATGGGGGGGGGGGGAATAGGTGACGTGCAGCATTTTTGCGGAATTTAAATTGTACCTGCACACGAAAATAAAACAACACAGGACAACAGAGTACACAAGCTATTTATAGTGGTTCCCCGACTTGGGTACATCCACTTTCCCCCTTTGACCTATCTCCCAACCAGGGACGACTCGGTCACTTCTCGAACAGGATTGAAATCCAATCCTTGCACTATCGGAAGGAACCCTTCCACACGTAGGAGTCAACACTCCCACAACTCGGGTTACACCCAACCCTTACAACTAGGAACCACCGTTCCTTTACAACAAAAGTAAAACTAGAATGTACAAGAGATACAAACTACGTTTGGAGACTTAGGTGTCCTTCTTCGTTGACGACGTGTTTTTGAAGTCCACGAAGAGTCCACTACCCAAGATCTCACTTGGAGAGAATCTCCCCGGAACCGGCGGCGGCAAGATGGGCGGCGGCTAGGTTCACGGGATCGGCGGCAACAACGATGTGCGGCTGCTGTTCTTTAGAGATCCAAACTTCGTAGCGAAGCTAGCTAGGTCTACCAATGGTCACACTAGGATTAATCGTCTCGATCGATTCGGATGGGGGAGATTTTCCCGATCTACAAATCGAGTGACAAGAGATCTCTGGTTAGACACATGAGACGCTGAGCTTAGCTAGGCTTCTGTCGCAGGAGGATCTGGGCGAAACCACGATCAACCGGCGAACAACTTGGCGCGAGCGGCGGCAGCAGCGGCGGAGCGGAAACGGCGATCTAGGTCACGTCGCGGCTCGCGTATTTCTTTTCTTCTTCGCTGCTTTTTCTGTTCAAAAATACCCGTGTATTTATACACACGTATACTCCTAAATGACCGTTGTGGGTCCCACCTGAAGGAAACCCTAGTTCCGGTTCAACATAGTCCCAGCGGCAGAATCCGGTCCAGCAGCTTCCAGAGAAATTGCTAAGTGAAAATCGGCGAAAATCGCAGGTGATTCTCGACGAATCGGCGAGAATCAGTTAGTGATTCTCGACGATTCGTCGAGAATCACTAGTGATTCTCGCCGAATCACTTGTTGATTCTCAACGAATATTACTTGGCCATGATCTGCTCGACGATGGGTTCGGCGAGAATCACTAGTGATTCTCGCCGAATCTTACTTGGCACCGTTTTGAGGTAGCCGGATAGAGTCGGCGAGAATCACTAGTGATTCTCGACGATTCGGCGAGAATCACTAGTGATTCTCGCCGATTCGTCGAGAATCACTAGTGATTCTCGCCGAATCACTTGTTGATTCTCCACGAATATTACTTGGCCATGATCTGCTCGACGATGGGTTCGGCGAGAATCACTAGTGATTCTCGCCGAATCTTACTTGGCACCGTTTTGAGGTAGCCGGATAGAGTCAGCGAGAATCACTAATGATTCTCGATGATTCGGCGAGAATCATTTGGTGATTCTCATCGAATTATACTTAGACGAATTTTTGTCTTTCCATCCAAGAGCTGCTCCTTGACCCATCCTTGCTCCTTGTCTGCTCTTGTATAAACACGTCCCTGTACTTGAAAGTAAGTGCACTCCAATAGAGAGAGTACACGTAGGCTAACACACTGATCTGCTCAACGAGGTATTACGTCGTGCAGACCCGTGTATATTGACCTACTGCACCCTGACATTGGTGTGCACTTAGCGTGGAATAACTGCAAGCACAACTTGAGAGGTTTCATCAAATACATTGTGAATTCATCTTAGCTTGACAGGTGGCTTCCTCAAATCCAGGTAATTGTGGATACAATACCCAACAGTAATGATGTCGAACAAATTGGTTTTTCAGATATTGATTTTTACGTAGCAAGGATGATAGGAAAAGCACCTCTGGGACATGTCAATTCCTCGGAAGACGACATATTTCATGTAGCAGTAAGAAGTAGAATTGTGTAGCAACATCTACTGCCGAATCAGAGTATATCTCTGCTGGTAATTGTTGCGCACAACTTCTATGGATAAGGAATTATCTCCAAGATTATTACTTGAAGTTAAGAGAAATTCCAATGTTTTGCGTCTCCTCCAGCGCCATTGCAATCACAAACAATACATTCTCCCACAGTCGGACCAAGCACATCGATGTGTGCAACCACTTCATCCAGAATCACATGGAGAACATGGACATAGCCCGAAGCTATGTCCTGGCGAACAAGCAGGTTTATAATATTTTTACGAAGCCACTGGACGACACTAAGTTCACATTTTTGAAAATGGATCTGGGTATGCTGAACATGGAACCATGAAGACGGTCAAAGTGGCAGGAATTCTCGGGTCGATTTCAACAAAGCAGGAATTTGTGCAAGTCAAATTCGGTGAATTTCAGGGAACTCGCCGCATAATCATGCGATAGTTGCCGAATCGGACTCCCCCAACAACAAATTTTGCTGAATTCTGTTTTAAACAAGATTTCTATTAACTTTATTGGATCCGAAGAATCGAGGACAAAAATCAAGGTACGCGCCTTCTTAGTACAATTTAAATTTTATATATATATATATATATATATATATATATATATATATATATATATATATATATATATATTTGAGGGAAAATTCACAGAATCCGCCGAAACCCATCGATTCGCCGACTCGCCGAACTGCTGCAAGTCTGCCCCTTCAGCTTCCGGATTTTCCCGAATCCACCTCATCGTTCCTATCGAAGAACTTCAGCAGAGCGTGTGACTAGGTTTGTGTGTCTTCCCCAAGCCCTATCTGACAGTCTCACCTACTCTAACGCCGATCCAGCATAGTGAACTTTCCCGATCTCCTACTGTCGACACTTCCTTAGTCCAGTATAGTGCGTTACCGTTCCACACATTCTACACGACAGCAGTTGGGAATTCAGAAACTTCAGTGTTCAAAAAACCTATTCTACAATGATTTAACCCATTTTCCAGATTCTTGGATTCAAGATTTCTGTGTTCCTATTTCCTCAATGGCTCCTATAACCACCTCTGGTCTGCATGGGGGATGTGAGTTTGTTCGCGCCTAGTTTAATCATGTCTCTGACGAATTTCGGAATGTCATTATCATGTTGGAGACAACGACACTCTCCTTCTTCCTCGAATACCCCTGAAAGGTGTTGGACAAGGAAGTTCTTGAATTTTTCCAGAATGCAAAGCTCAGTCACGAGGATTCTGTGATAAAGAACAAAGTTTAGAAGGACAAGGTCAAAGTGATGGCTTCTCACCTGTCCAGGTATTTGCGACTTCCAGTCTCTGAAGAGTCCGATTTCCTAGACAAAGACCACTTCACTAGGGCCCTGCTATTTTGTGGAATGCCCCGAGGCACCAAGGCCATCCAGCGCAAAGGGATGAATGAGGAAGGCAAGCTGCTCTCCGAAATTATTGACAAGGTGCTGATCTGCAAGACAGGCTTGCATGACTACCTTTCTACAGAGATGTTCAACCTTTTGTCGCTATAATATGTAGAAAGAGGTTGGATTGGGGTGCGTTGCTATTTGACAAGATAAAGGATAGCCTACACACTCCCAACTTAGGAAGGATTATCAGCCTATACCTAAACCAACTAGATGGTGATATGTTTGATATGACCAAAGGTTTTCCTATTCATCGTTTGAAGAAAATCGACCCCAGAATCTTCACTAGATGGGATAAGAGGATCATCCAGATAGGGGGTGCCCCATTACCCCCAGTGGGTGAGGAAGAACATGTTCCTGATGATAGGATTCCCTCTCCATACCCCAATGAGATTCCTAATAGCATGAGTGCAGGAATTGAGGGGGAGTCAGTGATTTCAGATTCATCTATAGCTACAGTGATTTTAGTTCCAAATACGATTTATGTTTCAGTAACCCATAATACAGTGCTTCCAGTTCCAGAGACAGAGAATCTGATGGCAGAGTTTGCTCAGATGCTCAGACTGCTATTGACGAGTTAGTGCCGGAATTGGCTGAGGTTGATATATTTAAACAGGATGTTGTTGTTATAGATGATCAAACTCCTTCTAATCATGAGGAGGATGCTGCTGCTGAAGTAAATCAAGATGTCGTTGATGAAGATGATGATGATACAGTTGTTGATGACCATCTAAAAGTGGAGAATTATGAGATTAAGGATACAACAAATGTGAATGTGATTGTTGCCGATACTGCCACACTTGTATCAGAGCCGATATTGGTGGACAATCAGATAGTTCCTCTCCCTGAGATGATCATCTCTTCAGTGTCTGAGGATGAGCCAACTCCATCCATAATATTTGTTTCTACTGAGGTTCCTAGACTCATATGCAACCTGGATAAGAGATTAAGGATGCAGCAAATGAGAATGTGATTGTTGCTAATACTGCCACGGTTGTATCAGCGCCGATGTTGGTGGACAATTAGATAGTTCCTCTCCCTGAGATGATCATCTCTTCAGTGCATGAGGATGAGCCAACTCCATCCAGAATATTTGTTTCTACTGAGGTTTCTAGACTCATATTCAACCTGGAAAAGAAACTTGGCAGGATACCACAAGTGACCGAAGGAGTTGTAGATCGTTCTAATGAAGGATATGTAGGAAGGAGTTGCAGATGTGCATGCACCTATAATAGGTTCTAAGGAACCAAGTATAATTTCCGTGAATGTTCCTATTCCAGTGCTGCCAGATGTTCCTAGCTCAAGTTTTAGTGATCAGAACCTGAAAGCTGTTGAAGCCATGCTAGCAAAGCAATGGGCACATTTTGATGCCTTGTTGGCGAAAGTGATTAAAAGAGTTAAACAATCAGAGAATTTTATGCTAGATGGGCTTGCTGAAGTTAAAGTTAAATTTGATAAGCTAGAGGCAAGATTTGACGCAAAATATTACGAAGCTTCAACTACAATAACTCTTATGATGAGAAGACTTAAGCATCAACGTGGGAGTACTAAAAACTATTGACACAAACACTCTCCCTCTGATCGAGGCTCATAACAGATCAATGGCACATTATGACTCTTCCTTGAAATCTTATGCTAATTGTTGCAGCCAAAAAGGGGGAGGATGCCATTACAGCTTGTAAGACCCCATTTGTTTTCAAAACCAATAGGGTCTTATGCCCAGAACCACCGCTTTGTGGGGACACCAACACACTCGGGAAGGTCGTCACTATAAAACTCCGATCCTGCCGGCCATACTGATCTTAAAAGAGAAAAGTAAGTACAGAGAGTAAAGTAGAACTCAAATACTAGTCCAGCAGAAATTACATGAATATAAAATAAATCCCCATGAAGGGAGAGCCCACAGTAACGATAGATCAAAGTACTAATAAGAGGGCCTCTGCTCGATACATCATGATCCTCACTACAAGTCACTCAATGTCGAAGCAAATCTATAGTAACTACTAATGATCGAGACTCACTGTCACTGCAGCCTGAATTCCCGTGCAAGACTGTCCCATCTCCAAGCGCACCGACCTTTGGTGCTTCAACTCCAAGTTCGGCTCCACGATCCCCTAAAATGATTTGGTCAACGACTGTTAGTCAAAAATGTAGGATCCCTGATGCTAAACATCACGACAGTGAACTGGTCGCACAAGTAATATAAAATGGGCGAGTTTTCCCAAGTATTGATCTCTCAAGAAACACAGTAAGTTGGAGTTAATTTTGAGGAGGACTTGAGATTGAAGTCCTTAGGTCGGAGTTAACTAAGGGGGGTTTTGATATTTGCGGAAAAGGAAAATAAAAGGCTAACAACTACTCCTATGCAACGCCGCTATGCGATGCTTCGCCAGGCGGGATGGAAGACTAGTTGGGCCCCTATGCACCGAATCGCTGGGCGGATGGACGAGTAGGCTTGCGGATGAGGTGGTTAGAACGACAGAATGAGGGTCGAATGCACCTCTTCGCAACGCAGGCCACTAGTAATTGCTAGTGCGGCAAGGGTGGATGGTGGTTGATGGAATATGGCGCACCTCAAGCAAATATAATGAAAATACAAATCACAAAGACATGATTTAATATAAGCATTTTACAACTAAGCGCACATCATCTATAAATAAAGTTTACAACAACACATAGACAACAATAAAGGAAGAATAAGGCAAGAGATCGACCGAATCCGAAGTCTTCCTGAGGATTCATGGTTGGAATCATCGGGTTGTCAATCCGCGTCCACGGTCGGTCCTCAACTGCGTCCAGGGTAGAGAAGAGCTGTCACTACCTTCCAATGACCCGTCTTCTTCGTGTCACAATAGCGGACAAAAGTTGAAAGCTTCCCTTTGCTTGATGGCTATGGCATTGAATCTTGAAATGAGCCCAAGAGATGATTAAGGAGGAGGAGAGGAAGCTCTGACTTGGATTTGGCGGTGAAAGCTTTCTCGGAGCACCTCCTTAGGGTGGACAACCAGTGGTCATGCGCACTATCATCGGCGCACAACCAGTGGTCATGGGCACTATATCCGATGATCGTGAATAGTATTCCTGCCTCCAAACATCCCCGGAACATGCACACGACCTCTAAACCCAGCACTGATATGTGCAGACATTCCAGACGAGCACAATAAGGAGCACGAACAATAAAATTACACAAATACACAACCACGGGCCAAAGTGTGCACTTCCTATGGAAATATAGACAAGATGAAATATGAATGATATAGAACTAAAAGTGAAGTGCAAACACGTGAAAACTAGCCCAGATGAGTCCGAAAAACCCTATATATATCGGACTCATCACACCCACAGACTTAACTGTTTGCACGTCTAGAGCAAACAAAATCTAAGCAGATAGGCAAAATTACTAGATAACAAGGAAATTGAAAAATAAAGTACCATGTGAAGTCTCATGCTCACGTGCGTAAAAATACAATAGAGAAAATTTCTAAGTATGCATAATAGTTTATATTTTTCACAATGCGTATCAAAATTTTATTACTACTCAAAAATAGAATCACGGTGAATCAACCGGTCATGTACAGGAAGAAAGTAGGCAGGCCACTAAGGTGAGTTTTGCTAAAGATCAGGGCTCAGGAACACCTCCAAAGGACTCCACTAATGTCGGGGACCATACGCTTGCCCGTTCACACTCTCTCCACGACACTAGTTAGACTCAAGCGCAAATCCGTATGACTTTAGGATAGTCACGGGGCTTGGTTTACGGTGAGGTAAACAATGATAAAAAGAAAGGCTATGAACCTAATCCAAATGAGCTAGCCTAAAAAGAATCCAACCGCTAACAACAATATATGCAGGTACACCATACCTCCAGACTTAACTTTTAACATATGGGTGTGTAACACCCCAAAATTTTAGAGAGGGACGACAAGCGTTTCTGGCCAAGTTTGGGTCTTAGCTGAGAAGGAAAAATTGGTTTCTGGCAGGGTGCACACGGCCTGGGACATGGGCGTGTCCCAGGGCGTGTCAGGCTCCAGTCGACATTTTGGTCGAAAGGTCGACGATTTTGGAGTCGACGATCGTTGAGCTGAGAACACGGCCTGAGACACGGGTGTGTCTCAGGGCATGTCGAGCCTGTGTCGACGTTCGGCCCAGGGAGTCGATGAATTTCGCTCGATGATGTGTCAAGACAAGGCACACGGCCTAGGACACGGGCGTGTCCAAGGCCGTGTCAGTCAGTCAGTCGACGAACTTCGCTCGACGAAGTGTCGAGATAGTGAACACGGCCAGGAGCCCAGGCGTGTTGAGTTAGACATGGGCAAGGACACGGGCGTGTCCAGTACCGGTGTGAGTCTCGGGTTGTTTTCGGGGCTGTGTCGATGGAGGCACAAGGCCGACCACACGGCCGTGTCAGTTGGAACATGGGCATGTCAGGTCGAACACGGGCGTGTTCGATGCTCGTGTGCTGCTCCAGGCACGTCGGTTTTTGACAGCGAATGGGGGACACGGCCCTGGACACGGGCGTGTCGCAGGCTGTGTTCGACCCAGTTTTAGCATTTCAGGCCCGAATCAAGGCCGTTCGTTTCTTTATTTTTGGATCCAACGGCTGGGGGTTATTCCTGATGGGATATACTCGGGATTGGACCCTTAGAAACCATCATTTTCTTTTGAGTGGTTCTCTTTGTAAAGTTCTAGTGAGATGGGAGAGCAAGGAAGAAGAAGAAGCCTAGATCCGGTCACCGGCGGAGCTTCGGAGCTCCAAATCATGAGCCGAGTCCAGATCCGTGGATGCTAGATCGTTGCGAAGGTTTTCATCCAGCTATTTTTCCTTGGCTAGGAAGAGTAGTCAGAAGGTAACGACACTTCTCCTCTCGGTTTTAGGATACAAGTTTTAGCATCTTTTCTTTTCTAGTTTTTGGGCACCAAAAACTCAAATGAGAGGGGTTTGGGTAGCCAAGGTTCAAGAGGAAGTAGTTAATTATAAACATTTAATATACTTTTAGTTTAATTTCTAAATATAATTTGTAAAAGTTTATGTAAATTATTGAATAAATTGTTTGTTTTTTTATTCTCTAAATAAATATTATAATAATAATAATAATAAAAGGTACTTATAAATTATAATATAATATGTATAGTATTATTAATATTTAGTAATATTATATAATATTATGTATATTATGTATATTATCTTTTAATAAAATTTTATTACGATTAAAATATTATTAAAATATATTCTTTATTATCTTGTAAATAATATAATTATATTTTAAAAATAATATAGATTGTCAGTCTGTATTTTATATATTATAAATATATTATATGCAGTTCAAACAACAAAGATCCCTAGTGGAGTGGTGTTTAGTTGTTCTCTCTGGATGCTTGGGATCGATTTTTGTGGATTTAGTCCATCTCCAGGACCCGCAACCCGCCAGCCCGCAACCGCTATCGGACGCAACCCGTCAACGCCAGCTAACCTGCTACCCGGCCAGCTTTTCCATTTTTCAATCAGCCAGCTGCCAGCTGCTGCTGATGCAGTTCTTATCCAGCAGCCAAGTCAGCTCCATCATATCCAACCGCCAGTGTCAAGCTGTAATAGCCAGCTGTATAGTTTTCAGCTTTTGCGAGCTTTTCCATAAGCTGTTGGCAACTTTTCCAAGTGCTGCATGAGGGGCAGGGCTGAGTAGAATTATTCGATTCGAACTGAGACTCCCCAGCTCTCTGACAAGGAACTGGTAGTAGCTTTCAAGTATTCTGTAAGTTGTAATATTTTAGCTTTATCAGTTTTTAGAAAGTTGTCTTTATAAAATAGACTCTTTCAAATTCAATTCTGCGAATGAAAGGCGAAGCTCTGCTTATGTCGGATTAAGATAGCGTGATGTTTTCAAAATTATTTTCAAAACTTATTTTCATACTATCCGAATGAAGGGCGAGGTGAAAGCCTATGTGGATTAAGATAGTGCGAAAGCTTTTTTAGATTTTACTACCCTATCCCGAATGAAAGGCGAAGCGAAGCTTAAGTCCTGGATTAAGATAGATAGGTAGATATTATTTCTGTACTTTATACGCCCCCATCCTGAGAAGAGGCTAAGAACCCTTAGCACTTGGTTGAGCTCTGGGCTGGATATTATTTCAACTATTTCAACTCTACTTTCTAGTTATCCTAACTAGGGTTTTCTGTAATTGATCATATACCAGGTTACGTTTACGTTAACCCGTTTAAACGCAAGCACTTTCGAGTCAGTGAGCTACCAAAGGGACCCTCTCGTTAAGTTAGTAATTAGGAATAAGTTGTTCTTTAGGTGAATTAATATTCTCTCAAAGTAATTCTGAATCGCTACCTTCTAAGTCCCTATCTTAATAAAATCACGTATATATAATTTTTTTTCCTTTATATACACTCCACTCCGTTCGTTCGATAAAATAATAGTCTGTTCTAAAAGTAGAATAATTAACACCGATCCCAGGAAAAAGACGACCTTGATATTTTCTACAAAATAATATACTCCTATGTAGGTACTCTTGCCTTATCCACAGTGTAAAAAAAGAGATAGACTTATATACGCCTCTATCTTCTTTAAACAACTTTACTTATCAAAGAGGAACTCCGGGTCGATGAGTCCGTTCCCGGCATGTTTTGCATTAGAGATCCGCTCCGCTAGTGGATTAGGCATGAAGCTGTAGTCGCGACCGTTAGTCCGACTCGGTGCATACGAGATTTAAGGATCGTAGAGATCCCTTGCGGCAAGATGTCGTTTGTGATATGGTGATGTTTTCCCCCTTTTTCTCGAGTGAGTACGTGTAGTCGGAACCGGACAAAGTTAGCTCCTCAATGGCGGTATGGTTTCCTTGGTGTCTGAGTGGTAGATGGTTTCCTTGTGCGCGGGAACGCTGCAGTACAAATGAGGGACTAGGGTAGAATTGTCTTGATTTCTGTGTGCCAAGGCATGGCTGTGTCTCCGTGGTCGACTGGCTATCCGTGATGTACACGTCATGTGTGGAGAGTGTCCCGGCGAGACTAGTCCCCTTCTGTGAGACTGACGAGAATGTCAAGCATGGGGGCAAGCCCGGGAAATGAGGCCATGAGCGGGTGGGGTCCAGCAAGGCTTCTTAGAGTTGGTCAGTGGTGTTTGTTGGAATCCTGACATGAGGAATCAGAGCTTGCAGGCAAGCCCGGGTCTAAGACCATGAGCGGGTGGGGCCTTAGCAAGAGTTCCATGTGGTAGCTTGTGTGCCGTTGGGGGGAATTATGTTTCCCTTTTTGTTTGTGGCTTTATGCCAATGGGGAAACGATGAGTACCCAATTGATGTGATGTTGTGCTAGATGCATACGCTATAGGGTGCCTTGGGTGAAACCTGGGTGTTGCATTCATGTTGCATAGTAGGCCCTAATATTATATGCTGAACAGTAGAGAACATGTATGATGTTTGAGACATCCAAGCCTATTCCTTTAGTTGCTTTTCTAGCTTATGAATATTGCATACGAAGTGCTAACTTGCAGGTTGGAGGAGTACCCCGGGGTCCGTTAGGGGTGGCCGGGAGGAGATGTGTTTGTTAAACAGTTTGAGGTTAGCCTTTGCTGACCCACGTTACTAATAATTTTTACAGGGCAAGGATCGCAAGCAGGAGCTTGCTCGCAGGCCAGAAAGGCCTAAGCCTCATGAAGTGTTACCACTTTTGCTGTAGCTTTGCATTTATGGCATTGTATGTTTTATGCTCATTTTGACCGGCTTGCATGCCGAGGCAGACTAAGTGTGCTTTTGCACTTTCAGGACTGATGTATTATTTGAGTTTGGATTTACTCGTGTTGTAAGGCCTTAAGGCCATCTTGTTACTCTTGTAGGAGTGGATAACTTCTAGTCTTATTGTTGTTTTCGCTGTGTTGTGTTTTGAGTTTTGAGATTGGGTAGCTATATCATTTTATAATACTGAAACTGTGGTGCATCTATATTGTGGGGCTCCGACCGGACCATATTATACGGTAATTATAGGGGAGGTGTTACAATTTGGTATCAGAGCCAGGTTATATTCAAGGTCAGTGCGTAGAGAAGTTATCCACCTAAGAGTAATGCGGGACCATGAGTGTCCTTATGTTTAAGTCTTGAGATTAGAGACTGATCCCTTGTTTCTTGTTTTCTTGAAGAGTGCAAGCAACGAGGCGGGTACGTTGAGAGCAAGAGAAGAACTTTCGGTGAGCAGTGCCATTGCTCCAGGTCTTTTGGGCACGGGTGTAAACCCGGCAGACTTCTGTCCCATGCTTGCAGAAGCGATGGTGGCAGCTCAAGCTGCAGCGGCAGCTCAGGTAGCAACCCTTGCTACACCGGATACGGCGACGGCCATGCTAGGCGGAGAAGCCAGGCGAGTGGAGCCTTTGGCGGAAAGGGTGGTTGTCAGACATGGAGACCGACACATGAAGTATTTCCTGAGCTTCCATCCCCCGTCATTCAAGGGAGTTGGTACGCCAACGGATGCGGAGGATTGGTGGGTTCGAATTCAAGAGCTTTTGAGGGCGGCAGAGATGCTAGAAGAAAAGAAATCTGAGTATGCGGCGTTTATGTTGGAAGGAGATGCCAAGTTGTGGTGTGTGAGCCATAGCGGCCGCCAGTTCCCTGGACGCACCCCGTCGATGGAGGAATTTGGGGATGATTTTCTAAAGAGATACATTCCCGTTTCTACACGGTTGGCCCTTCATAGGCAGTTTCTGCACTTAATGCAGCGAGACAAGACGGTGGACGAGTATGTGCAGGAGTTCACCCGTTTGGGTCGTTACACGGGAACGATGATGGTAGATGATGTAGAGAGGGATAACCTCTTCTACCAGGGGCTGAGGGAGAATCTGAGGCAACCCCTCATTTCCATGAAGAGAGTTGGTCTTAATGAGCTAGTTGAGGCTGCCAGGATATTGGAAAGTGATCTGGAGAGAACCCAACATCGTAAGGGTTTCACTCCCAAGCAAGGGGAAGGGAAGCCTCCCCAATCCCAGGGAAAGTCTGAAGGAAGTAGGTGGAGGAAAAACCCTCACACTTCCAGGTCCGGTGAGAAGAGCAAGTGGACGCCTGGAGGTTCTCACTCTAGGGGACCGTCGACGTGCTACAACTGCGGTAAGGTGGGGCACATAGCTCGTGTTTGTCCTCAAGGAGGGGCGGAACAAGAGGCAAGGCAGGAGCAGATTGTGCGCTCCGGTCCCAGTGCCGCAGAGAAAGGGAAGATGGCGGAGTCAAGCGCTTCTCGGTTCCAACCGGTGCAACCAAGGGCCTACAACCTTGGACAGCAGGAAGCGATCCGCCAAACCAATGTGGTGACAGGTATGAGGAAATTTAAGTTTAAATTTTGTGCTTCATACTGTTAGACTTTTATGTGTGATGTCTATGTTGTAGGCTTCGTATTAGTTTCTGGATACCCCACGATGGTATTGTTCGATACGGGTGCATCACACTCCTTTCTTGCGGAGAGCTTCATCCGGAGAATAGGTGTTAAGTATTTCTCAGCGGACGCGGAGCTGAAAGTGCGCATGCCTAATGGGTCATCCATGACCACCGGGGCCAAAGGGCGCATCTGTTGGGAGTTGGACGGAGTTGACTTCATTTTGGTAGCAGCGGTTTTACCATTGGTTGAGTTCGATGTCATTTTGGGCATGGACTGGCTTGCAGAGCAGTGTGCTAGTATTGATTGCCTATCTAAGGTAGTGACCCTAAGGAGTAAAGGGCCTTTGTGGAGTGGCCTATTCCCTGATTTCGGCCATGCAGTTGATGCAGACGGTTAACCAGGGTGGTGTAGCGCTTGTAGCATTATTGTAGGTTCGCCTCTCCCAGTTGTCCATTGAGAAAGTCCCCGTAGTGACAGAGTTCAAGGATGTGTTTTCGGATGAACTTCCTGGAGCACCTCCTCTGCGGGAGATCGACTTCTCGATCGAGTTAGTGCCGGATGCTAGGCCGGTGTCACGTCCTCCGTTTAGGATGGCACCAAAGGAGTTGGCTGAACTCAAGGTACAGTTACGGGAACTGTTGGAGCAAGGGTATATCAGACCCAGTTCTTCGCCGTGGAGTGCGCCGGTGTTGTTTGTAAAGAAGAAAGACGGTCGTATGCGGCTGTGCATAGACTACCGAGAGCTGAATAAACTGACCGTTAAGAATAAGTATCTGATTCCTCGGATAGATGACTTGTTCGACCAGTTGGTGGGGTCGGTGGTGTACTCAAAATTGGACTTGAAGTCAGGCTATTATATGCTGCGAATTCGGGACGAGGACATAACCAAGACTGCATTTGGTACAAGGTATGGACACTTTGAGTTTATGGTGATGCCGTTCGGGCTGACGAACGCGCCATCTGTGTTCATGGATCTTATGAATCGAGTATTTCGGGAATACTTGGACTCTTTTGTGGTTTTCTTCATCGATGACATCTTGGTGTATTCCAAATCAGAAGTGGAGCATGAGACCCACTTGAGAGTGGTCTTGCAAGTGTTGAGGGAGAATCAGTTGTATGCAAAGTTCTCAAAGTGCGAGTTCTGGTTAGAGAAGGTGGCATTTTTGGGCCACATGATTAGTGGGGATGGGATGGCAGTGGATCCAACAAAAGTGGAAGCCATCAGAGATTGGCCGGTTTTGAGGACTGTGGCAGAAGCCTTCTTGGACTAGCCGGGTATTATAGGAGATTCGTGGAGAATCTTTCGCGGATAGCTCTACCCCTCACCTCACTCACTCGTAAAGATCATAAGTTTGTATGGACTCAAGAGTGCAGTCAAGCTTTTGAGGCACTGAAGGAGAGACTGATGATGGATCCAATCCTAAGTCTACCGCAAGGGACCGAGGGATTTCAGATCTTCAGTGATGCATCGCGATGCGGTTTGGGTTGCGTTTTGGTGCAACGTGGCAAGGTGATTTCTTTTGGGTCTAGACAGCTAAAGCCTCATGAGAGGAATTACCCCGTCCATGACTTGGAGTTGGCGGCGGTAATTTTTCCGCTGAAAATATGACGACATTATGTGTATGCTGCAAATGTGGAGATCTTCACAGATCATAAAATCCTGAAGTATCTCTTAGATTAAAAGGACTTGAACATGCGGCAACGCAGGTGGGTTGAGTTTCTTGGAGACTACGAGGTGGCGATTCAGTATACGCCAGGTAAAGCCAATGTGGTGGAGGATTCCTTGAGTAGAAAGTACTCGGGGCAAGGGAATTGGATCGAAGCTCATGATGAGCTGTTGGTACGGGAATGAGAGTCCCTTGGTTTGGAATGTGTGGCGAGAGGCGAGTCCAGCGTGGCTCAGTTGAACTGGATTGAAATGCAGAACGATTTGTCCGATCGCATTCGGGAAGCGACTCAGTTTGATGTGGAGTTTCAAACATATGTGATAGAGGCTCAAAAAGGCAAGAGCAGCGCCTGTGAGATGATTGATAGGATTCTGAGGAAGGACGGAAGGGTTTGTATACCGCAGTTCAACAAACTCCATGAGGAGTTGATGTTTGAGGCTCAATTCACAAAGTACTCCATTCACCCGGGCAGAACAAAGATGTACTTGGACATGAAGAAATCCTTTTGGTGGCCGGGGCTGAAGCAGGATGTAGCTTTGTATGTGAATCGTTGCCAAACTTGCGCCTTGGTGAAGGCCGAATGTCAGAAGCCAGGCGGGTTCCTGAAGCCCCTTCCAATCCCTGAGTGTGGAAATTTGATGACATCTCCATGGATTTTGTACATGGTCTGCCGAGATCGCAGCAGGGTAATGATGCTATTTGGGTGATCGTGGATCGCTTAACAAAGGTGGCCCACTTCATCCCAAATCGGAAGGACGACAGCGTGGAGAAGCTGGTGTAGTTGTATGTTCGCAACATTGTGCGACTGCATGGGATTCCTAAGAGCATAGTCAGCGATCGAGATGGATGGTTTACTTCCAAGGACTGGAGATTGGTTTAGAAGAGTTTGGGCACGAAGCTAAAGTTCAATACGACGTTCCATCCTCAAACTGACGGGCAACCCAAAAGAACGAACCGTACTATGGAGGATATGCTGAGAAAGTGCATTCTTGACTTCGGCAAGAACTGGGAGGATCACCTCTTCATGGTGGAATTCGTGTTTAATAACAGTTGTCAAGCAAGTATAAAAATGGCGCCATACGAAGCTTTGTATGGGAGACAGTGTTGAACACCGATGTCTTGGACATAGGCGGGAGACACCAAAATTTTGGGGAAGAAGGTGGTAGTTGACGCTTGCGAGTTGGTACGGACCATTCTAGAACGTATGAAGGTGGCGCAAGACCGGCAAGCAAAATACTTTAATGCTAGACACACGAAGTTGGAGTTTGCGGTAGGTGATTGGGTTTTTTAAGATCAAGCTGTTCAAAGGCGTCTCACGGATTCGCCGACTCAAGAAGTTGAGTACAAGATTTTTGGGGCCTTTTGAAGTTGTTGAACGGGTGGGAGAAGCAGCCTATTGGTTGGCATTGTCCGCAGAGCTGAGTGGATTGCACGACGTCTTCCATGTCTCCGTCTTGAGGAAAGCCTTGGTGGAGGCTAGTGTGGTGATCGAGCCGGCATCGGTGCCGATAGAGGAAGACTTGAGGACGCGAGTCCGTCCAATTGCTATAGAGGATTCAGAGACTCGGCAGTTGCTGAATTAAGAGGTTAAACTCGTTAAAGTCCGATGGGACAACTGCGGTCGTGAGGAACACTCTTGGGAGCTATAACAAGTCATGTATTGGAACACCCTATTACTGATTTGGGCAAGGATCACTATGTCCTTAGGAAAATTGTTTTGACCTCCTTGTATAGTTTTTAAGGTCAATTAGATTGAGTCTAAGGGTTAGAATTTAGGCTTGAAAGCTGCCCCCAAGACCCTCAGATCAGACATTCTAATTCAGGAGACTAAGTCACTTTCGTCAAGCTCAGGTCGATGAATCGTCAAACTCAGTTCGACTATCTCTGAGCTCTGTTCAACGAGTCGTCGAACGCCATTGGTCGATCGTCGAGCTCAGATCAACGTTTCTGTCTCTAGCTATTTTCCCAATCTCTGAGCTCAGGTCGACGATAGTTGAGCTCAGATCGACGATTTCAGTTTCCAGTCTAGTTCCAGTCTCTGAGCTCAGGTCGTCGATAGTTGAGCTCAGGTCGACGATTTTCTGGAGAGATCGACGATTCTCACGATTCAAATTCAGACAGTTTTTGAATTCTATCTTATTTATTCCCAGTATTTATTTCAAGGATCTTGTAGCCGTTTCAATTAATCTGGAGCAAGTTTCGAGGGAGATTTAAAGGAATGTTTTCTAGGACTATCCTCCAGAGACAAAATTCATTTAAGGAAGTCATTAATGAGTGGCTAACGGCTATCTTGGAGAAAGAGAATCAATTCATTCTTTTCAGATCTAAGGAATAAGAGAGGATATTCTTTCTACTACTCTATACACAGAAAAGATTTCTTTGCTGAAAACACAGACAGACACACAAACCGAATTCATTCAGAACACTCACCACTGAAGGAGATGAACATACAGAAAAGATGATTTTCTAGATCTCTTTTGTCTCAAGTGTTCAAAGGCTTCATCCATCAAGACTCCAGACACTACACATTTCAGCAACTGCTGGAATCATCCTTTGCTGGGGATCTCATCTATTGAAGGTCTATCACCCTAGTTCAAAGCTTCTTTTCCTAAATAACTTCCAGATCTCAGGGGGAGCTTTAACAACATCATCCACTAGTCTTCTCTCTGATTTTTGATGGAGAAGAACACCTCATCTCCTTATTTTTCTGCTGTAAAATGGTTTCTCAAAACTTCCTTCAAAAGTTTTGTGCTGATTTCTGAGATCTTATCAAAACTTAGTGGTGGCAAGACACCTGATCTAAAAAATCTGGTTTGGTTTTTGAGCACCTTATCAAAAGCTCATTGGTTCCCAGGACACCCAATGAACTCATCCTGCAGTGGATTTCTACCTAGGGTGGTAGAAGAGTGGATGTACCCAGATTGATTGGGGAACCACAATAGCTCCTTGTGTCTTCTGGTTGCTATATTTTGTTTGTTGTGTGCTGTGTTTTTATTTCTTGCTTTCATAATTTTTATTTACTGCAAACACCTTACACATATATTTAAATTAAGTCTTTCACTGCAAAATAGTTTTTAACTTGAAAATTATTTTAATAAACTCTATTCACCGCCCCCCCCCCCCTCTAGAGTTAAGGTAGATCTTATCCCCACTTTCAATTTGTATCAGAGGGAGGTTGGTTAAAAGCACCAGGTTGATTAATTTACCTTGTTCCTACAGGCTAACACCTGAACCAAAAGATCTATGATAAGATCAATCTTTTATAGAGGGTTTTTATTCTTATTATTTGTATTATATTTATCTTTATATAAAACCATGACACAGAACAAAGATTATACTAGCACCAGACCTCCAGTGTGCAATCTATCTAAGTTTGCACTTTGGAAGGCAAGGATAAGATTGTACATGAATTCTATTGATGAAGATATCTTTAATTCTGTTTTGACAGTATGTCCAAGACCCCCATAAAATACAAGTACAAGTGTTGTTCCACCTCCTTCAGGAACAGATGCAGAAATCAAAAATGGAAAGTTGTAGATGCCAAAGCAATGAACATTTTGGCACAAACCATGTCTGATGAAATCTTTCAAAAAGTAGCTGAATGCAACTCAACAAAAGAGATATGAGACAAACTATCTGAAATAGTGTCAGGATCTGCAGATGAAAGGAAAGATAGAAGATCCCATCTCATAACTCAGTATGAGAACTTCAAGAAAGGAGAAACTGAGTCAGTTGCTGATATGTATAACAGACTTAGTCTTATAGTCAATGAACTGAAAACCTTGGACAAGGAGATCTCATTAACTGAACTCAATGAAAAAATCCTAATGTGCTTCCCCAGCACTTGGGACTCAAGAATCTGGCCAATAAAGGATGCCAGAAGCCTAAATGAGATCACCACTGAGTCTCTTTTGGGCAAGCTCAAGTCTTATGAGCTGCTCATCAAGAACAGAGAAGAAGAGCAGAAGGCTGCTTTACCAGCAATCAAAAAAGAGAAATCATTAACATTCAAAGCTATTGAAGATCAGCCTGAAGACAAGGTCACAGGCAATGAAGAGCTGCTAAGCAGGCCACATGAAGACAAGATCATTAGCCAGGAAGGACTTCAGGAAAAAGTCATTCAGAGGTCATGAAAAGCCAAGGTATGATAAGTCCAATAACAAAGAAATTATTTGTTTTGGATGCAGGAAACAAGGCCATATTGTATCTGACTGTCCAGAAAATCAGAATAAGGACAAGAAGGACAAGAAAGAAAGGAGAAGAGACAAAGACTTCAAGAAAAATAACAATGACAAACCCTCCTCCAGCAAGAACAAACATACCAGGAAGGGGTTTGTAGCTGAAACCTGGAGTGAAACAGAAGAAGAATCAGAAGCATCATCCAGGTCAAGTGATGATGAAGATGATGCTGAAGAAAAGGAGTTCTGCATGATGGCTATCAATGCCTCTCAACACAATACTGATGCAGAACAAGAGTCAGAGTCTGAATCAGAAACTCAATCTGAAGAGGATCAAGTAATAGACTCGTTTGATTTTAATTCAGAGGACTTCAAATGTGAATTTAAGGCACTGTGTTTAGATCTATTAAAATCTGAGAAAGAAATTATTTCTCTCAGAAATCAATTGTCTGAACAAAGCACCTTAAAATCAGATAACCTCAAACTCTCTGAGGAGTTGGAATGCTGTAGGGAGCAGATAGTCTCACTGAAAAGTGAACTATCAGAGGACAAGAAGTTTGAAGAATTCCTCAATGGGAGAAGTATCAAACTAATGGGCATCACAAGCATAGTGAACTCAAGATTCAATAGTACACTGGGCTTGGGTGCTTCATCCAGCCAACTTATAGTATTAACAACCCCAATCAAGTTAATCTCAGATAAAGATAAGGGAGTTGTAGAGGTGGCTAGGAAGAATTCTGATTTACCTAAGAAAACAAAAGTTCAACAGAAAACGTCGAACAGAGCTTGACGATCGCCGAATGGAGCTCAACGATCTCAGGCTGAATCGTCGAACTCAGGTTGATGATTTCTGAACCATGAACTCTGGCATCGTCGATCTTCGAACGGAGCACGACGATCTGACCCAAGATAGTCAAACTCAGCTCAGAGAGCGTCGAACAGAGCTCAGAGGATTGAGAAATCTTTCGAAGGCAAATCAAACTTCAATCCTAGAGGTCCTACATCTCAGAGGTTTAGCCCTTATACTGAATGGATAATACCTCCTAGGAGATATCATCCTGAAGGCTCTAAGAGTCAACCATAGATGTCTTTTATTTCAGATTTTAAAGGTTATCAACCTAGGCCCAAGGTAAACTGGGTCAAAAACAAATAAATTGTTTTATGTGCAGGTGAAGACCTATCCAACATCAAACCAGCAATGGTATCTGGATAGTGGTTGCTTAAAGCACATGACAGGAAACAAGGAGAATTTCACATCCTTCAAAGCCAAACTTAGACCCAAAGTAATATTTGGTGATTGAAACTTTGGACTAACAAAAGGATATGGTGCAGTCCAGATTGGCTCAGTCACATTTAAGAAAGTAGCTTATGTGGAAGGACTGAAGCACAACTTAATCAGCATCAGTCAACTGTGTGATGAAGGCTACCAAGTGACTTTCAACAAATCCTCATGCAAAATCAAATCAGAGGACAACACAACTGTATTGACAGGTAAGATGAAAGGTAACATTTATCTTGTGGATTTTCTTTCAACTAAGGTAGATATATGCTTGTTCAATTCCATTTGTAGACCTAATGAACTATGGCATAAAAGATTAGGACATATAAACCTTAGAACCATTGCTAGGCTATCCAAGGACAATCTTGTTAGAGGACTACCTTATGGCCCCTACAAGAAGGAAGGAATTTGCAGGGCTTGTCAATTAGGCAAGCAAACCAAAAATAGCTTCAAGTCACTTAATAAGAGTGATTCACCTATGATTTTGTATCTGTTACACATGGATCTCTTTGGACCCATTATAGTACAAATCTTAGGAGGGAAATCTTATACTTTAGTAGTTGTAGATGACTTTTCTAGATTCACATGGGTGTTCTTTCTGAGGAAGAAGTCTGATAACTTTAAGTGTTTGACAGAGTTTCTCAAATGCATAAAGAGTGAGTTCAATACTCACATTGCCCTGATCAGAAGTGATCATGGGACAGTGTTTGATTCTCTTCTTATGCAAGAGATCTGTCAGAGTGAAGGGATCAGACACACTTTCTCAGCTCCTAGAACTCCTCAACAAAATGGGATATCTGAAATGAAAAATAGAACCCTTATTGAATCTGCTACTACATTGTTGTCAGATGCTCACCTTCCTCTATCCTTTTGGGCAGAGGCAGTGAACACCTCCAACTATGTGTTGAATAGAAGTTTGATACATAAGCTGAAGGGCAAGACTCCCTATGAATTACTGAAAGGGAAGAAACCTAAAGTAGTTTATTTTAAAATTTTTGGTTGCATTTGTTACATTCACAATAATGACAAGAAATACATAGCAAAATTTCAAGTTAAAGCTGATGAAGGAGTGTTTCTGGGATACTCCATGATCAGTAAAGCTTATAGGGTGTATAACAAATCTACTCTTAAAATTGAAGAATCTGTTCATGTATCCTTTGATGAATCTAACATGTCTTTTAAGGACAAGATTTCTTCTACCATAGAATCTTTGCAGGTACACTCTCTTGCTGAAAATTTGGACAGGTTACATATTATACAAAAGGATGAAAGCAGTGAAGATGAAGAAGATATTCAACATCTTGGAGAGAATCTTTTTGAAGAGTCAGTTGTTGTTCCACAAGAGGAAACAACAACACAGATTGGTGAACAATCAACACCCCCTGTTGATTTAGTAACATCAAGAGACCATCCAATCTCCCAAGTGATTTGAGACATCTCAGCTGGTGTGCAAACTAGAAATTAGGTCAACCAAAACCTGATGCACACCTGCTTTCTTTCTCAAATTGAGCCTCAATCCATTCAAGATGCAGAACAAGATCCACACTGGATCATTGCAATGCAAGAGGAATTACATCAATTTGAGAGGAACAAAGTTTGGGAACTAGTGCCAAGGCCAAAGGATCACTCCATTGTTGGAACAAAATGGGTGTTCAAAAATAAATTGGATGATCAAGAAGTCATTGTACGGAACAAGGCTAGGCTAGTTGCTCAAGGATACTCTCAAGAAGAAGGGATATACTATGACCATACCTTTGCACCCGTTGCAAGGCTAGAGGGCATAAGAATCTTCTTAGCTTATGCAGCACATAAAGGATTCAAAGTATATCAAATGGATGTAAAGAGTGCTTTTCTCAATGGAGACATCACGGAAGAAGTCTATGTTAGACAACCCTTAGGTTTTATTTCTCCAACTCATCCTGATTATGTTTTCAAATTGCATAAAGCATTATATGGTCTAAAGCAAGCTCCTAGAGCACGGTATGAGACCCTAGCATGCTTTCTTTTGAAAAAGTATTTTATAAGGGGTAGAGTAGACCAAACTCTTTTTTTTAGAACCCATAAGTCCAATACCTTACTAGTGCAAATCTATGTAGATGACATTATCTTTGGTTCTATTGATTCATATTTGTGCAAAAGGTTTTCCAACCTAATGCATTCTAAATTTGAAATGAGTAGCATGGGTGAGCTTTCCTTATTTCTAGGATTGCAAGTCAAACAGCATGCTGAAGGCATATTCCACTCTCAAACCAAGTATGCAAAAAAACTGGTTAAGAAATTTGGTATGTCTGAAGCATCATGTATGAAAACATCTATGCCTACTAATGCTGTATTAGATGCTGATGAACATGGGAAACCTGTTGATCAGACAACATATAGAACAATGATTGGCTCCTTATTGTACCTTACAGCTAGTAGACCTGACATAATGTTTGCTACATGTATATGTGCTAGATTCCAAGTGAGCCCTAGAGAGTCACACTTAACCTTAGTAAAAAGGATTCTTTGGTATGTGAAAAGTTGTCCAAATCTAGGTCTCTGGTATCCAAAAGACTCAGCATTTGACTTAACTGAATTTTCTGATGCTGATTATGCTGGATGCAGAATAGACAGGAAAAGCACCAGTTGAACTTGCCAGTTTCTTGATGACAGACTTGTCTCCTGGTTTTGCAAGAAACAAACATCTGTGTCCACATCAACTGCAAAAGCTGAATATATGGTAGCAGGTAGTTGTTGCTCATAGATCTTGTGGATTCAAAATCATGTCCTACACTATGGCTACAACTTAGAGAAGTCAAAAATTTTTTGTGATAACACTAGTGCTATTTCTATAGCACAAAATGCAGTCCTCCATAGTAGGACAAAACATATAGAAATTAGGCATCACTTTATAAGGGACAATGTTGAGAAAAATAAAATTGAACTTCAATATATCCCAACTAACTTGCAAAGGGGAGATATTTTTACCAAACCATTGGATGAAAAGAAACATACATTCTTCCTGAATAAGTTAAGAATGTTAGATGAAGGAAGTTTAAAACAAGATCCAAGATTTTAAAACTCTAAAATTGACCAAGACTAGGCAAATAATTTGATTTTTTCTAGTGTCTATAGGTCGTTTCTGTTCTCTGAACTGAGCTCGACGTTTTTCCCAAAGATCGTCGAACGGAGATCGACGTTCTTAGAAATCGTCGACCGGAGTTCAGTGCTTTCCCGATAGTGCTAAGCTATCCTCTTCCGGTCAATGATCGTCGAACGGAGCTCGACGCTCTCCAATATCGTCGAACGGAGATCGACGATGTTGAAGACATTTCAGATTCCTTTAGAAGCTTAGATCGTCGAACGGAGTTCAACGAACTTTCCTTTTCTGCATCTAACCCTAATATAAAATTCATTTTTCGGCCAACATTCTCCCTTTGCGCTTTCATACTCTCTGCAGGATTTCCCTTTGCCTCCAAACTTTTCTACACTTACTCTTTTGTTTGTTCATTTTTGCAGGAAACAATGGCCATTTCTGTTGCAGTTTTGGCAGCAATGAAATTCGACACTGGATTCGATATCGATATGGACTCATTTGAAAATAGTGATCAGATTTTCAAGGATATTCTGGATTTATTCAAAGATTAACAGCTAGTACACATCATGTCCACAAGGATAAAACTGGCTGCAGATGAAATCAAAGAATGGGTGTGTACTGCTCCCAATCAAGATCAAAATACAGTGATTGGAACTATATCAGGCAATCAGGTATCTCTTACTCCTGCTATATCAACAAAAGTTTTCCAATTCAGTACTGGTCAACATTCTCTTGAGGTGTCTAGGGAAGAGTTTGCAAGTATGCTTAACAGGATCGGTCATTCAGTAGAAAACCCTAACAAGTTGCTTAAGAAAAATCTGTCAGTGGAATACAGGTTTCTAGCAGATGTTGTTGGCAAGGTCCTATTAGCAAAACATTCTGCCCATGATTCCATATCTAGGTATCAATTCTGTTTAATGGGTACTTTGGTGGATAAGAAACAGTTGAATTGGGGAGAAGTTTTCTTTGATCAAATAAAGAAGAAAGTGAATAAGAACTTTGTGAACTTTGAAGGATTCTAGGCCTATTTCTTCATAGCAGATGCCCTGAGCTGCTTGTTTCAAATGGGATGCATATCAATGCCTCTAAGAGGTTAACCTGTGCCCTTTTTGGCAAATGGGATAGGAAAATTGCAAAGCCAAGCAGAGCCTCTGCAGTCATCTCATCTTCAGGCACCAGGACTGATCCAGTCACTTCCCCTCAGGCAACTGCCTCATTAAAAGAACTGCCTGCCTCCTCATCTCCACCATCCCCACCTACTGTTCCCTCAACAATTATCATATCCACCATACCCATCTCATTTTCATCCCCCATATCCATTCCATCCTTCACTCTCTTAGATGATTCCTATATGGATGATTCTTCGTCCTCACCCCTTGAGCCACCATCCTCTTCTACATCATATCAACAACTACTTCAAGAAATCCTTGCTCAACCATCCTTCTCTCCATCTATGTCCATTCAATTAACTTCCATCTCCACCATTCCCATATCTAAACCATCAATTCTACCATCCACATTATCACTTTATCCAACCACATCTATAACTCCTCCTACATCCATTTCTGCCACACTCATCTCTACCTCTACTCAAGCACCACTTGAGCAAGTAGATCTCTCAGCCATAGCAGATAAGCTCTATGAGTTGTTAGCTCTAAGGCTATCACTCCTGCTGGAGACCTCCCTGGCTCCACTTCTGAAATCAGTTCAGGAGTTATCTGATAGGCTCTCTTCCCTATATCCTCCTCAGGCAATCCCTTCTGTTGGGTGTCTTGATCCCGTATCTACTGAATCTAGGCAGGGGGAGATGCCATATGAAGTAGAGAGGTTGCTGCTTCAGAGATTCCAGCTCCAGTTCCAGTTATAACAGTTGACCTCAGGTCACTGCTGTCAGAATTTGATCCTGTTTACCTCAGCTGTCTTCCAGAGCATAAAAGTGAAGATCTTACTAAGGCCATTATGCTTTTTTTTAGCTGTGAGCCCAGCATAATATCTTCTTTTATAAATTCTTTCAAGGCCGTGGACAGTGCTCCTTCAGTTTCTGTTGTTCCTGTTTCTGCTGCTGATGCTATTTTAGTTTCTGCTGATGTGCTTATGACAGAGGCTAATGACTCTGAGCCTGCTGTTTCTGTTATTATTTCTGAATCTGTTACATCAGTTTCTGCTGTTTTTGTTACTGCTGATGATGCTGCTGTTGTTTCTTCTGTTCAAACCCAACAACAAAGAGATTGCTTCAAAAGGCTTGATGAACTATATGACAATCCTCAGAGCTCAGATAGTGATCAATTTAGAACTGATTCTGATGATTCCTCTACAACCATTACAAGGAAGAGGAAAGCTAGAAGGAAGGCCCTAAAGAAAGTTCCCCAGGAGAAAATTAAATCTTCAAATGATATTCCATACTATATTTTGCATAATTGTCCAATTACAGAACCATGGATGCAGTTCTCCAGGAATCAACTAAAGGAAATGAAGAAAAAGAGGAAATATGATAAAGGATCATCTCACTTCAATCCTCCTCCTCCTCCTCCTCCTTCACCAGATGCAGGTACAGGTGGAAGTTCTACTTATCGGTCATCTGCTGCTAAGAGTCAAAGCACCTCTCAATTTCAAGGAAGATCTCAATCAAGAGAATATCAATCAAGAGGCTACTAGTCCAGAAGAGGACAGAATAGGGGAAATAGAAAAGAATTCAGAGTTTATTCCAAAGGTTATTCTAGGAAGCATCCTTATCATAGGGAAGGACATGGTCCCATTGACACTACATCTGATCCTTTTCCTTATAAGTTAAGATACCTAGTTTCTTCCAGAGATACTCTTGATGACTCTTCAAACAGATATGAACCTCCTATTCTATTTGAAGACCCAGAGAATAATACTAATTCTTGGACAGCAAGAATGAAAGAGTTGGCTGCACTAGATCAAATTAAGAAGACAAAAGAATAAGGAAAAGATACATCAAATATCACCACTGTATCAGAAAAGAGAAAGAAAGAACTTGAAAGATACTTTTCCAGCAAATTCTTTGACTCAGAAAGCTATATGAAGCTGCACCTAGAAGCTGTAGTCCCCAGAGAAAAACATCAAACTTTTATAGCTGCAGATGATGACAGAAGATCCAAGAAAGAAGCTCTTAACCCTAACAGAGAAATAGTTCTCAAAAAGGGCAAGGAAAAGGAATGATTCTGTAAGCTGACAGTGTTATCTATTCTGAATTTCTAATGAGATTTTATTTGTGTTTCTGCAATGTTATTTTTGATCTTATATCTGCTTTGTATGCTTTTATTTCCAATGTCATGTAAATAGTAATCCTAACCCAAATAGGGGGAGATTTTTGGAACACCCTATTACTGATTTGGGCAAGGATCACTATGTCCTTAGGAAAATTGTTTTGAACTCCTTGTATAGTTTTTAAGGTCAATTAGATTGAGTCTAAGGGTTAGAATTTGGCTTGAAAGCTGCCCCCAAGGCCCTCAGATCAGACATTCTAATTAAGGAGACTAAGTCACTTTCGTCGAGCTCATGGTCGGCGAATCGTTGAACTCAATTCGACTATCTCTGAGCTCAGTTCAACGAGTCGTTGAACGCCATTTTATGATCGTCGAGCTCAGATCGATGTTTCTGTCTTTAGCTGTTTTCCCAATCTCTGAGCTCAGGTCGACGATAGTTGAGCTCAGATCGACGATTTCAGTTTCCAGTCTAGTTCTAGTCTCTGAGCTCAGGTCGACGATAGTTGAGCTCAGGTCTATGATTTTCTGTAGAGATCGACGATTCTCAAGATTCAAATTCAGACAGTTATGGAATTCTATCTTATTTATTCCCAGCATTTATTTCAAGGATCTTGTAGCCGTTTCAATTAATCTGGAGCGAGTTTCAAGGGAGATTTAAAGGAATGTTTTCTAGAACTTTCCTCCAGAGACAAAATTCATTTAAGAAAGTTATTAATGAGTGGCTAACGGCTATCTTGGAGACAGATAATCAATTCATTGTTTCCAGATCTAAGGAATAAGAGAGGGTATTCTTTCTACTACTCTATACACAAAAAAGATTTCTTTGCTGAAAACACAGACAGACACACAAATAGAATTCATTCAGAACACTCACCACTGAAGGAGATCAACATATAAAAAAGAAGATTTTCTAGATCTCTTTTGACTAAAGTGTTCAAAGGCTTCATCCATCAAGACTCCAGACACTACACATTTCAGCAACTGCTGGAATCATCCTTTGCTGGAGATCTCATCTACTGAAGGTCTATCACCCTAGTGCAAAGCTTTTTTTCCTGAATAACTTCCAGGTCTCAGGGGGAGCTTGGATAACATCATCCACTAGTCTTCTCTTTGATTGTTTACAGAGAAGAACACCTCATCTCCTTCTTTTTTTGCTGTAAAAGGGTTTCTCAAAACTCCCTTCAAAAGTTTTGTGTTGCTTTCTGAGACCTTGTCAAAACTCAGTAGTGGCAAGACACCTCTGATCAAAAAATCTGATTTGGTTTTGAGCACCTTATCAAAAGCTCATTGATCCCAGGACACCTGATCACTCATCCTGCAGTGGATTCCTACCTAGGGTGGGAGAAGAGTGGATGTACCCAGATTGATTGGGGAACCACTATAGCTCCTTGTGTCTTCTGGTTGCTATATTTTATTTGTTGTGTGCTGTGTTTTTATTTCTTGCTTTCATAATCTTTATTTACTGCAAGCAGCTTACACATATATTTAAATTAAGTCTTCCACTGCAAAATAGTTTTTAACTTGAAAATTATTTTAATAAACTCTATTCACCCCCCCCCCCCCCTCTAGAGTTAAGGTAGATCTTATCCCCACTTTCACCATGTTAGAAGAGTATCTAGAGCTCTTCAAATCAGGTACCATTTAAGTTGTGTTCCCTTTTGCTTTGTAATTTCGGGACGAAATTCTTTTAAGGGGGAGAGAGTTGTAACACCCCAAAATTTTGGAGAGGGACGACCAGCGTTTCTAGCCAAGTTTGGGTCTTAGCTGAGAAGGAAAAATTGGTTTCTGGCAGGGGGCACACGGCCTGGGACACGGGCGTGTCCCAGGGCATGTCAGGCTCCAGTCGACGTTTTGGTCGAGAGGTCAACGATTTTGGAGTCGACGATCGTTGAGCTGAGAACACGGCCTGAGACATGGGCGTGTCTCAGGGCGTGTCGAGCCCGTGTCGACGTTCGACCCGGGGAGTCGACGAATTGCGCTCGACGATGTGTCGAGACAAGGCACAAGGCCTAGGACACGGGCATGTCCAAGGCCGTGTCAGTTAGTTAGTCGACGAACTTCGCTCGACGAACTGTCGAGACAATGAACACGGCCTAGAGCGCAGGCGTGTTGAGTTAGACACGGGCAAGGACACGTGCGTGTCTAGTACCCGTGTTTGTCTCAGGTTATTTTCGGGGTTGTGTCGATGGAGGCACACGACCGACCACATGGTCGTGTCAGTTGGAACACGGGCGTGTCGGGTCGAACACGGGCGTGTCGGATGCCGTGTGCTGTTCCAGGCGGGTTGGTTTTTGACGGCGAATGGGGGACATGGCCCTGGACACGGGCGTGTCGCAGGCCGTGTTCGGCCAAGTTTTAATATTTCAGGCCCGAATCAAGGCCGTTCGTTTCTTTATTTTGGGATCCAACGGCTGGGGGTTATTCCTGATGGGATATACTAGGGATCGGACCCTTAGAAACATTCATTTTATTTTGAGCGGTTCTCTTTCTAAAGTTCCAGAGAGAGGGGAGAGCAAGGAAGAAGAAGAAGCCTAGATCCGGTCACCGGCGGAGCTTCGGAGCTCCAAATCGCGAGACAAGTCCAGATCCGTGGAGGCTAGATCGTTGCGAAGGATTCCATCCGGCTATTTTTCCATGGCTAGGAAGAGGAGTCGGAAGGTAACGACACTTCTCCTCTCGGTTTTAGGATGCATGTTTTAGCATCTTTTCTTTTCTAGTTTTTGTGCACCAAACACTCAAATGAGAGGGGTTTGGGTCGCCAAGGTTCAAGAGGAACATCCGGGTCGATTGAGTCCGTCTCCGGCATGTTTTTCATTAGAGATCCGCTCTGCTATTGGATTAGGAATGGTGTGTGAAGCCGTAGTCGCGACCGTTAGCCGACTCGGTGATGTTGCATACGAGCTTTAAGGATTCGTAGAGATCCGTTGCGGCAAGATGCCGCTTGTGATGTGGTGATGCTTTTCCCCTTTTTATCGAGTGAGTACATGTAGTCGAAACCGGACAAGGTTAGCTCCTCAATGGCGGTAGATGGTTTCCTTGGTGGACAAGGTTAGCTCCGCATGAGTGGTAGATGGTTTCCTTGGTGCGCGGGAACGCTGCAGTACAAATGAGGGACTAGGGTGGAATTGTCTTGGTTTGTGATGTGCCAAGGCATGGTTGTTTCTCCGTGGTCGGCTGGCTATCCCGTGATATACACGTCATGTGTGGAGAGTGTCCCTGCGAGACTAGTCCCCTTCTGTGAGATTGACGAGAATGCCAAGCATGGGGGCAAGCCCAGGAAATGAGGCCATGAGCAGGTGGAGTCCAGCAAGGCTTCTTAGAATTGGTCAGTGGTGTTTGTTAGAATCCTGACATGAGGCGTCAGAGCTTGCAGGCAAGCCCGGGTCTAAGACCTTGAGCGGGTGGGGCCTTAGCAAGAGTTCCATGTGGCGGCTTGTGTGCCGTTGGGGGGAATTGTGTTTCCCTTTTTGTTTGCGGCTTTATGCCAATGGGGAAACGATGAGTACCCAATTGATGTGATGTTGTGCTAGATGCATACGCCATAGGGTGCCTTGGGTGAAACCCGGGTGTTGCATTCATGTTTCAAAGTAGGCCCTAATATTATATGCTCAACAGTAGAGAACATGTATGATGTTTGAGATATCCAAGCCTGTTCCTTTAGGTGCTTTTCTTGCTTATGAATATTGCATACGAAGTGCTAACTTGCAGGTTGGAGGAGTACCCCGGGGTCCGTTAGGGGCGGCCGGGAGGAGATGTGTTTGTTACATACTTTGAGGTCAGCCTTTGCTGACCCACATTACTAATAATTTTTACAGGGCAATGATCGCAAGAAGGAGCTAGCTCGCAGGCCAGAAAGGTCTAAGCCTCATGAAGTGTTACCCCTTTTGCTGTAGCTTTACATTTATGACATTGTATGTTTTATGCTCATTTTGACCGGCTTGCATGCCGAGGTAGACTAAGTGTGCTTTTGAACTTTCAGGACGGATGTATTATTTGAGTTTGGATTTACTCGTGTTGTAAGGCCTTAAGGCCATCTTGTTACTCTTGTAGGAGTGGATAACTTCTAGTCTTGTTGTTGTTTCCGTTGTGTTGTGTTTTGAGTTTTGAGATTGGGTAGCTATATCATTTTATAATACTGAAATTGTGACGTCTGTATGTTGTGGGGCCCCCGCCGGACTCATATTATATGGTCATTACAGGGGAGGTGTTACAGGGTGTGTCACCGCCTACTCCAAATATAATCACATTTCTAAAAAGATTTTATATTTAAACTTTTTTTTCACTTCTTTTTACAAATATTTTTCTTTTTTTTTTCTTTTTCTTCATTTTATTTGAACAATACAGCAGATATAAACTTGGGAGCACTTCCACATTTTCACAAATAATAACACCACATCACATCCCGACATGAAAATATAAAACAATAAACTCGATTTGGGTGTGCGACTAGGATAGGCTATGGGGCTTTGGTGAATGAAGGCGGAGCTGAATCAAAAGAAGGGTAGGCACAACGGGGCTAGCGAGGATATGACGTTAGGAACGGTACAAAGCTTAACCTTGCCAAAACGATGGCGTACATCACGCCTACGCTAGACTAACCAAGTACCCATGCTTCGAGAGTAGCTTGGGGAAAGTTCTTAGCCACCGAGAAAGATGATCCTTCCTCCCGACTCGAGCAAAACGAGTCTCGTGACGGCTACACACATTCCTATATTACCGTTTGATTCACACTGGATTCACCAACTTTTGAGTAGAATAAAAAGATCTTTACGCAAATAGAAAAGTATAAAACCATAAGCATGAAGAAAAAATAAATCTACTCGAATTTTTATACGAGACAAGAGCAGTTCACTAGAAACACAACAAGGTCAACATTTTACTCTGTCTCACAATCCTAAGCCAGCACAATAATTTTCCCTAATCTAATGAAGAAATGAGTTTAACTTGAGGCACACTAAAAGCTAAGCACGCGCTCAAGTGGGTGTAGTGGTGTGCAGTGCAATGAACTAATCAAAATAAAAATATAAAAGCTTCTAGTATGCACATGAGATGTGCACGTGCAAAAGGTAACAAAACTGGCTCTCCCCCAGACTTAAACTAAACTACACAGCATATGATAGAGAAATAAAAATCATAAAGAGCTAAGGGAAGAGGTTACCCAATGCTCAGCTAGTGAGTATACCAAAAGACGTGTGAAAAACCGAAGCAAGCCCGCCATATGAAGAATCACAACCCCGCCATTACGAATTTGCCATGAATACTTGCAGGGGTGAGCTCCGTAAAAATAAAAGAAAAATAAACAAAATACATAGAAATACTAAAACTAAGCTAGTCATGAAAAATAAAACTACAGGAAATGAAAGATAAGTACTGGGGTTATTGTCATCCCAGCACGACTTATTAAATTCTATTCAGTTCTAGCTAATGCGCCTATGAAAAGAAAAATGCACCGGTAATAGTTCCATTATCCGTTGCGGTAACGGGTACTGAAACAGTGATAAAACAGTTACCCCTCTGCCTAAATAATCATACCTACTCCTCGCAGGCAGAGGAAATAGGAAGTAGGATGAGGAGGAGGCCTGGTCCTCACTCATCTCACCACAAAACAAATCCTTGCCTATCAAGGTTTCGTCCACCACAAATTCGCTGGGGGCGAAGGTAATTGCAGGGGCCTCCACTGTGAAGGTGGTAGGAACCTCCTCACACAAGAGGATGCACTCGTCGGTAGCCTATGCAGGCTCAACATCAACCCAACTTAACCGTGGAGATTCAACCAGCACAGGCTTAGATAAAGAAGGGGGATCAAGAAATAAAAGAGATGAAGAATTAAAATAATCAGAAAATGGGAGAGTGATCCCGGTATCACTCTCAGCGAGATCCAAGCAGAGATCATCGTCGGTATCATATGAGTCGTACCGAGGGGAATCTGAGAACTCGAGGTCCGCAGTGGTAAGAGGGACCGCCTCGTCAAATAAGGAGCTGCAAACCTCCGCATCAGTAAGAGGATATTCCTCACCACACCGGGGTGCGTAAAAGTGTTCCGAAGATCCAACATCTCCGTCGGAGATAGTAGAGTCATCATACCACTTCGGCGCAACCTCGAGCACCGAATAATCCACAATCACGACATCATCAACCGACTCACAAGAAAGAGGAATATCACAATCCAGCAAAAATTGCGGAGGGGCAAGGCTGCTCTCAAAATCAAGCACTGAATGAGCAGGCTCCCTCGCACAGTCATTCGCAGACGCCACCCCATCGACAGGAACAATCTTTGCGTCCCATACAGGAGAGTCCATGAGTTCCTGCTCCTCTTTTTGTTGGCTAACACCTGAGTGATCGTCATCACTCAAGGGAAGCTCATAAAAAGGGATCGAGGGACCCATGAAAGTTTTGTATGCGGCTAGAGATTCTTCGGTAATCTCAACGGGTAAAGAACGAGCAACGTGTGCTATGTCAGTGTATGGACCAGGCAACACCCTAGTAGGCCTGTCCATAACAGTGTTTCACGAATGGGAGGTTGTTGTGCACATGCCCTCAGAGGGAGAAGGCTTGCACAAACGAGGGCAATCCTTCAACATGTGGCCCACACCTTGACATAGCAAACACCGAATACAATGCTCGGCATTCATAACAGCAATGGCCTCGATGGATGTGTGCAAAGTGTCAAGTAGACGGCACTCAGCGTCAGAATACATCACGAATGAAAATATTTACCAAAAAGTGCTACACCCTAGAATAAAAATAACACAGATCTGCTGTCTAAACCAAAAATTAGAAAAGGTCAAAAAGAAATAAACAAGAAATGGTAAACAACTGAAATAACTAGAAAAGGAATAAAGAAAAAATGAAATGAACAAATGGAAATAGGCTTCTATCTCGTATCTCCCTCTCCAAAAACTCAGATGACTTTGTTCCCCGGCAACGATGCCAAAAACTTGATGCTAAAGATCACGTAAGTGAACCGGTCGCACAAATAATATAAAATGGGCGAGTTTTCCCAAGTATCGATCTCTCAAGAAACACAGTAAGGTGGAGTTAATTTCGAGGAGGACTTGAGATTGAAGTCCTTAGATCGGAGTTAACTAAGTGGGGTTTTGATATTTGCGGAAAAATAAAATAAATGGCTAACAACTACTTCTATGCAAATGCGATGCTTTGTCAGGCGGGATGGAAGACTAGTCGGGCCTCTATGCACCGAATCGCTGGGCAAATGGACGAGTAGGCTTGCGGATGAGGTGGTTAGAACTGCGGAATGAGGGTCAAAAGCAACTCTTCGCTATGCACGCCACTAGCAATTGCTAGTGCGGCAATGGTGGATGTTGGTCGATGGAATATGGCGCACCTAGAGCAAATATAATGAAAATACAAATCAGAAAGACAAGATTTAATATAAGCGTTTTACAACTAAGCGCACATCATCTATAAATAAAGTTTACAACAACACATAAACAACAATAAAGGAAGAACAAGGTAAGAGATCGACCGAATCTGAAGTCTTGCTGAGGATTCATGGTTGGAATCGTCGGGTTGTCAATCCGCGTCCAAGCTCGGTCCTCAACTACGTCCAGGGTAGAGAAGGGCTGTCACCACCTTACAATGGCTCGTCTTCTTCATGTCATGATAGCGGATAAAAGTTGCAAGCTTCCATTTGCTTGATGGCTATGGCATTGAAGCTTGAAATGAGCCCAAGAGATGATGGAGGAGGCCGAGAGGAAGCTCTGGCTTGGATTTGGCGGTGAAAGCTTGCCCGGACACCTCCCTAGGGTGGAGATTGAAGGAGGATGGAAGAATCCCTCTTCAGAGACAAAAAGGCGGAGGAAAATGAGCTATTCGGAATTAGGGCGGCACCTACATATTTATAGAAAGCAGAATTGAACAATGCGCACGTTCACAAGCGCAGGACCAGTTGTCGTGCGCACTATGTCCAGTGATTGTGCGCACTGGCATGGAAGATTAGGAAGAAGAACTGGGGTACTGCGCATGAGCAATGGCGCACGACCGGTGGTCGTGCGCACTATGTCCAATGGTCGTGCGATTACCCCAGACAGAACTAGAGGAAAAGAGGAATCAATGCACACGATCAGGGGCGCACGACCGGTGGTCGTGCGCACTATGTCCAGTGGTCGTGCGATTACTGCAGGCAAATTCTGAAAATCATGGTACATTGCGCACGATCATCAGCTCATAACCAGTGGTCATGCGCACTATATCCAATGATCGTGTGCAGTATTCCTGCTTCCAAACGTCCCCAGAACACGTACATTACCCCTAAACCCATCACTGATATGTGCAGACATTCCAGACGAGCACAATAAGGAGTACGAACAATAAAAGTACAAAAATACACAACCACAGGCCAAAGTGTGCACTTCCTATGGAAATATAGACAAGATGAAAAATGAACGATATAGAACTAAAAGTGAAGTGCAAATGCATGAAAACTAGCCAAGATGAGTCCAAAAAACCCTATATAAATCGGACTCATCAATCCCTAGTTGGATTTGGGCTAGGTTCACTAAACTAGGATGTTTGACCCAACATGTATAGCTAGGGTCATGTATGAGTCCTAGACTATAGGACATGTCCTTAGAGTCAACACTGCACGGAGCAGCCATCAACAGACTGCAAAAGACTCAAGACTTAGAGAAATTTTAAAGACTCAGAAAATGAGTTTGAGATTCGTCGAACTCAGGGCGACGAAAGTCGTGCTCAGCTCGACGAACTAAGAGAAACTTCTCTGAGTTGAGCTCGACGAACTTGGTTCTCAGGTCGACGATCTATTGACACTATACTTCCAACATTCCAAGTCCAGAATTCTTCTCACTGAACTCCAGTCGATGAAGTTAAAATATCAGCTCGACGAACTTGGATCTTATGTCGACGATTTCTGGATCATCTACTTCAACATTTTAAGACCAGAAACACTTAAATATTCTAAGTCCAGAATCATATTTCAGTCGACGAATTCATGTTCTCAGTTCGACGAACTTAGACCACAATCCTGACAAGCTTTTATCAAGTAGCAGTTAGCAGTTCTCAGTTCGACGAACCTAGTTCTCAGGACGATGATTTCTGGATACTTCACTTCAATATTCTAAAGTCCAAGAACCATTACTCTGAACACTAGTCGACGAACATAAATTCTCAGCTCGACGATCTTGATGGACAAAATTGGCAAGGTTCTAGAGAAAGCAGTTATCTGTCCTTAGGTCGACGATTTTGGATCTCAGGTCGACGAACAACTATTATCTGGTATACGAACTTGACTTCTTAGCTCGATGAACTCTGAACCCAAGTCGACGAATTCTGTTCTCTGTTCGATGATTTCTGGGCAGATCCAGACATTTACATCCCTCCCTCTGTCCCTTAGTTTATTGCGATAATTCCTGAGTAATCAATGCTTAACCTTCTCTGAATATTACCGTTAGACGCAACATTGATTATGGACTTCATCAGGATTATTGCTTGCCATTTTTCAATGGGGCAGTTGGGGAAATCAATCAATGTAAATATTCTCCAGGCCGTCAGCATTGAATCAAGGAAGAAATTCAAAATTCAGAAGAAAGATTACAGAGAAATATAAAAATGATTTTTCTTTTTCTTCCTTCAGCAGCAAGAAGAACAATACAAATAAGACAACATAGTGCATAGGTCTTTTCTTCTTCCTTCTCGCCTAAACACAGAGAATAATATACACAGGGCAATAACACAGCAGAGAAATCAGAAGCCCTAGACCAGAGAAAGAACAGCAAGCTGAAGAAGAAGAAAAACATAAATCAAAAATCAAGAGTCTTCTTCCTTCTTCATCTCAGGATTCTTCAGAGGACAACAAATATTCTATCTGTCAAAGAAGTTCCTGGATACCTGCTGGTCAAGGCTGAAACATTGAAGACCTACTTACCCTGCAGCAAGGCTCAAATTTTCCTGAGTTCAATATCTTAGGGGGAGCTTTTGCTAACACCATATATCCACTAAAGTTTTCTCAGTTGTATTTTGAGAAAGAGAAGACATAATCACTCTCTCACCCCCACTGTAAAAAGGGTTCTTTAACTCCCATCAAAAGTTATTCTTGGTTGCAAGTCTCCTGATCAAAAGACTTGGGTTGGTTTTTGAGCAGATGATCAAAAGCTCATTGGTGGCAGTCACCTGATCAAAAACCTTAGTGGATTCCTACCAGGGTGGTAGAAGAGTGGATGTACCAGGTTGGGGAACAACTATAAAATTCTTTTGTTGTCTGGTTGCAGTTTTTCTTTTTTTCTTACTACGGCTGTGCAAGCTAGGTTGCTGTGTTTGTGATATTTGGTTTTACTGTTTATGTGATAGTACTAGATTAATTTATCTTAGGTCTGTTTTTATTTACAGCAAAAAGTTTTTAAGTTTTCAAGATAGTCTATTCACCCTTGAACCAAAAGATCCTGTGTTAGATCTGACTTTTACTTCTATTAAGTTTGTATTCACAGCATGCAACAGAACAAAGACTATGCAAGCACCAGACCTCCAGTGTGCAACCCAAATAGGTTTGCCATCTGGAAGGCAAGAATAAAATTATATAAGAATTCTATTGATGAGGACATCTACAACTCTATTTTGACAGGTCCTCCTCAAGCTACCGCCTCTACATCTACATCAGCTTCAAGCACTAATGCAGTTCCACCACCTTAGTGGACTAAAGCACAAAAGAAAGCCAAGGTTGCTGATGCCAAGGCCATGAACATTATGGACCATACAATGTCTGATGACATTTTCCAAAAAGTGGCAGAATGCACATCAGCTAAGACCATTTGCGACTCTCTCAACCAAATGGTAGCTGGATCAGCTGATGAGAGGAAAGATTGAAGATCCAATCTCATATCCCAATATGAGAACTTCAAGAAGGTGGAAGTAGAATCTGTTGCAGATATATACAACAGGCTGAGCTCAATCAACAATGAGTTGAAGACCTTATATAAGGACAACACCCTCACTGAGGTGAATGACAAAATCCTTATGTGCTTCCCAAGCTCATGGGATTCAAGGATCTGGCCAATCAAGGTGGTCAGAAGCTTAAATGAGATTTCCACTGAATCTCTTTTGGGAAAGTTCAAGTGCCAATGATCAGCTCATTAAATCCAGAGAAGCAGCAGAGAAAAAGGCACCTCCACCAGCAAGGAATGAACACAACCTGGCATTCAAGGCTGCTAAAGAGACAGAAACTTCAACAGTGAATGAAGGGTTAATGACTCTGCTTGCCAAAAGATTTTATAAAATGGCAAGGAAAGATTTCAGAAGAAATTCATCCATGCAGGATGACAAGCCAAGGTATGACAAAACCCCTACTAAAGAGGTAGTTTGTTTTGGCTGCAGGAAACCTGGACACTTCATCTCAGAGTTCCCAGAAAATCAAAAGAAAGAAAGGAGAAGAGAAAAGGATTCTAGAAGACAGCAAAGCAACAGGCCTTCTTCAGCAAATACAAGAAGAAGCAGAAGGGCTTTGTAGCAGAAACCTGGAGTGAAACTGAAGATGAATCCACATCCTCCTGCTCTAGTGTAGAAGAAGAAGAGGCATGGGCCAAAGAAGTCTGCCTCTTGGCCATTGATGCCTCAAGAAGTCAATCAGATGTAGAGGAAGAATCTGAAAATGAAGAAGCTTCAGAAATAGAAGCTGATTAAGTACTTTTTTCTTTTGACTATAATTCTGATGCTTTCAAATTTGAATTTAAAACCATGTGTATTGATTTAATAAACTCTAAAAAGGAAATCAAAACACTTAGGGAAAGACTAGTTAATCAAGAAAATATAATTTCTGAAAACACTAAGTTAAAAGAAGAACTTACACTAGCAAATGAACAAATTATTGCTTTAAAAACTGATCTATGTGAGACCAAACAACTTGAGGAATCTTGATGAGTCTGATTTATATAGGGTTTTTTGGACTCATCTGGGCTAGTTTTCACGCACTTGTACTTCAGTTTTAGTATGTTATTGTTGATTTTTCATTTATATAGTTTTTCACACTAAGTGCATTGTTTTGGCCCATGGGTGTGCAATTGCGCATTCTCTTGTTCGGGGTAAGCACATGGTGCTCCCCACGGATCTTTTTGTTTATTTTTATGTTGTGTATTGTTCCTGGATGCTGGTTCTCCATGTTTTGGTTTTTCTGTGTAGGTGGTGCGTTTTCCCCAAGTCTGTAATGCAGGTTTGAGGAAAATACACGGTTGTGCATTTTCTTAGCACACAGTCCTTTGTAATCGTGCGTTTTGTTTGTGCAGGAGAAACGTCGAGCTGAGCTCGACGAACTGAGCACGAAGATCTCAACGCACAGTTAACGCACGGTTTCTTCATAGCATGCACAAAGGAAACACATGATTTTCATGTAGCTTCTTGTTATTGCATTCTATGGTTAATCGTGTGATTTGTTCACGCACTGGCGGAAGCACCCGTGCGCGAGTAAAATGCACGTTTGCACTATTTTCTCCTGCATTCCTGCGCTCTGTGTTTACCCGTGCGATTTCCTTCACGCACGGGCAGAATTGCCCATACATGAGTAAAACGCACGGGTCAATGCTTCTTCTTTCGCGATCCAGATCTGGAAGTTAATAACGCACAGTTAGCGCACGGTCGTGCGCGGGACCGTGCGTCACCATTTTTCTGATTTTTTTCTATTTAAGCGCAGGTTTTCAGCCATTTTAAACAGTCTCGATTCCAGCCATTCTCCTTCGCCGTTTTCGGGCAAAGTTCCTCCCTTCCACCTCCTCCCTTCATCTTCCACCAAGAGGAGAAGATCCGGGCAAGCATTCAACGCGAAATCAAAGCCGGAGCTTCCCCTCGACCTCCTCCTTCATCCTTGTGCTTCAAGAAAGTATTTTATCTAGCTTTCTCCACCAAGCTAGGAGAAGCTTGTGCCATCTTCCATCGGCTCGTGACACGAATAAGACGAGTTCATTGGGAGTGAGTCACAGCCTCCTCTACCCCGGACGCAGTTGAGGACCGAGCTAGGATGTGGATTGACAACCTGGCGAATCCTACCACGAATCCTTTGCAAGAATTCGGATCCGGTCGATTTCGCACACTTTACATCTCTTGTTGTTGATGGTTTAGTTGAATACTTTGTATATGATGAAGTTTTGCTATTTTTTTAAACATTCGTATGTAATCATGTCTATGTGATTGTATATGTTCGTTATTTGCTTGAGGTGCGCTTATTTTCCATCCACCATCCATTCGTTCTTGCCGTTCTAGCAATGGCTAGAATCATGTGCAGCGTAGAGGTGCTTATGACCCTCAAATCTTGGTTCTTACGCTTGCCGACTCGTACATCCGCCCAGTGATTCGGTGTATAGCGGCCCGTGTAATCTTCCATCCTGCCTGGCGAAGCATCGCATAGCGGCGTTGCGTAGGAGTAGTTCATACTATTTTGTTTTCTATTTTCACAACCATCAAAACCCTCTTAGTTAACTCCGACCAAAGAACTTCAATATCAAGTCCTCCTCGATATTAAGTCCCCCCTTACTGTGTTCCTTGAAGAGATCGATACTTGGCAAAGCCACTCATTTTATATAACTTGTGCGACCGATACACTTACCGTTCAACGCATCAAGTTTTTGGCATCGTTGTCGGGGAACAAAGTCATGTGAGTTTTTGGAGAGGGAGATAGGAGATAGAAGCCCTTTTCCATTTTTATATTTCTTGTTTCTCCATTGCTTTAGTTGTTAGAATTTGTTTTTTATTTTGCTTATTTCTCTTTGCCCTTTTCTGATTTTTACTTTAGATAACAGATCCGTGTTATTCTTCATTCTAGTTGTGTAGCACCCCTTTTGGGTAATTCTTTTCATTCACAATGTATTCTGTAGCCGAGTGCCATTTTTATGATGCTTTGCGCCGATGCATTGATGTCACGGCTGATTTGAAAGCCAAAATTGGCGTTGGTTCGGAATTGGTTGTCGCCGGGATTGCCAAACTTTCCGACGATTTCCATAATCTCATGATCTTGCTCGACACTGCCGGACTCACATTCATCCTTCAAGAACCATGTCGACTCCTCTTCGCTGAAGTTGCAGAGTTCTTCAGAAATGTCAAAGTGAAGCACCACGGGTCCATTCTCAAATCCAAAGTCAGAGGTATCAAAATCAAACATACAGAAATTTCTATTTCTCAACTTCTCCGATTGCCAGTTGTAGATGAAGATGATGATCTTGGGGAAGAAGAATCAGCCAGAACTTGCTTGTTCTGTGGTATTCCTATAGCTGTACAGTACATCAAGAGGTCTGATATGAATGCTGAAGGGAAATTTTTAGTTGATATCATTGGAAAAGTCCTTCTCTGCAGAACAAACTCAATCAGAGACATACACCTTTACTTCTTTGAAATCATGCAAGTAATAGTCTGCAAAAAGAGTTTTCAGTTTGGCATGCTTATCCCAGGCAAAATTAAAGAAAGCATTAAATCCCCAAATTATGTCAGGATCATATCTCTACTTCTTCATGAGATTAACCCAGAAGTCTTCAATTTATCTAAAGGGAGTATTCTTCACCACATGAAGAAGGTCTTTATTTCCTCCATACAAAGATGGGAGTTAAAACTGCAGAATCCTTCTCAGGCTACAAAGGTTATAGAAGTCCAAGACACAGAGGACAGGACCCCATCTCCCTCTCCATCTCAGGTCCCCAGCTCCTCTGGTGCACCTATTGAGGGGGAGCCTGCTCCTTCTATCCCAGCAAGGATTCCTACCCCTCCAGAAGTAGCTCCTCCACCTCCTCAAACTCTAGAAGAGATTCCATCTGATCAACAAATTCAAGAAGACCTCCTCTCCACAGAAGCTGCTATCAATGAAATGATAGAAGAAATGACTGCAGTAGATCCTCCTCTCCTCTTTCTCATATGGAAACAACTACTAAAATTCTCAAGGAATCCACTCCAGTACAATCCCCAGCACATTCTCCATCTCCAGCAAAGTCTCCTGCCTCACACCAAGAGCAGACATAAACTATTTTCATTTCAGATGAGGCATCACCTGAGCCAGTTGATGCTCCACTAAGGAATTTGAACTTATCCATCCCCATAGTCACTAAAGCAGGGGATGCCATAATTCACACTACCAGAGCAAAAAACTCAGTCTCCATTACAGAAATACCTCCATGGGTTACTCCTCCTCCTCCAGTTCCATCTGCTAGTGCTCCTCCTGCTGTTGCCTCCTCCATTGACTTACTAAATCAGATTGCCCTTCTACTTCAAGAACAATTAAGCTACTTTGACACCTCTTTAAAAGTTGTTACTACTAAGGTCACTGCTCTTGAGACTGAGATGAGCAGAGGAATTGCTGAAATTCAACATAATACAGAACAGCTCAGAAGCCTTTTTCAAATTGGTGGAAAGGCTCTGGAACACACCATTACCAGTATTGGTCAAGTAATGGACCAAGGTGAGACTGTGGCTGGAAATCAAATTTGAATTGGACAAAAGTGCTGAAGCCACAAAAATGAAGATCTGTGAAGAGGTTGGTACTTTCAAAGATGATGCCATCTCAAAGCTGACTGTAGAAGTCAGAAACGGGGAGAATTTGGTGAAAGAATATTTAGAAAAATTAGATGCTCTCAAGCAAGAACATTGGGAAACCAAAATGAAAGAAATTCATGATGATGTATTAGGACAGATTCAGAGTGTCAAATTTCATACATATGACACTGCTGTCTGGATGCATAACCAGATTCTTCCTGAGTTTGCTGTTGATCCTAATATCATTCCTCATCATCTCAACCCCCTACCTGCTGCTGCTCCTACTCCTCCTCTGCAACCTACTTTCTCTCCTAGACCTGAAGGCCAGGAAGTTCCTCCTCCAGACTCTTATGCTCAACTCTAGGAGGATGACCCTGCAGTTATATTCCTTCAAGCTCCTCATGAGATTCACAATTCTAAGAAGAAAATAAAATATGGTGAAGGTCCCTCTACTAGCAGGTCTACCCTAGTTCCAGATTCAGAAAAGGGAAAGGCTCCAGAATTTGCAGAGATATGGTCTCCTACCTCCAAGTCCCTTATTTTGGACAGTCTCAAACTTATTATAAACTACCATGAGAGCAGAAATATTCATTACAGTTCCCAGAAATGGGAGTTATATGAGAAATCCATGACCAAGAGGAGATTATATGACACAGAATTTGGAAGAAATATCCCTGCTGCTCCTCCACGACCTCCCAAGTACTACCCCAAGCCTTACAGCTACTAAAGGAGACAACAAGAGAAGCAAGACAGGCAGCATCATCAAATTTAAGCTACAAGAACATATGATTGTGGAAATGATTGTTGTAGACATGACATTTTTGGAAAATCACATTTATATAATTCTAAGTTATCGATCCTATTATCTTGTTCATAGACTTATGCTTGCATATACTAAATTATCTACTTTGCACTTTTTATGTCTATAATTCAACTTAGGGTAAAGGGTTCTGACTTCTACAAATAGGGGGAGATTTTTGGGTATTATATCCACACTAACCCAGATTTGATGAAGTCAACCTTGAACTAAGATGAATTACGTTGTATTTGATGCTTGGTTTGAGTTATGTGTTTGCAGGATTCTAATGGGAAGTGTAGACCAATGTCAGTCTATAATGGGTCACCAAACAAAGGACCATATAATGTAATCCCTCATTATGTGATCCATGGTGTTGACTCATGTGTAGTCTCTCTATTGGGATACACTTCATATTCAAGCTCTACGACTAAGTGGAAAAGACTTGATGCTGTTCTCACCAAAGAAGAAGAGAATTTTGTCAAGAAAATTTCCTAAGTAATATACTCGAGTTGTTCTATATCTACCCGAGTAAATAGCTGAGTTTATACTCGAGTAATATTACTCTTACTCGAGTAAGGATGACAGATCTCGAGTAGTCAACTTATGGGTCTCGATTAGTTAAGACAACTACTCGAGTAGATTCCCTCTTTCTATGGTTTACAGAATTTTCTTCTCCAAATATTTTCTAAGTGAAATACTCGAGTTGGCCATATAGATACTCGAGTAGTTTATCACTTCTATCTCGAGTAACTGAATTCTGGCTCTCGCGTAGTCCTTACTTACTCGAGTAGTTCACTTACTACTCGAGTAGTCCAAAGTTTTTAATCGAGTAAACCAGAATCATCCTTCCTCAAATTCTCCATGAAATTTACTCGAGTAGTCATTTCCATATACTCGAGTAGTTCTTATCATCTCGAGTAGTTCAACTTCAATACTCGAGTAGTCCATTATTCCTGTTCAGAAAATTTTCTAAGTCCCTGTCTCGAGTAGTATTCCTTATACTCGAGTAATCCACTCCACCTCTCATGTAAATACTTAAGTACTTGAGTATGTCATTATTGATACTCGAGTAGCTGATTTCTTTCTCTTCATGTTTACTTGAGTAGTCATCTACCCACTCGAGTAATTATCTTCTTCTCCCTCGAGTAGTTTTCTTGTATACTAGAGTAGATGTCATCTACCCACTCGAGTAGGTCTGTAATGTACTCAAGTAATCATTTCTTCACTCGAGTATATTACTTCAATATTTCTGAAAATTTTGTTAAGTCCAGATTAACGGATTTCTTAATAATCCTTGACGTGATTGATCCACGTGTACCTCATTATGAATTAATTATGACTGTTCTTTGACGATCCTATATAGAGTCTTGTCAAACCGACAAACCCTAAGCAATGAGATCATTTAAAAGTGTTGCTGCCGAATATTCTTAAGTTTTCTGATTTCCTCTCTCTCTTTCTCCAAGAAACGAAAACCGCTGCCGCCGCTTATTCCCGACCGGCTAGGGTTTCGATTTTAGACGATTCAGATCAAGAAGTTTTTATAGATCGAGATTGTTGCACAACTCTTCATCTTCTATTCGATCGATCGTGTGAAGCCAAGAAGATCCAGATCTATTTTTGCCGAGATTTTCTTCACCATTCTAATAAAGCCGCAAAGACTAGAAGAAGAAGATCCCGGTCGACAGTTGCAGATCTGAATAAGAATTATTGTTAGTATTTCTATACACATTTTATTTCATTCTTGTAGGAGAAATTTCTCCGAGTGTAGGAGCCTTTGTCTCTGAGATTGTAGGAAGTCTTATCTTTTGAGTGTAGATCCGTTTTGTGGATCGAGATTGTAGGAACGTTGTTCTGAGCTGTAGGATTGATTTTCAATCCGAGATAGTGGAGTAGCCGAGTCTAGTATATTGCTAGATCGGTGAGGGAAAGTGGATGTACCCAAGGTTGGGGAACCACTATAAATCTTGCCTCGTCTGTGATTGATTGGTAGATAGTTCTGTGCTTTGATCTATAATTTTTATTCCGCAAAAAGACGCACATCTCACCTATTCACCCCCCTCTAGGTGATTTAGGTAGGCAACTATAAACTTTCAAAATGATTGCCTTGCTCCTGTGAAGGTCCTTAGTGAGGGAATTGAGGAGAGGAAGCATGTAACTCCTCAATTTTAAAAAACTCCATTAATGGCCATAAAGAATCTTTTTTCGTTTCAGCCAATTAGAGGGTGCTGAGCCACCCCAATTTCCGGCCACCTCCTGAAAACTTCTCCCCTCCCTCAGAGGAGTAAGATCCCCATAAAAGTGGGGGGTTATGGAGCCTCCATGGCCATGCTTGCCACCAAGCTCCCATTTTCTCTCTCCTCCAAATTGGGGAAACTTCCATTCTCTCTGCTAGTCACCAATCTCTGAAATTGGTGTGCCACAAAGGTGTTTGTCCCCCTCCTAGACCAATGGGCCACACTAGTTTCGGCTTAGTCCACTTGGATTGAGCTAGGTTAGCACAAATTGACCATATTGAACTATGGGTAGAGTTTGTACAAATTAGGCACTTGGGTGACTTAGGCAAGGGGATTTTGGGGTCATTGGGTCCCCCATGATTCCAAGAGACTAAGGGTGAGGTCAATTTTACATTTGGGTGGTCAATTGACCTAAATTGAGATAAGTTGACTTTCTTTGGCTTAAGGTTGAACTTGGTAAACTTGCCCTCTTTTGTTGACTCCAACGGGTCTCTATGGCTCTAATGGACGCTCTAATTGGTTAGTATTGTTTTGGTGGGGTCATGTAGTCATGGTGAATCCCTGTTGTCATCACTAAGCTAGTAATTGGAATTCTACTATTTACAGACCAATGTGGTTCACACCCTAATTTTCATGTTCGACCAAATGCTTTAGTGCTTCCATGCTTTTGTCATGACCCCGTCATGACAAAACCATCCTATGGGTCTAGAAGTCTGAGAGATGTTTCAAATCTTAATACATAAAAATAAAAATTTCATCCTCAAAATTAAGGTTAGGGCTACGGGGTTTAAAGTATGAGAAATAAAATGTAACATCCCGAGAGGTTAAAGGGGATACCTGATCTGAAAAGTTCAGGGTACCTTTGTTGCATCATGTCCTGCAGCTCCCACGTGTTTTAATCTTGTACATGATTCCTCCACAAGACATTGACCTGCGAAACCTTCTTGTGCCGCAAGAGCCGCATCCCACTATCATCTATCCGGATCGGTTCCAGGCGCACCGATTGATCATAATTTATAGGCCCATCTGTAGTCGTAAATTGCTGCTGCTGCCGAAGTAGAGCTCTGCTGAGGGAGGAAAAGTTGAAGACTTCGTACAAACCCGCTAGCTCTAGCGGCTGCTCCAGCCTGTAAGCCAAGGCACCGATCCGCTCCACGATCTTGTAAGGCCCAATGTATCTCAGACTTAGCTTCTTCTGACCATGCACCCGCAAGACTCCATGCATCGTCTTATCTTCTGAAACACTAGGTCTCCTACATAAAACTCTACCTGACGATGCTGAGCATCTTTGTAACACCCCCTATCCGTCGCATAGCATATAACATTAGGTCCGGCCGGGGCCCGACGCCATATACTACAGACAGACTGGGTGGTTACTCATGGAAACCATCCAACCAATCATCACGTCCTACACAGAGCATTCTAGTGGAAGCAATTTGATAAGTTGCAATAAAGAACCCAGCACAAAAGCATAAATGTCCACTAATACCAAATAGGAATGATGTACATACACAAGTACAGGCCTTAAGGCCTTACAAAATTGTTCACTTCATATTACATGTTTTACAAAACACGAAATGCAGGCCGGTCATACATGAATAAAAGCAGTAAACACTCCAATTAGGCCTTCGAGGGCCGGCTTCGCAAATTGAGCTTTAGCCCGCTATTGACCGCTTGGTCTAGCAGCACCTGCAAGTAACAAACCACCGCACGGTGGCAAAACAAGGCAATGGTCAGCAATGCTGACCAAATTATAACGATCCCGCCCCCAGCTCAGGGCGGCGAAGTTCCTTCCCAGCATTTCATTAGCATAAGCGAGCAATATATCAATATTCATTTCATCACAGACGTTGGCTCGCACGGACACACGCCCCGTGCTCTCAGGGAACATTCTCGGTGAACCGGTCTATGTCACGTCAATTAAAGCCATAGACATTCCGGACTCACTACCGCCACTTTGACGGCCAAACCTATGAGCATTTTGTCTTCTCGGCCTGGGTCACGACAATTTAAGCCATAGACCGCCGAAGACCCTAATCTATGCCAACGGCAAGTGCCACGTACCCTTAGATCTCTCTAACCGAACGACATAGAACGGGTACGGTTCCATCTAACCCGTGATCACATCGCAACGACAGTTTAAGCCATATGCGCGGGTCAAACTTCTCCCGGGTCCCATTTCCGTCACATTTCACATAACCGGTTATGTTCAAGTTGGCTCTCAGGCCACCAAGTTGGCAAGATCACGCATCCGCCCAGTTTTCCGGGTGCACCTTTGGGTTAATCCCCAAGGCTCCCTGTTGCAATCTACCACGTAGAAAACTCGAAGAACAACCAATCGCACGGAGTCTTCTCCGGCATTTATGCAATGCAACATCACCGATCCAGACCAACATGTCCGGATAGGCTTCACACATTATGCCTATGTCTGTTCTTGCTTACGGACTCTACACAACGGGGACTTTACATATCTACCCGAAGGAATGCCTCCAACTCACCGCAAACTCGTGAGAGCGGGCTTCCTATGCAAAGAAGGAGAGCTTCACATGCTCAAGAAGAGAATCGTTACCCTAGTGTTCTTCTTTGGCGCCATGGAAAAGTAAGCGGATTAAAAGCACCGTGATGAGTCCACTTTATATACCTATTTTCGGACTCATCTGGGCTATTTTTCACGTGGTTGCACTTCACTTTTAGTTCGTTATCGTATATATTTCATCTTATCTTTATTTCCATAGGAAGTGCACATTTATGCCCGTGGTTTTATATTGTGTTATTCTTTTAGTCTGTACTCCTTTTTGTTATTGTCTGGAATGTCTGTACAGATTAGTGATGGTTTTTCCTTTCGGTACAGGGGTCGTGTGCGTGTTCCGGGATGGTTGTGAAACAGGAATACTGTGCACGATCAGGGGATCTAATGCGCACGACCACTGGTCGTGCACCCCGGTTCGTGCGCACTACTCTACGTTTTCCAGAATCAGCCTGGGGTAAGCGCACGACCACTGGACATATTGCGCACGACCACCGGTCGTGCGCCACTGATCGTGTGCATTGATTCCTCATTTTTGTAGTCCTGTCTGGGTAATCGCACGATCATTGGACTTAGTGCGCACGACCACTGGTCATGCGCCACTACTCGTGCTCATTATCCCAGTTCTTCTTCCTGATATTCCATGCCAGTACGCACGAGCATAGGACATAGTGCGCACGACCACTGGTCGTGCGCCTATGATCGTGCGCATTGTTCATTTCTGCTTTTGTATAAATAGTGCAGGTCTCGCCCTAATCCAAAGAACCGGAGATCGCTCGTTTTCCTCCGCCATTTTCCGCCTTCTCCACCGTTCCCCTTCGTCTTCAACCCTAGGGAGGTGCTCCGGGCAAGCTTTCACCGCCAAATCCAAGCCGGAGCTTCCTCTCGGCATTCTCCTTCATCTGTGATCTTCAAGTAGGGTTTGACGCCATAGCCATCAAGCAAAGGAAAGCTAGCAAACTTCGTCCGCTATCGTGAGATGAAGAAGACGGGCCATTGGAAGGTGGTGACAGCCATTCTCTACCCCGGACGCAGTTGAGGACCGAGCTTGGATGCAGAATGACAACCCGACGATTCCAACCGTGAATCCTCAGCAAGACTTCGGATTCGGTCGATCTCTTGACTTGTACTTGCTTTATTGTTGAATATTGGTGTTTTTAAACCTATTTATATTGATGAAGTGCACTGTGGTTGTTTATGTTGTGTTTCATGTCTATGTGATGCCTATTTCATATTACTGCCTAAGTTTCTTGAGTTGCGCCTTATATTCCATCCATCATCCATCCACCCTTGCCGCACTAGCAGTTGCTAGTGCCGTGCGTTACGAAGAGGTGCTCACGACCCTCATTCCGCCATTCTAACCACCTCATCCGCGAGCCTACTCTTCCATCTGCCTAGCGATTCGGTGCATATCAGCCCGACTAGTCTTCCATCCCGCATGGCGAAGCATCGCATAGCGGCGTTGCATAGGAGTAGTTGTTAGTGTTTTATTTTCTGTTTCCGAAATATCAAAACCTCCCCTTAGATAGCTCCGACCTGAGGACTTCAATCTCGTCCTCCTCGAAATTAACTCCACCTTACCGTGTTCCTTGTGAGGTCGATACTTGGGAAAACCCCCATTTTATATTACTTGTGCGACCGGTTCACTGCCGTGATCTATAACATCAAGTTTTTGGCGCCGTTGCCGGGGAACACAGTCGTGTGAGTTTTTGGAGAGGGAGATAATAGATTGAAGCCCTTTTCCATTTGTGCATATCATTTTTTTTATTTGCTTTTGTTATTAGAATTTTTATTTTGCTTATTCCTTTTTGCCCTTTTTCTGATTTTTGATTTAGATAGCAGTTCCGTGCAAATTTTCATTTTAGCTGTGTAGCACTTTTTCAGTAATTCTTTTTGTTCGTGATGGATTCTGATGCTGAGTGCCATATCCTTGACACTTTGCACCGATCCATCGATGCCATTGCTGTTATGAATGCCGAGCATTGCATTCAGTGTTTGTTATGTCAAGGTGTGGGCCACATGTTGAAGGATTACCATCGTTTGTGCAATCCTTCTCCCTCTGAGGGCGTGTGCACAACAACCTCCCGTTCGCGGAAGACTGTTGTGGACAGGCCTACCGGGGTGTTACCTGGCCCATACACTGACATAACGCACTTTGCTCCTTATTTACCCGTTGAGATTACTGAAGAATCTCTGGCCGCATACAGCTCTTTCATGGGTCCCTCGATCCCTTTTTACGAGCTTTCCTTGAGTGATGATGATCACTCTGGTGTTAGCCAACAAAAAGAGGAGCAGGAACTCATGGACGCTCCTGTATGGGACGATGAGATTGTTCCGATCGTCGACGGGGTGGCGTCAACGAATGATTTTGCGATGGGGCCTGCTCATTCAGTGCTTGATTTTGAGAGCAGCCTTGCCCCTCCGCAATTTTTGCCGGATTGTGCTACTCCATTTTTGTGTGAGTCGGTTGATGATGTTGTATTTGTTGATGATTCGGTGCCCGAGGTTGCGCCGAAGTGGGATGATGATTCCTCTATCTCCGACGGAGAAAGTGGATCTTCGGAACACTTTTATGCACCCCGGTGGTTTGAGGAATACCCTCTTTCCGATGCGGAGGTTTACACCTCCTTATTGGATGAGGTCGTTCCTCTTACCACCGCGGACCTTGAGTTCTCGGATTCTCCTCGGCACGACTCGTATGATACCGATGATGATCTATGCTTGGATCCTGCTGAGAGTGACACCGGGATCACTCTCCTATTTTCTGATTATGTTAGTTCTTCGTCTCCTTTATTTCTTGATCCCCCTTCTCTATCTGAGCCTGTGCAGGCTGAGTCTCCACGGGTATGCTGGGATGATGATGAGCCTGGTGTTCTTGTCGTTGCCATCACATCCTGCACACCTGTGATAGACGATACCTTGCTAGGCAAGGATTTGTTTTGTGGTGAGATGAGTGAGGACCAGGCCTCCTCCTCATCCTACTTCCTATTTCCTCTACCTGTGTTGGGCAGGTATGATTATTTAGGTAGAGGGGTAACTGTTTTATCACCGTATCGGTACCCGTTATTGAAACGGATATTGGAACAGTTACCTGTGCACTTTTTATTTCATAGGCCCATTAGCTAGAACTGTTTAGAATTTAATAAGTCGTGCTGGGATGACAGTAACCCCAGTACTTATCTTTCATTTTCTGCATTTTATTTTTCTTGTCTATTTTTAGTTTTAGCATTTCCTTTTTGTATATTTTCTTTTGTTTTTGCGGAGCTCACCCCTGCAGGTTCATAGCAAATCCCATTGGCGGGGTTGTGATTCTTCGTATGGCGGACCTGCTTCAGTTTTCCACGCGCCTTCTGGTATGCTCACTGGCTGAGCATTGGGTAACCTCTTCCCTTAGCTCCTTATTATTTTAATTTCTATATCATCTGCTGTATTGCTTAGTTTAAGTCTGGGGGAGAGCTAGTTTTGTTACCTTTTGCACGTGCACATCTCATGTGCATACTAGAAGCCTTTATTGTTTTATTTTGATTAGTTCATTGCATCAAACACCACTACACCCACGTGAGCGCGTGCTTAGCTTTTTACGTGCTGCGAGTTAAACTCATTTCTTTGTTAGATTTGGGAAAATTATGGTGCTGGCTTAGGATTGTGAGACGGAGTAAAATGTTGGCCTTGTTGTGATCCTAGTCAACTGCTCTCGTCTCGTGTAGAAATTGGAGTAGATTTAATTTTTTTTGTATGCTTTTAGTTTTATATTTTTCTAATTGCGTAAATACTTTTTATTCTACTCAAAAGTTGGTGAATCCGGTGTGAATCCGACGGTAGCTTAGGGATGTGTGTAGACGGTCGTTAGTTTTGTATTGTTCGAGTCGGGAGGATGGATAGTCTTTCTCGTTGGCTAAGAACTTGCCCCAAGCTACTCTCGAAGCATAGGTGCATGGTTAGTCAAGCGTAAGCGTGATGTAGGCCATCATTTTGGCCCGGTTGAGCTTTGTACCGTTCCTAACGTCTTGTCCTCGCTAGCCCCGTTGCGCCTACCCTTCTTTTGATTCAGCTCCACCTTCATTCACCAAAGCCCCATAGCCTATCCTAGTCGCACTCCCAAGTCGAGTTTAGTGTTTTATATTTTCATGTTGGGATGTGATGTGGTGTTATTATTTATAAAAATGTGGAAGTGCTCCCAAGTTTATATCTGCTGAATTGTGCAAATAAAATGAAGAAAAAGAAAAAAAAGAGAAAAATATTTGTAAAGAAAAAAAAGAAGTGAAAAGAAAAAGTTTAAATTGAAAATCTTTATGGAAATGTGATTATATTTGGAGCAGGCAGTGCACACACCCATTTGTTCAAAGTTAAGTCTGGGGGTGTGGTGCACCCGCATTTATTTTGGTTAGCTGATGGATTCTTTCTTTGATAGCTCATTTGGGTTAGGTGCATAGCCTTCCTTTTTATCATTGTTTACCTCACCATAACCCAAGCCCCGTGATTATCCTAAAGTCCTACGGATTTGCGCTTGAATCTAACTAGTGCCGTGGAGAGAGTGTGAACGGGCAAGCGTATGTTCCCTGACATTGGTGGATTCCTTTGGAGGTGATCCTGAGCCCCGATCTTTGGCAAAGCTCACCTTAGTGGTCTGCCTACTTTCTTCTTATGTGTGACCGGTTGATTCACCGTGATTCTATTTTTGAGTAGTAATAAAATTTTGATACGCATTGTGAAAAATATAAACTATCCAGCATACTTAGAAATTTCTTCTATTATATTTTTACGCACGCGAGCATGCGACTTCGCATGGTACTCTGTATCGCAATTTCCTTGTTAGCTAAATCATTTTCCCTATCTGCTTAGATTTTGTTTGCTCGGGACGCGCAAACAGTTAAGTCTGGGGGTGTGATGAGTCCACTTTATATACCTATTTTCGGACTCATCTGGGCTAGTTTTCACGCGGTTGCACTTCACTTTTAGTTCGTTATCGTATATATTTCATATTATCTTTATTTCCATAGGAAGTGCACATTTATGCCCGTGGTTGTGTATTGTGTTATTCTTTTAGTCTGTACTCCTTTTTGGTATTGTCTGGAATGTCTGCACAGATTAATGATGGTTTTTCCTTTCGGTACAGGGGTTGTGTGCGTGTTTCGGGATGGTTGTGAAACAGGAATACTGCGCACGATCAGGTGATCTAATGCGCACGACCACTGGTCGTGTGCCCCGGATCGTGCGCACTACTCTACGTTTTCCAGAATCAGCCTGGGGTAAGCGCACGACCACTGGACATATTGCGCACGACCACCGGTCGTGCGCCACTGATCGTGTGCATTGATTCCTCATTTCTGGAGTCCTATCTGGGTAATCGCACGATCATTGGACTTAGTGCGCACGACCACTGGTCGTGCGCCACTACTCGTGCGCATTATCCCAGTTCTTCTTCCTGATATTCCATGTCAGTGCGCACGAGCATAGGACATAGTCCGCACGACCACTGGTCGTGCGCCTGAATTCTTGCGCATTGTTCATTTCTGCTTTTGTATATATAGTGCAGGTCTCACCCTAATCCAAAGAACCGGAGATCGCTCGTTTTCCTCCGCCGTTTTCCGCCTTCTCCGCCGTTCCCCTTCATCTTCCACCCTAGGGAGGTGCTCCGGGCAAGCTTTCACCACCAAATCCAAGCCGGAGCTTCCTCTCGGCCTTCTCCTTCATTCGTGATCTTCAAGTAGGGTTTGACGCCATAGACATCAAGCAAAGGAAAGCTAGCAAACTTTGTCCGCTATCGTGAGACGAAGAAGACGGGCCATTGGAAGGTGGTGACAGCCCTTCTCTACCCCAGACGCAGTTGAGGACCGATCTTGGACGCGGAATGACAACCCGACGATTCCAACCGTGAATCCTCAGCAAGACTTCGGATTCAGTCGATCTCTTGACTTGTACTTGCTTTATTGTTGAATATTGGTGTTTTTAAACCTATTTATATTGATGAAGTGCACTGTGGTTGTTTATGTTATGTGTTTCATGTCTATGTGATTCCTATTTCATATTACTGCCTAAGTTGCTTGAGTTGCACCTTATATTCCATCCACCATCCATCCACCCATGTCGCACTAGCAGTTGCTAGTGGCGTGCGTTGCGAAGAGGTGCTCACGACCCTCATTCCGCCATTCTAACCACCTCATCCGCGAGCCTACTCTTCCATCCACCTAGCGATTCGGTCCATAACAGCCCGACTAGTCTTCCATCCCGCCTGGCGAAGCATCGCATAGCGGCGTTGCATAGGAGTAGTTGTTAGTGTTTTATTTTCTGTTTCCGCAATATCAAAACCTCTCCTTAGATAGCTCCGACCTGAGGACTTCAATCTCGTCCTCCTCGAAATTAACTCCACCTTACTGTGTTCCTTGTGAGATCGATACTTGGGAAAACCCCCATTTTATATTACTTGTGCGACCGGTTCACTACCGTGATCTATAGCATCACACCGCACTCTCTTTTCCTCCGTGGATCTGGAGTCGGCTCGCGATTTGGAGCTTCGAAGCCCCTCCAATGGCCGGATCTAGCTTCTTCTTCCTTCCTTGGCTCTCCTCTCTCTCTATACTTTAGAAAGATAACCACTTAAGTAAAAGTGAGGGTTTCAAAGGTCTAATCCCGGGTATATCCCATCTGGAACAACCCCCAGCCGTTGTATCACCAATTAAAGAAACGAACGGCTTTGATTCGGGCCTGAAATGTACAATCTAGACCGAACACATCCTGGCACACGCCCGTGTCCAGGGCTGTGTGCCTCATTCGCCGTCAAAATTGACGTGCCTAGAACAACACACAGGCATCGAACACTCCCATGTACGACCTGACACGCCCGTGTTCCACCTCACACGGCCGTGTGGCCGGCCGTGTACCCCCATCGATTTATCCCGAAAACAACCCGAGAACTACACGGGTACTGGACACGCCTGTGTCCTTGCCCGTATCTACCTCAACACGACTGGGTTCCAGGCCGTGTACACGGTCTCGACACTCGACACTTCGTCGAGCGAAGTTCGTCGACCTCACGACACGGCCTTGGACACGCCCGTGTCCTAGGCCGTGTGCCTTGTCTCGACACTTCATCGAGCAAAATTCGTTGACTCCCCGGGACGAGTGTCGACACTGGTCGACAAGCCCGGTGACACGGCCGTGTCGCAGGCCGTGTGCCAAGTCTCGACACATCATCGAGCGCAAAACATGTCGACATCGCGGGCTGAGTGTCGATACGGGTCGACACGCCCTGCGACACGCCCGTGTCGCAGGCTATGTACCCTGTCTCGACACAACGTCGACTGAAATTCATCGACCTCTTGACCAACTCGACGACACAAGCCTGACACGCCCTGGGACACGCCCGTGTCCCCGGCCGTGTTCCTCCTGCCAGAACCCAAAACTGGCACAAAACGTCACCCGTCGCTCTTTTGAGTTTCGGGGCGCTACAACTCTTCCCCTCTTAAAAGAATTTCGTCCGCAAAATTATATAAAGGAAAGACACGTACAAAACCAAATTTGTACCTGAGCGGAACAACTCAGGATTCTCGTCAAGCATAGTCTGCTCTCGTTCCCAAGAGAGCTCCTCACGACCGCAATTGTCCCACCGGACCTTGACCATCCTGATCTCTTTATTGCGTAGCTGCTTGAACTCCGAGTCCTCAATCCGCACGGGCTTGACTTTTGTCGTCAACCCACTATCCACCGACACTTGATCAACCGCGATCACTTGCGAAGGCTCTTGCACCTCCTTCTAAAGCACCGAAATATGGAATACATCATGTAATCCACCAAGCTCCACTGAAAGCTTCAACTGATAGGCTGCTTCACCGACTCGCTCCAGAATCTCAAACGGCCCAAGGTACCTCGGGCTTAGCTTTTTCAATCGCCGCACCCGCGAGACACCCTTGAACGACTTCATCTTTAAGTACACCCAATCGCCCACAGCGAACTCCACGTTCCTGTGCTTGGCATTATAGTACTTCGCTTGTCGGTCCTGAGCGATAAGCAACCTCTCCCGAATGGTTCTCACCAAAGAAGTAGCATCCTCCACTTCTAATCGCTTATACAACTTTGACTCACCCGTTTCTAGCCAAGACAACGGCGTGCGACATTTTCTACCATATAGGGACTCGAAGGGCGCCATTTGAATACTCGCTTGGTAGCTATTGTTGTATGCGAACTCCACCAAATAAAGGTGGTCTTCCCATTGCTTTCCAAAATCCAAGACACACATGCGAATCATGTCTTCCATAGTTCTATTGACCCTCTCGGTCTGCCCATCTGTTTGTGGAAGGAAGGCTGTGCTGAATTTCAGCTTTGTTCCCAACATTTGCTGCACAAGCCTCCAATCATTGGACGTGAACCGCCCATCTCGGTCACTCACGATGTTGCGGGGCAAACCATGAAGCCGTACAATGTTATCCATATACAGTTTTGCCAACTTCTCCACCGGATCATCCTTCCTATGCCGGATGAAATGCGACACCTTCGTTAACATATCCACGACCACCCAAATGGTGTCGTTGCCTTTTTGTGACCTTGGCAAACCATGCACAAAGTCCATCGAGATGTCATCGAATTTCCATTCTGGAATAGGCAAGGACTTCAGATATCCTCCCGGCTTTTGGCACTCTGCCTTCACCAAGGTGCAAGTTTGGCACTTCGATATGTAGAGCGCCACATCCTTCTTCAAAACCGGCTACCAAAATAGTTTCTTGACATCACGGTACATCTTCGTGCTCCGCGGGTGAATTGAGTACTTAGTATGGTGTGCCTCGTACAACAATTCCACCCGCAAATCGCCCACACTTGGGACGTACAGACGACCGTCTTTCCAAAGCAATCCGTCCTCCACAACGAATTGGGAATTTGACCCATCCAGAGCCTCTACCATGAACTGCTTCATATGGGCATCCATATCAAAAGCCTGCCGAATCCGATCAGCCAGGTCATATTGGACTTCAGTCCAATTCAGTACTGCTTCAGCACTTGATTGCTTATCCACACAAACAATCTCCAACGCCTCCAACTCCCGCACCAACCTCTCATCATGCACCGATAGCCAATTGGCTTGAGCTGGGGCCCGTCGACTCAACGCGTCCGCAACCGCATTACCCTTACCAGGCACGTAGTGGATCTTGAATGTATAGTCCCCCAGGAACTCCATCCATCTACGCTACCGTATATTCAGATCCTTCTGATCAATCAGATACTTCAGGCTCTTGCGATCGGTGTAGATATCAATCTTCACACTGTACAAATAGTGTCTCCACAGCTTCAAGGCAAAAATCACGGCCGCTAACTCCAAGTCATGGACCGGATAGTTCCTTTCATGCACTTTTAGCTGTCTCGAGCCATAAGCTATTACACTTCCGTGTTGTAGTAGCATGCAAACCAAATCGCTGCCCGAAGCATCACTGTAAATCTCATAGCCTTCGGTCCCACATGGCGAACTCAGCACAGGCGTCGTGGTCAACCGACACTTCAACTCCTCAAAAGCTCGCGCGCACTTTGGCGTATAAATGAACTTCTACTCCTTCCTCGTCAAAGTAGTGAGAGGTAACACTATCCGCGAGAAGTTCTCTACGAAGCGCATATAATAGCCGGCAAGCCCCAGAAAGCTCCAGACTTCCGCTACCGTAGCAAGCACAGGCCACTCCCGTATCGCAATAATATTCGCCGGATCCACAGCAATACCCTCTCCACTCACTATATGGCCGAGGAACGCTACTGAGGATAACCAAAACTCGCACTTCGAGAACTTGGCATACAGTTTATTCCCCCTTAGCGTCTCCAAAACCAAATGAAGATGCTTGAAGTGATCTTCCTCAATTTGCGAGTACACCAAAATATCGTCGATGAATACGATCACAAAATGGTCCAAGTACTCCCTGAAAGTCCTATTCATCAAATCCATGAACACTGGCGGCGCATTAGTCAGTCCAAACAGCATGACCGTAAACTCATAATGCTCGTATCTCGTACTAAACGTTGTCTTCGGGATATCACTCTCCCTTATTCGCAGCTGATAGTACCTAGCCTTGATATCCAACTTCGAGTACACCATCGACCTGACTAACTGATCAAAAAGATCATCAATCCGGGGGATCGGGTACTTGTTCTTCTCCGTCAACTTGTTGAGCTCTCGATAATCAATACATAGCCTCAAGCTTCCGTCCTTCTTCTTAACAAAGTGGACCGACGCGCTCTAAGGCGAAGAACTCGGGTGCAAATACCCTTGCTCCAACAACTCTTGCAGTTGAACTTTCAGCTCCGCCATTTCCTTAGGCGCTAGCCGATATGGAGATCGTGACATAGGCTTTGCACATGGCACTAGCTCAATCGTGAAATCTATCTCCCGCTGAGGCGGGGCTCCAGGAAGATCTGCGGGGAACACATCAGGGTATTCTGATACCACTGAAATACTATCCAATGCGGGCTTCGGCTTTGCAACCTCCACTAGTGTAAAGAACAGTTCTGCACTGGCACGAACCGTCGTCACCACCTGAAGAGCAGACATCGACGTCTTGCTCGACCCCTTTAAGCCCGTAAAAGTCGTCTCACGACTTGCTCCCAACTTGACTTCCTTGCGACCGCAATCGATATAGGCTTGCTGCTCCGAGTGCCTGTCCATGCTAAATATAACGTCGAACTCCACCAACGGTAGTAACGATGCTTGCAGATCGAACTCCTGATTCGCAATACGAATCTTAACATCGCAGATCCTATCCGCGCGCATCGAACACCCATTGGGCAACAACACATCCAACTTATCCTTCTCCATCGAAGAAGGGACTCCGATGCGTGATATAAATCCTTCGGACAAGGAGTGTGAAGCTCCCGTATCGAAAAGTGCTCTTGCCAGATTTTCACAAATCAAAACAAATCCTAAACAAGCAGTGGTAAGGTAACATGTGCATAACAAGTATTTAAAGAAATTGACTTGTTATAAATTAAACCGTACCTGTCACCACATCCGCCTGTTTGATGGCCTCCTATTGACCAAGATTGTACACCCTTGGTTGGGCCGGATCATAGTGGGACACGGTTGACTCCACCGCCTTGCTATTTTCTTCATAAGTCGCTCCCGGCCTTCTCTCGGACTTGGGACGTCCGCTCCAACAATCGCGGGCAAAGTGCCCCGACTTTCCGCAGGTAAAACATGCGCCCGGTGTCAGACCCGTAGTCGCCCTAGAAGCACCAGAAGGAGCTGGACCCGAAGTCCTATGCTTCTTGAAGGACCTTCGATAGCCGGACTTTGAAGTAGTCATCTCCTTGAATTCATACTTCTTGTCACCCAAGCTTTTCTTTGCTTGTACATTCTTCGTGTCCTTCTCCAAGGACCGGGCCGTGTTGACCAAGGTCAAGAAACCCTGCGTCATCGGCCCCGAGAGTAGTAACCTCAACTCATCTCTCAAGCCTTCGTCGAATCGATTCGTCTTGCGCTCCTCATCCTCGATGGTGGAGCTAGCATATCGACTCAATCGAGTAAACTCGTGGAGATATTCATCCACGTTCTTCTCACCCTGAACCAACTTCAGAAACTCGTTCTCCAACGCTATCTTCTGCGCCGAACGGAGGTATCTAGCTAAGAACAGTCTCGAGAACTCCTCTATCGAGACATCAACAAGTTGCCTACCTCTCAATAGGTGCAGCTCCAATCCTTCCCACAACATTCTCGCTTCACTGTCCAGAAGGAACGTAGCGATGATGGTCATTTGCCACTCCTCCGTCTCCATTGCTGTCATGACTCTCTTCACCCTGGAGAGCCAGTCTTCAGCTTGAGATGGGGTTCCCAACCCCGAGAATACCGGAGGGTTAAAGCTCATTACATGCTTAAGCTGCCTCTCGGTTGCCCTCCTTGGCACCAACAGTTCCACTACCACTTGTTCCACTCTCCTCGGCTCAGCCTCTTTCAGCGGTACCTGCTCCATCGCAGGAGCGGGCTGCTGTGTTTGCCTTGTAGGCTACGCATTAATCATGGCCAACACTACTTCGGCCACCAACGTTTGGTCTCAGCCGATAGAGGTGTTGCAGGAGCTTCATTAGGTGCACTGCTAGCCTCAGAAACTCGGCGTTCCGACGGCCCAGCACCACTTCTAGTCACCTATAGTGATACAAAACACCATTAAGCGACCAAATAAAATTGGGAACAACAATTATAGGAGCACGCAGGTTACTCAAACACGTGTATTTTCATATCTAAGAGGACATTCATGGGTTCTTTTACTGTTATAACGATGACGCACACGCATGTGCTCACCACCCCTTAAAAATAATTCGGCCACGAATTCATATTAAGCCCGACCAAAACCAGTAGTCTGATACCAAATTGTAACACCCCCTATCCGTCGCATAGCATATAGCAGTAGGTCTGGCCGGGGCCCGATGTCATATACTGCAGACAGACCGGGTGGTTACTCATGGAAACCATCCAACCAATCATCATGTCCTACACAGAGCATTCTAGCGGAAGCAGTTTGATAAGTTACAATAAAGAACCCAACACAAAAGCATGAATGTCCACTAATACCAAATAGGAATGTTCTACATACACAAGTACATGCCTTAAGGCCTTACAAAATTATTCACTTCATATTACATGTTTTACAAACCACGGCACGCAGGCCAGTCATACATGAATAAAAGCAGTAAACACTCCAATTAAGCCTTCGAGGGCCGGCTTCGCAAATTGGGCTTTAGCCCGCTATTGACCGCTTGGTCCAGCAGCACCTGCAATCAACAAACCACCACACAGTGGTAAAACAAGGCAACGGTCAGCAATGTTGACCAAATTATAACGATCCCGCCCGCAGCTCAGAGCGGCAATGCTCCTTCCCTGCATTTCATTAGCATAAGCGAGCAATATATCAATATTCATTTCATCACAGATGTTGGCTCGCACGGCCACACGCCCCGTGCTCTCAGGGCACATTCTCGGTGAACCGGTTGATGTCACGTCAATTAAAGCCATAGACATTCCGGACTCACCACCGCCACTTTGACGGCCAAACTTATGAGCATTTTGTCTTCTCGGCCTGGGTCATGACAATTTAAGCCATAGACCGCTAAAGACCCTAATCTATGCCAACGGCAAGTGCCTCGTACCCTTAGGTCTCTTTAACCGAACGACATAGAATGGGTACGGTTCCATCTAACCCGTTCTCACATCGCAACGACAGTTTAAGCCATATGCGCGGGTCAAACTTCTCCCGAGTCCCATTTCCGTCACATTTCACATAACACGGTTATGTTCAAGTTAGCTCTCAGGCCACCAAGTTGGCAAGATCACGCATCCGCCTAGATTTCCAGGTGCACCTTTGGGTTAATCCCCAAGGCTCCCTGTTGTAATCTACCACGTAGAGAAGCCGAAAAACAACCAATCGCACGGACTCTTCTCCGGCATTTATGTAATGCAACATCACCGATCCAGACCAACATGTCCGGATAGGCTTCACACATCATGCCTATGTTCGTTCTCGCTTACGGACTCTACACAACGGTGACTTTACATATCTACCCTAAGGAATGCCTCCAACTCACCGCAAACTCGCAAGAGCGGGCTTCCTATGCAAAGAAGGAGAGCTTCACATGCTCAAGAAGAGAATCATTACCCTAGTGTTCTTCTTTGGCGCCATGGAAAAGTAAGCGGATGAAAAGCACCGCACTCTCTTTGCCTTCGTGGATCCGGAGTCGGCTCGCGATTTGGAGCTTCGAAGCCCCTCCAATGGTCGGATCTAGTTCTTCTTCCTTCCTTAGCTCTCCTCTCTCTCTATACTTTAGAAAGATAACCACTCAAGTAAAATTGAGGGTTTCAAAGGTCCAATCACGGGTATATCCCATCAGGAACAACCCCCAGCCGTTGGATCACCAATTAAAGAAACGAACGGCTTTGACTCGGGCCTGAAATGTACAATCTGGACCGAACACGGCCTGACACAGACTCGTGTCCAGGGCCGTGTGCCTCATTCGCCATCAAAATCGACGTGCCTGGAACAACACACGGGCATCGTACATGCCCGTGTTCGACCTAACACGCCCTTGTTCCACTTGACACGGCCGTGTGGCCGGCCGTGTAACCCCATCGATTTATCCCGAAAACAACCCGAGAACTACACGGGTACTGGACACGCCCGTGTCCTTTCCCATGTCTACCTCAACATACCTGGGCTCCAGGCCGTGTACACGGTCTCGACACTCGACACTTTGTCGAGTGAAGTTCGTCGACCTCACGACACGGCCTTGGACACGCCCGTGTCTTAGGCCGTGTGCCTTGTCTCGACACTTCGTCGAGCAAAATTCGTCGACTCCCCAGGACGAGTGTCGACACTGGTTGACATGCCCTGTGATACGCCCGTATCACAGGCCGTGTGCCAAGTCTCGACATATCATCGAGCACAAAACATGTCGACATCGCGGGCTGAGTGTCGACACGGGTCAACACACCCTGCGACACGCCCGTGTCGCAGGCCGTGTGCCCTGTCTCGACACAACGTCGACTGAAATTCGTCGACCTCTCGACCAACTCGACGATACAAGCCTGACACGCCCTGGGACATGCCCGAGTCCCAGGCCGTGTGCCTCCTGCCAGAACCCAAAACTGGCACAAAACGTCACCCGTCGCTCTTTTGAGTTTTGGGGCGTTACAATCTTAATACTTGGCCTATCTATACTGGGCCTCCAACATCCTATCTCGAATCTACCGTACTTGAGTATATGTATCCTCGACGAACACCGATCCATGTGTGATGGGCCCGCGAACAAACTCTTACTGTGGTTGGTTCGGTGAGTCGATCGACGCGGGCTTGCTCGGGTAGGCAAGTGCACCTATCGCAAGTAGTACTCGATATTCGGGGGAATACCGAGGTCGTATTGTTCTCGGGGTCGTGTTGACTATTCTTACTCCTCCGGGAGGACTATTATTTTACTGAAAGAAAGGTGGATTTTTTTTTACTTAATAAAAGACGGAAAAGCAAAGGAGCGAAAAAACGATTTAGAAAATATTCGATGAAGGGTTAACGCTCGGCATCGAATCAGATTAAGACTAAAACAATTTTTAATAATTTTAGGACTTAGTTTTCAAATTAAAAATAAGGCAACTTGGCCGTGGAGGTTCCACAAATGTGAGCTCACCTAAACGTTAAGACTATTCGACCGAATGTTAGTCCGACGAAGGATTCCTCTTAACGCCCGCTTTACGCTAAGAACCCCACTATTGGGTGGGGAACCCAATCCTATAGAATTGCGCTTGTCCTCTTTCAAGGGTATGCACGCAACTCTATTTACCCAGGGGTGATCGGTCCATATGCACGGCCTCTCGGCTAGCTAGCATATGGACTACGAAAATAGTGCCCACACATCGATATGTGGTCCTACGCGTCGTAAACCCGGGGTAAACCTTAAGTCCTTAAATTAAAATGAAAATAAAGAGCTTCAATTATTAGAAATCATTTTAAATGTCCCAATGCTCTTCGATGCCGAGGCTAATAGCGATTAGCCACACATCGGTATGGGGACGGCTTATAATTTAGTGAGGCGCAAGTTCGAAATTAAATGCAATTGATTATAAGAAGGGGACATAAAAACAAAACAAACATTTAGAAAGCTAAAAAGTTAACTAAAACGAGAACTCACGCACACTCCAAATTATAAATTAAATAGGAACTAAGTTACACATGAAAGAAATTTGCATAATTGAAATTTGCGAGTCCCACTCAAACGAGTGGGGGCGGTATAATAAAAGCTGAAAATTGCAAGTCCTACTCAAACGAGTAGGACTGAAATGAAAGCGAGTCCTACTCAAATGAGTAGGAGAAAATAAATGTGATTACATTGCTTTCTCAAATATTTACAGGGAAATAAATGTCCGTCCATTTAACTCAAGTGAGTAGGCGGAAAAATAAAGAAAGAAAATTACAAGTCCTACTCGAACGAGTAGGCGGGAAATAAAGTCCGGCCATTTAACTCAAGTGAGTAGGCGGAAAAATAAAAAAAGAAAATAAAAAGTCCTACTCAAACGAGTAGGGCTGAAAATGAAAACGATGCGCCATTTAACTCTTAACGAGTAGGCGGAAATAAATACACACAAACACACACACTCCATATGAATTTCAAGAAAGCAATAAAGCTATCACGTACACTCACACACTCTACATAATTTGAACAAAGCATTAAAAGAAAGCATTAAAATTTAACACCTACACTCACACACTCTACATAATTTTGAGGAAAGCAATAAAACGTTATACTCATACACTCACACACACAACATGAAAATTAAGAAGAACAAAAGAAAATTTATTCTCATACACTCACACACACTAATAACAAAGAAAAATCAAAGTTGCTTATAAATTAAAATAACAAGATTTCTACTCCTAAAACTTACCCAAAACACATAAAAAGAACAAATAAAAAGAGAATGAGCAAAAAGTTTTACAAAATAAAGTCAAAATCAAAGGTGCTCAAAAATTAAATCTATAACTTTTTCATTCTTAAGAATTCATAAAAGTGATAAAAAAGGTGAAGAGAAAATAAAAAGAACAAAAGAGGTTTTTCAATCCTAAAGAGAAAAACTAAGTAAAAAAAAGAACAAAAATCACTTTTCAAATCTCTTTTGTGAATTCATAAGAATGAAATCCTAATTCTTTCAAGAAAAAGACATGGTGAAAAAGAGGAAAAACTATCATACCTAAGCATGAAGACAAGTTAAAAACATGAATATTAAGCATGTTACACTCATACACACACACACACTTTTCATAAATGAAGAACAAAGATGAAACTAAGAATAAAAAGGAGAAGGAGAGTGGGCACAAGTGTTCATTCCAAAGCCAAATATGAAGAGAAAATCTAACATTTTTATTGATTAAAGGAAACTATTACAAGCTATTACAAGAGCTAAAGCTAAAGCAAAAACAAACATGAAAGAAAAGAGGGAGAAATCTCCTTACATAGCTCTAGAAATCACGGATGCAGCCCACAAAAAGACACTAAAATGGCCCAAAAATCTGAACCCTTGGACCTTACAGAAATGGGCAATTTATAGGCAAAAAATTCTAAGTACACGCCCTAGGTCACGAGCGTGTAGGGGGGGCGTGACAGTACTATTCATGAAGGCGGCCGGCGATTGGACAGGAAAGTTGACTTTGGGCTGAGTTCGCGACAGTCACGCCCCAGGTCACGGGCATGACTCTGGGCTTGTCGAGGAGGTAGAACTGGGCGCGGGTTGCGCCGAAAGTCTTCGGCAGCATCTTGTCGGGCTAGCTGGAAAGGTCACGCCCCAGATCACGGGCGTGACGCTGGGCGTGTCAGTAGGTGTCGACACTCGATGAATGTCGAGCGGAAAGTGTCGAGTTGAAATCGTCGAGCTGAGATTGAGTCACGCCCTAGGTCACGGGCGTGACGCTGGGCGTGACTGTTGGTGTCGACACTCGACGATCGTCGAGCGGAAAGTGTCGAGAGGAGAGGACACGGGCTTGGGTCACGCCCCGTGTCGGGTGACACGGGCGTGTCGCCATGCGTGTCAAGCTTGTACTTCAGAAATCGTCCGATTTCACGGGAAATGCAATGTCACGGCCCTGTCACGGGCGTGACCAAATTGTCACGGGCGTGTACTGCCCAATTTTGGCAGATTTTGAAATTTTTCTGCAAAATTAAAGAAAACAAGTTAGTAGTAAATTTACAAGAAGAGGAGTATTTTATTGAACAAAAATAAGTAAAAATGACGAAAATAAATGAAAACGACTAAATTAAAGTGCACAAAAATAAGTATATTTACAATTCATCAAATACCCCCATACTTAGGCTTTTGCTATTCCAGAGCAAAAGTTTGAGGTGAATCTATAAGGAATAAAAAAACTCTAAGTTTAGCTATCGCTTAATCAATTATAAGAGAGATCGAAATAAATATACGGGGTGTAATAGTTAAGTCCTAAAATTATTTAGATGATTTAAATAGCGCAAAAGTTTTGGCCAAAAGACTTCTTGACATAATCAAATAGAAGGCAACATTTGTAATGGTTAGATTAACGAAAATAGTTTGGAATTATAAGAACTCTAGCTTATACGAGTGCTACTGGAAATAATACAATTTACTAATTATGCTCTCAAAAAGATTTTTGAATTAACTCTAGAATCGTGTAATTGGCTAAGGGGGTAGTGGGTTTATGAAGAGGGTTTTGATAATTGAGGCGAGGTAATTTTTTCTCGAACCTCCATTTTTTTTTCTTTTGGATTATTAGGAAAACGAAATCTTATTTTCCTAATATGATTTTTGTTTTTCAACTTCATAAGAATAAAATTAACCCAATGTATATTTGTTTGAGTAATGAATTTTATCCTCTTACTCCATATATAATCTTAAAATTATTGGGTGCCTATGTTTACGGAACGAAATCTTATTCCCATTGACATAGGATCTTTTAAGGATAAAAAGTTTCATGCCAAGTAGGTCATGAAAAGTAAGGGGAGAAAGGAAAACTAGATTTTAATCCTAAAAATTTTTGAGAGCCACCTTAATAATTTGTACGTTCCAATTTTTTCAGAAAGCTAAAAGTAAGTATAATTGAATTCTATAGTCGTTATTTCCTAACATAATATACGTGCTGCTATCAATGAAAAATTAGAAGTAGTGCCTAAAACGAGTTCGCTATTTTTAACAAAGCATAAAGAATTCTTTAAAACTTAACCCCGGCTATTTAAATTTTTCAATCAATAATTAACAAACGGGTAGTGAACAAAGAATTAATCAAATTCGCATATAAATAAACTCAAAACAGAATTTTTGGATAGCTGGAAAGTTAAGGATGGAATATTTGATTTATTTGTTTCAAAACATTTTTTTTATATTTTTATAGTTTTTATCATCATTTTTTTTTGTTTTCATTTGTTATCTTTTTTTTTGTATTTTTGTTTTTCTCAATTTTTTTTTGAACTATTATCTTTTTTTGTATTTTTAAGAGAATTTTCATTATATGTACAAAATCATGGGAGAAAAAGAGAGGTTTTTACAAGAATGAGGAAGGGGGAGAGAGAAAAGAGTATGTACAAAAAATATTTACAAAGTGAAATTAAATATATTTTTTGTTTTCTTTTGTTTTGTTTTTTTTAATTGTTTTTGAGTTTTTGAAAAAAAAGAAAGAAAGAGAACAAAACAAAATTTGTTTTTTTCATTTTAAGATGTTTTTTTTTTAATTTTTTTGTTTTTGTTTTGTTGTTATATGTATTTTTTTGTATTTTTGAAATGCAGAAAAAAAATTTAAGTGCAGAAAGTAATGCACGAAAATACTCTCATACTTAAGTCCAACATTGTCCCCAATGTTGTATCGTAAGTATGCGGAACAAAAAAGGAAAGGCAATATATATAAAGAAAATAAAGGGAAGGGGGGTAGAAGCTTCCCTGAAACGCGTTTGGGGAAGTCCAATCAGAAACCCTGCATTTATTAGAAAAAAAACAGTAAAGGTAATAAGGAAAGAGCGAAAAAGATAAGCGAGGGGTGCCTCCCAGGAGCGCTTTGTTTATAGTCGTGTAGCTTGACTATTTTGGCGGGTTTATAATGTGGAGGAAAGTTATGGTTTCGCTAAAACCGATCACTGGGTCGCCTGCTATATAAGACTTTAACCGATGACCGTTTACCTTAAATGAGCCTTTGTCCGGGTGGGAGACGAGTACAGTTCCATATGAAAATACTTCTTCAACTAGGAAGGGACCGGACTATCTAGATTTTAATTTACCTGGAAAAAGCCTAAGACGTGAATTGTAAAGAAGGACAAGATCGCCCGGAGAAAATAATTTTTGGGACTTGATTTTTCGATCGTGATATAACTTAGAGCGCTCCTTATAGAATTTATTGCTCTCGTAAGCGTTCGCACGCCATTCATCGAGCTCGTTTAGTTGCAGTTTTCTATTCTGAGCGGCTAAGTTGGAGTCAAGGTTTAAGAGTTTTAAAGCCCAAAGAGCGCGATGCTCTAATTTTACGGGTAAATGGCACGCTTTGTCGTAGACTAATCAGAACGGTGTACAACCAATTGCGGTTTTGTAAGCCGTCCGATACTCCCACAACGCATCGTCGAGTTTAACGGACCAATCTTTCCTATTTAGCGAAACTGTTTTTTCTAAAATTCGCTTAATCTCTCGATTCACTACCTCAACTTGGCCACTTGTTTGCGGGTGGTAGGGGGTGGCAAGCTTGTGCGTGACTCCGTATTTAGCTAACGTCTTAGCCATAAGAGCGTTACAGAAATGCGTTCCCCTATCACTAACAATTGCGCGAGGCGTGCCGAAGCGAGAAAATAGTTTTTTAAGAAATGTAATGACGACTCGCGCATCGTTGGTGGGGAGAGCTTGTGCTTCCGCCCACCTTGATACGTAGTCGACCGCCACTAAAATATACATATTTTTGAAAGATGGAGGTAGGGGGCCAACAAAATCTATGCCACATAAATCGAAGACTTCGCACTCTAAAAACATGTTTTGGGGCATCTCGTCGCGACGAGAGATGTTACCCGACCGCTGACAGCTATCGCATGCGCGCACAAAATTATGCGCGTCTTTGAAGAGAGTGGGCCAAAAGTAGCCCGCCTCTAGCGCCTTCTGAGCGGTCCGGTTGGCTTGATAATGCCCACCGGCTGGACCCTCGTGGCAGTGCTTAAGAATTTGTAAGCACTCCACACCCGCAACGCATCTTCGGACCGCTTGGTCCGCGCAGATATGAAAAAGAAATGGGTCCTCCCAAAAGAAATTTTTCAAGTCAGAAAAGAATTTCTTCTTTTGGTGACTTGAAAACTCTTTTGGAAGCACCCGCGCTACTAAGAAATTTGCAAAATCTGCCAACCAAGGCGAAGATGACAAAGATTTATTAATGGCAAGAAGGCGTTCCTCGGGGAATCTGTCATTTATTTCAGATTCGACGAGCACTTCCGCACCCAGATTTTCTAAACAGGAGAGGTGGTCCGCCGCTAGATTTTCCGCTCCCTGCTTATCTCGGATCTCCAAATCAAACTCTTGTAGGAGGAGAATCCATCAAAGAAGGCGGGGCTTCGCATCATTTTTAGCTAATAAATATTTAAGCGCGGAGTGATCGGTAAAAATGATAACTTTAGATAGCGTTATATACGAGCGAAACTTATCAAAAGCGAAAATGATGGCTAAGAGTTTCTTTTCCGTTGTCGTGTAATTTACTTGTGCGGAAGTGAGCGTCTTGTTAGCGTAATAAATAGGATGAAAATGTTTTTCTACGCGTTGGCCAAGAACGGCACCTAAAGCAATATTACTAGCGTCGCACATAATTTCGAACGGAAGGGACCAATTAGGGGCCACTAAAATTGGTGAAGTGATAAGTTTTTGTTTTATTAAATTAAAGGCGGACTCGCATTCACTACTAAAGATGAAACGTGATTCCTTTTCCAAGAGGTGAGTTAGCGGCTTTGTTATTTTTGAAAAGTCTTGAATGAAGCGTCGATAAAAGCCCGCATGGCCTAAGAAACTCCTAATAGATTTTACGTTTGTTGGATGCGGAAGTTTTTCTATAATTTCTATCTTGGCCTTATCCACCTCTATCCCCTTAGACGAAATCATATGGCCGAGGACCAAACCTCCTCGAACCATAAAGTTGCATTTTTCCCAATTTAAAACAAGGCTTGTGTCCTCGCACCGTTGAAGGACACGATCTAAATTGTGAAGGTAATCGGGAAAAGAGCGTCCGAAAACAGAAAAGTCATCTATAAAGACTTCCATAATGTCTTCTACTAGCTCGCCAAAGATCGCTAGCATACATCTTTGGAATGTAGCCGGCGCATTGCAGAGTCCAAATGGCATTCTTCGATATGCGAAGGTGCCAAACGGGCAAGTAAAAGTTATTTTCTCTTGATCATCGGGGGAAATGGGGATTTGGAAAAACCCCGATAAACCATCAAAAAAACAATAATACGGATGACCGGATAAACGCTCTAAAATCTGGTCCAAAAATGGCAGAGGGAAATGGTCCTTGCGGGTGGCATCATTAAGTTTTCTATAATCGATGCACACTCGCCAACCCGTAACAGTACGAGTTGGGACGAGCTCATTATGCTCATTCGCCACTACGGTAAGGCCGCCCTTCTTGGGCACGACATGCACGGGACTAACCCATGCACTGTCCGAAATAGGGTAGATAATCCCCGCATCTAATAACTTAATAATCTCAGCTTTAACGACGTCTTTCATGTTTGGGTTAAGACGACGCTGCGGCTAAATCGTTTTGCGGCAATTATCGTTAAGGAAAATTTTATGGGTGCAAAAGGAGGTGCTAATCCCCTTTAAGTCAGAGATTTGCCACGCAATTGCGTGGCGATGTTTAAATAAAACTTCCAATAAATCGGAAGTCTCCGAATCACTCAAGTCCGAAGAAATGATGACGGGAAGTGTATCGCCTTTTCCCAAAAATGCGTATTTGAGCGATGCGGGTAAGGGTTTGAGGTCTAGGATGGGCAGTTCTTCTAGGGAGGTTTTAATTCCTATTTCTTTCTTACCAATTGGTTCGAAAGGCAAGTCTAAAGAAGTATCCTCATCGCATTTAAAATTTTCGAGCGCATAAATATCGTCGTTTAAAAATACGGACTCGAAAACTGGAGAAGAACGATCTCCAAAAAAGGTAACTAAAGAATAGCAGAAATCGTCGCTCGATGACAAATTGTCCATCGAGGGATTAATAGAAAAAGTAACTTGGTCATCGCCTACTCGGAGGAGAAGACTACCATTACTAACATCTATTAGTGCGCGGGAGGTGGCGAGAAAAGGGCGACCGAGTATTATTGGTACCTCGGCGTCCTCCTCGATATTTAAGATGACGATGTCTACCGGGAAGGTAAACTTGTCGACTCGGACAAGGACGTCCTCCACTACCCCGATAGGGAACTTAACCGAGCGATCCTCTAATTAGATGCGCATGACTAGGAGTACCCAAACCTAAACGTGAAAAGAGCGAGAACGGCATCAGATTAATGCTAGCCCCTAAATCAGCTAAAGCGTACTTTACTAATATATCGCCAAAAAGGCACGGGATGGAAAACCGTCCCGGGTCATTTTGTTTTGTGGGCAATTTATTATTAAGGGCCGCCGAGCAGACGGCGTTGAGAGATACATGCGAAATATCCTCTAATTTGCGTTTATTAGAAAGTAGTTCTTTTAAAAATTTCGCATATTTGGGCATTTGCGAGATAGCCTCGCAAAAAGGAACATTAATATGAATTTGTTTTAATAATAAAATAAATTTTTCATATTGCGCGTCCTGACGCTCGTTATCTAACTTATGCGGATAAGGAAGAGCCTTGTTTAAAATAATTTTTTCTTTTATAATTGGTAAAGGCGGCGTAAGCGAAGAAAGGGGAAGAGGGGTCGGAGGTGAAATATGTACCTGAGGGTCGGTCCGTTTTGGATCGACCACCTCCTTTCCGCTACGGAGGGTTATAGTGTTGGCATTCTCCCGCGGATTGGGTTCCGTGTTTCCCGGCAGTGCCCCGAGCGCGCGCTCGGACATCATCCTCGCCAGCTGTCCAACCTGTTGTTCGAGTGTTTTTAGCGATCCGGTAATGTTCCGGATATTTGACTCGTTGGACGCAATATACTTCGAAAAATTTTCCTCCATCGGGGAGGGTTTCGGAAGAGGAGGAGGAGGAAGAAATCCGGGCGCATAAGAAATAGGGGGACGCTGAGCATTATTCGGGTTGCTCCACGAGAAGTTGGGGTGATTCCTCCAACCCGGATTATAGTTATTACTATAAGGGTTGTTATTGGGGTTGAAGGGAGGACGACCCGAATTTCCCATGAAGTCCACGAACTCGTCAGCTACGCAGACGTTAGGGGGAATAAAACAAGGCGGAGTGGAGGAGGCAGCAGACATCTTCGCCACCTGCTTTGTTAACCTTTCAACTTGAAGGGTCAAGAGAGCAGTGGCATCCACTTCAAAAAGACCAGCCGTCGGCTTTGGGCGTCCCCGCGGGACATTCCATTTATAGGCGTTCATAGCCATCTCTTCGAATAAAGCCTGGGAGGCCTCGGGGGTTTTGTTGTTAAGCGTACCCCCGGCAGCCGCGTCAATCATTTCACGCGTCTGAAAATTCAGCCCATTGTAAAAAATTTGAACTTGCAACCACGTTGGCAGCGCGTGGTGCGGACAACGGCGGAGGAATTCCTTAAACCGTTCCTAAGTCTCGTATAGAGACTCAGAATCGTTTTGCACAAACGAAGAAATGTCCGCCCGCAACTTTGCAGTTTTTGCGGGCAGAAAGTACTTCGTTAGGAACCGTTCCGTCAACTCAGCCAACGTGGTGATACATCCTCGCGGGAGGGCATTCAACCACGCCTTGGCTTTGGACTTAAGGGAAAAAGGAAATAAACGCAAACGAATGGCGTCATCAGTGACGCCATTAATCTTGAAGGTGTCGCATATCTCCAAGAAATTGGACAAGTGGACATTCGGGTCCTCATCCGGCAGTCCATCGAACTGCACGGCGTTTTGGACCATTTGAATGACACTTGACTTTATTTCAAAATTATTATTCGCCACCGCAGGGCGAACAATACTCGACCCCGAATCATCCAGGTTAGGCCGGGCGTAATAAGACATAGTATGCTCGGCCGCCGGGGGAAGGTTAGGCGCGGCCATAACTACAACTGTGGGTTCTCCGATAGATTCCTCGGGATCTAAAGAAGGATTTCGGCGTTGAGATCGGATACGCGCAAGAGAGCGTTTGATCTCAGGGTCAAAGTCAAAATCTTCAGACTCGGAGGGTTGTCCACGGGTCATACACCCAAACAAAAATAAAACAAAGTAAACTACTTTTTTTTGTTTTAAAATAAAGTTTTTAGTTTTTTTTTATATAGAAAATAAGTAAAAGTAATAGACTCCGGAATTCGAAATAGCAACTCGAAAAGAGAGTCCCCGGCAACGGCGCCAAAAACTTGATGGGCCCGCGAACAAACTCTTACTGTGGTTGGTTCGGTGAGTCGATCTCCGCGGGCTTGCTCGGGTATGCAAGTGCACCTATCGCAAGTAGTACTCGATATTCGGGGGAATACCGAGGTCATATTATTCTCGGGGTCGTGTTGACTATTCTTACTCCTCCGGGAGGACTATTATTTTACTGAAAGAAAGGTGGATTTTTTTTTTACTTAATAAAAGACGGAAAAGCAAATGAGCGAAAAAATGATTTAGAAAATATTCGATGAAGGGTTAACGCTCGGCATCGAATCGGATTAAGACTAAAACAATTTTTAATAATTATAGGACTTAGTTTTCAAATTAAAAATAAGGCAACTTGGCCGTGGAGGTTCCACAAATGTGAGCTCACCTAGCTATAGGGATATCTCTCACCTAAATGTTAAGACTATTCGACCGAACGTTAGTCCGACGAAGGATTCCTCTTAACGCCCGCTTTACGCTAAGAACCCCGCTATTGGGTGGGGAACCCAATCCGGTAGAATTGCGCTTGTCCTCTTTCGAGGGTATGCACGCAACTCTATTTACCCAGGGGTGATCGGTCCATATGCACGGCCTCTCAGCTAGCTAGCATATGGACTACGGAAATAGGGCCCACACATCGATATGTGGTCCTACGCGTCGTAAACCCGGGGTAAACCTTAAGTCCTTAAATTAAAATGAAAATAAAGAGCTTCAATTATTAGAAATCATTTTAAATGTCCCAATGCTCTTCGATGCCGAGGCTAATAGCGATTAGCCACACATCAGTATGGGGACGGCTTATAATTTAGTGAGGCGCAAGTTCGAAATTAAACGCTAATGATTATAAGAAGGGGACATAAAAACAAAACAAACATTTAGAAAGCTAAAAAGTTAACTAAAACGAGAACTCACGCACACTCCAAATTATAAATTAAACAGGAACTAAGTTACACATGAAAGAAATTTGCATAATTGAAATTTGCGAGTCCCACTCAAACGAGTGGGGGCGGTAAAATAAAAGCTGAAAATTGCAAGTCCTACTCAAACGAGTAGGACTGAAATGAAAGCGAGTCCTACTCAAATGAGTAGGAGAAAATAAATGCGATTACAGTGCTTTCTCAAATATTTACAGGGAAATAAAGGTCCGTCCATTTAACTCAAGTGAGTAGGCGAAAAAATAAAGAAAGAAAATTACAAGTCCTACTCAAACGAGTAGGCGGGAAATAAAGTCCGGCCATTTAACTCAAGTGAGTAGGCGGAAAAATAAAGAAAGAAAATAAAAAGTCCTACTCAAACGAGTAGGACTGAAAATGAAAACGATGCGCCATTTAACTCTTAACGAGTAGGCGGAAATAAATACACACAAACACACACACTCCATATGAATTTCAAGAAAGCAATAAAGCTATCACCTACACTTACACACTCTACATAATTTGAACAAAGCATTAAAAGAAAGCATTAAAATTTAACACCTACACTCACACACTCTACATAATTTTGAGGAAAGCAATAAAAAGTTATACTCATACACTCACACACACAACATGAAAATTAAGAAGAACAAAAGAAAATTTATTCTCATACACTCACACACACTAATAACAAAGAAAAATCAAAGTTGCTTATAAATTAAAATAACAAGATTTCTACTCCTAAAACTTACCCAAAACACATAAAAAGAACAAATAAAAAGAGAATGAGCAAAAAGTTTTACAAAATAAAGTCAAAATCAAAGGTGCTCAAAAATTAAATCTATAACTTTTTCATTCTTAAGAATTCATAAAAGTGATAAAAAAGGTGAAGAGAAAATAAAAAGAACAAAAGAGGTTTTACAATCCTAAAAGAAAAAACTAAGTAAAAAAAAGAACAAAATCACTTTTCAAATCTCTTTTGTGAATTCATAAGAATGAAATCTTAATTCTTTCAAGAAAAAGACATGGTGAAAAAGAGGAAAAACTATCATACCTATGCATGAAGACAAGTTAAAAACATGAATATTAAGCATGTTACACTCATACACACACACACACTTTTCATAAATGAAGAACAAAGATGAAACTAAGAATAAAAAGGAGAAGGAAAGTGGGCACAAGTGTTCATTCCAAAGCCAAATATGAAGAGAAAATCTAACATTTTTATTGATTAAAGGAAACTATTACAAGCTATTACAAGAGCTAAAGCTAAAGCAAAAACAAACATGAAAGAAAAGAGGGAGAAATCTCCTTACATTGCTCTAGAAATCACGGATGCAGCCCACAAAAAGACACTAAAATGGCCCAAAAATCTGAACCCTTGGACCTTACAGAAATGGGCAATTTATCGGCAAAAAATTCTAAGTACACGCCCTAGGTCACGGGCGTGTAGGGGGGGCGTGACAGTACTATTCATGAAGGCGGCCGACGATTGGACAGGAAAGTTTACTTCAGGCTGAGTTCGCGGCAGTCACGCCCCAGGTCACGGGCGTGACTCTGGGCGTGTCGGGGAGGTAGAACCGGGCGCGGTTTGCGCCGAAAGTCTTCGGCAGCATCTTGTCGGGCTAGCTGGAAAGGTCACGCCCCAGGTCACGGGCGTGACGCTGGGCGTGTCAGTAGGTGTCGACACTCGACGAATGTCGAGCGGAAAGTGTCGAGTTGAAATCGTTGAGCTGAGATTCAGTCACGCCCTAGGTCACGGGCGTGACGCTGGGCGTGACTGTTGGTGTCGACACTCGACGATCGTCGAGCGGAAAGTGTCGAGAGGAGAGGACACGGGCTTGGGTCACGCCCCGTGTCGGGTGATACGGGCGTGTCGCCGGGCATGTCAAGCTTGTACTTCAGAAATCGTCCGATTTCACGGGAAATGCAATGTCGCGGCCCTGTCACGGGCGTGACCAAATTGTCACGGGCGTGTACTGCCCAATTTTGGCAGATTTTGAAATTTTTCTGCAAAATTAAAGAAAACAAGTTAGTAGTAAATTTACATGAAGAGGAGTATTTTATTGAACAAAAATAAGTAAAAATGACGAAAATAAATGAAAACGACTAAATTAAAGTGCACAAAAATACGTATATTTACAATTCATCAATGTGCCTTTAGATCCTCATCCTGGATCCAAGACAATGGAGTCCAGCATATCCGCCCGTATAAAGCCTCATAATGGGCCATGCCGATACTGAACTGGTGGTTGTTGTTGTACGAGAATTCGATCAACGATAGCTACCTCTCCGACGGCTCTCCGCAGTTCAATATGCAAAGATGCAACAAATCCTCCAGTATCCGATTTGTGTGCTCTGTCTACCCATTTTTCTGATAATGAAAGGCGGTACTAAATGTCAACCCAGTCCCCAAATAATCCAGTACGGACCTCCACTCCTTCGACTTAAATCGTCCATCATAATCAGACACTATCATCCATGACACTCCATGGTATTGGACGAACTACTCCACAAACCTCCACACCAAGTCACCTACTGAAGCGTCCTTCCTGATTGGTAGAGACCTGGAAACCTTCGTCAATCGATCAACGATAATCCAAATAAAGTCATTCCCCGCATGTGACTGAGGAAGGCCACGTATTAAATACATGTTGATATCTTCTAACTTCCACTCTGGCACCGGAAGTGGCTGCAACAATCCGGATGGACTCTTACACTCTGCCTTCACTAACTGACAATCCTTGCAATGGGTCACGAAGTATGTGATATCCCTCTTCATGTCCGACCAGTACATAATCCTCTTCAAGTCGGTCGTCATCTTAGTGATGCCCAGGTGCACCGAGTACCTGCTGTAGTGAGACTCGATCATAATGTCCTCCTGAATCCTGCCCCCATCTGGTATGTACACCCATACTCTAAAGCATAACAACCCATCGTTCTCTGTATACTCCCATGCCATGCCCGCCACCAAGGTCCTGAATACTGGCTCTAGCTTGTCATCCATTCTCTTCTCAGCCATGATGCGATCTCTAATATCATCGGCAGTGATCCTCCATCGTCCATACTATCTCCATAGCCATCAACCGGGGGTCTGCTCCTGAAGTGGTAGTCTTCCAACTTAGTGTGTCCGCTACCACATTTTCCTTTCCCAGGTGATAGTGTATCGTGTACTCATAATCAGATAGAAACTCCACCCATTTTCTCTGGCGGATGTTTAACTCCTTTTGCGTATCATCATATTTCAGATTTTTGTGATCCGAAAATATCTCGCAGAGCACACCATAAAGATAATGCCTCAAAATCTTCCGAGTGAACACCACTACTCCTGTAACATCCCTCAAACAACTAGACCCCTAGGATTGTTTTTGCCATGATTAGGTCATGACAAAACCATAGGAAGCCCAAAAAGGGCCAGTGAACCTAAGAATGTAGGTAAGACCACTATGGTGTGCAAATAATAAATTTCTGAACCCTAGTTTAAGATGATCATGGGGCTTCACCACAACTTTAAGACCCCACCATGGTTTCACCAACCCATTGTAAGGTCCATTAGAGCCCTAGGGGTCCATTGGAGTCGACCCAGGGTGGCCAAGTTGACCTAGAACCACTCTAGGAATAAATTGGGCAACTGCCCTAAATAAGGGCAGTATACCCTAGTGAAGCCAAACTAACCATACCAGGGTCTTCCTAGACCTAAAGTGGGGTCAATGGGTCACTAAGGACCCATGGAGGGAAGTCAAAGTGATTAAGTTGACCCAAAGTCAACACTAACCCTAATTGGGTCAAACTAGACTACTTATGGGCCAATTGACCCTCCCCTAGCCAAAGTGGACCCCACCCATACTCTACCAACCCTAGGTGAGGTCAATGGCCACCAAAGACCCATTAGGGTCAACCAAGAGTTTGGGTTGACCAAAGTCAACCCTAACCTTAATTTGTGCAAGTACCCTTCCTAAGGGTAGGTGACCTACAAAGTGTCAAGTCAACCCTACCCATCCCTACCTAGACCCTAGGGGTGCCCAATAGGTCACCAAGGATCCAATGATGGTAACAGAAAAGGTCAATTTGACCTAGGTCAACCCTAGTCATGGTTATGTCAAACCTAGCCCAAATGGGCTAACCCAAGCTCAAGCACTCTTTCCTATTGGGCTTGCCTTATTATCATGGAAATTATGAGTTAGTGGGCTACCAATAGGCTGGAGTGGTCAGCATGGTCAACCTAGATGACTAGGAGGGAGAAAACCTCAACCTCACCTTAATGGAGGAGAGAGAGAAAGGTGAAAAGGGTGTCATTCATGGCCAAGGAGGACAAAGGCCATACCCCATTGGCTGATCCAGCTCCACACTCACTTCAGGAAGACCAGGGGGCCAAATTGGAGGGTGTTCATGGACGGAACATTGCCACCATACCATGGCTGAAATGTGCATTCAATGGCCATTAATGGCCATTGAAGTATGCCCTTCCCTCCACCTCTAAATGGTTGGATTCAACTCCTTTGTGGAAGAGGAGTAATTTCCAGCTGTTTCCCGGCTGGATTGTGCAAGATTCACCCTCCTCCACCCACACCTTGGCCGAGAGCCACCTTAAGAGCCCATTAATGGCCACCACTGGCTAGACCCCTCCCCTCCCTCTTCTTATTATCTTAAAAGCTTCCCTAGGCTCCAGGCTTCCGGCTCCACATCTTGCCCGAAGGAGACGACCAACTTTGTAGTGCTGTTGCAGAGTAATGGTGACATCTCCTTCATCAATGGCTTCCCGGCGATCGACGCGTCTCCAGACCGCAAACAAGGTCCACCTCCACTCCTTCTTCCATGGGTAGATCATAGGATTCATCTAGAAAGGGAATTGGGCTCAATTGAGCCCAATCAAAGCTGGAAATTTCCTGGTTTTTCCATTCTTTTCATCTTGTCGGGATCGCCGGAAAGGCCCCTCTTGAGGCCGAGCCACCTCCTGGCGACAGCCACCACCTCAAAGGAGATGGTGGTGGCGGTGGTCGGCCAGGGAGGTGGTTGGATGGCCCGCAGCAACGTGTGGAAGATTCTCCAGGAAAATCAAATCCAGGCCATTGACGTGTGAGGACGATGATGGGATGCCATTCATTAGTGCGCCAAGATTCGTGCAGATTAGAAATTAAACAATAGGTTTATATTATATATTTAAATATTTCTGTCACACTTTTCCTAATTAATGTTTCTAATTTTTAAAAATACTTAGAAGCTAATTCACAGAATGTGCTCAACATAAAAGTTGTAGCCTGGTGTAACACCCCGTATCCGTCGCATAGCATATAGCAGTAGGTCCGGTCCGGGCACGACGCCATATACCACAGACAGACCGGGTGGTTACTCAATGGAAATCATCCAACCAATCATAACATCCTACACAAAGCATTCTAGCGGAAGCAGTTTAATAAGTTGCAATAAAGAACCCTGCTCAAAAGCATGAATGTCAACTAATACCAAATAGGAATGTAATACAATGCAAGTACAAGCCTTAAGGCCTTACAAAATGGTTTACATGATATTACATGTTTTACAAACCACGGCACGCAGGCCGGTCATACATGAATAAAAGCAGTAAAACACTCCAATCAGGCCTTCGAGGGCCAGCTTCGCAATTTGGGCTTTAGCCTGCTATTGACCGCTTGGTCCAGCAGCACCTGCAAGCAACAAAACAACAGCACGGTGGCAAACAAAGCAACGGTCAGCAATGCTGACAAAATTATAACGATCCCGCCCCCAACTCGGGGCGGCGATGCTCCTTCCCTGCATTTAATTAGCATAAGAGAGCAATATAGTATTGTCACAACATCACAGGCGTAGGCACGCACGACCACACACCCCGTGCACTCAGGGAACATTCTCAGTGAACCGGCCAATGTCACGTCAATTTAAGCCATAGACATTCCGATCACACCACCGCCACTTTGACGGCTACACTATGAGAATTTTGTCTTCTTGGCCTGGGTCACGTCAATTTAAGCCATAGACCACCGAAGACCCTAATCTTTGCCAACGGTAAGTGCCATGTACCCTTAGATCTCTTTAACCGAACGACATGGAACGGGTACGATTCCATCTAACCCATGCTCACATCGCAACGACAGTTTAAGCCATATGCGCGGGTCAAACTTCTCCCGAGTCTCGTTTCCATCACATTTCACAAAACCCGGTTATGTTCAAGTTGGCTCCCAGGCCACCAAGTTGGCAAGATCACGCATCCCCCAGTTTTCCGGGTGCACCTTAGGGTTAATCCCCAAAGCTCCATGTTGCAATCAACCACATAGAAAACCAGAAAAACCAACAATCGCACGTTGCCTTCTCCGGCATTTATGCAATGCAACATCACCGATCCAGACCAATACGTCCGGGTAGGCTTCACACATCATGCTTATGTCCGTTCTCGCTTACGGACTCTACAGAACGGGGACTATTCATGTCTACCCTTAGGAATGCCTCCAATTCACCGCAAACTCGCGAGAGCGGGCTTCCTATGCAAAGAAGGAGAGCTTCACATGCTCAAGAAGAGAATCGTTACCCTAGCGTTCCTCTTTGGCACCATGGAAAAGTAAGCAGATGAAAAGCACTGCACTCTATCTGCTCCGTAAATCCGAAGTCGGCCCGCAATTTGGAGCTTCGAAGCTCCTCCAATGGCCGGATCTAGCTTCTTCTTCCTCCCTTGGCTCTCCTCTCTCTATACTTTAGAAAGATAACCACTCAAAAGAAATGAGGGTTTCAAGGGTCCAATCCCGTGTATATCCCATCAGGAAAAACCCCCAGCCGTTGGATCTCAAATTAAAGAAACGAACGTCTTTGATTCGGGCCTGAAATATACAATCTGGACCGAACACGGCCTGGCACACGCCCGTGTCGAGGGACGTGTCCCTCATTCTACGTCACAATCGACGCGCCTAGAACAACACACGGGCATCCGACACGCCCGTGTTCGACCTGCCACGCCCGTGTTCCAACTGACACGGCCGTGTGCACCCATCGACACAGCCCGAAAACAACCCGAGAGTCACACTGGTATTGGACACGCCCGTATCCTAACCCGTGTTTACTCGAACACGCCTGGGCTCCAAGCCATGTTCACTGTCTCGACACTTCGTCGAGCGAAGTTCGTCGACTTCCTGACACGGCCTTGGACACGCCCATATCCTAGGTCGTGTGCCTTGTCTGGACTCTTCGTTAAGCGAAATTCGTCGACTCCCAAGCCGATAGTTGACACGGGCTCGACACGCCCTGAGATACGCCTGTGTCTCAGGCCGTGCTCCCAATCTCGACACATTGTCGAGCAAAATTCGTCGACTTCGCGGCCAAGTCGTCGCCTCCAGCCTGACACTCCCTAGGACACGCCCGTGTCCCAGGTTGTGTGCCTACTGCCAGATTCCAAATCTGGCCCAAAATGTCCCCCTTTGCTCTTTTGAGTTTCGGGGCGTTACACCTGGAGAGTCTAGTTTACGGAAAAATTGGTTTGAACCAATTTGGGTGCCTCATTTACCAGGGCAATCCTTTTGGTGGGGTCTATACCTAGGGCTTGGCAGAAATTAAAATGGGTGCACACACTTCACCTCTGGACCAAATGACTTTAAATTTGGACAGGGAGTCACCCTAGTCCATATCAAGGTCCTGCCCAAAATGAGAATTTTTGGGGACAATTTTTTTATAGTTTTGGAAAATATTTAATTTCTCCATGGTAATTTAATTTAGGGACCAAATGATGCACAAACTCACCCAAATTTTGGTGAGTGTTGCTTGGTGTCACTATAAAGCTTTGGTTAAAAATTCACCTCATTTGGAGGTAGTTTGAATTGAAATCGTGCAAACTGTAGCTTTGCCTTTAAAAGGGTATTTTGGTCAAAAAGTGCACTTTGGGTTTTGAGTGACCAAATAACCTCAACAGAGGTTGATATTGGGGCCACTGACTTGGCATGGCTATTATCACCTTCCAAAGAAAGATAGGGTATATTGTAATAGTTTTGCCCTAAGATCTAAGACCAAACCCTATGAAAGGTCTTTTGTGCCTTGTGAAGGATATGAGGTCAAATGACCTTAAATGAACTTGCAATTTGGTAGGGAGGGTGCTAGGGTATCTAAAGCCCTCTGGTAAAAATATTAAGTGATTTGGGAAAGGGTAGGCCCCACAAAATCCTAACCCTAGTTTAGGGCATAAATCTTATAGTGCTAGCATAGGTTAGTGAAACTCTTTGAAGTACAATGAAATTTGGGTAGTGTGGTTATATGGTAGAATGAACATCTGGTAATTTATTGGAGAATTTTGGGATATTAATTCCAGTACTTCCTTTACAAAGGCATGAGTTGGCCATACTTATTTATCTAAATATTATGATCCCACTGCACATTGGAAGTTCATGAAAATTAGGCTGAGCGAATTTCTGGCCTTACTTCTTATGTATGAATTTTATTAGAATTTTTGAATACATATTTGTATTACCTACTTCACAAGCTCATTAATTTGGAAAATAGTTCAATAATTTGTTTAGAGCTCATTACAAGCTAATAATTTATGAAGCGTGACTCAGAGTTTTTATATGTCCTTACAATCATCGTTGAATTTTCTCATAATTTTTGGAAATGTTTTTGCTACACTTGCCTCTTTAAATTGATAAAAATATGTTATATTCAAAATTAGAATTAGAGGCTAAACCTTGCTGAAAAATTAGGAGACTTGGGATTTTATGTTAAATTGCCATATTGAATGTATCATAAATTTTTTGGGCGCATTTGTTTGTTGGAAACTGGTACTTCAAGTTCAAACTTTGATTTTCAGATTTCTAGAATAATTAAATAAAATATCAAATAAATTAAGAAAATTATGAAATTCTGGATTTAGGCCACAAAGGTCATGATAGACCCCCAATAATAATTATAGGGTTATCAGATGCTTATTTTGAGTACCTTCCATTTTGCACTCCATATAACTTTTGTTGGTCTGCGTTCAGTAAAACTGCAGAAGTTATTTTGGAACATGAATTTGGGCACATGAGTTGGGGTTATATGTTTTCTAGTTTGGATAAATAAGAATGAGTCCATCATTAGAAGTTAGGATGAGTAGGGTGTTTGATTGGTTAGCGTTAGGTAGTGCTCGGGATCGACGAAAGATCGTCTTTTCCGAGGGGAGGAAGTGTCAATGTACTTTAGGGTTAGATCAATACAACAAGAAAGGATTTGGAAAATCTGATAGCAACCAAAAAAAGTAAGTGAATTGCAAAAGGGATCTTTGGGCGTAATCTCATCATAGTTCCTAGTGCTTTCGAGAGCCCTTCACAGGGTATACCTTGGGCAGTCCTAGGCTTACCTAAACTGTAAGTAAAACTAAATTACAAGAGTAACTAGTAAATCTAGGGTTGCACTTTCACTCATCACGATGTCTCGGGGGGTAGATTGGGTCACACGGGAAGTAGGCTCTGTGGCATTGATGGTGGGCAGGTTAGCCCGACGAGCCTTGGCTCGGTTGTTGTTGGTGACGGACGGGTTTGTCTGGGGAGCTTTAGCTCGATGGCTTTACATCAAGGTTGCATGTGCATAAGGAAGGGTGGTGGGTCTTCGTTATTGGAGGGTCGATGCACTGATGTCAATACATTGACTCGGCAAGTGTGGTTTAGCACTTGGCCAAATAAAGTCCGGTGCGCCAGCCGGCAAGAGTACGCAGGAGCTCCGCTTAGTGCACCAGCGTTGAAGCGTATGATAGGTCTGACTGGTATTTAAATTACCGGTTTAAAGATGGGCGAGGCCCAACCCACCGCTTTCGTTTGACACAACGGAGGTATCCTGGGAGGTTCGGCTCCAGAAAGGGGGAACTAAATGTCTGTGTACACAGAGTCGAGTGGGTGAGTTGCACTTGCATGATCACATCATGGCATAACTGTATTTCATATCATAATCATCGCATATAACCCGACACTTATTGTATAAGTTGTATGGGACGCTTATACAATAGGCCCTGCAAAATGACCCCTTGGTCGTAAGTTCGTGCGAGCGTGCTTATAAGTCAATGTTTTATTCTGTGAATATATACGATTATTAGGAAGCCGACACCCAATCGTATAAATTAGTATGAGACTTTTTATACGATAGGAGCCCTGCAAAAGATCCCTTGTCCTATGTGTTTATGTATAAGTTAAGGTTACTTTTCTTGTTCATTTTTTCATACCTTTATTACTGCCTTATATACTATAGAACTGCTAGTTTAGTTCCGCCGCCATCTGCTCATTTTGTTATTCTCCACTTTCATGTCCTCTGCTTTCCTTCTCCCCGCTCGGTGCTTAGGAGCCATAGGGGAAGGAGTGGGGGATGATAAGGCTTAGTCTTTTAGACTAACGGTTTTTGAACCATAACATTTAGGGGACCGTGGAGCCCAGCATGGAGGAGCAGCACCGGAGCTCGGCACGCTTGGAGATGGGGAAGTCTAGCACCGGATTTCAGTCAGAAGGGACTATGAGTCCTGATCGCCAGTAGTTATATTTATTTTGCTTCCATGATGAGAGATATGTAGTGAGGATTTGATGTACTGGGCATGAGCCCAAGGTTTTAGTATTTTGTTATATCTGTGGACACTCCCTTCGTGGAGATTATTATTATATATGTGATTTTCTATGGACTTGCGTTTTTATCGTTTTCTACAGTTGTGATCGATTTGGCAGGCAGGATCGACGTTTTGTAGTGATGACCTTCCCGTGCGCGAAGGTGTCACCGCAAAGCGGCGGTTCGGGGCCTATGACCCCGGTGATTCAAAAAATAAAGGGGGGTCTTATAGCTCCCATCTGCAAGTCATGCACAGGGTAGTTCTGCTCGTGCTTCTTCAGCTGGCGGGAGGCGTATGCTATCACATGCCCATGCTGCATCAGTACAACACCCATCCCCTGAAATGATGCATCAGTGTACACCAAGAAGACCTCCTTCCCAGATGGAACAGCGAGGATAGGGGCCGATGTAAGCAGACCCTTCAAATCCTGGAAGGACGCCTCACACTACGACATCCAAATGAACAGAGTGTCCTTCTTCATCAAAGAAATGAGTGGAATGTCTATCTGAGAGATTCCATGCAAAACCTTCTGGTAGTACCAGCCCAATATTAGAAAACTTTAGACATCCATGGCCGTCTTCAACTAAGTCCATTCCGGAACTACCTGAATCTTCGCGAGATCCACTGCAAGTCCTGCTCCTTTGACAATGTGGCCTAAAAAGGCTACCTCCGTCAGACAAAACTGGCACTTGCTAAACTTGGCATACAACTGATGCTCCCTGAGCTTCTCTAGAGTCAAGGCCAGATGTTGTGTATGCTCTTCCTTCGTCCTCGAATAAATGAGGATGTCATCTATGAATACAATGACAAACCTGTTTAGGTATGGCTCAAACACCCGATTCATCAAGCTCATGAAAGACGATGGTGCATTTCTAAGCCCAAAGGGTATCACGATAAACTCATACAAGCCATATCTACTTTTAAACGCCGTCTTCAGGATATCTTTTTCCTGAATCTGTTACTGATAGTATCCTGACCTCAGATCCAGCTTTGAGAACCAATTTTCTCCCTACGACTAATCAAATACCTCATCGATCCTTGGTAGTGGATATGTGTTCGGGACTATCAATCGGTTTAGTGCACGATATTCAATGAACAACATGAGGGTCCCATCCTTCTTCTTCACAAACAAAACCGGAGATTCTCAAGGCGAGGAACTTGGCCTAAGGAATCCATCCTCCACTAGTTCCTGCAGCTAACTCCAGAACTCCACTAGCTCCTTTGGAGCCATCTGATAGGGAGACCTAGACACCAGCTTAGCTCCCGGCACTAACTGGATCTAAAAATCCTTCTGCAGGTGCGGTGGCAATTCTAGTAGCTTCTTTGAAAACACATCCACAAAGTCCCACACCAACGATATATCGGCAACCTTCGTCTTGACCTCAACCATCTCTAAGAACACCTGATAGACCTCGCCTCCCTGCAAATGGTCATTGACGGCCTGAATTGACGAGAGAAAAGGGCGGGAAACTGGGACAATACCTTAGAAGGTCGCATAAGTATTGTCGTATCTGAGTACGACCTTCCTTTTCGGGCAATCTATAAGGGCATGAATCCAAGTAAGCCATGTCATGCCCAGGACCAGGTTGAAGTCCGACATCCTCAAGACCATCACCAGGGCCTCGAGTGTCATACCATCAAAAGTCACCTTCAGGAGAAACTTAGCAGTAGCTGAGACCTCTATCCCGTTGGGGAGACGCACCCTCCTGGCGATACCCGAATACGTATGACTCCCTTCAGTCCCTTTATGAACTACTCGGAGACGAAGTTGTACGATGCCCCCTTATCCACCAAGGTATGGGCAGGTTTGCCGCACACCATATGTAACATCCCTCAAACAACTAGACGCCTAGGAGTGGTTTTGTCATGACTAGTTCATGACAAAACCCTAGGAAACCCAAGAAGGCCAAGTGAACCTAGGAATGTATGTGAGACCACTATGGTCTGCAAATAGTTGAATTTTGAACTCTAGTTTAAGATGATCATGGGGATTCAGCAAGACTTCAAGACCCCACCATGGTCTCACCAATCCATTGTAAGATCCATTATAGCACTAAGGGTCCATTGGAGTCGACCCAGGGTGGCCAAGTTGACCTAGAACCACTCTAGGCCTAAATTAGGCAAGGAGCCCTAATTGAGGGCAGTGTGCCCTAGTAAAGCCCAACTAACCCTACCAGGGTCTTCCTAGACATAAAGTGGGGTCAATGGGTCACTAAGGACCCATGGAGGGCAGTCAAAATGGTTAAGTTGACAAAAGTCAACTCTAACCCTAAATGGGTCAAACTAGCCTACTTAGGGTCAACTGACCATCCCCTAGACAAGTGGACCCCACCCATTCCCTCCTAACCCTAAAGTGAGGCCAATGGGTCACCTAGTACCCATTGGGGTCAACTCTATAGCCTAAGTTGACCCAAGTCAACCTTAGCCCTAAAAAGGTCAAAGTGCCCTAACTAAGGGGCAAGTGACCTAGAGTGTGCAAGTTGACCCTACCCAAGTACTTCTATACTTTAGGGGAGGCCCATGGGTCTCCAAAGATCCAATGGGGTCAGCCCTAGTGGCTAATTTTTATAAAAGTCAACCCTTGAGTCAAAGTGGTCAAACTTTCCTAAATGGCTAACAAAGCCCAATCCAAGTGGGCTAGGCCTAGGCAAGTGTGGCCCATTGGTCTAGGAGGTGGTGTTACACATTTTGGGCCCACTAAATTCAGAAATGGGTGACTAGGAGACAGAAAGAGGGAGTTACCCAAATTGGAGGAGAGAGAAAGAGGAGCTTAATGGCCATCATGGCCATGGAGGCCCCCTAACTCCCCCTTTTGACAGGGCTTTAATTCCTTAAAGCAGTGGAGGAGTTTTTCAAGAGGTGGCCGGCTAGTGGGGTGGCTCAGCTCTTCAAATTTGGTGAAACCTGAAAGTGAGGGTTAGGTCTACAATACTCTAGAGGGGGGGTGAATAGAGTATATTTAAAATTTGCTAGTCCCCAATAAAAGTGTTGTTACAGCTTTTGCTGTAAACTGAAAAGGTGCCGTGATAGAAAATTGTAAATCAGATAAAAAACTACCTAATCACAGCCACACTGCAAGAAACAAAAAGAAAAGATAAGCAACCAGACGGCACAAGAAATTTATAAAGGTTCCCCCTCAACTGGGTACATCCACTCTTCTACCACCCTTGGTAAGAATCCACTCAGGTTTTTGATCAGGTGCCTCACACCAATGGGTTTTGATCAGGTCCCCAAAAACAAACTCAAGTCTTTTGGTAAGGAGACTTGCAACCAGGAATCACTTTTAAATGGAGATGACAACCCTTTGTACAAGAGGGGGTGAGAGAGTGATTATGTCTTCTCTGTCAACAATCAGAGAGAAGACTTATGTGGAATGATGTTAGCAAACAGCTCCCCCTGAGATGTAGAATGGTTCAGGGAAGATCTGGAGCTTTGTTGTAGGGTGATAGGTCTTCAATCAGAATTCTGGACAAGCAGTTATGTAGGATCTTCTTGACTGATTTGATATATGTTGTCCTTGGAGAAGTCCTGGAGAGAACGTTGAGGAAGAAGACTCTTGATATATTATAGTTGTTCTTCTTCTTCTGAATATCACTGCCTATCACTGAAAGCTTTTCTATAATCTTCTTGTGTGAAGCTTTTCTGTTGCTGTATGAGAACTCTAGCAGATAATTTTTGTGACACTTATTTTCTGACTGAGTATGTTCTTGTTCTTCTCCTCTATATCACTTCTTTCAGATTCTCAATCTTCTGTCTCACTTCAAAAATTTGAATCCTATGTAATTAATGCTGACGGCCTGAGAATAATCGGCATTGATGTATTTCCCCAACTATCTTGTGGAAAATCAGCAAGTAATATTCCTGAAGAGGTTTGTAATTAATGCTTCCTCTAACAGATACATTCAGAGAATGTAGAGCATTAATTACTCAGGAATTTCCGCATTGCAATGAGGACAGAATGCCAGAAATTGCTAAGTCTGGGTTCGTCGAACGAATAACAGAATTCATCGAGCTGAGTTACCAGTTCGTCGAGCTGAGATTTTGTATTCGTTGACAAGACATCTTCTGTTCGTCGAGCTGATAACAGAACTTGTATACTTCAGAACCTTTGCCTTTTTTGTCTGAAGTTCGTCGAGATGATAATTGAATTCGTCGACTGGAGTTCAGCAACTATTCTGGACTTAGACAAATAGTTTGTGTTGACTGATATTCTGTGTGTCGACATGAAACTTCTGGTGTCGACACAAGTTGGTGTCGACAGATAGTCTTTGTGTCGACACACATCTTCTGGTGTCGACATAATCTTTCTGGTGTCGGCATAATCTTTCTGGTGTCGACCCAAGTTTGTGTCGACACAAGCCTTAAGTGTCGACAGAAATCCTCTGATTCCAGAATTCATCGAGTAGAGTACTGAGTTCGTCGACCTGAGAAGTTGACTTCGTCGACCTGAGAAGTTGTGAACTTGTAGTCCAAGTTCGTCGAGCTCAGAATCTTGTTCGTCGACCAAGGCCTGAAGTTGGACTTAGAAAAATCTAGATTTACCCTGACATTAGTTTGTTGAAGTGTCCCAATTTTCGTCGAACAGAGAATGAAGATCGTCGAGCTCATCTCAGAGAAATATCTCAAGATCGTCGAGCTGAGAACGTCTTTCGTCGAACTGAGTTCGATGAACGTCGAACTCATTTTACTTGATCTTGAAATCTTCTAAGTCTTGAGTCTCTGATGGTCTTGTTGAAAGCTGGTCCATCTGATATTGACTCTATGGACTTGGCCTAGACTCTAGGACACAAATTTGACTCAGGCTATACATGTTGGGTCACGTCCTAAGTGAGTAAACCTAGCCCGAGTCAACTAGGGATCCAACAATCTCCCCCTATTTGGGTGAGGTCATTAATAGACTCAAAACATAAACATACAGATAAACAAAGCAAGAAAAAGATATATCTGGCAGAGAATTACTAACACATGCAGCAGATATATATGTACATAGGCTTTGTTTAAACAAATAACATAGTTGAAAACAAATGCAGAAAGAAATTGAAACAAAGTAAAGATTACTTCTTCTGCTTCTTCTGCATGGACTTATCTTCTTTTGGCTTCTCTACTGGCTTTTTAAAAATAATCTCTCTCTTTGGATCCATAGCCTGTGCCTGTGTAATTATCATGTCATCTGCCCCAATAATCTTCAGTGATGTAGCTCTGGGGACAAATGCTTCAGGATGGAGTTTCATGTAATCATCCACATTTAAAAGTTTGTTGGCTTTATCAAATCTTTTTAGTTCTTCCTTCCTGTATTTTGACATATTTGAATAACCTGATATGTCTTTACCTTCAGCTTTAGCTTTATTAATTAGGGACAGAACAATAAGTTCCGGGAACCTGGTTATTTTAGCAGTGTTGGCTATTTCAGGATCCTCAAAAGGAATAAGAGGAGAATATGGCCTTTTAGGATTCTTAGCCTTCTGATCTTCAGAGATATGTTGTTGTTGCTGGTGAAGCTGTTGATGATGTTGATGTTGATTTCCTGAAGAATGATGCCCTTGCTGACTGCTTCCAGAGGATCTCCCTTGATGTCTCTGATAAGTTTGCATAGGGGCAGATCTCTGAGAGCTAGAGCCAGTGGCACCAGCTGCTGGAGGAGGTGGAGGAGGTAGATCTTTTCTGTATCTATGGACTGGAGGAGGAGAATATCTCCTACTTCTTTTCCTTTCCTTTTGCTGGTTCTTGGACAGCCACATCCAAGCAGGAATTCCCTTATAAGGAGTAACATTATGCAATATATAGTAGGGAGTGTCAGCTGTTGGATTAGGCTTAGGAGCAGGAGGAGGAGGAGCCTTCCTTTTCTTTGACAACATTTGCTTCTTCTTCTTGGAAGCTTCTTCATCTAAATCATCTTCATCATCATCTTCATCATCATCTTCATCATCTTTACTGCGAGAACCATGAGGGTTATCATATAAAGCATCCAATGCTTTCAAAGCTTTCTCATCAATGACAGCCTTTTCTGTAGCAGGGGCAGAAGTTTCAAAAATTGGAGTCTCAGCAGTAGTTGAAGAAGAGACTGTACATGCATCAGAAGTAATTGGGACAGAGCTTTCAGCTGCTGCCTTATTTTCTTCTACAATATCAGCCATGATAAGCTCATCTAGATCTGGCATAAGTGAGTCATCCATCACAAAGATTGGTGCTGAGACAGCTTCTGGAGAGGATGGGATGACTGCAGAGGGTGGTGCAGAAACTTGAATTACTAAACTATCACAGTGTTGCTTAGCAACTGCTGGAATGATAGGAGGAGTATAAGGTACAATAGCCAACTGTGGCTTAGTAAGTTCTCCTGGAAGATACTGCATATGTACAGTGTCAAAACTTTTCAGTAATGCTTGTAAATTTACTGTGGGATTGAGGATAAAATCACCCATTGTTTCATCAATGTCCATATCAGTATCAATAAAATCAATTAAATCAACTAAATCTGTATATGCTGCTGGGACTGAAGTCTCTGCTGGTGCTTCTGCTAAAGTATCTGAAGTTGTTGCTGCTGCTTCATCATCAGGCATCTCCCCCTGCCTGGTTTCAGTGGGGACTGAGGCTAGGCCCTTAACTAAGGAGGGGGCAGCAGTAAGAGAAGAGATTTTGGGAGATAAAGATTGAATGGTGGTAGCAAGAGATCTAATGGCATCTGCTATAAGGGATTTCAGAAGGGGGGTGATGATGGTGAGGATAGAGGATATGATAGTGGGATCAAATGAGGAAGAGGGATATGATGTTGCATTTGGTGTGGAGGAGGGAGCAACTAGTGATGGAATGGAGGGTGGAACATCATGTATGTGAATGGTTGATGGTGATGAGGATGGAGGGGTGGCATCTTGCATCAAGATGACTGTGGGTAGGATGTAAGATGGTATGGAGGATAAATGTGGGGAAGTGGAGAATGTGGTGGTGTAGGAATGGAGGTGTGTTGAGGTGATACAGGAGGTGTTGGTTGTGGATTTTCTGGAAGAGGGGAAGATGTAATGTCAGTGATGTCAAGTGGTAGAGATGGAGGTGGAGTAGGAACATGAGTAGGTTGGTGTGATTTGGGTGTTCAAGAAATAATGGGAGAGGAAGGGAGTTGTGTTGCTGGAATGGGTGCTGGAAGAGAGGGTGGAGTGGGATGAGTCTCCTCAGCAGGTGTGGGAGTGGCTTTAACAGCCCTGGTGCCTTCAAAAGCTGGGGTGGATGAGGTAGAAGCCTTAGGAGGCTTGGTGATTGTCCTCTCCCACCTGCCAAATAAGGCACAGGTGAGCCTTTTACTGGCATTGATGAATATGGTCTGGGAGACCAGGGATTCAGCAGCCTTTTCCTTGAGGAAGATCCCTAGGATCCTTCCAAAACATACTTCCTTCTTGGTATTCTTTATCTTTATCAAGTCAAATAGTAGTTGTGCCCAGTCAATTTGCTTCTTGTTGACAATGGCACACATTTCCAGAAACTGTTGTCTGGTGATGTAGTCGTGTGCTGTATGTTTTCCGAGTAGCACTTTACCAACGAAGTCTGCTAAGAATTTATATGGCGTAGACAAATGTTTCTTCAATAGTTTGTTAGGGTTGTCACCAGCATAACCCATCATATTTAGCATCATGGTAAACTCCTTAGAGTCAATCTCTAATTCCTCCTCTTCAGTTGTCAAACCAAATATTTCAGTTAAAACTGCGGTGGTTAAGGAGACAGTATTACCGGCGATTGATCCTGTCATGGTATTTTCTTCAGAAGTGGTTGAAGTATAGATTCATTCCCTGATTTCTGTTCCTGCCAACTTTATCCTGGTGGTCATTAAGTTCTTCAGATTTTATTCTTCTAGAAGTTCCAGAATATAGAGGAAGATCGGATCTGAGTGCTGGAATGAGTCGAAGTCGACATCAAAGCTAGTGTCGAACTTCATAGCAGCTAGGGCTCCTGCTGGAATTACCATGGAATCACCTGTAAGAAATACAGAGAAAACTGCGATCAAGTGCAAGGGAACAGAAAGTGCGGGATGGAGGTCGAAGAAAACCTAAATATAAGGTTTTCTAGAATATGAATCGACAATCTCCGTTCCACGAAAATAAAATAGTTCTTCGAACTGAGGTCGACGAAATGATTTAATAATAAATAATTCATCGATCTCAATCAGGAGACTTGAAGACAATTCGTTGAACTCCGGTCGACGAATATCTTCTGAAGCAAGGTTCGTCGATCTCTGGTCGACGAAACTTGTTTCACTCACAGAGAGTTCGTCGAACTCCGTTCGACGAATATCTCTCAAACTTTCCCTGGTTCATCAAACTCCGTTCGACGAACTTTAGAAAATTCGTCGAATGCAGACAGAACTTAAGTTAAGTCTTCTCCATTGATCATTCCCAGCTGATTCAGAAAGAAGGCATGATTTTTCTCATCCAGAGGTTTGGTGAATATATCAGCTTTCTGTAAATAAGTGTAGATATAGACAAGCTTAATCTTATTTTTGTCTACACACTCCCTAATGAAATGATGTCTTATATCAATATGCTTAGTCCTACTATGGTGAACTGGATTTTGTGCTATAGCAATAGCACTAGTGTTATCACAAAATAATGTTGAATTATTTAAGTTGACACCAGAGTCTAGGAGTTGGTTTTGTATCCATAACATTTGTGAAAAGCAGCTGCTAGCAACCATATATTCTGCTTTTGCAGTTGATGTAGACACAGATGTTTGCTTTTTACAAAACTAGGAGACAAGTCTAATACCCAGGAACTGGCAAGTTCCAGAGGTACTCTTCATGTCCACTCTACATCCAGCATTGTCAGCATCTGAGTATCCAGTTAACTCAAACTCTGACTCTATAGGATACCAGAGTCCCAGATTTGGGCAACTCTTTATATATCTCAAAATTCTTTTTAAGAAAATAATGTGAGATTCTATAGGGTTCACTTGGAACCTAGTACAAAGGCATGTAACAAACATAATATCTGGCCTACTAGCTGTGAGGTATAATAGGGACCCAACAATGCCCCTATAAAGTTTCTGATCTACAGGTTTTCCTGGTATATCAGAGTCCACAACAGCATTTGTGGCCATGGGAGTTTTCTTTGCTGAGGCATCAGCCATCCCAAACTTCTTTAGAAGATCTTTAACATATTTTTCTTGTGAGATGAAGATGCCATCAGGAAGTTGTTTCACTTGGAGACCAAGGAAATATGAAAGCTCTCCCATGCTACTCATTTCAAATTTAGAATACATGAGGTCAGAAAACCTCTTGAACAATTTTGAATCTATAGAGCCAAATATGATATAATCTACATAGATTTGTACTAACAAAATTTGGTCTTTATGATGTCTAGTGAAAAGAGATTTATCTACAGTTCCTCTTGTAAATTTATGCTCTAATAAGAAACTTGCTAATGTCTCATACAAAGCTCTTGGAGATTGCTTTAGACCATAAAGAGCCTTATTTAATCTATAAACATAAGAGGGATAAGTTGGAGAGACAAAACCTGGAGGTTGTTCTACATAAAACTCTTCTTGTAGCACTCCATTCAAGAAGACACTTTTCACATCTATTTGAAAGACTTTGAACTTCTTGAAGGCTTCATAGGCAAGGAAAATCCTTATAGCTTCCAACCTTGCAACTGGTGCAAAGGTCTGATCATAGCCAATGCCTTCCTCTTGCCTATATCCTTGAGCAACAAGCCTAGCCTTGTTCCTCACAATAACTCCTTGGGCATCAAGCTTATTCCTGAAAACCCATTTGGTTCCAATAACTGTGTAGTTTTGGGGTCTTGGAACCAAATCCCAAACTCTACATCTCTCAAATTGGTTTAATTCCTCTTGCATTGCAAGGATCCAATGGCGATCTTGCTCAACTTCATGGATGGTGAGAGGTTCAACCTGAGAGAGAAAATAGGCATACATCAAGTCTTGGTTGAGTTGATGCCTTGTCTGTACACCTGCTGATATGTCTCCAATTACTTGAGATCTGGGGTGATCCCTAAGTGTGACAAAATCAGTTGGTGGAGTTGGCTGTGCAGCAGCATTTTGAAAAACTTCCTCTTGTGGAATTATATTTGCTGCTGTTGGTTGATTCTCATGTTCTTCAGCTTCATCTTCTTCACCGTCTTCAATGACTTGTGGAGAGGGATAAGTGGGAACCTCTTGGGTGAGGTTTAGTCCATCCAAAGTCTCACACAAGTGGGGTACCTGCAAGTTGCTAATGGTATAAAATTCTTTCTCCTTGCAGTACATATTAGTCTCATCAAATGACACATGAATTGACTCTTCTATTTTTAATGTTGATTTATTGAATACCATATATGCCTTGCTTACTTGGGAGTATCCTAGAAAAACTCCCACTTCAGCCTTAACTTCAAATTTTCTAATGTATTTCTTGTTGTTGTTGTGTATATAACATGTACAACAAAATACTTTAAAATAGTTAATTTTAGGTTTCTTCCTTTTGAGCAATTCATAGGGAGTCCTTTTCTTTAGTTTCTGAATTAAGCTCCTATTCAAGACATAATTTGCTGTGCTTAAAGCCTCTTCCCAAAAGGTTAGTGGCATGTATGCATCAGCAAGTAATGTGCCTGCAACATCAATGAGTGTTCTATTTTTCCTTTCAGCTACCCCATTTTGTTGGGGAGCTCTAGGAGCTGAGAAGCAATGACTGATACCTTCCTTCTCACAGAACTCATGCATAAGAAGAGATTCAAACTCTGTGCCATAATCACTTCTAATCAATGCAACATGTATAGAGAACTCAATCTGTATGGTCCTAAGAAAATCTGTAAGAACCTTGAATGTATCTGACTTTGTTCTCAGAAAGAATACCCAACTGAACCTAGAGAAGTCATCCATAATAACCAAGGTGTAGGATTTCCCTCCTAGGCTTTGTACTGCAATGGGTCCAAAAAGATCCATGTTTAGCAGGTACAAGATCCTAGGTGAATCACTCTTATTAATTGATTTAAAACTAGTTTTAGTTTGCTTGCATAGTTGACAAGCCCCGCAGAGACCTTCCTTCTTGTAGGGAGTAGAAGGTAGACCTCTAACAAGGTTGTCTTTAGATAACCTAGCAATATTTTTAAGGTTTACATGACCTAATATTTTATGCCACAACACATTTTGGTTACTAGTGATGTTGAGTAAACAAACATCAGTTTTGGCAGAAATAAAATCTACTAGATATATGTTACCTTGTCTAGTTCCAATTAAAACAGTTTTGTTTTCGTTATTAATAATAGAACATGAGGAAGAGGTAAATTGTACCTGATAACCTTCATCACATAATTGGCTTATGGATATTAGGTTATGTTTGAGTCCTCTTACATATGCTACTCTCTTGAAAGTAACTGTTCCAATCTTTACTGCTCCATATCCTTCAGACTGGCCACTATTTGAATCACCAAAGATCACCTTTGGTACAAGCTTGGACTTGTAATTAGATAGATTGTCCTTGCTGCCTGTCATATGCTTGGAGCAACCACTGTCCAAGTAACAGGTCTGACTCACCCTTGGACAGCTCTTCACCTGTAATGAGAACCAAAAATTAATTGTTCTTGACCCAGGTCACCTTGGGTCCTTTGTTTGGTTGAAATGAAAAGCTGGATATAACTGACAGAGTAGGTTGAGATTTATAACCTAGGGGGTGATATCTCCTAGGTGGAATAACCCAATCAGCTATTGGAGTGAATGGTGAAAGTCCACCTAGTGTCAACTACCTTCACCTATGGGGGGGGGGATAGGTGACTTGCGGTATTTTTGGCGGAATTAAAATTGTACATGCACAAGAAAATAAAACACCACAGCACAGAAAGGACACAAGCTATTTATAGTGGTTCCCCGATATGGGTGCATCCACTTTCCCCCTTCGACCTATCTCCCCACAAGGGACGACTCGGTCTCTTCACAAACAAGATTGAAATCCAATCCTTGCACTAACGAAGGAACCCTTCCACACGTAGGAGACATCATTCCCACAACCCGGTTGCACCCAACCCTCACAACTAGGAACCAACGTTCCTTTACAACAAAAATGAAACTACAATGTACACGAGATATAAACAACTTTTGGAGACTAAGGTGTCCCTCTTCGTTCAATGACGTGTTCTTGAAGTCAACGAAGAGTCCACAACCCTAGATCTCTCTTGGAGAGAATCTCCCCGAAACCAGCGGCGGCAAGAGGGGCGGCGGCTCGGTTCTCGGGATCGGCGACGACAACGGTGTGCGGCTGCTGTACTCTGGAGATTCAATCTTCATAGCAAAGCTAACAAGGTCTACCAACGGTCACACTAGGATCGATCGTCTCGATCGATTCGGAAGGGGAAGGTTTTCCCGATCAATGAATCAAGAGACAAAGGATCTCTGGTTAGACGCGTGAGACGCTGTGCTTCGCTAAGCTTCTGTCGCCGGAAGATCTGGAAGAACCACGATCAAAGGCAGTGAACAACTAGCACGAGCGGCGACTGCGGCGCAGCAGGTATCACGATCTAGGTCACGTCGGCGGCTTGTGTATATTTTTCTGTGTCTATCTGCTGTTCAAAAATAAGCGTGTATTTATACACTAGAATACTCCTTTATGACCGTTGTGGGTCCCACCAGAAGAAACCCCAAGCCCGGTTCAAAACAGTGCCAGCGGCAGAGTCCGGTCCAGTGGTTTCCAGAAAATCGCCTAAGGCAAAATCGGCGAGAATCGAAGGTGATTCTCGCCGATTCGGCGAGAATCAAAGGTGATTCTCGTCGATTCGGCGAGAATCAAAGGTGATTCTCGTCGATGTAGACTTGTTTGCACGCTCTGAGGTAGCTGGAAAGAGACGGCGAGAATCAACCAGTGATTCTCGACGAATCGGCGAGAATCACTTGGTGATTCTCGTCGAATAATACTTGGATGATTTTTCATCTTTCCGCCTATGAGCTGCTCTTTGACTCATCCTTGCTCCTTGTCTGCTCTTGCATTATCACAGCCCTGTACTTGAAAATAAGTACACTCCAATAGAGAGAGTACACGTAGGCCAACACACTGATCTGCTCAACGAGGGATTACGTCGTGCAGACCCGTTTATATTGACCTACTGCACCCTGACATTGGAGTGCACTTAGCGTGGAATAACTGCAAGCACAACTTAAAAGGTTTCATCAAATACATTGTGAATTCATCTTAGCTTGACAGGTGGCTTCGTCAAATCCAGGTAATTGTGGATACATTACCCAACAATCTCCCCCTATTTGACGAAGCCAAAATCCCACTAGCTAAGATGAATACCACCATCCAGATAATATATACAACATATAGAATTTAAAGATACGGCACCAGGAAATAGAGGCAAACAGGTCAAAGCTTGGGTCAATCATAAATTCATATACATATATATATATATATATATATATATATATATATATATATATATATATAAAATATTCCCAAAATTGTTCATATAACAATAAGAAAAGATAAAAGTGTTCAGGAGACAATGATAAGCTATAAATTTCTGTCTATTGCTCTTTGGCTAGGTCATCCTTATGTTTTTGAGCCAAAAACTTCTTTCTTTGTCTCTCAACGTACTCCTTGGGCTTTGGATAGTATCTGGGAGGAGGAGCTTTATCTGCCGCCGTGTTGGTCCTAAAGAAGATGTTCCATTTAGCTTCATATGTCTTGTGCAGCTCCCACTCATGCTGGCTATATACGTCGTTCCGATTGATTTCCCCTTTTTCTTATAGCCAGAATGTGTCCAAGATAATACTCTTTGATACCGGACTCCACCTTTCGTTCCTTACTTCATCGTCCTTCAATCTGATTCTCTTTTCAGCTTGCATTTCCTTAGATGTCCCTTCTTGAGATTTTCTCTTGTCCCAAGCTTTTGCTAGGGCTCCTTGGTCAAACATTTCCATCAGTTTTGCCTTGGAGGTGGCCCTAGCAGCCCTATGAGCATCAGCTTCACTTAAAGGAACTTCTTCAGCACTGGCTCCCTCATTAGCCGCAGTATTATTTACAGGGATGTTAGCACCTAACGCTTGTTTGAGCATCCACCAGCAATTGTCATAAACATATATGTTTGACTGCTCAAAATTTTTGATTATGATTTCTTGAAGCTCGACCATCTTACCTCTATATTCTTTCTCCCCCTTTTTGGCTTCGACTGCAATGGAGTTTGCATAAGAATGCAGTGACTCATAAATGTGCTTTGTAGTCTTGGAGAACTCGGTAATCAAGGCTTGTTGATTGCTGTTAAGAGTCACCATATTGCCATCAAACTTTTGAATGTTATTTGTTACGACATGAGCATTCTGATTCACTACTGCGAGAGTATCAGTGTTCTTTTTTAATCCATCCATAAGAAGAGTTACAGCTTGGCCGGCTGCTGTATACTTGTCTTCAAACTTCTTTTCCATCAAATCCAGTTTGTGATTGATTTCCACAACGTTCTTGAGCATGAGATTCTCAGATTTCTTAATTATTTTTAACATTTTATTTTGAGCTTTCTCAAAAGATGCTTTGAGCTCATCCATGATACCTTGAATAACATTCACCGTGTGATTAGCTAGATCAGCTCGTAGTGGATGATCCTGAGGCATTCCTTGGCCTTGCTCTTCAGCAGATTTACTTGTAGAGCTGGACACTAGCACAGTCTCTAGGGTGGGAATACTTGTAGCCTCAGTAGATTTTTCGGAAGTACTTAGCAGTCTCTGCTGAGAGGACTCTCCCTCCACTGTTGCACTAATTTTCTCAGGAACGATCTCAGGAGCTTGCTTGTCATATGGAACTTCAGTGATGTCCTGAGGCTCCAGTACTTCCTGTCTCGCATCTCCTTCTTCCTCATCCTCATCATCCATGAAATCATTCTCAGCTGCATCATCTTCCAAACCTCCCTCATCATTTTCCTCTACATTACCTCCGGCTCCTAGATCACTCATGTTCATGACCGCCTCGTTTTCCATCACAACTTCACTTTCTTCTTGTAAATCTACAACAGCATCTCTAGCTATCTGAGAGATGCCAGTTATGATATTAGCAGAAGAGGGTAGAGGCTCCCCCTCAATTCCTGCAGTCAGTGCATCAGGAATTTCACTGGGGATAACCAAGGAATCAGCTACAGTTCCATCCTTGGCAGGAGATTCTTCTTGTTCTTCTACCATGACAGCCTGCCCGATGCGTCTCTCCCATCTGTCAAATACGCTCGAGTCCATTTTCTTCAAATAATGCAATGGAACTCCTTTACTCATTGCAAACCTATCTCCGTTTAACTGATTGTGATATAGGGTGAGAATTCTTCCAAAACTTGGAGATCTGAGAGTGTCCTTAATCTTCTCAAAAAGCAACGCCCCCCAGTTGAATCTCTTTCTGCAGACAATGACCACAAGGATCTTGAACATGTCCGCTGAGATGTGGTCATGTGAGCCGGGTTTGCATATCAGCACTTTCCCAATGATGTCGGACAGAAGTTTCCCCTCCTCATTCATTTCCTTTCGCTTTATCGATCTGGTTCCTCGAGCGAGTCCACAGAATAATAATGTCCTGGTTTTATCCCGTTCCTCCAGATAATCCTCGTGCTCAGAACTAGTGAGCTGCAGGTATTGGGTCAGCTTGCTTGCAGACATCTTGATCTTTACACTTGCAACCTTACTCTTGATGAGAGAGTCTTCATTCCGGAGTTTGGCGGTTGCGAAGAACTCCATCACTTCCTTGTCCAAGATTTTGCAGGGGTGCTCCAGTATGAAAGAGTGTCCAGCCTCTTCAAGCATGATGATGATGTTTCTGAATTCATCCGAAGCATGTGAGAACCCTGTTCGAACCAACTCACATCCAGTGACCAGGCCGACGGTTGTCCTTGGAGCCATTGCAAACCTAGGGAGGGAATCCCAATTCTACGCCTAATTAGAAATCAAGAGGGAAGCGACACTAACATTAAAGTCCCTGTAAGGGTGAGGATGTGGTTACCCAAAAGCGTAGACGGTGAGAATCGACGGAGACGACGGAAAACCGGGAGGTGCTCGCGACTTTGTTTGATCGAAACCGCGGAGAAATCCCTAGATGAGAGAGGAGTGATCCACGGAAGGAAGAATCGTCGAGATGACTGCGGGATATCAACGGAAGAAATTGTGGGATTCCTGCGGGATGTCGACGGAAGGGGCTGCGGGATTCCTGTGGGATGTCGTCGGAAGGAGCGGCGGGATTCTTGCAGGATATTGACGGAAATGAGCCACTTCGACGGAAATGAGGAATATGAAGGGTCGGCGGGATTTCTGCGCGATATCGACGGGTTTTAACGGGGTTTTAACGGGGTTTTCGTGCGAAACGCGAAATACAAGGGATCGGCGGGAGTTTGTCTAAGTCGAAATCGACGGGATTCTTCAAGAGGAATCTACGGGTTAAGAGGCATGCCGGATTCTCGAGAGTCACTTGAAAATCCACCTAGCGATTCTCGAAATCTTTTGATATTAAGACGGTTTAAAAATCTTCTATATATATATATATTTCTTAATACCAATTTATTGAGGGTTTGAGCGGGGTTTTTCCATACATTTCTTGATGTCAATTGTAAGTTTTAGTGATTTCCAATGACGTATCTTCTTTAAGTTTCAGTGAACTGAGTTATACCTGTAGATGATTGTTCTCGAATCTACCAGTGAATTTACAAATTAAATCTTAATTAATGTATCTAAGGTTTATTTTTACTGTGTTAACCGTTCCTTAGGTGTACACACATACATGTGTATATATATATATAAATATATATATATATGTAAATATCGATACAATATGACTCAAGTATTTGAGCTGATCAAAAATACCTGGGATTATGAGATTTATCATTTAGCCCCTCTGGTTAAGGCATACCAGGTGTTCAATGTGAGTATGCCATTGTAGATATTACTTCTGTTATTCTAGATATTTGTTCCAATTCAGTCTTGAAACATCTTCTGTCTAGTTCCCATCATATTTACGGGAACCTAGACTACCCTGCAAAAGAGAGTTACCTTACCTTAGGAACCCAATACATATTGGGTCCTAGGTTCTTGTTAGCATGAAAACTCGAATGCCATCCCTCAGAAATCCTGTCAGGAAGACTACCTCTGCCCAGAAGATGTGGATAGGCCCTTGCCCTTGACACAGAGGGGTTGTGCCAATAGTCTATGGCAAAGTGTCCCACCTTGCCACAGCACCAACATGTGTGAATGTTGTACCTTCGTTTCTGACCTGATCCAGTGACTGAGGTAGTCATGGTCCAAGGTCCAAATGGGATAGATCCGGATCTGCTCCCGAAATTGCCTCTTCCACTGTGACACTTGGAAGGGTGGAAAGAATACATGTAGCGATCGTCATGAGGCCTGGGAGGTGGTGCCTTCCTTTCAGTCAGCACCCTTTCAGAGTCCCCATGAGAACTTACTACATGACTTCTAACTTCCCTTTCCTGTGTCCTCGGGTGGTGAGAAGCGTTCTGAGAGCTGATACCAGCAGATTCATGCCGAGTTGGGGCAGTGGCCGAGAATACAAAGGGCTCAGAATGAGCCTTAGGTATTCCCTCATGGGTGGCCATGACAGCCCTTACACTATGGGTGTCTCCACATGAGGATAGATCACCCTTGCAGTGACCACGATTGTTCCTGTGATCATACCTGAAGGCATGATGAATACCCTTCATGCTTGGAGTGGGGGGTCTGAATACTGTTTCCCCATTTCTCCATGAATTGATAATTCGGGAGATCCACCCATTTTCTTCCTTTCTCTTCATAGCATCAACCTTGGAAAAGTTGGATACTATCCTTTTCTCATTCTCTAGACTACTCTCTAGATCTGAGATTTTAGAGTTCTTGACCTTGTTGGATGCCAATTGGAGAACCAACAAGATCTTCAGCCGAGCAATCTCCTGAGCGTTCTCCTCAATAAGTACGTTGCTTTTCTGAAGGGCTCTCTTCAGGGAATCAGGATTTTCTGAAGGGTGACAATTCCTGTCTTCAGGAACTTCAAGAGAGAAGGGGCAAGATGAAGAAGTTACCTGCTCTTTAGAGTTATTGTCACCAGCGCCAGAAACCGTTGTGTCAGCCTCATCAGAACTGCTTTCCCTAATTTCTTCTTCAGTCTTTGACAAGGACACCAGAGCCCTGATGTTGTCTGATTGATCCTTGCCTTCATCTTCAGAGGCGAGGACCCCCACATAGGCTTCATCCTCTTGCTGACACCAAATCCCTGCTTTCTCTGATCCCCCCATCAGCTCTGAGATGGTTACCCACATAGATTTGGTCGTCCCACATTTTTCCAATCTAGATCGAGAAGGTCCAGACCAGACATCCATGATGGTCTGACGAATCATCTTGTCCAGATTAAATAATGAGAGTTCAGTCTCCGACATCTCAGTAATACACTTGGGGATTGGGATATCCTTTCTAGAGCCGGAGGTCTTTATAGGAATGAAAGGACCCTCTTCTAAGATGAGAGATGCTCGAGGAACGATAGCCTCTAGGTAGTAGGATACACTCAACTTCCAGACGGGATAATACTCCTTAGTGCACGTGGGAAGTCTTAGTGGAGAGATCCCATGATCCAGCTCCATGCTTCTGACACTGGTGGCAGGATTCTAATCAAGGTGTTAACCTTTTTGATGAGCAACCTCCCTCTGATACCACTTGAAAGTCCACCTAGTGTTAACTACCTTCACATATGGGGGGGGATAGGTGACTTGCGGTATTTTTGGCGGAATTAAAATTGTACCTGCACTAGAAAATAAAACACCACAGCACAGAAAGGACACAAGCTATTTATAGTGGTTCCCCGATATGGGTACATCCACTTTCCCCCTTCGACCTATCTCCCCACAAGGGATGACTCGGTCTCTTCACCAACAGGATTGAAATCCAATCCTTGCACTAACGGAAGCAACCCTTCCACACGTAGGAGACAACACTCCCACAATACGGGTTGCACCCAACCCTCACAACTAGGAACCAACGTTCCTTTACAACAAAAATGAAACTAGAATGTTCAAGAGATACAAACAACTTTTGGAGACTAAGGTGTCCCTCTTCGTTCGATGACGTGTTCTTGAAGTCAACGAAGAGTCCACAACCCTAGATCTCTATTGGAGAGAATCTCCCCGAAACCAGCGGCGGCAAGAGGTGCGGCGGCTCGGTTCTCGGGATCGGCGGCGACAACGGTGTGCGGCTGCTGTACTTTGGAGATTCAATCTTCGTAGCAAAGCTAGCAAGGTCTACCAACGGTCACACTAGGATCGATCGTCTCGATCGATTCGGAAGGGGAAGGTTTTCCCGATCAACGAATCAAGAGACAAAGGATCTCTGGTTAGACGCGTGAGACGCTGTGCTTGGCTAAGCTTCTGTCGCCGGAAGATCTGGAAGAACCACGATCAAATGCGGCGAACAACTAGCACGGGCGGCGACGGCGGCGGAGCAGGTATCGCGATATAAGTCACGTCAGCGGCTTGTGTATATTTTTTTGTGTCTATCTGCTGTTAAAAAATACGCGTGTATTTATACACTAGAATACTCCTTTATGACCGTTGTGGGTCCCACCAGAAGAAACCCCAAGCCCGGTTCAAAACAGTGCCAGCGGCAGAGTCCGGTCCAGCGTTTTCCAGAAAATCGCCTAAGGCAAAATCGGCAAGAATCGAAGGTGATTCTCGCCGATTCGGCGAGAATCAAAGGTGATTCTCGTCGATTCGGCGAGAATCAAAGGTGATTCTCGTCGATGTAGACTTGTTTGCACGCTCTGAGGTAGCTGGAAAGAGATGGCGAGAATCAACCAGTGATTCTCGACGATTCGGCGAGAATCACTAGTGATTCTCCCCGAATCGGCGAGAATCACTTAGTGATTCTCATCGAATAATACTTGGATGATTTTTCGTCTTTCCGCCTATGAGCTGCTCTTTGACTCATCCTTGCTCCTTATCTGCTCTAGCATTATCACAGCCCTGTACTTGAAAATAAGTACACTGCAATAGAGAGAGTACACGTAGGCCAACACACTGATCTGCTCAACGAGGGATTACGTCTTGCAGACCCGTTTATATTGACCTACTGCACCCTGACATTGGAGTGCACTTAGCGTGGAATAACTGCAAGCATAACTTAAAAGGTTTCATCAAATACATTGTGAATTCATCTTAGCTTGACAGGTGGCTTCGTCAAATCCAGGTAATTGTGGATACATTACCCAACAAATGGTTTATTAGCTGGCTTAGAATTTCTGTAAGAGAAATGATTTATGTTTGGTCCTTCTGGGTTCGATGAATTCTTGTAAGTTCGTCGACCAGAGTTCGACGAATAGGGCTGAGATCGTCGATCTCCGCTCAGAGAATGTCAATAGTCATTTTTTGTGCCCCATGTTCGTCGACCTCTGCTCGACGAAGCATGCAAAGTTCGTCGGTTACAGTTAGACAAATTGTTATAACTGAAGTTTGCGTTCAGCGTTCGTCGATATAGGTTCGACGAACGGCCCACATTTCGTCGATCTGAGTTCGACGAATGTTGCTGAACCTTATTTTTATTAGCTATTTTCTGATTTTGATTGCTCTTGTCTATGTGTTTTGGTTTGTTTTCAGACATTGGTTTGTTTTTAGACATTGGTTTGTTTATTATATTCTCTTTTCCATTGGCAGAAACAAATTTAATGGGTGTGGTAAGAATATTTTTCTTAATTATGGGGGGGCAAACCTGATGATGCACCCAAGCCAAGCTTGCCATTTAATCTGGCATTTACTGTGCTTATTATGTCCATCAACTTGAGACTTCTTCCATTGAGAGATTGCTCAAGTTGTTTGGCCTCACATAAATCAGATTTTAATTTAATTATCTGCTCATTTGTAAAAGTTAGTTGATCTTTTAGTTTAAGATTTTTTGAGTTAGCAGATTCTAGATTTCCTAGTTTTTCTATAAGTGTTTTTATTTCTTTCTCTGAACTAATTAAATCTAAACACATAGCCTTGAATTCAATTTTAAATGAATCAGAATTAAAATTAAGACTTGAAAGAACCTGATCTGCCTCTGACTCTGAGGCTGCCTCAACTTCAGATTCACCTTCTGATCCTGAACTGCGCAAACCTCCTTGAATCTTGCTTCTTCCTCTTCTTCACTTGAGCTGGAAGAGGATGATTCTTCTTCAGTAACACTCCATGTCTCAGCAACAAAGCCTTTATTTTTCTTTTTGTACTTTCTGTAGGAGGGTCTGCTGCTGTATTTTCTCCTGGAGTCTTTTTCTCTGCTTTTCTCCTTCTTCTGGCTTTCTGGACATTCAGAGATGTAATGTCCAGGCTTTCTACATCCAAAGCACACAACCTCCTTAGTTGGTGTCTTGTCATATTTGGGCTTATCATCCTGCCTGGATGATTTTCTTCTGAAGTCCTTCCTGTCCATCTTATAAAATCTTTTTGCAAAGAGGCTCATTAGTTCTTCAATGGATGTTGAGTCCTCACTTTCCTCTGATGCTTTGAAGGCTATACTGTGATCTTTTCTCACTAGAGTTCTTGATTTCTGTTTAGCTGCTTCTCTTGATTTAACCAACTACTCAGAGGATTTTAGTTTCCCTAGCAGAGATTCAGTTGATATCTCATTTAGGCTTCTGGCTTCTTTGATAGGCCAGATTCTTGAGTCCCAAGAGCTATGGAAGCACATCAAGATTTTGTCATTCACCTCTGTCAGGGTGATGTCTTTATCCAAGGTTTTAAGCTCATTGATGATTGAGCTCAACCTATTGTACATTTCAGCTACTGATTCAGCCTCATCCTTCTTAAAATTCTCATACAGGGATATGAGATTTGATCTCCTATCTTTCCTTTCATCAGCTGAGCCGACTACCATTTGGTTGAGGGAGTCCCAAATGGCCTTGGCTGAGGTGCACTCAGCCACCTTCTGAAATATGTCATCAGATATTGTCTGTCCTAAGATGTTCATGGCTTTTGCATCAGTCATCTTGGCTTTCATGTAAGCATCAATACTATCTGGAGGAGGTACTGTAGTCATGTTTGTAGAGGTGCTTGGAGAAGCTGCAGGTGCTGGAGGTACTCCTATTAAGATAGAAGCAAAAATATCTTCATCAATAGAATTCATATACAACTTGATTCTTGCCTTCCAAATTCCAAACTTTTGCAAGTTGCAAACTGGAGGTCTGGTGCTTGCATAGTCTTTGTTCTATGTCATGGCTGTGGTTCTACTTTAAATTATGAACTAAGTAATATGTAGATCTAACACAGGATCTTTGGTTCAAGTATTAACTTGTGCAACCAAAGGAACCTTGCTTTGATACCAATTGAAAGTTAGGGTTAAGTCTATAATACTCTAGAGGGGGGGGGGTGAATAAAGTATATTTAAAATTTGTTATTTCCTCGAAAAAAGTGCTGTTACAGCATTTGCTGTAAACTGAAAAGGTGCAGTGATAGAAAATTGTAAATCAAATAAAAAACTACCTAATCACATCCACACAGCAAGAAACAAAAAGAAAAGATAAGCAACCAGACAACACAAGAAATTTATAGTGGTTCCCCCTCAACTGGGTACATCCACTCTTCTACCACCCTTGGTAGGAATCCACTCAGGTTTTTGATCAGGTGCCTGACACCAATGGGTTTTGATCAGGTCCCCAAAAACCAACTCAAGTCTTTTGGTAAGGAGACTTGCAACCAGGAATCACTTTTGAAGGGAGATGACAACCCTTTGTACAGGAGGGGGTGAGAGAGTGATTATGTCTTCTTTGTCAACAATCAGAGAGAAGACTTATGTGTAATGATGTTAGCAAGCAACTCCCCCTGAGATGTAGAATGGTTCAGGGAAGATCTGGAGCTTTGCTGTAGGGTGATAGGTCTTCAATCAGAATTCTGGACAAGCAGTGATGTAGGATCTTCTTGACTGATTTGATATCTGTTGTCCTTGGAGAAGTCCTGGAGAGAACGTTGAGGAAGAAGACTCTTGATATATTATAGTTGTTCTTCTTCTTCTGAATATCAATGCCTATCACTGAAAGCTTTTCTATAATCTTCTTGTGTGAAGCTTTTCTATTGCTGTATGAGAACTCTACCAGTCAGTTTTTATGACACTTATTTTCAGACTGAGTATGTTCTTGTTCTTCTCCTCTGTATCACTTCTTTCAGATTCTCAATCTTCTTTTCTTCTGTCTCACTTCAAAAATTTGAATCCTCTGTAATTAATGCTAACGGCCTGAGAATAATCGGTGTTGATGTATTTCCCCAACTGTCTTGTGGAAAATCAGTAAGTCATATTCCTGAAGAGGACTGTAATTAATGCTTACTCTAGCAGATACATTCAGAGAATGTAGAGTATTAATTACTCAGGAATTTCCGCATTGGAATGTGGACAGAATACCAGAAATGGCTAAGTCTGGATTCGTCGAACGAATAACAGAATTTGTCGAGCTGAGTTACTAGTTCGTCGAGCTGAGATTTTGTATTCGTCGACCAGACATCTTCTGCTCGTCGAGCTGATAACAAAACTTGTATACATCAGAACTTTTGCCTTTTTTGTCTGATGTTCGTTGAGCTGATAATTGAATTCGTCGACCAGAGTTCAACATTAGTTCTAGACTTAGACAAATAGTTTGTGTTGATTGATATTCTGTGTGTCGACATGAAACTTTTGGTGTCGACACAATTTGGTTTCGAAAGATAATCTTGGTGTCGACATACATCTTCTGGTGTCGATATAAGCTTTCTGGTGTCGACATAATCTTTCTGGTGTCGACCTAAGTTGGTGTCGACACATGCCCTAAGTGTCGACACAAATCCTCTGATTCTAGAATTCGTCGAGTAGAGTACTGAGTTCGTCGACCTGAGAAGTTGACTTCGTCGACCTGAGAAGTTGTGAACTTGAGGTCCAAGTTCGTCGAGCTTAGAATCTTGTTCGTCGACCAAAACATGAAGTTGGACTTAGAAAAATCTGGAGTTACCCTGACTTTAGTTTGTTGAAGTGTCCTAATTTTCGTCAAACAGAGAATGAATATCGTCGAGCTCAGATCAGAGAAATATCTCAAGATCGTCGAGCTGAGAACGTATTTCATCGAACTGAGTTCGACAAACGTTGAACTCATTTTACTTAGTCTTGAAATATTCTAAGTCTTGAGTCTCTGATGGTCTTGCTGATAGCTGGTCCATCTGATATTGACTCTAAGGACTTGGCCTAGACTGTAGGACACAAATTTGACCCAGGCTATACATGTTGGGTCACATCGTAAGTTAGTGAACCTAGCCCAAATCAACTAGGGATCCAACAAAATCGAAATTGCCCATTATGGCCATTCATGGCCATTGGAGTTACACCCTTCTGAAAGTCCACTTATTGTCAACTACCTTCACCTATGGGGGGGGGGGAATAGGTGTCTTGGAGCGTTTTTGTGGAATTAAAGTCGTACCTGCACAAGAAAACAATACAACACAGCACAGCAAGGACACAAGCAAATTATAGTGGTTCCCCGATTTGGGTACATCCACTTTCCCCCTTCGACGTATCTCCCAACCAGGGACTACTCGGTCACTTCACCAACAGGATTGAAATCCAATCCTTGCACTAATGGAAGGAACCCTTCCACACGTAGGAGTCACCACTCCCACAACACGGGTTGCACCCAACCCTTACAACTAGGGACCAATCGGTCCGTTACAAAGAAATTGAAAATAGATTGTATAAGAAATACAAACAACTTATGGAGACTAAGGTATCCCTCTTCGTTCGATGACGTGTTGTTGATGTCAACGAAGAGTCCACAACCCTAGATCTCACTTGGAGAGAGTCTCTCCCGAAACCGGCGGCAACAAGAAGGGCGGCGGCTTGGTTCTCAGGATCGGCGGTGACAACGGTGTGCTGCGGCTGTTCTTTGGAGATTCAATCTTCGTAGAAAAGCTAGAAAGATCTTCCAACGATCACACTAGGATCGATCGTCTCGATCGATTCAGAAGGGGAAGGTTTTCTTGATGAACGAATCAAGAGACAAAGGATCTCTGGTTAGACGCGTGAGACGCAGTGCTTGGCTGAGCTTCTGTCGCCGGGAGATCTGGAAGAAACCATGATCAAAGCCGGCGATCAACTGGCACGAGCGGCGACGGCGGCGGAGCGAGTTTTTCGATCTAGGTCACGTTGACGCTAGGCTTCTTCCTCTTTCAAATCGCTAGATCGACTGTTCAAAAATACGCGAGTATTTATACAGTAGAATACTTCTTTATGACCGTTGTGGGTCCCACCAGAAGAAACCCTAAAACCGGTTCAAAATAGCGCCTTGAAATTTGATCCGGTCCAGCGTGCTTCAGAAATTCGCCTAAGGCAAAATAGGCGAGAATCGAAGGTTATTCTCGTCGATTCGGTGAGAATCAGCCAGTGATTCTCGACGATTTTGACTTAGCGACAGATTTCCACGCTCTGATTTAGCCGGATAGAGACGGTGAGAATCAGCAAGTGATTCTCGACGATTCGGCAAGAATCACGTGATTCTCGTCGATTATTACATAGACGATTTTTAGTCTTTCCACCCATGAGCTGCTCTTTGACCCATCCTTCCTCCTTGTCTGCTCTTGCATTATCACAGCCCTGTACTTGAAATTAAGTACACTCCAATAGAGAGAGTACACGTAGGCCAATACACTGATCTGCTCAACGAGGGATTACGTCGCGCAGACCCGTGTATATTGACCTACTGCACCCTGACATTGGTGTGTTCTTAGCGTAGAATAACTGCAAGCACAACTTAAAAGATTTCATCAAATACATTGTCTATTTACCTTAGCTTGTTCAGGGGCTTCTTCAAATCAGGTACGTTGTGGATACAATACCCAACAATCTCCCCCTATTTGAAGAAGCCTAAACCATACATGCTAAGGTGAATAGAGCATATGGGAATGAAAAGCATAAACTTAAAATTGAGTTGAGAGAGATATTCATTACCAATACCAATTTCTTGAGAGCAAACTTGGAGCCACCTTAGCCTTAGCCGAGAGGGTAATCTCCCCCTTTTCGGCTTCTATAAATCTGGGTCTGTTGCATTTGACCCCTTGCTCCCCCTCAGTTCTTGCACCTGTGCTCACACTTGAGTTCCTGGCAGAGGCTACCCCTAGATGCACGAGCCAAGAGCTTTTGTAGTCTTCATTCCTCATAGTTTAGCATCCCCAATTAAGTTTTGAAAAGACTGAACTTGGCTTCGTCTAAGGGCTTTGTGAAAATATCTGCAATCTGCTTGTCCGTGGGGACATAACAGAGAGAGATGTCCTTGTTCTCCACGTGCTCCCGAATGAAGTGGTAGCGCACTTCAATATGCTTCGTTCTGTTGTGCGATACCGGATTGTTGGCAATTGCAATTGCACTGGAGGAGTCGCAGTACATTGGTACTTCCTTGAACTGAAGGTCGTAGTCGGCTAACTGGTTTCTGATCCATAGGAGTTGTGCGCAACAGCTGCCTGCCGAGATGTACTCAGACTCTGTTGTGGAGGTTGCTACATATTTCTGCTTTTTGCTGTTCCATGAGATAAGCCTTCTTCCGAGGAATTGACAAGTCCCGGAAGTGCTTTTCCTGTCATCCCTACTCCCTGGGGGTTGAGCGATGTATACTTCCTCTTTCAGGTCTCCGTTCAAGAATGCTGATTTCACATCCATTTGATAGACTGTGAATCCTTTGTGCGAAGCATACGCCAGGAACAATCTGATTGCCTCGAGCCTTGCCACTGGTGCAAAGGTCTGGTCGAAGTCAATCCCCTCCTCCTGTCTGTAACCTTGAGTCACCAGCCTAGCCTTGTTCTTTATGATGACACCACTTGAAAGTCCACTTTTCGTTCCTCACTTCATCCTCCTTCAATCTAATTTTCTTTTCAGCTTGCGTTTCCTTAGATGTCCCTTCTTGAGTTTTTCTCTTGTCCCTAGCTTTTGCTAGGGCTTCTTGGTCAAACATGACCATCAGTTTTGCTTTGGAGGTGGCTCTAGCAGCCCTTTGACCATCAGCTTCACTTAAAGGAACTTCTTCAGCACTTGCTCCCTCATCAGCCGCAGTATTATTCTCAGGAGCAGGATTACCCTTAGGATTTTCAGAGATATTGGGATTTTCAGGGATATTGGTGCCTAACACTTGTTTGAGCATCCACCGGCAACTGTCATATACATATACGTTTGACTGGTCAAAATTGTTGATTTTGATTTCCTGAAGCCCGGCCATCTTAGCTGTATATTCTTGCTCCCCCTTTTTGGCTTCGATGGCAATAGAGTTTGCATAAGAATGCAGTGACTCATCAATGTGCTTTGTAGTCTTGGAGAACTCGGTAATCAAGGCTTGTTGATTTTCATTAAGAACCACCTTGTTGGCATCAAATTTTTGGATGTTATTTGCCACTACATGAGCATTCTGATTAACTACTGCGAGAGTATCCGTGTTCTTTTTCAATCCTTCCATAAGAAGATTTACAGCTTTGTCGGCTGCTGTATACTTGTCTTCGAACTTCTTTTCCATCAAATCCAGTTTGTAATTAATTTCCACAATGTTCTTGAGCATTAGATTCTCAGATTTCTTAATTCTTTTTAACACTTTATTTTGAGCTTGCTCAAAAGACACTTTGAGCTCATCCACTATACCTTGAATAACATTCACTGTGTGATTAGCTAGATCAGCTCGTAGTGGATGACCCTGAGGCATTCCTTGGCCTTGCTCTTCAGCAGATTCACTTGTAGAGCTGGACACTTGCACAGTCTCTAAAGGGGGAATATTTGCAGCCTCAGTAGATTTCTCAGAAGTACTTAGCAGCCTCTGCTGAGAGGACTCCCCCTCCACTGTTGCACTAGTTTTCTCAGGAACTATCTCAGGAGCTTGCTTTTCAGATGGAACTTCAGTGTCATCCTGAGGCTCCATTACTTCCTGTCTCTCATTTCCTTCTTCCTCATCCTCATCATCCATGATGTCATTCTCAACTGCATCATCTTCCAAACCTTCCTCATCATTCTCCTCTACATCACCTCCGGCTCCTAGATCATTCACGTTCAGGGCCGCCTTATTTTCCACCACATCTTCACTTTCTTCTTGCAGATCCGCAACTGCATCTCTAGTTATCTGAGAGGTGCCAGATATGACTTTAGCAGAAGCGGGTAGAGGCTCCCCCTCAATTCCTGCAGTCAGTGCATCAGGAACTTCACTGGGAATAGCCACGGAATCTGCTACAGTTCTGTCCTCGGCAGGAGATTCTTCTTGTTCTACTACCACTGCAGCCTGCCCGATGCGTCGCTCCCATCTGTCAAATACGCTGGAGTCTATTTTCTTCAAATAATGCAATGGAACTCCTTTACTCATGTCGAACCTATCTCCGTTCAACTGATTAAGATATAGGCTGATGATTCTTCCAAAACATGGAGATCTAAGAGTGTCCTTTAATCTTCCCAAAAAGCATAGCCCCCCAGTTGAATCTCTTTCTGCAGACAATCGCCACAAGAATCTTGAACATGTCAGCTGAGATGTGGTCATGTGAGCCGGGTTTGCATATCAGTACTTTCCCAATGATGTCGGACAAGAGTTTCCCCTTCTCATTCATTTCTTGATGTCAATTGTAAGTTTTAGTGACTTCCAATGACGTATCTTCTTTAATTTTCAGTGGACTGATTTATGCCATTGTAGATAGTACTTCTGTTATTCCAGATACTTATTCTAATTCATTCTTGAAACATCTTCTGTCTAGTTCCCATCATATTTACGGGAACCTAGACTACCCTGCAAAAGAGTGTTACCTTACCTTAGGAACCCAATATGTATTGGGTCCTAGGTTATTGTTAGCATAAAAACTCGAATGCCTTCCCTCAAAAATCCTGTCAGGAAGACTACCTCTGCCTAGAAGAGGTGGATAAGCCCTTGCCCTTGACACAGAGGGGTTGTGCCAACAGTCTATGGCAAAGTGTCTCACCTTGCCACAGCACCAACACGTGTGAATGTTGTACCTCCATTTCTGACCTGATCCAGTGACTGAGGTAGTCATGGTTCTAGGTCTAAACTACCTTCACCTATGGATCTGCTCACAAAATTGCCTCTTCCACCGTGACACTTGGAAGGGTGGAAGGAATGCATGTAGCGAGCGTCATGAGGCCTGGGAGGTGGTGCCTTCCTTTCAGTCAGCACCCTTCCAGAGGCCCCATGAGAACTAACTGCATGACTTCTAACCTCCCTTTACTGTGTCCAAGGGTGGTAAGAAGCGCACTGAGAGCTGATACCAGCAGATTCATGCCGAGTTGGGGCAGTGGCCGAGAATACAAAGGGTTCAAAATGAGCCTTAGGTATTCTCTCAAGGGTGGCAATGACAGCCCTTGCACTATGGATGTCTCCACATGAGGGCAGATCACCCTTGCAGTGACCACGGTTATTCCTGTGATCATACCTGAAGGCATGATGAGTACTCTTCCTGCCTGGACTGGGGGGTCTGAATACCGTTTCCCCATTTCTCCATGAATTGATAATTCGGCAGATCCTCCCATTTTCTTCCTTTCTCTTGATAGCATCAACCTTGGAAAAGTTGGATACTATCCTTTTCTCATTCTCTAGACTACTCTCTAGATCTGAGATTTTAGAGTCCTTAACCTTGTTGGATGCCAATTGGAGAACCAAGCAATCTCCTGAGCTTCAGGAACTTCAAGAGAAAAGGGGCAAGATGAAGAAGTTACCTGCTCTTCAGAGTTACTGTTACTATCGCCAGAGACCGTTGTGTCAGCTTCATCATAACTGCTTTCCTCCATTTCTTCTTCAGTCTCTTACAAGGACACTGGAGCCCTGATGCTGTCCGATTGATCCTTGCCTTCATATTCAGAGGCGAGGACCCCCACATAGGCTTCATCCTCTTGCTGAGAGCAGATCCCTGCTTTCTCTAATCCCTCCATGAGATCTGAGATCGTTACCCACATCGAGTTGGCCGTCCCACACTTTTCCAATCTAGATCGAGAAGGTCTAGACCAGACATCCATGATGATCTGACGAATTATCTTGTCCAGATTAAATAATGAGAGTTCAGTCTCCGACATCTCAGTAATACACTTGGGAATTTGGATATCCTTTCCAGAGCCGGAGGTCTTCATAGGAATGAATGGACCATCTTCCAACATGAGAGATGCTCGAGGATCGATAGCCTCCAAGTGATAGGACACTCTCATCTTCCAGATGGGATAATACTCCTTTGTGCACGTGGGAAGTCTTAGTGGAGAGATCCCATGATCCAGCTCCATGCTTTTGACACTGGTGGTAGGACTCTACTCAAGGTGTGAACCTTTTTGATGAGTAACCTCCCTCTGATACCACTTGAAAGTCCACTTAGTGACAACTACCTTCACCTATGGGGGGGGAATAGGTGTCTTGCAGCGTTTTTGCGGAATTAAAGTCGTACCTGCACAAGAAAACAATACAACACAACACAGAAAGGACACAAGCAAATTATATTGGTTCCCCGATTTGGGTACATCCACTTTCCCCCTTCGACCTATCTCCCAACCAGGGACGACTCGGTCACTTCACCAACAGGATTGAAATCCAATCCTTGCACTAACGGAAGGAACCCTTCCACAACTAACGGAAGGAACCCTTCCACACATAGGAGTCACCACTCCCACAACACGGGTTGCACCCAACCCTTACAACTAGGGACCAATCGGTCCGTTACAAAGAAATTGAAAATAGATTGTATAAGAAATACAAACAACTTATTGAGACTAAGGTGTCCCTCTTCGTTCGATGGCGTGTTCTTGAAGTCAACGAAGAGTCCACAACCCTAGATCTCACTTGGAGAGAGTCTCTCCCGAAACCGGCGGCAACAAGAAGAGCGGCGGCTTGGTTCTCGGGATCGGCGGCGACAACGGCATGCTGCGGCTATTCTTTGGAGATTCAATCTTCATAGCAAAGCTAGCAAGATCTTCCAACGATAACACTAGGATCGATCGTCTCGATTGATTCGGAAGGGGAAGGTTTTCCCGATCAACGAATCAAGAGACAAAGGATCTCTGGTTAGACGCGTGAGACACAGTGCTTGGCTGAGCTTCTATCGCCGGGAGATCTGGAAGAAACCACGATCAAAGCCGGCGATCAACTGGCACGAGCGGCGACGGCGGCGGAGCGAGTTTTCCGATCTAGGTCACGTCGACGCTCGGCTTCTTCCTCTTTCAAATCGCTAGATCGACTGTTCAAAAATACACGAGTATTTATACAGTAGAATACTTCTTTATGACCGTTGTGGGTCCCACCAAAAGAAACCCTAAAACCGGTTCAAAACAGCGCCTTGACATTTGATCCGGTCCAGTGTGCTTCAGAAATTCGCCTAAGGCAAAATCGGCGAGAATCAAAGGTGATTCTCGTCGATTCGGCGAGAATCAGCCAGTGATACTCGACGATTTTGACTTAGCGACAGATTTGCACGCTCTGATTTAGCCGGATAGAGACGGCGAGAATCAGCCAGTGAATCTCGCCGAATCGGCGAGAATCACTTGGTGATTCTCGTCGATTATTACTTAGACGAGTTTTCGTCTTTCCACCCATGAGCTGCTATTTGACCCATCCTTGCTCCTTGTATGCTCTTGCATTATCACAGCCCTGTACTTGAAAATAAGTACACTCCAATAGAGAGAGTTCACGTAGGCCAACACACTGATCTGCTCAACGAGGGATTACGTCGCGCAGACCCGTGTATATTGACCTACTGCACCCTGACATTGGTGTGTACTTAGCGTGGAATAACTGCAAGCACAACTTAAAAGATTTCATCAAATACATTGTCTATTTACCTTAGCTTGTTCAGGGGATTCTTCAAATCAGGTACGTTGTGGATACAATACCCAACACCTTCCCCTTAATTGATAGTCTTAAAAGAATCACCAGGCAGAGGGGAGGAGGTTACAACCTTTACCTGGAGGATTCAAGGCATTTGACTATACTGTTACAGAAACACGATCGCCGCCACCACCGCCATGGCAACCCGGAGATCAGCTCACCTCCAGCCCTCCCAACAGGTCTTCCTCCACTCCTTCTTCCATGGGTAGATCATAGCAATCCCTAGGGCTAAGGTTCGGGCTCAATTGAGCCAGATCGGGAGAGATTCTCTCCATGTTTTTCCACAAAAATTTACTTATCAGGTTTGCTGGAATGGGCCCCTCCGGTGGCTGTGCCACCGACTGATGACATCCACCACCTCAACGAAGGTGGTTGTGGCGGTGGCCGGCCAGGGAGGTGGCGGGGTGGCCGGCGATAGGGATTTGAAGTTGGCCCAGGAAGATTCAACATAGACCATTGGCGCGTGGGGACGATGACGGTATGTCGTCCAATTGTGCGCCAAGATTCGTGCAAGGAATAAACTAAAGTATAGGTTATGATATATGTTCATTTCATTTCTATCACACATAATTTATATAATGTTTTAAATTATGAAAAATAACTAAATGCTAATTCAGAGAAAATGGTCAACACATAAATTGTAGCCCTATGGGTCTACTGTAATTAAAAATTAGTTTGAACCAATTTGGGTGCCTAGTTTGACCAGAGCACCCATTTTGGTGGGGTCTATACCTAGGGCTAGGCAGATATTAAAATGGATGCCCACCCTTCATCACTAGTCCAAATGACTTGAAATTTGGACAGGTAGTCTCCGTAGACCATATATAGGTCCTGCCTGAAAATGAGAATTTGTGGGGACAAGGTTTCTATAGTTTTTGAAATTATTTAATTTCCATATGGTAAAATAATTTAGGGACCAAATAACATTCAAACTCACCCAAATTTTGGTGAGTGGTGCTTGGGGTCATTATAATACTTTGGTTAAAATTACATCTCATTCGGAGATGGTTTGAATTGAAATCATTCAAACCATAGCCTTGCCATAGTAAGGGTATTTTGGTCAAAAAGTGCACTTTGAGTTTTGAGTGGCCAAATCACCTCAACAGAGGTTGAAGTTGGGTACACTGACTTGGCATGGCATTTAACACATCCCCATGGAAGTTGGGGTTGTTTGGAATAGATTTACCCTAAGACCTAAGACCAAACCATAAGGCAGGGGTTTTGTGTCTTATGAAGGGCATGAGGTCAAACGATCTTGTATGAACTTGAAATTTGGTTGGAAGGGTGCTAGGGTATCTAAAGCCCTCTGGTAAAAATCTTAGGGGATTTGGGAAAGGGTAGGCCCCTCCTAACCCTAACCCTAGTCTAGGGCACAAATCTTATAGTGTTAGACTAGTTTAGTAAAACTCATTGAACAATAATAAAATTTGGGTAGTGTGGTCATAGGGGTAGATTGAACCTCTGGTAATTTAATTGAGAATTTTGCGACATTATTTCTAGTACTTCCTTTATAAATGCATGAGTTAGCCCTACTTATTTATCTGGACATTATGATCCCACTGCACATTGGACGGTTATAAAACTAGGCAGAGGGAGTTTTAGACCTTATTGCTTAAGTACGAATTTTATTACAATTTTGAATACATATTTGCAGTACCTACTTCACAAGCTCATTAACCTGGAAAATTGTTCAATAATTTGTTTAAAGCTCATTACTTGCTAAAAAATTTTGAAACTTGACCTAGAGCAATTATATGTCCTTACAATCGTCCTTGAATTTTCTCAGAATTTCTGGAAGTGTTCTTGCTGTACTTATCTCTTAAAATGATTTATTGTAGGATATATTTCAATTTAGAATTAGGGGCCTAAACCTTGCTGAAAAATTGGGACACTTTGGATTATATGTTAAACAATCATATTGAATTTATTATAAATTTTGTGGAGCATTTGCCTATATGAATTTGGTACTTCACGTTCAACTTGGGGTTTTTGGATTCCTAGAATAATTAAATAAATTACCAGATAAATTAGAAAATTTTGGTTTTAGACTAAAAAGGTCATGAAATCCCTCCAGGAATTATTATATGGGTACTGGGTGATTATTTTATGTACCTCCTATTTTACACGTCATATAGCTTAACTTGGTCTGCATTTAGTAAGACTGCAGAAACTTTGTTGGAATGTGATTTTGGGCACATGAGTTGGGGATAGAGGTTTGCTGGTTTGGATAAATAAAAACGAGTTCATCTTTGGAAGATAGGATGAGTAGAGCGTTGGATTGGCTAGTGTTAGGTGGTGCTGGGGATCGACGAAGATCGTCTTTCCCGAGGGGAGGAAGTGTCATTTTCTCTTGTGTTAGATCCAGTACAACAAGTAAGGGTTTGGGAAATTTGATAGCAACCAAAAATAGAAAGTGCCTTTCGAAAGGGAGCTTTGGGCGTATTTCCATCATAGTTCCTAGTGCCTTCGAGAGCCCTTCACGGGGTATACCTTGGGCAGTACTGGGCTAACCTAAACTTTAGGTAAAACTAAATTGCAAGAGTAACTAGAGTAACTAGGGGTTCACTTTCACTCACCTTGATGTCTCGAAATGTTAGGTTGGGTCACTCGGGCAGTAGGCTCGGTGGATTTGGTGATGGGCAGGTTGGCCCGACGAGTTTTGGCTCGGTTGTTGTTTGTGACGGACGGGATGGTCCGGGAAGCTTCGGCTCGGTGGTTATACATCAAGGTTGCATGTGCATAATGTATAATGTGGTGGAACTTCGGTATTGGAGAGTCAATGCACCGATGCCAATACGATGACTCGGCAAGTATGGTTTAGGACTTGTCCAAATAAAGTCTGGTGCGCCAGCCTGCAAGACTACGCAGGAGCTCCTCATAGTGCACCAGCATTGAGGCGTAACATAGGTCTGACTGGTAGTGCAATTACCGGTTAGAGGTGGGTGAGGCCCAACCCACTGCTTCTGTTTGCCACTACGGAGGTATCCTGGGATGTTCGGCTCCAGAAAGGGGGAACTAAAGGTCTGTGTACACAGAGTCGAGTGGGTGAGTTGCACTTGCATGTTTACATCATGGCATAATTATATTTCATATCATAGTCATTGCATATAACCCGACACCTATTGTAGAAATGGTATGGGATGCTTATACAATAGGCCTTGAAAAATGACCCCTTGGTTTATAAGTTTGTACGAGTGATGCTAAAGATCACGGCAGTGAACCGATCGCACAAGTAATATAAAATGGGCGAGTTTTCCCAAGTATCGATCTCTCAAGGAACACAGTAAGGTGGAGTTAATGTCGAGGAAATATCAAGTCCTCAAGGTCGGCGGTAATGATGGGGGTCGTCCATCTGCCCAGCAATTCGGTGCATAGCGGCCCGTCTACTCTTCCATCCCACCTGGCTTGCGGATGAGGTGGTCAGAACAACAGAATGAGGGTCGAAAGCACCTCTTCGCTACGCACGCCACTGGAAATTGCTAGTGCGGCAAGGGTGGATGGTGGTGGATGGAATATTTCGCACCTCAAGCAAAAATAACGAAAATACAACTCACAAAGACATGATTTAATATAAGCATTTTACAACTAAGCGTACATCATCTATAAATAAAGTTTACAACAACACATAAACAACAATAAAGGAATAAAAAGGCAAGAGATCAACCGAATCCGAAGTCTTGCAGAGGATTCACGGTTGGAATCGCCGGGTTGTCAATCCGCGTCCAAGCTCGGTCGTCAACTGCGTTTGGGGAAGAGAAGTGCAGTCACCACCTTCCAATAGCCCGTCTTCTTCGTGTCATGATAGCAGACAAAAGTTGCAAGCTTCCCTTTGCTTGATGGATATGGCGTTGAAGCTTGAAATGAGCCCAAGATATGATGGAGGTGGACGAGAGGAAGCTCCGGCTTGGATTTGGCGGTGAAAGCTTGCCCGGCGCACCTCCATAGGGTGGAGAATGAAGGAGGACGGCGGAATCCCTCCTCGGAGATGAAAACGGCGGAGGAAAAATACGCTATTCGGAATTAAGGCGGCACCTGCATATTTATAGAAAGGAGAATTCAACGTTGCTCACGAGGAATGGCACACGACCGGTGGTCGTGAGATTACCCCAGGCGGAACTCCAGGAAAAGGGGAATCAATGCACACGATCTGTGGAGTGGTCGTGCGATTAACCAAGGCAGATTTTGGAAATCAGGGTACATTGCGCACGATCATCGGCACACAACCAGTGGTCATGCGCACTATATCCGATGATCGAGCGCAGCATTCCTACTTCCAAACATCCCTGGAACACGCACACGACCCCTAAACCCAACACTGATATGTGCAGACATTCCAGACGAGCACAATAAGGAGTACGAACAATAAAAGTACAAAAATACACATCCACGGGCCAAAGTGTGCACTTCCTATGGAAATATAAAAAATATGAAATATGAACGATATATAACTAAAAGCGAAGTGCAAACGCGTGAAAAGTAGCCCAGATGAGTCCGAAAAACCCTATATAAATTGGACTCATCACACCCCTAGACTTAGCTGTTTGCACGTCCCTAGCAAACAAAATCTATGCAGATAGGGAAAATGATTTAGCAAACAAGGAAATTGTGATACAGAGTACCATGCGAAGTCGCATGCTCGCACACGCAAAAATATAATATAAGAAATTTCTAAGTATACAAAATAGTTTAAACTTTTCACAATGCATATCAACATTTTATTATTACTCAAAAAATGGAATCACGGTGAATCAGCCGGTCACGCACAGGGAGAAAGTAGACTAATCTCTAGGCGAGCATTGCCAAAGATCGGGGCTCGGGATAACCTCCAAAGGAATTCACCAATGTCGGTGACCATATGCTTTCCCTTTCGCATTGTCTCCATGGCACTGGTTTGGTTCACACACGAATCAGTAGGACTTTAGGTGAAGAGATGTGTCTTGGGTTTCGGTGAGGTAAACAAAGATAAACAGGAAGGCTAAACACCTAACCCAAATGAGCTATCATATAATGAATCTCTCTGCTAAGCAAAATACACGCGGGTACACCACACCCCAAGACTTAATTTTTCAAATATGGGTGTGTGTACCGCCTACTCCAAATACAATCTCATCTCAAAAAGAATTTTCAATCAAACTTTTTCTTCTTTTAACTTGTCTTTTTCACAATTAATTTTTTTTTGTATATATTTTTTTCGAATCCTATTTTATTTTAACAATATCAGCAAATAAAACTTTGGAGCACATCCACATATTCACATGTAATATCACCACATCACATCCCAGAATGAAAATACAAAACTCTAAAGCTCAACTTGGGTGTGCGACTAGGATTGGATATGAGAATTTGGTGAAATCATGGTGGAGCTAAATCAAAAGAAGGGGTAGGCACAACGGGGCTAGCGAGGATAAGACATTAGGAATGATACAAAGCTCAACCGGCCCAAAATGATGGCCTACATCACGCTCATGCGAGTGAACTAACCTATACCCATGGTTCAAGAATAGCTTGGGGCAAGTTCTTAGCCAACGAGAAAGGCTATCCATCCTCCCGAATTGAGCAATACGAACCTAACGGCCGTCTACACACATCCGTAAGCTACCATCAGATTCACACCGGATCACCAATTTTTGAGTAGAATAAAAATCATTTAAGCAATTAGAAAAATATAAAACTATAAGCATATAGAAAAATTAAATCTACTATATTTTCTACACGAGACGAGAGCACTCGACTAGGAGCACAGCATGGTCAACATTTTACCCCGTCTCACAATCCTATGTCAGCACAATAATTTTCCCAAATCATACAAAAGAAACGAGTTTAACTCGCAGCACGCAAAAAGCTAAGCACGTGCTCATGTGGGTGTAGTGGTGTGTGATGCAATGAACTAATAATAATAAATCTATAAAAGATTCTAGTATGCACATGAAATATGCGAGTGGAATAGGTAACAAATCTCTCCCCCAGACTTAAACAAAGCTACACAACATATGATATAGGAATTTAAATCAAATAGAGACAGGGGAAGAAGTTACCCAATGCTTAGCCAGTGAGCATACCAGAAGACGCGTGGAAAACAGAAGCAGGTCCGCCATACGAAGAGTCACAACCCCGCCAATGCAATTTGCCATGAATACCTGCAGGGGTGAGCTCTGCAAAAACAAAAGAAAAATAAAAAATACAAAGAAATGCTAAAACTAAGCTAGACATTAAAAATAAAAATGCAGGAAATATAAGATAACTACTTGGGTTATTATCATCCCAGCACGACTTATTAAATTCCATACAGTTCTAGCAAATGGGCCTATGAAAAGAAAAATGCACAGGTAACTGGCCTAATATCTGTTGCGGTATCAAGTACCGATACGGAGATAGAGCATTTACCCCTCTACCTAAATAGTAATTCCTACCCAACACAAGTAGAGGAAATAAGAAATAAGAAGAGGAGGAGCACTGGTCCTCGCTCATCTTATCACGAAATAAATCCTTTCCTAGCACGGTATCATCTATAGGGAGACTGCAGGAGGAGAAAGTGATGAATGGAGCTTCCTCAATAGAGGAGGAATCAACCTCCTCGCAAAAGAGGTTGCTATCATCCATGACTCGAGCTGAAATCTCCAAGTCCTCCTTAAGCAACTACGAAGACTAAAGCCGCACAGGCTCAGATACAGAAATGGGATCAAGAAATAAAGGAGATGAATAACAAAAGAATCATAAATAGGGGGAGTGGTCCCGGTCTCACTCCCAGTAGGATCCAAACATAGCTCATCGTCGGTGTCATATGAGTCATTGCGAGGGGAATCCGAGAGATCGAGGTCCTTGGTGGCAAGAGAAATGGCCTCGTCCAATAAAGATGTGCAAACCTCCACATCAGAAAGAGGGTATTCCTCATCCCATCGGGGTGCGTCATAGTGCTCTGAAGATCCACACTCTCCGTCGGAGATAGTATAGTCCTCATCCCACTTCGGCGCAACCTCGGGCTCTGAATCACAATCCAGCCTAACATCATCAACCGACTCACTAAAAATAGGGATAGATAATTCTTGCAAAGATGGCGGAGGAACAATAACATCAGAGAAAATATGTGCGGATTCCTCCTGGGGTGAATCAATAAGAGGGGAAGAATGCATAGGGAGAGATGGCACCACAATGTCGTCAAAACGATCTGCAGAAAGACTGATGGGTATATCCGCTGCAGTAACCCATAGACAAAGTGGTGCTGCCAATATATCATCAGAATCAGAAGGTGCGGCCATTTGATAGCGTGATAGAGTGAATCGGATACCCGGTTCATCATCCTTCACCAAGTGACGCTGAAATTCTGCGCAATATTTCAACACGTGCTCAGTGGTACGACAACACAAACACCGTTTTCCATTACTCCTCGGTCCAGGTGGGACCAGAGACTAATAAGAAAAAGATGAATGTTTAGAAGAGGAGTGACCATAAGACCTGGGTTGGGTGTATGAAGTACCATAGGAAGACGGTGCTTCATACACAGAACCACGAGAATTATGCTCACAATCATTAGTGAGGCACTCATCACTACCATGGCTATAATCCCCGCACCATCGACAATGGATATTCATATAAGAATACATGGTTCAATAAGAAGAATTCACCAACAGAAAGTTTCGAAGCAACAATTAACTACACAGCACAGAAAAAAGAATAGGAAAACCTGTTATAGAAAAAATTAAAACTAGAAGAGAAACAAATAAAAACAAGAAACAGATTCTAAAAAGTAAAGTAAAGAAGAAACATGAAATATACAAATGGAAAAGGGCTTCTATCTACTATCTCCCTCTCAAAAAACTCACACGACTGTGTTCCCCCGGCAAGGGCGCCACAAACTTGATGCTAAAGATCACGACAGTGAACCAGTCGTACAAGTAATATAAAATGGATGAGTTTTCGCAAGTATAGATCTCTCAAGGAACACAGTAAGTTGGAGTTAATGTCGAGGAGGACTTGAGATTGAAGTCCTCAAGGTCGGCAGTAACGATGGGGGTTTTGATTGTTGCGATAAAAAGAAAGTAAAAATCTAACAACTACTCCTATGCAACGCCGCTATGCGATGCTTCGCTAGGCAGGATGGAAGACTAGACGGGCTACTATGCACCGAATCGCTGGGCGGATGGACGAGTAGCCTTGCGGATGAGGTGGACAGAATGGCGGAATGAGGGTCAAAAGCACCTCTTCACTACGCACGCCACTAGCAATTGCTAGTGCGGCAAGGTTGGATGGTGGTGGATGGAATATGGTGAACCTCAAGCAAATATAACGAAAATACAAATCACAAAGACATGATTTAATATTAGTGTTTTACAACTAAGCGCACATCATCTATAAATAAAGTTTACAACAACACATAAACAACAATAAAGGAAGAACAAGGCAAGAGATCGACTGAATCCAAAGTCTTGCTCAGGATTCACAGTTGGAGTCGTTGGGTTGTCAATCCGCGTCCAAGCTCGGTCCTCAACTGCGTTCGGGGTAGAGAAGGGTTGTCACCACCTTCCAATGGACCGTCTTCTTCATGTCACGATAGCAGACGAAAGTTGCAAGCTTCCCTTTACCTGATGCCTATGGCATTGAAGCTTGAAATGAGCCCAAGAGATGATGGAGGAGGCCGAGAGGAAGCTCCAGCTTGGATTTGGCGGTGAAAGCTTGCCCGGAGCACCTCCCTAGGGTGGAGATTGAAGGAGGACGGCAGAATACCTCCTCGGAGATGAAAACGGCGGAGGAAAATGCGCTATCCGGAATTAGGGCGGCACCTGCATATTTATAGAAAGTAGAATTGAACAATGCGCACGATCACGGGCGCACGGCCAGTGGTCGTGCGCACTATGTATAGTGATCATGTGCACTGGCATGTCAGATTAGGCAGAAGAACTGGGGTACTGCGCACGAGCAATGGCGCACGACCGGTGGTCGTGCGAACTATGTCCAGCACTGATATGTGGTGCACGATCGGTGGTCATGCAATTACCCCAGGAAGATTCTAGAAATCAGGGTACATTGCACACGATCATCAGTGCACAACCAGTGGTCGTACGCACTATATCTGATGATCGCACGCAGTATTCCTGCTTCCAAACGTCCCCGGAACACGCACACGACCCCTAAACCCAGCACTGATTTGTGCAGACATTCCAGATGAGCACAATAAGGAGTATGAACAATAAAAGTACAAAAATACACAACCACGGGCCAAAGTATGCACTTCCTACGAAAATATAGACAAGATGAAATATGATCGATATAGAACTAAAATTGAAGTGCAAACGCGTGAAAAGTAGCCCAGATGAGTCCGAAAAACCCTATAAAAATTGGACTCATCAGCAAGCGCGCTTATAAGTTAAGGTTTTTTTCAGTAAATATAAATATAGGATTGCCAGAAAACCAACACCCTATCATCTAAATTGGTATGAGACTTTTTACACGATAGGAGCCTTATATATGATCCCTTGGCTTATGTGTTTCCATGTAAGTTAAGGTTACTTTTCTTGTTCAGTCTTTTTACCTTCATTCTATCTTATATACTATAGAATTGCTAATTTAGTTTCGCCGTCATCTGCATATTTGTTATTCTCCATCTTCATGCCCTCTCCTTTCCTTCTTCCCGCTCGGTGCCTAGGAGCCATGGGGGAAGCGGCGGAGGATGATAGGACTTATTCTTTTACACTAACGGTTTTCAAACCATTTCATTTTAGGGTACCATGGAGCACAGCATGGAGGAGCAGCCCCGGAGGTCGGCACGCTTGGAGATGGGGCAGTCTAGTATCGAAGTTCAGACGGCAGGGACTGTGAGTCCTGTTCGCTACTAGTTGTTTTAGTGTTGCTTCCGCGATGAGAGATGTGTAGTGAGGATTTAATGTACTGGGCATGAGCCCAAGATTTTAGTATTTTGTTATATCTGTGTACACTCCCTTCGTGGAGATTATTATTATATATGTGATTTTCTATGGAATTGTCTTTTATTATTTTGCTACATTTGTGATCGATTTGGCCGGCAGGATCGGCGTTTTGTAGTGATGACCTTCCCAGGCACGAAGGTGTCACCGCAAAGCGGCGGTTCTGGGCCTAAGACCCCGGTGTTTAAAAAAAAGGGGTCTTACAAGTGGTATCAGAGCAGACCTCGATCGAAAAGTAGTAGTCCATAACCCCTGGGTCACCCCCGTGCGAGTTTATTTTGGGGAAAACTAAGCAGCAAAAGCAGTGGTGTGCCGATATGGGGGATCACATGTAAATTGTCCACTTTTAATTAGTTTTGAGTCGGGTACTTACTAATGGAGTTTGTTACGCAGCCTCCAGCACAGCCTATGCCACAGGGCGGAGTCAGCAGACTCTGAATGTTGCACCAGCTCCCCCGGTCCACACTATATTCCTACAGTCAGAGATGGGGCATATTCTGACAGCTATCTTGGATGCTTTTAGGGCTCAATAGGTTTCGGCTCCGCAACCAAAACCGGGGGCCAACTGACTGAGTATATTTCAACGACTTTCTCCCCAATCCTACTTGGGAACAGAGTCGGTCGTTCGAACGGAGGTGTGGCTAGACATCATGTATGAGATGTTGACTAAAATACGGTGTCCGTTGGAGGAGAGGGTGCCCTTGGTCATCTCTTGCTTTGAGTCCCATGCCAAGAGGTGGTGGAAGACATCGCTGGACACGATGTTTGCTGACAGAGAGGTTGCAGAGATTGCTTGTGGGGAATTCAGGGCCACACTGTTGGAGCATTTTGTTCCGCAGTCGACCAGAGATGAGCTGGAGGATAGATTTATACAGTTAAGACAGGGTAGCAAGACAGTGGTGGAGTATCATCGGGAGTTCAACCACCTAGCACGGTTTGCGGATTCTTACTAGTTGGATGACGCAGGTTACACTAAGAGGTTCTATAAGGGCCTACGAAAGGATTTGAGGGAGGCTCTGTTGTTCGTGTCTGATGGGCCTATTCCTCGAATATTGGAGATGGCGAAAAGGATAGAGGCATATTGGCATACTACCCGAGGCTGGAAGCGGCCAGCTGAGGATTAGGGTCGGGGAGTCAGAAATGATCAGGGGAGGGGCCGCATCATAGATGGGAGAAGAGCAGAAGATCAGCCTCATCAGGAGGTGAGACTGGAGTAGAGGGAACCATTAGTGGCGGCCCCTCAGCCCTCTAGATGGGGGAGGTGTAGAGACCCGGGGGTATGGCATATCCCCCGCCAGAGTGCTTTAACTGTCACCAGGTGGGGCATATCTGGAGGAACTGCCCCATGAGGGGGGCATCACCTCTAGCACCACCGGATGCCCTGCCAGCTTAGTATTTTGGAGGCCAAGGATGTGGCCGAGGTTGTGGATACCAGGGCAGAGACCACAGGCAGGAGAGGGAGCAAGTGTATGCACTGGATCTGACTCAACAACAGAATCCGGAGCAAGTGATCGCAGGTATGCCAGTTAATTTTAAGTTTTCTCCTTCCTAGATAGTTAGAGCTATGGATATAGAATTGATGACCTAGGAAATAAAACCATAATTAGATTTATAAGACTTTAAACTGCCACAGCCATAGTCTTCATCAGTGGCAAGCCCGCCTATACTTTGTTCGATACGGGTGCTTCACACTCGTTTGTGTCGGAAGCCTTCGTGGAAGGGCTGTAAGACGTGGAGCGGTTCACAGGCCTGATGATAAGGGTACGGCTACCAAACGGATCAGAGTTATTCACCAGCGCCCACTGCAACATGGAGGCGGAGATTGGTGGAAAGACATTTGAAGCATCAATGATGGTCCTGAAGATGCTAGTCTTTGACTTGATCCTAGGCATGACATGGTTGCATTTGAACCATGCTCAGATTGACTACCTGTCAAAGAGGATTACTGTGAGGCATGGGGATTCCTTCATCATCATCGAAGGTATTAGACCTATTCCCCCTCTCTTGCTGTGATCCGTGCAGGCCATTAAGGACCACTTGCAGGGGGAGGAAGTATACAAAGTGCTGTTTGAAATGGCTGAAGCCAAGGATTCCATCTCGGATATCCCGGTGGTGCGAGATTTCACTGACATATTCCCAGAGAAGTTGCCAGGGCTACCCCCGCACCGAGAGCAGGACTTTCGGATACAGCTGGTGTCGGGGGCTAAGCCGGCATCTAGAGCCCCTTATCAAATGGCCCCGAAGGAGTTGACAGAATTTCGATGCCAGCTCTAGGAACTAGTGGAAGCCGGATTTGTCCGGCCAAGCTCTTCACCATGGGGAGCGCCAGTGTTGTTCATTAAGAAGAAGGACGGGACACTTAGGTTGTGCATCGACTACCGAGCACTGAACTGACTGACAATCTACAATACCTATCCGTTGCCAAGGATAGATGAGCTGTTTGATCAGCTGGAGGGGGCCCATTTCTTTCCAAAATTGGATTTGAGGTCGGGATACTACCAGTTGCTGATCCAGGAGGAGGACATTACAAAGACTTCCTTCAGTAGCAGATATGGGCTGTTCGAGTTTAATGTGATGCCCTTCGGTCTCATGAATACACTGTCAGTGTTCATGAGCCTCATGAATCAGGTGTTTGAGGCATATTTGGAGGTGTTCTTCATCGTGTTTATTGATGACGTCCTCATCTACTCGATGACAGAGGAGGAGCACACACGACATCTGATGCTGACACTGGAGAGACTGCGGGAGCACCAGCTTTATGCGAAGTTCAGCAAATGACAGTTCTGGTTGAGGGAGGTGGCTTTCCTAGGACATATCATCAGTGGTCTCGGGTTGGCAGTGGACCCGGCCAAGATTCAGGCAGTTCGGGATTGGCCGCAGCAGAAGTTGGCCACAGATATGCAGAGTTTTCCTGGACATGCCAGTTACTACCGGAAGTTCGTGGAGGGATTTTGTCGTATTGCCCTTCCACTCACATCCCTGTCGAGGAAAGATGTGCCCTTTGTCTAGACCCCGCAGTGCGAGGTGGCCTTCCATGAGCTAAAGGATCGACTCACCTCGGCTCCTATACTTGCCCTTCCTTCGGGGAAAGAAGGATTCCAGGTCTACAGCGATGCTTCCTACCAGTGCATGTGTACAGTACTGATGCAAAATGGTCATGTGATAGCATACGCTTCTCGGGAGTTGAAGAAGTACGAGCAGAACTACCCATTTCATGACTTAGAGATGGGAGCAGTCATATTTGCTTTGAAAGTCTGGCGACACTATTGTACGGTGTCCACTGCAAAATATACTCCGATCACAATAACTTGAGGTATGTGGACTTGCAGAAGGAGCTGAATATCAGATAGAGGCGATGGGCGGAGTTTCTAGCAGATTACAAGTACGAGATGCACTACCACCAAGGGAAGGCGAATGTGGTGGAAGATGCGCTGAGCCGAAAGGCCACAAACTCTGGAGCAGGAATGCAGTTGATGGCCCTGGAGTTAGTCCAGATGTTGGAAAAGATACAGATATCCTTTGTGGCCAAGGATCATCCTGAGCTGTACCGGGAGTACTGAGCGTCGTTGGTTGCCCCAGATGACATTCGAGATCGAGTCAGAGATGGGCAGAGGCAGGATGCCCAGCTAGAGGCGATATTCCGGGACTAAGAAGCAGGCACAGCTGGAGATTACTCGCTGAGGGATGGCCTAGTTTATTTCAAAGGACGTATTTACATACCATAGTGAGGCCAGGTCCGGGAAGATATCATGACGGAGGCTCATTACAGTCGGTATTCAGTACACCCGGGAGTTACGAGGATGACTGCGGACCTGAAGAAGACCATGTACTGGCCGGGCATGAAGAAGGATATCACCAACTTCGTGACCCACTGCATGGCATGCCGGCTGGTGAAGGCAGAGTGTAGAAACCCTGTAGGATTGTTGCAGCCACTCCCAGTGCCGGAGTGGAAGTTCGATGATATTGCGATGGATTTCATACATGGGCTTCCCCGATCGCGGATGGGAAATGATTCGATCTGGGTGATCATCGACCGGCTGACAAAGGTAGCCAGATTTATTCCGATCAGAAAGGATGACTCGGTTGGTGTGCTGGTTTGGAAATTCGTGGAGCAGTTCGTCCATTATCATGGCGTATGCAGGTCGAATGTATCTGATCGAGATGGACGATTTACGTCCAGTGAGTGGAGATCAGTGCAGACTTACTTTGGGCACTCGACTAATATTCAGTACAACCTTTCATCCCCAGAATGATGGGCAGACGAAACGCACTAATCGTACTTTGGAAGATCTGATACGACTTTGCATATTGGATCGCGGTGAGACTTGGGAGAAGTTGTTGCAACTGATAGAGTTATAACATAATAACAGCTAACAGTCCAGCATAATGATGGCTCCTTATGAGGCCCTATACGGACGGAGGTGTAGCATTCCGCTATCGTGGATACAGGACGAGATTCCGAAGGCTTTGGGTTTGTTGTTTGTTGAGGACACCGAGGCTCAGGTGATGATGATACGGGACAGGATGCTAGAGGCACATAGCCGACAGGCTAAGTATTACGATGCTCGGCATCGTCAGGTGGAGTTCCAGGTGGGGGACCAAGTGTTCTTGAAGATTCGACCGATGCATGGGGTTTCATGGGGACACGGTCGGAAGAAGAAGCTCAGCCCAAGATATATGGGGCCTTATAGGATCCGGGAGCGGATCGGTCCCTTGGCTTATAGACTGGGGATACAACAGGAGCTAGGGAGCCTGCGCGACGTGTTCTATGTATCCTCTCTTAGGAGTGATCTACTATTTCCGGAGCAGCAGATTACGACCACAGATGGGCCGGTAGCATCTGATCGGTCAGTTAATCTGGAATCGGTCTGGATCGACGATAAGGGAATACGAGTCTTGCGCCGCAAGAAGGTTCCATTGGTCAAGGTCCTATGGAGGAATCATGGGTGGGAGGAGCACACATGGGAGCCTCAGGACTTGATGCAATAGAGGTCCCAGAGCTTTTCAGTCATGTATTACTCACAACCTCTCGCGATGTTACAATTTATCTTTCATACTTGAAACCCCGTAGGCCTAACTAGAATTTCGAGGTTGAAATTTTTTGTTTATATATTGGGATTTATAATATCCCTCAAATAACTAGACCCCTAAGAGTGGTTTTGTCATGACTAGTTCATGACAAAACCCTAGGAAGCCCAAGAAGGCCAAGTGAACCTATGAATGTAGGTGAGACCACTATGGTCTGCAAATAGTAGATTTCTGAACCCTAGTTTAAGATGATCATGGTGCTACACCAAGACTTCGAGACCCCACCACGGTCTCACCAATCCATTGTAAGATCCATAAGAGCCCTAAGGGTCCATTGGAGTCGACCTAGGGTGGCCAAGATGACCCAGAACCACTCTAGGCCTAAATTGTGCAAGGTGCCCTAACTAAGGGCAGTGTGCTATAGTAAAGCCCAACTTACCCTACCAGGGTCTTCCTAGACCTAAAGTGGGGTCAATGGGTCACTAAGGACCCATGGAGGGCAGTCAAAGTGGTTAAGTTGGCCAAAGTCAACTCTAACCCTAAATAGGTCAAACTAGCCTACTTAGGGTCAATTGACCATCCCCTAGCTAAGTGCACCCCACCTATGCCCTACTAACCCTAAAGTGAGGTCAATGGGTCACCTAGCAACCATTGGGGTCATCTCTATAGCCTATGTTGACCCAAGTCAACCTTATCCATAAAAAGGTCAAAGTGCCCTAACTAAGGGGCAAGTGCCCTACAATGTGCAAGTTGACCCTACCTGTAACGCCCCCTATCCGTCGCATAGAATATAGCAGTAGGTCCGGCCGGGGCCCGACGCCATATACCACAGACAGACCGGGTGGTTACGTATGGAAACCATCCAACCAATCTCAACGTCCTACACAGAGCATTCTAGCGGAAGCAGTTTATATAAGTTGTATACAAGAACCCAGCATTAGAGCACGAATGTCCACTATTACAATAATTAGGAATGTATACAAAACACCCAAAAATCGGCCTTAATGCCTTACAAAGTGTTTCACTTGAAGATTACATGTTTTACAAACCACGGCACGCAGGCCGGTCATACATGAATAAAGCAGTAAACACTTCTACTTGGGCCTTCGAGGGCCAGCTAAGCAAAAAGGGCTTTATCCCGCTATTGACCGCTTGGTCCAGCTGCACCTGCAAGCAACAATCCACCGCACGGTGGCAAAACAAGACAACGGTCAGCAATGCTGACCAAATTATAACGATCCCGCCCCCAACTCGGGGCGGCGATGCTCCTTCCCTGCATTTCCTTAGCATAAGCGAGTAATATAACACCATAGCCATAACATCACAGACGTTGGCTCGTAAGGCCACACGCCCCGTGCACTCAGGGCACATTCTCGGTGAACCGGTCGATGTCACGTCAATTAAAGCCATTAACATTCCGGTCTCACCACCGCCACTAAGACGGCCAAACCTATGAGCAATTCGTCTTCTTGGTATTGGTCACGTCAATTTAAGCCATTGACCACCGAAGACTCCCATCTATGCCAACAGCGAGTTCCACGTAACCTTAGGTCTCTCTAACCGGACGACACAAAGCGCGTACGGCTCCATCTAACCCGTGCTCACTTCGCAACGACAATTTAAGCCATTTGCGCGGGTCAAACTTTCACCGAGTCCCATTCTACCGCAAGTCACATAACTCAGTTATGTTCGAGTTGGCTCTCAGGCCTCCAAGTTGGCAAGATCTCGTATCCGCCCAGTTTTTCGGGTGCACCTTTGGATTAGTCCCCAAGGCTCCCTGCTGCAATCTACCGCGTAGAAAACCCGAAAACAACCAATAGCACGGAGTCTTCTCCGGCCTTATGCAATGCAACATCACTGATCCGGACTAACATGTCCGGGTAGGCTTCAACCAAAATGCCTATGTCCGTTCTCGCATACGGACTCTAAACAACGGGGACTTTACATATCTACCCGAAGGAACGCCTCCAACTCTCCGCAAACTCGCGAGAGCGGGCTTCCTATGCTAAGAAAAGGAGCGATTCATGCTCAAGATGAGGATCGTTACCCTTGGATTCCTCTTTGGCGCCATCGGAAAGTAATCGGATAGAAATCACCGCACTTGCGTTGCCTCCGTGGATCCGGAGTCGACTTGCGATTCGGAGCTCCGAAGCTCCTCCAATGGCGGATCTAGCTCTTCTTCCTCCAAGGGCTCTCCTCTTTCTCCAAGGGTTTGGAGAGATGAAAAAGGTAAGAAAGTGATGGAGTTTCTAAGTCAAACCCGGGTATATCCTCTCAGGAACCATCCCCAGCCGTTAGATCTTCAATCAAGGAAACGAACGGCTTTGATTCGGGGCTGAAATGCCCAATCTAGACCGAACACGGCCTGGCACACGCCCGTGTCCAGGGCCGTGTGCCGCATTCGCCGTCAAAATCGAATCTCCTGGAACCTCACACGGGTATCGAACACGCCCGTGTTCGAGCTGACACGCCCGTGTTCCACCTGACACGGCCGTGTAGCCGGCCGTGTACACCATGAGTTTTCCCCCATTTTCAACCCGAGCACTGCACGGGTTCTAGGACACGCCCGTGTCCTTACCCGTGTCACATTAACACGCCTGGACCCCAGGCCGTGTACACGGGACATTTCGTCGAGGGGAGAACGACGACTGGATGACACGGCCTTGGACACGCCCGTGTCCTAGGCCGTGTGCCTTGTCTCAACGATCGTCGAGTGCATCTCGACGACTCCCCGGGACGATCGTCGACACGGGTCGACACGCCCTGCGACACGCCCATGTCGCAGGCCGTGTGCCCATTCTCGACGAATCGTCGAGTATATCTCGACGATTTCACGGCTAAGTGTCGACACGGGTCGACACGCCCTGCGACACGCCCGTGTCGCAGGCCGTGTGCCCATTCTCGACGAATCGTCGAGTATAACTCGACGACTTCGCGACTAAGTGTCAGCACACGCTTGACACGCCCTGGGACACGCCCGTGTCCCAGGCCGTGTACCTTCAGCCAGAAACCAAAACTGGCCCAAAACGTCCCCCTTCGCTCCTTTGAGTTTCGGGGCGTTACAACTCTCCCCCTCTTAAAAGAATTTCGCCCACGAAATTACATAAAGGAAAGGCATACAAAACAAAACTTGTACCTGAGCGGAACAACTCCGGATACTCGTCAAGCATAGTCTGCTCTTGCTCCCAAGAGAGCTCCTCACGACCGCAATTGTCCCACCAGACCTTGACCATCCTGATCTCTTTATTGCGTAGTCGCTTGACCTCCGAGTCCTCAATCCGCACGGGCTTGACCTTTGTCGCTAGCCACTATCCACCGACACTTGATCGACCGCGATCACTCGCGTAGACTCTTGTACCGCCTTCCGAAGCATCGAAATGTGGAATACATCGTGTAACCCACTTAGCTCCACCGAAAGCTTCAACCTATAGGCCGCTTCACCAACTCGCTCCAGAACCTCGAACGGTCCAAGGTACCTCGGGCTCGGCTTTTTCAATCGACGCACCCGCGAGACACCCTTGAACGGCTTGATCTTTAAGTATACATAATCGCCCATAGCGAACTTCACGTTTCTGTGCTTGGCATTATAGTACTTTGCTTGCCGGTCCTGAGCGATAAGCAACCTCTCCCGAATCGTTCTCACTAAAGAAGTAGCATCCACCACTTCCGATCGCTTGTACAACTTTGACTCACCCGTTTCTAACCAAGACAACGGCGTGCGACATTTCCTACCATAGAGGGCCTCGAAGGGCGTCATCTGAATACTTGCTTGGTAGTTATTGTTGTATGCGAACTCCACCAAATAAAGGTGGTCTTCCCATTGCTTTCCAAAATCCAAGACTCACATGCGGAGCATGTCTTCCACGGTTCTATTAACCCTCTCGGTCTGCCCATCCGTTTGCGGATGGGTGGCTGTGCTGAATTTCAACTTTGTTCCCAACATTTGTCGCACTAGCCTCCAATCATTGGACGTGAACCGCCCATCTCGGTCACTCGCGATGCTGCGGGGCACACCATGAAGCCGCACTATGTTATCCACATAAAGCTTTGCTAGCTTCTCCACCAGATCATCCTTCCTATGCGGAATAAAATGAGACACCTTCGTTAATCGATCGACAACCACCCAAATGGCGTCGTTTCCCTTTTTGCGACCTTGGCAAACCGTGCACATAGTCCATAGAGATGTCGTCGAATTTCCATTCCGGAATAGGTAAGGACTAAAGAAATCCTCCCGGTTTTTGACACTCCACCTTTACCAAGGCGCAAGTTTGGCACTTCGCTACGTATAGCGCCACATCCTTCTTTAAACCCGGCCACCAAACTAGTTTCTTCACATCAATGTACAACTTCGTGCTCCCCGGGTGAATCGAGTACTTGGTATGGTATGCCTCGTACAACAACTCCACCCGCAAATTGCCCACACTTGGGACGCACAAAAGGCCGTCTCTCCAAAGCAATTCGTCCTCCACGACGAATTGGAATTTGGCCCATCCCGAGCCTCTACCATGAACTGCTTCAGCACTTGATTGCTTGTCCATACAAACGATCCCCAACACCTCCAACTCTTGCACCAACCGCTCATCTTGCACCGATAGCCAATGGGCTCGAGCTGGGGCTTGGCGACTCACCGCGTCAGCAACCGCATTCCCTTTATCAGGCGCGTAGTGGATCTTGAATGTATAGTCTCCCAAGAACTCCATCCATCTACGCTGTCGTATATTCAGATCCTTCTGATCAATCAGATGCTTCACGCTCTTGTGACCGGCGTAGAGATCCACTTTCACACCGTATACAATTATGCCTCCATAGCTTCAAGGCAAAACTCACGGCCATACGCTATTACGCTTCCGTGTTGCAGTAGCGCGCAACCCAAACCGCTGCCCTATGCATCATTCAAAATCTCATTGCCTTCGGTTCCACTTGGCGAAGTCAGCACAGGCGTCGTAGTCAACCGACATTATAACTCCTCAAAAGCTCGCGCGCACTCTGGCGTCCAAAAGAACTTATGCTCCTTCATCGTCATAGTAGTGAGAGGTAACGCTATCCACGAGAAGTTCTTCACGAAGCGCCTATCGTAGCCGGCAAGCTCCAGCAAACTCCGGACTTCCGCTACCGTAGCAAGTTCAGGCCACTCCCGTATCGCAACAATCTTCGCCGGATCCACAGCAATACCCTCTCCACTCACTATATGACCGAGGAACGCCACTGAGGATAGCCAAACCTCGCACTTCGAGAACTTGGCATACAACTGGTTTCTCCTTAGCGTCTCCAACACCAAATGAAGATGCTTGAAGTGATCTTCCTCACTTTGCGAGTACACCAAAATATCGTCGATGAAGACGATCACGAAATGGTCCAGGTACTCCCTGAACGTCTTGTTCATCAAATCCATGAACACTGACGGCGTATTTGTCAGCCCAAACGGCCTGACCCTAAACTCGTGCGCCCGTGTCCTGTACTGAACGTTATCTTAGGGATATCACTCTCCCTTAGCTACTTTAGAGTACGGCCTTGGCCCGACCAACTGATCACAAAGGTCATCGATCTTTGGGATCGGGTTCTTGTTCTTTGCCGTTACCTTGTTGAGCTCCCGATAATTAATACATAGCCCCAAGCTTCCGTTCTTCTTCGTGCCGTTCTTCTTCTTACGAAAGAGGGCCGGTGCACTCCAAGGCGAAGGACTTGGACGCACATACCCTTGCTCCAACAACTTTTAGAAGTTGCACTTTCAGCTCCGCCATTTCCGTAGGCGCTAGCCGACAAGGAGAGCGTGACACAGGCCTTGCACCTGGTACAAACTCAAACATGGAATCTATCTCCTATCGAGGCGGGGCTCCAGGAAGATCTCTAGGGAACACATCAGGGTACTTCGATACCACTGAAATACAATCCAAAGTGGGCTTCGTCTTTGCAACCTCCACTAGTGTAAAGAACATTTCTGCTCCGGCACGAACCGCCTTCACCACCTGAAGAGCAAACGCCAACATCTTGTTCGACCTCTTCGAGCCCGTAAAGGTCATCTCACAACTTGCTCCCGGCTTGACTTCCTTGCTACCGCATCTATATTGGCTTGCTGCTCCGAGAGCCAGTCCATACCAAATATAACGTCGAACTCCTGATTCCCAATCCAAAACTAAGCGCAATAACGTCTACCCGCGCACAATGAGCACCATTGGACTATAACGCATCCAATTCGTCTTTTACCATCGAAGGAGGTACTCCGACGCACAACATAATTCCTAATAAAGGAACACGAAGCTCCCTAAACGAACGGTGCTCTCGCAGATAAAGAAAGTCATAATAAGGCTTAACACTAGTAGTTCTAAGCTAACATGCACAAGAGTGACAAGTATTTAAAGCAAAACAATCTTTAAACCATACCTGTCGTCACGGCAGCATGCTTCTTCTCGGACTTGGGACGACCGCTCCAACAGTCTCGGGCAAGGTGCCCCGGTTTTCCACAAGTGAAACATGCGCTCGGGGTTCGACCCGTAGTCACCCCAGAAGCACCAGAAGGAGCTGGACCCGAAGTCCTATGCTTCTTACACCATTTTCGATATACAGACTTTGAGGTGCTCGACACTTTGAATGCCGTCTCCTTTGCATTTGAGTCCTTGACTGCTCCTGACATAACTTTCTTGGCCTTCCTAGCACCTTTCCAACAGTCTCGAGCAAAGTGCCCTTTCTTTCCACAAGTATAACAAGTGTACGTAGCTTTACTAGTCGATTTCATAACCCCTTTCTCCAGCATTCTGCCGGATACAGCTCTTATGGGGTTTGTATAGTTCGATACTATGGTCGTTGGCATCGGGAGGGTCTTCCTCAACTCTGCCTCCAATGATCTAGCTGATTCCACCAAGGCTTGGAATCCCAATAACTTTGGTCCTAGCAGTAGGACTCGTAACTCGGCGCATAGGCCATTATAGAATCTATCGACTGTAGCTTGCTCATTATCCGACTCAAAGCATGGGTAGCGACTTATCATAAGAAAAGCTTGCAAATATTCCTCAACCGTGTGCGCTCCCTGCACTAAATGCATATTCAGCTGCTGCCCCAATGGTCTACCAAAGGTCATCTGCTGCATCGCGCCCACCGGCGTTGAAGCCACAACAGGGGCGCAGGGTTGTACATTTCCTCCTAGCTTTGCACCCGTCACAGTGAACACCGCTTCTACGATCCTTCTAACGGTTTCATACGAAGGAGGAGGCTCAAACACCTCACTGGGTGCACTATGCTCCTCAGAAACCGGACATTCAGGCTGTCCAGCACCGCTTCCGGTCACCTATAGTGGTACAAAACACCGTTAAGCGACCAAATAAAATTGCGAACAGCAATTATAGGAACACGCAGGTTCCTCAAACACGAGTATTTTCATTCCTAAGTGGACATTCATGGGTTCTTTTACCGTTATAACGATGACGCACACAATGTGCTCACCACCCCTTAAAAAGAATTTGTCCACGAATTCAGCTTAAGTCCGACCAAAACCAGTAGTCTGATACCAAATTGTAACGCCCCCTATCCGTCGCATAGTATATAGCAGTAGGTCCGGCCGGGGCCCGACGCCATATACCACAGACAGACCGGGTGGTTACGTATGGAAACCATCCAACCAATCTCAACGTCCTACAAAGAGCATTCTAGCGGAAGCAGTTTATATAAGTTGTAAACAAGAACCCAGCATTAGAGCACGAATGTCCACTATTACAATAATTAGGAATGTATACAAAACACCCAAAAATCGGCCTTAAGGCCTTACAAAGTGTTTCACTTGAAGATTACATGTTTTACAAACCACGGCACACAGGCCGGTCATACATGAATAAAGCAGTAAACACTTCTACTTGGGCCTTCGAGGGCCAGCTACGCAAAAAGGGCTTTAGCCCGCTATTGACCGCTTGGTCCAGCTGCACCTGCAAGCAACAATCCACCGCACGGTGGCAAAACAAGGCAACGGTCAGCAATGCTGACCAAATTATAACGATCCCGCCCCCAACTCGGGGCGGCAATGCTCCTTCCCTACATTTCCTTAGCATAAGCGAGTAATATAACACCATAGCCATAATATCACAGACGTTGGCTCATAAGGCCACACGCCCCGTGCACTCAGGGCACATTCTCGGTGAACCGGTCGATGTCACGTCAATTAAAGCCATTAACATTCCGGACTCACCACCGCCACTAAGACGGCCAAACCTATGAGCAATTCGTCTTCTTGGTATTGGTCACGTCAATTTAAGACATTGACCACCGAAGACTCCCATCTATGCCAACGGCGAGTTCCACGTAACCTTAGGTCGCTCTAACCGGACGACACAAAGCGGGTACGGCTCCATCTAACCCGTGCTCACTTCGCAACGACAATTTAAGCCATTTGCGCGGGTCAAACTTTCACCGAGTCCCATTCTACCGCAAGTCACATAACTCAGTTATGTTCGAGTTGGCTCTCAGGCCTCCAAGTTGGCAAGATCTCGTATCCGCCCAGTTTTCCGGGTGCACCTTTGGGTTAGTCCCCAAGGCTCCCTGCTGCAATCTACCGCGTAGAAAACCCGAAAACAACCAATAGCACGGAGTCTTCTCCGGCCTTATGCAATGCAACATCACCGATCCGGACTAACATGTCCGGGTAGGCTTCAACCAAAATGCCTATGTCCGTTCTCGCATACGGACTCTAAACAACGGGGACTTTACATATCTACCCGAAGGAACGCCTCCAACTCTCCGCAAACTCGCGAGAGCGGGCTTCCTATGCTAAGAAAAGGAGCGATTCATGCTCAAGATGAGGATCGTTACCCTTGGATTCCTCTTTGGCGCCATCGGAAAGTAATTGGATAGAAATCACCGCACTTGCGTTGCCTCCGTGGATCCGGAGTCGACTTGCGATTCGGAGCTCCGAAGCTCCTCCAATGGCGGATCTAGCTCTTCTTCCTCCAAGGGCTCTCCTCTTTCTCCAAGGGTTTGGAGAGATGAAAAAGGTAAGAAAGTGATGGATTTTCTAAGTCAAACCCGGGTATATCCTCTCAGGAACCATCCCCAGCCGTTAGATCTTCAATCAAGGAAACGAACGGCTTTGATTCGGGGCTGAAATGCCCAATCTGGACCGAACACGGCCTGGCACACGCCCGTGTCCAGGGCCGTGTGCCGCATTCGCCGTCAAAATCGAATCTCCTAGAACCTCACACGGGTATCGAACATGCCCGTGTTCGAGCTGACACGCCCGTGTTCCACCTGATACGGCCGTGTAGCCGGCCGTGTACACCATGATTTTTCCCCCATTTTCAACCCGAGCACTGCACGGGTTCTAGGACACGCCCGTGTCCTTACCCATGTCACATTGACACGCCTGGACCCCAGGCCGTGTACACGGGACATTTCGTCGAGGGGAGAACGACGACTGGATGACACGGCCTTGGACACGCCCGTGTCCTAGGCCGTGTGCCTTGTCTCAACGATCGTCGAGTGAATCTCGACGACTCCCCGGGACGATCGTCGACACGGGACGACACGCCCTGCGACACGCCCGTGTCGCAGGCCGTGTGCCCATTCTCGACGAATCGTCGAGTATATCTCGACGATTTCACGGCTAAGTGTCGACACGGGTCGACACGCCCTGCAACACGCCCGTGTCGCAGGCCGTGTGCCCATTCTCGACGAATCGTCGAGTATAACTCGACGACTTCGCGACTAAGTGTCGGCACACGCTTGACACGCCCTGGGATACGCCCGTGTCCCATGCCGTGTACCTTCAGCCAGAAACCAAAACTGGCCCAAAATGTCCCCCTTCGCTCCTTTGAGTTTCGGGGCGTTACACTACCCAAGTACTTCTATACTTTAGGGGAGGCCCATGGGTCACCAAGGATCCACTAGGGTCAGCCCTAGTGGCTAATTTGACCAAAGTCAACCCTTGGGTCAAAGTGGTCAAACTATCCTAAATGGCTAACTCAAGCCCAATCCAAGTGGGATAGGCCTATGCAAGTGTGGCCCATTGGTCTAGGAGATGGTGAGACACATTTTGGGCCCACAAAATTCAGAAATGGGTGATTAGGAGAGAGAAAGAGGGAGTTACCCAAACTTGGAGGAGAGAGAAAGAGGAGCTTAATGGTAATGGAGGCCCCCTAACTCCCCCTTTTGATGGGGCTTTAGTTCCTTGAAGCAGGGGAGGAGTTTTACAGGAGGTGGTCGGCTAGTGGGGTGGCTCAGCTCTTCAAATTTGGTGAAACCGAAATTGCCCATTATGTCCATTCATGGCCATTGGAGTTACACCCTTCCCCTTCCCCAATTGAGAGTCTAAAAAGCATCACCTGGCAGAGGGGAGGAGGTTACAACATTTACCTGGAGGATTCAAGGCGCTTGACTGTGTTGTTGTAGAAACCCGATCGCCGCCACCACCGCCATGGCAAATCGGAGATCAGCTCGCCTCCAGCCCTCCCAACAAGTCCTCCTCCACTACTTCTTCCATGGGTAGATCATAGCTATCCTTAGGGCCAAGGTTCGGGCTCAATTGATCCTGATCGGGAGAGCTTCTCTCCATGTTTTTCCGCAAAAATTTACTTATCGGGTTCGTCGAAATGGGGCCCTCCGGCGGCTGTGCCGCCGCCTGGCGATAGCCACCAGCTCAACGGAGGTGGTGGTGGCGGTTGCCGACTCGGGAGGTTGCTGGGTGGTCGGCGGCAGGGATTTGAAGTTGTCCCAGGAAGATTCAATCCTGGTTGTTGGCACGCGGGGACGATGACGGGATTTCTTGCATTTGTGCGCCAAGATTCGTACAAGGAATAAACTAAACTATAGGTTATGATGTATGTTCATTTCATTTCTATCACACATAATGTATATAATGTTTTAAATTATTAAAAATAATTAGAGGCTAATTCTGTAATGCCCCAAAATTTGTAGAGGGACGACCAGCGTTTCTGGCCAAGTTTGTGTCTTAGCTGAGAAGGAAAATTGGTTTCTGGCAGGGGGCATATGGCCTGGAACACGGGCGTGTCCCTGGGCGTGTTAGGCGCCAGTCGACGTTTTGGTCGGGAGGTCGACGTTTTTTGAGTCGACGATCGTCGAGCAGAGAACACGGCCTGAGACAAGGGCGTGTCTTAGGGCGTGTCGAGCCCGTGTCGACTTTCGGCCCGGGCAGTCGATGAATTTCGCTTGACGATGTTTCGAGACAAGGCACACGGCCTAGGACACGGGCGTGTCCAAGGCCATGTTAGTCAGTCGACGAATTTCGCTCGACGATGTGTCGAGTCAAGGCACACGGCCTAGGACACGGGCGTATCCAAGGCCGTGTCAGGCAGTCGACGAACAATGCTCGATGAAGTGTCGAGTCAGTGAACACGGCCTGGATCTCAGGCGTGTTGAGTTAGACACGAGCAAGGATACGGGCATGTCCAGTACCCGTGTGAGTCTCGGGTTGTTTTCGGGGCTGTGTCTATGGAGGCACACGGCCGACCACACGGCCGTGTCAGTTGGAACACAGGCGTGTCAGGTCGAACACGGGCGTGTCGGATGCCCGTGTGTTGTTCCAGGCGCGTCGATTTTGAAGGCGAATGGGGGACACGGCCCTGGACACGGGCGTGTCACAGGCCGTGTTCGGCCCAGTTTTAGCATTTCAGGCCCGAATCAAGGCCGTTCGTTTCTTTAATTTGGGATCCAACGGCTGGGGGTTGTTCCTGATGGGATATACACATGATTGGACCCTTAGAGACCCTCATTTCTTTTGAGTGGTTCTCTTTCTAAAGTACTAGAGAGAGGGGAGAGCAAGGAAGAAGGTGAAGTAGAGATCCGGCTGTTGGAGAGGTTTCGGTGCTCCAAATTACGAGCCGAGTCCAGATCCGTGGAGGCTAGATCGTTGCGAAGGTTTTCATCTGGCTATTTTTCCATGGCTAGTAAGAGGAGTCGGAAGGTAACGACACTTCTCCTCTCAGTTTTAGGATGCATGTTTTAGCATCTTTTCTTTTCTATTTTTTGGGCACCAAACACTCAAATGAGAGCGGTTTGGTTGGCCAAGGTTCAAGAGGAACCTCCGGGTCGATTGAGTCCGTCGCCGGCATGTTTTTGCATTAGAGATCCGCTCCGTTAGTGGATTAGGCATGATATGTGAAGCCGTAGTCACGATCGTTAGTCCGACTCGGTGATGTTGTATACGAGCTTTAAGGATTCGTAGAGATCCGTTGCGTCAAGATGCCATTTGTGATGTGGTGATGTTTTTCCCCATTTTCTCGAGTGAGTACGTGTAGTCGGAACCGGACAAGGTTAGCTCATCAATGGTGGTAGATGGTTTCCTTGGTGGACAAGGTTAGCTCCGCATGAGTGGTAGATGCTTTCCTAGGTGCGTGGGAACGCTGCAGTACAAATGAGGGACTAGGGTGGAATTGTCTTGGATTGTGATGTGCCAAGGTGTGGTTGTGTCTCCGTGGTCGGCTGGCTATCCCGTGATGTACACATCATGTGTGGAGAGTGTCCCGACAAGACTAGTCCCCTTCTGTGAGACTGACGAGAATGCCAAGCATGGGGGCAAGCCCGGGAAATGAGGCCATGAGAGGGTGGGGTCCAGCAAGGCTTCTTAGAATCGGTCAGTTGTGCTTGTTGGAATCCTGACATGAGGCGTCAGAGCTTGCAGGCAAGCCCGGGTCTAAGACCTTGAGCAGGTGGGGCCTTAGCAAAAGTTCCATGTGGCGGCTTGTGGGCCGTTGGGGGGAATTGTGTTTCCCTTTTTGTTTGTGGCTTTATGCCAATGGGGAAACGATGAGTACCCAATTGATGTGATGTTGTGCTAGATGCATATGCTATAGGGTGTCTTGGGTGAAACCCGGGTATTGCATTCATGTTGCATAGTAGACCCTAATATTATATGCTCAATAGTAGAGAACATGTTGATGTTTGAGACATCCAAGCCTGTTCCTTTAGTTGCTTTTCTTGATATGTATATTGCATACGAAGTGCTAACTTGCAGGTTGGAGGAGTACCCCGGTGTCTGTTAGGGGCTGCCGGGAGAAGATGTGTTTGTTACACAGTTTGAGGTCAGGCTTTGCTGACCCACGTTACTAATAATTTTTACAGGGCAAGGATCGCAAACAGGAGCTAGCTCGCCGAATAGAAAGGCCTAAGCCTCATGAAGTGTTACCTTTTGCTGTAGCATTACGTTTATGGCATTGTTCGTCTTATGCTCATTTTAACCGGCTTGCACGCCAAGGTAGACTAGGTGTGCTTATGCACTTTCAGGACTGATGTATTATTTGATTTGGATTTACTCTTGTTGTATGGCCTTAAAGGCCATTTTTTTACTTTTGTAGGCATGGATAACTTCTAGTCTTGTATGTTGTTTCCGCTGTGTTGTGTTTTGAGTTTTGAGATTGGGTAGCTATATCATTTTATAATACTGAAGTTGTGGCGTCTGTATGTTGTGGGGCCCCAGCCGGACCCATATTATACGGTCATTACAGGGGAGGTGTTACAATTTGGTATCAGAGGGAGGTTAGATTCAAGGTCAGTGCGTAGAGAAGTTATCCACATAAGAGTAACGCAGGACCATGAGTGTCCTTATGTTTAAGTCTTGAGATTAGAGACTGATCCCTTGTTTCTTGTTTTCTTGAAGAGTGCAAGCAACGAGGCGGGTACGTCGAGAGCAAGAGAAGAACTTTCGGCGAGCAGTGCCACTACTGCAGGTCTTTTGGGCACGGGTGTAAACCCGGCCGACTTCTGCCGCATGCTTACAAAAGCGATGGTGGCAGCCCAAGATGCAGCGGAAACTCAGGTAGCAACCCCTGCTACACCGGACACGGTGATGGCCGTGCCAGGCGGAGAAGCCAGGCGAGTGGAGCCTTTGGAAGAATGGGTGGTTGTCGGACATGGAGACCGGCACAAGAAGTATTTCCTGAGCTTCCATCCCCCGTCGTTCAAGGGAGTTGGTACGCCAACGGATGCGGAGGATTGGTGGGTTCAAATTCAAGAGCTTTTGAGGGAGCCAGAGACACCAGCAGAAAAGAAATCTGAGTCTGCGGCGTTCATGTTAGAAGGAGACGCCAAGTTGTGGTGGGTGAGACATAGTGGCCGCCAGTTCCCTGGACGCACCCCGTCGATGGAGTATTTTGGGGATGCTTTTCTAAATAGGTACATTACCGTTTCTACACGTTTGGCCCTTTAGAGGCAGTGTTTGCACTTAATGCAGCGAGACAAGACGATGGACGAGTATGTACAGGAGTTCATCCGTTTGGGTCGTTACGCGGGAACGAAGATGCCAGATGATGTAGAGAGGGATAACCTCTTCTACCAGGGGCTGAGGGAGAATCTGAGGCAACCCCTCATTTCCATGAAGAGAGCTGCTTTTAATGAGCTAGTTGAGGCTGCCAGGATATTGTAAAGTGATCTGGAGTGAAGCCAATGTCGTAAGGGTTTCACTCCAAAGCAAGGGGAAGGGAAGCCTCCCCAATCCCAGGGAAAGTCTGAAGGGAGTAGGTGGAGGAAAAAGCCTCACACTTCCAGGTCTGGTGAGAAGTGTAAGTGGACGCCTGGAGGTTCTCCCTCTAGCGGACCGCCGACGTGCTACAACTGTGGTAAGGTGGGGCACATAGCTCATGTTTGTCCTCTAGGAGGAGGGGAGCAAGAGGCAAGGCAGGAGCAGACTGTGCGCTCCGGCCCCAGTGCCGCAGAGAAAGGGAAGATGGCGGAGTCAAGCGCTTCTCAGTTCCAATCGGTGGAACCAAGGGCCTACAACCTTGGATAGTAGGAAGCGATCCGCCAAACCGATGTGGTGAGGGGTATGAGGAAATTTAAGTTTAATTTTGTGCTTCATACTTTTAGAATTTTATGTGAGATGTCTATATTGCAGGCTTCGTATTAGTTTCCGGGTACCCCGCTAGGGTATTGTTCGATACGGGAGCATCGCACTCCTTTCTTGCGGAGAGCTTCATCCGGAGAATAGGAGTTGAGTCTTTCTCGGCGGACGCGGAGCAGAAAGTGCACATGCCTAATGGGTCATCCATGACTGATGCGTGTAAATCGGCAAGCGCACCGGTCGCACAAGTAATAAAGTTTTGGGAATAAATCCCCGAGTATCGGTCTCTTGAGGAATGCAATTAGCGTAGAATGGCAACAGTACAGAGAATATCGTTATAAGAGTTATAAGTAGAAAAAAGAGGAAATAGAGGACTTGGGAGATTGTGGATGTTGGATCTACTGAACTAGTAAAAGCTATGCGGGTCGAAGGCACCGCTTCGCAAGGTGGAGTGGGTTTGTCGGCCGCGATGCCGAACTTCAGTTGGGTGAGTGGAAGGGAAGCTATTGGATTGAAGCGTTCTTGTGTGGAGTACAATCGGATAAGACACGGGAATGGAGTGGATGTGGGGTGAGCGAGGCACATTCACAGACAATACTCACAAGCAGAAGAAAATACTAACATTCCATTAGTTATAAAATAAACTTGATGTTCATGGATGGAAGTGTTCATTACACTGCTCAAAACATTCATACTACAGAGGAAGGGGAAGAGGAGTAAACCAAAAGAGAGTGAAGATCCTCCGCGGGTCGTGGCCGGAGTAGCGAGTTGTCAATCCGCTTCCGGGCTCAGTCCAAGGAGGCTTCCGGTACCAACGAGTTGTCACCTCGAAGGCCTTTAAGTCCATTCTCTAGGTTGTCTACTTCACCAACTCTGGAGGAAAGCTTGGAGTTGATGTCATCAATGGCCGAGGGCTTCGCCGGAGAGTTTAAATGCTTCGGAGTAGTTGGCAACGGCCTCCCAACGAAGGTGGAGGTGATGGAGCAGCTGGAGAAGTGAAATGTCGATTCCCGCGCACTCTCCGATCGCAGTAAATGACAGGCATTTTCCTAAATCGCGGAGCATGGCGTTAAATACGGAGGCAGCAAAAGCAGTGCGCACGATCAGTGGCGCACGACCAGTGGTCGTGTGCACTGTCGATCGATGATCGTGCGACTTTTCCAAGTAGACCTGCAACCTGGACAAGAAGCATCGGCATATATGCGCACGAGCAGTGGCGCACGACCAGTGGTCGTGCGCACTAAGGCCAGTGCTCGTGCGATTACCTAGACAGGATTAGGAAAAAGAGAGTGTAATGCGCACGATCGGTGGCGCACGACCAGTGGTCGTGCGCAATAAGTCCAGTGGTCGTGCGCAGTACTCCTGCATCGTCGGTGTCTCCCGAGCTATTCCGGAGCACGCACACGACCCCTGCACCAGCAGAAGAGGCAGAAAGGCCACCAAAACGTGCACACCACATCCCCGAGATAGGGCTAAAGAATAACAAAAATATAGAAACACAGAAAGCACACAGAAACGGGCCTACAGTGCACTTAATCGTGAAATAGGTACATAAGCATAGATAAGCAATAAAGGCTCTCAAGTGTAGTGCTAAGACGATAAAACTAGCCCAGATGAGTCCAAAAATCAGTGTAAAATGTGGACTCATCACACCCCCAGACTTAACCATTTGCACGTCCCGAGCAAATCATCACTCCGTGAACTAGAAAATAGCTAACTGGCTCAGAAATTTCAAAAAGAGGTAAGACGAGAAATCAAATACATCATGGTTATAGAAGATATAATAGAAAAACTTTTTAATTATACGACGTAGTTTAAACTATTCGACAGACGTAAATAAATATTGTAATTGCTCAAAATTAGAATTCTGGAGGATCTTGCGATCATGTGTAGGAAGAAAGTAGGCAGGCCACTAAGGTGAGCATTGCCAAAGTTCGGGACTCAGGATCACCTCCAAAGGAATCCACCAATGTCGGGGACCATATGCTTGCACGTTCACACTCTCTCCACGGCGCAGGTGAGACTCAAGCGTGAATTAGTAGGACTTGTAGGATACAATGGGGCTTAGGCGAAGGCTTGGTAGTCAATGATAAACATGAAGGCTCTATGCAACCAAAGCGAGCGAATAAAACCCAAACCAATACAGCCACTTAGAAATGAACAGGGCACACACCCCCCAGACTTAGCTTGAAAACCGAGTGTGAACACGGCTGAAGACGACCAAAATCAATAAAGAGGATGGGGATCGAAATCTCAAAGCAATTTGTTTCATATTTTTCTCTTTTGCGCTTATCGGCTTTTTATTTTTGTTAAATTTTTTTTTCTTTTCTGCGCTAGCAATCCCCAAACGTAGCAAGCAAAACGTGAATGAATTCAGCACCCCCAAAAATAATGTCCACTTATCACAACCTCGGCAAAACAATAAATACAAATCAGCTCAATCATTTGATTGCGATGGTGGGTTTAGCTTCATTCCTTGGTGAAAGTGAGTGGAGCTGGATCAAAGGAAGGGTAAGCAAAAATTTGGCATGCAACGGTTAACAGGTAGGAAAGGCTAAACAAGGCTCAAACTAGACAAAATGAAGGCCTACGTCATGCTCACGCTTGACTAACCACACCAATGCTTTGAGAGTAGCTTAGGGCAAGTTCTTAGCCACCGAGAAAGATAATCCTTCCTCCCGACTCGAGCAAAACGAGGCTATTGGCGGCTACACACATCCCTACACTACTGTTTGATTCATACCGGATTCACCGACTTTTGAGTAGAATAAAAAGTCTTTACGCAAATAGAAAAATATAAGACTATAAGCATAAAGAAAAATTAAATCTACTCGAATTTCTACACGAGACGAGAGCAGTTGACTAGAAGCACAGCAAGGTCAACATTTTACTCTTTCTCACAATCCTATGTCAGCACCATAATTTTCCCAAATCATACAAAAGAAAAGAGTTTAACTCGCAGCACGTAAAAAGCTAAGCACGCGCTCATGTGGGTGCAGTGGTGTGTGATGCAATAAACTAATCAAAATATAACAATAAAAGCTTCTAGTATGCACATGAGATGTGCACGTGCAAAAGGTAACAAAACTGTCTCTCCCCTAGACTTAAACTAAATGACACATCATATGATGGAGAAATTAAAATCATAAAGAGCTAAGGGAAGAGGTTACCCAATGCTCGGCCAGTGAGCATACCAGAAGATGCGTGTAATCCTGAAGCAGGTCCGCCATATGAAGAATCACAACCCCGCCAATGCGATTTGCTATGATACCTGCAGGGGTGGGCTCCGCAAAAACAAAACAAAAAAATATCCAAACTACAAAGAAATACTAAAACAAACTAGGCATGAAAAATAAAATGCAGAAAATGAAAGATAAGTACTTGGGTTATTGTCATCCCAGCATGACTTATTAAATTCTATACAGTTCTAGCTAATGGGCTTATGAAATAAAAAGTGCACAGGTAACTGGCCAAATATCCGTTTAGGTAACGGGTACCGATACGGTGATAGAGCAGTTACCCCTCTGCCTAAATAATCATACCTGCTCCTCGCAGGCAGAGGAAATAAGAAATAAGAAGAGGAGGAGCACTGGTCCTCGCTCATCTTATCACAAAATGAATCCTTGCCCATCAAGGTATCGTCTACTACAAGGAGAAGGCAGGAGGAGAAAGCAATCAATGGAGCTTCCTCAACAGAGGAGGAATCAACCTCCTCGCGAGAGAGGATGCTATCATCGATGACTCGAGCTGAAAGCTCTAAGTCCTCCTGAAGCTCCTACGGAGACTCAACCCGCCCAGACTCAAATAAAGAAGAGGGATCAAGAAATAAAGGTGAAGATTAACTAAAATCATCAGAAATAAGGGGAGTGGTCCCGGTCTCACTCCCAGCAGGATCCCGACATAGATCATCGACGGCGTCATATGAGTCATGGCTAGGGGAATCCACGAGCTCGATGTCCTCGGTGGTGTTTTGGACCTCCTTATCAATCAAGGAAGTGGAAACTTCCTCAACAAAGAGGATCTCCTCATCAACACACCTCGGTGCGTCAACATGTTCCAAGATGTAATACTGTCCATTAATGAAAATAATATCCTCGTCAAACATGGGCACATCCTCAGGCTCAGAATCACAATCTGGCCTAACATCATCAACCGACTCACTAAAAATAGTGATAGATAATTCTTGCAAAGAAAGCGGTGGAACAACAACATCAGAGAAAATATGTGCGGGTTCCTCTGGGGGTGAATCAACAAGAGGGGAAGAGTGCATGGGGAGAGACGGTGCGACAATGTCGTCACACCGATCATCGGAAAGTCTGATGGGTATATCCGCAGTAGTCCCCCATAGACAAGGTGGTGCTGCGAACATATCATCAGAATCAGAAGGGGTAGCCGATTGAGAGGTGGATGGAATGAATCGAATACCCGGTTCATCATCCTCCTCCAACTAACGCTGAAATTCTGCGCAATCTTTCAATACGTGGTCGGTGCTACGACAACACAAACATCGTTTTCCATTACTCCTTGGCACAGGTGGGACCGGAGAGGAATAAGAAAAAGATGAAAGCATAGAAGAGGAGTGACCATAAGACCTGGGTTGGGTGTATGAAGTAGCATAAGAAGACGGTGCTCCATACACATAACCACAAGAATTATGCTCCCATTCTTCAGTGGGGCACTCATCACTACCATGCCTATAATCCCCGCACCATCGGCAACGGATATTCATATAGGAATACATGGTGGGACAAGAATAATTCACCAACAGAAAGTTTCTAAGCAACAATTAACTACACAGCACAAATAAAAGAATAGGAAAACCTGCTACAGCAAAATTAAAACTAGAATAGGAACAAATAAAAACAAACACAAATGCTAAAAACTAAAACAAAGAAGATAGTGATATGAACAAATGAAAAAGGGCTTCTATCTCTTATCTTTCTCTACAAAAACTCACACGACTGTGTTCCCCGGCAACGGCGCCAAAAACTTGATGCGTGTAAATCAGCAAGCGCACCGGTCGCACAAGTAATAAAGTTTTGGGAATAAATCCCCGAGTGTCGGTCTCTTGAGGAATGCAATTAGCGTAGAACGGAAACAGTACAAAGAATATCGTTATAAGAGTTATAAATAGAAAAAAGAGGAAATTGAGGACTTGGGAGATTGTGGATGTTTGATCTACTGAACTAGTAAAAGCTATGCAGGTCGAAGGCACCGCTTCGCAAGGTGGAGTGTGTTTGTCGGCTGCGATGCCGAACTTCAGTTGGGCGAGTGGAAGGGAAGCTAATGGATTGAATCGTTCTTATGTGGAGTTCAATCGGATAAGACACAGGAATGGAGTGGATGTGGGGTGAGAGAGGCACATTCACAGATAATACTCACAAGCAGAAGAAAATACTAACATTCCATTAGTTATAAAATAAACTTGATGTTCATGGATGGAAGTGTTCATTATACTGATCAAAACATTCATACTACAGAGGAAGGGGAAGAGGATTAAACCAAAAGAGAGTGAAGATCCATCGCGGGTCGTGGCCGGAGTAGCGAGTTGTCAATCTGCTTCCGGGCTCAATCCAAGGAGGCTTCCGGTACCAACGGCTGTCACCTCGAAGTCCTTTAAGTCCGTTCTCTAGGTTGTCTACTTCACCAACTACGGAGGAAAGCTTGGAGTTGAAGTCATCAATGGCCGAGGGCTTCGCCGGAGAGTTGAAAAGCTTCGGAGTAGTTGGCAACAGCCTCCCGACGAAGATGGAGGTGATGGAGCAGCTGGAGAAGTGAAATGGCGATTCCCGCGCACTCTCCGATCGCAGCAAATGACAGGCGTTTTCCTAAATCGTGGAGCAGAGCATTAAATACGGAGGCAGCAGAAGCAGTGCGCACGATCAGTGGCGCACGACCAGTAGTCGTGCGCACTGTCGGTCGATGATCGTGGGACTTTTCCAAATAGACCTGCAACCTGGACAAGAAGCATCAGCATATATGCGCCCGAGGAGTGGCGCACGACCAGTGGTCGTGCGCACTAAGGCCAGTGCTCGTGCGATTACCTAGATAGGTGATGGGCCCGCGAACAGACTCTTACTGTGGTTGGTTCGGTGAGTCGATCGCCGCGGGCTTGCTCGGGTAGGCAAGTGCACCTATCGCAAGTAGTACTCGATATTCGGGGGAATACCGAGGTCGTATTGTTCTCGGGGTCGCGTTGACTATTCTTACTCCTCCGGGAGGACTATTATTTTACTGAAAATAAGGTGGATTTTTTTACTTAATAAAAGGCAAAAAAGCAAAGGAGCGAAAAAACGATTTAGAGAATATTCGATGAAGGGTTAACGCTCGGCATCGAATCGGATTAAGACAAACAATTTTTAATAATAAAAAGACTTGGTTTTCAAATTAATAATAAGGCAACTTGGCCGTGGAGGTTCCACAAATGTGAGCTCACCTAGCTATAGGGATATCGCTCACCTAAACGTTAAGACTATTCGACCGAACGTTAGTCCGACGAAGGATTCCTCTTAACGCCCGCTTTACGCTAAGAACCCCGCTATTGGGTGGGGGACCCAATCCGGTAGAATTACGCTTGTCCTCTCTCGAGGGGGTGCACGCAACTCTATTTACCCAGGGGTGATCGGTCCATATGCACGGCCTCTCGGCTAGCTAGCATATGGACTACGGAAATAGGGCCCACACATCGATTATGTGGTCCTACGCGTCGTAAACCCGGGGTAAACCCTAAGTGCTTAAATTAAAATGAAAATAAAGAGCTTCAATTATTATAAATCATTTTAAATGTCCCAATGCTCTTCGATGCCGAGGCTAATAGCGATTAGCCACACATCGGTATGGGGACGGCTTATAATTTAGTGAGGCGCGAGTTCGAAATTAAACACTAAACGTTTATAAGAAAGGGACAAAAGAAAAATAACAACATTTAGAAAACTAAAAAGATTAGCTAGAACAAGAACTCACGCACACTCCAAATTATAAATTAGAAAGGAACTAAGTTACACATAAAAAGAAAATTTGCATAATTTAAATTTGCGAGTCCCACTCAAACGAGTGGGGGCGGTAAATAAAGGCTGAAAATTGCAAGTCCTACTCAAACGAGTAGGACTGAAATGAAAGCGAGTCCTACTCAAATGAGTAGGAGAAAATAAATGCGATTACAGGGCTAAAAAGTCCGGCCATTAAACTCAAGTGAGTAGGCGGAAAAATAAAGAAAGAAAAATTGCAAGTCCTACTCAAATGAGTAGGACTGAAAATGAAAACGATGCGCCATTTAACTCTTAACGAGTAGGCGGAAATAAATGCACACGAACACACACACTCCAAATGAAATTCAAGAAAGCAATAAAATTATACACCTACACTCACACACTCTACATAATTTGAATCAAAGCATTAAAAGGAAAGCATTAAAAGAAAGCATGAAAATTTAACACCTACACTCACACACTCTACAAAATTGAACAAAGCATAAAAATTATACACCTACACTCACACACTCTACATGAAAATTTAAGAAGAACAAAAGAAAGTTTATTCTCATACACTCACACACACTAATAACAAAGAAAAATTAAAGTTACCTAAAAATGAAAATAACAAGATTTCTACTCCTAAAACTTACCCAAAACACATAAAAAGAACAAACAAAAATAATATGAGCAAAAAGTTTTACAAAATAAAGTCAAAATCAAAGGTGCTCAAAAAATTAAAACTTTAACTTTTTCATGCTTAGGTTTTGCCAAAAATGAATAAAAAGAGAAAATTAAAATTTTAGAAGACAAAAGTTTTTCAAAACAAATTAAAAATCAAAGTTTTTGGAAAATAAAAATACCAACATTTTCATTCTTATGATGTTATGAAAGTGATAAAAAAGTGAAAAAGAGGATGAAAAGAACAAAAGAGGTTTTGCAATCCTAAAAAAAAACTAAGTAAAAAGAAAAGAACAAATTCACTTTTTAAAATCTCCTTTATAGAATCATAAGGATGAAATCAAAATCTAAGCATGAAAAACTAGTTAAAGGAAAAAGATAAGGAGAAAAAGGGGAAAACCTAACATTCCTAAGCATGAAAACAAGTAAAAAAAAACATGTAAAGTAAGCAAATTACACTCATACACACACACACACTTTTCATAAATGAAGAACAAGTGAAGAACAAAGATGAAACTAAGAATAAAAAGAAGAAAGAAAGTGGGCACAAGTTTCATTCCAAAGCTAAGTAAGAAGAGAAAATCTATCATTTTATTGAATTTTAGGAACTATTACAAGCTATTACAAGGGTTAAAGCTAAGACAAAACAAGAAATGAAATAAAAAAGGGAGAAATCTCCTTACATAGCCTTGAAAATCACGGATGCAGCCCACAAAAATACACTAAATTGGCCCAAAAATCTGAACCCTTGGACCTTACAGAACTGGGCTATTTATAGGAAAAAATTTCTAAGTACACGCCCTCGGTCACGGGCGTGACATGGGGGCGTGACAGTACTATTCATGAAGGCGGCTGGCGATTGGACAGCAAAGTTGACTTCGGGCTGAGTTCGCAGCAGTCACGCCCCAGGTCACGGGCGTGACCTAGGGCGTGTCGGGGAGGTAGAACCGGGCGCGGGTTGCGTCAAATGTCCTCGGCAGCATCTTGTCGGGCCAGCTGGAAAGGTCACGCCCCATGTCACGGGCGTGACTATGGGCGTGACAGTCGGGGTCGACACTCGACGAATGTCGAGCGGAAAGTGTCGAGTCGAAATCGTTGAGCTGAAATTGGGTCACGCCCCAGGTCACGGGCGTGACACTGGGCGTGACAGTTGGTGTCGACACTCGACGAATGTCGAGTGGAATTCGTCGAGAGGAGCGGACACGGGCTTGGGTCACGCCCCGTGTCGGGTGACACGGGCGTGTCGCCAGGCGTGTCAAGCCCTTTTCTTCAGAAATTTTCCGATTTCACGGGAAATGCACAGGCACGGCTCGGTCACGGGCGTGACCCATGTGTCACGGGCGTGTACTTCCCAAAATTTGGCAGATTCTGGAATTTTTCTGCAAAATAAAATAAAACAAGTTAGGAGAAAATTTACAAGAATAGGAACATTTTATTGAACAAAAATAAGTAAAAACGACGAAAATAAATGAAAATGACTAAATTAATGTGCATAAAAATACGCATATTTACAGTTCATCAAATACCCCCATACTTAAGCTTTTGCTATTCCAGAGCAAAAGTTTGAGGTGAATCTATAAGGAATAAAAAAAAACTCTAAGTTTTGGCTATCACTTAATCAATTATAAGAGAGATCGAAATAAATATACGGGGTGTAAGAGTTAAGTCCTAAAATTATGTAGATGATTTAAATAGCGCAAAAGTTTTGGCCAAAAGACTTCTTGATGTAATCAAATAGAAGGCAACATTTGTAATGGTTAGATTAACGAAAATAGTTTGGAATTACAAGAATTCTAGCTTATACGAGTGCTATCGGAAATAATACAATTTACTAATTATGCTCTCAAAAAGATTTTTGAATTAATTCTAGAATCGTGTAATTGGCTAAGGGGGTAGTGTGGTTTATGAAGAGGGTTTTGATATTTGAGGTGAGGTAATTTTTTCTCGACCCTTCATTTTTTTTCTTTTGGATTTATTAGGAAAACGAAATCTTATTTTCCTAATATGATTTTTGTTTTTCAACTTCATAATAATAAAATTAACCCAATGTATATTTGTGGGAGTAATGAATTTTATCCTCTTACTCCCTATATAATCTTTTAAAATTATTGGGTGCCTATGTTTACGGAACGAAATCTTGTTCCCATTGACATAAGATCTTTTAAGGATAAAATTTTTCATGCCAAGTAGGTCATGAAAAGTGAGGGGAGAAAGGAAAACTAGATTGTAATCCTAAAAATTTTTGAGAGCAACCTTAATAATTTGTACGTCCCAATATTTTTCAGAAAGCTAAAAGTAAGTATAATTGAATTCTATAGTCGTTATTTCCTAACATAATATACGTGCTCCTATTAATGAAAAATTAGAAGTAGTGCCTAAAACGAGTCCGCTAGTTTTAACAAAGCATAAAGAATTCTTTAAAACTTAACCCCGGCTATTTAAATGTTTCAATCAATAATTAACAAACGGGTAGCAAACAGAGAATTAATAGTATTCACATATAAATAAACTCAGAACAGAATTTTTGGATAGCAGAAAAGTTAAGTATGGAATATTTGATTTATTTGTTGCAAAAATTTTTTTTTTATTTTTGATTTTTATAGTTTTTGTTATCATCATTTTTTTTTTTCATTTATTATCTTTTTTTTGTGTTTTTGTTTTTCTCAATTTTTTTTGTATTTTTTTGTATTATAAATCATTTCATAATATGTACAAAAATAAGGGAGAAAAAAAAAATGTTTGTACAAGAATGAGGAAGGGGGAGAGAGAAAAAAACAAAAAATATATACAAAGAGAAACAAAAAAAAATAAAATTTTTTTTTTGTTTTTTTCATAAAATTTTTGTTTTGTTTTTTTTCATTTAAAATTTTTTTTATTTCATTTTAAGATGTTTTTTAATTTTTTTGTTTTTTTTTTGTTATATGTATTTTTTTGTATTTTTTTTTTTTTTTTTTGAGATGCAGAAAAATTGAAGTGCAGAAAATAAAGCACGAAAATACCCCCATACTTAAGTCCAACATTGTCCCCAATGTTGTATCGTAAGTATGCGGAACAGAAATGAAAGACAATATGTACAACGAAAAGAAAGGGAAGGGGTAGAAGCTTCCCTGAAACGCGGAGGGGGAGGCCGATCAGAAACCCTGCGTTTATTAGAAAAAGCAGCAAAGATAATGAGGAAAGGGCGAAAAAGATAAGCGAGGTGTGCCTCCCAGGAGCGCTTTGTTTATAGTCGTGTAGCTTGACTTATTTGGCGGATTTATAAATCTAGTAGGGTTATGGTTTCGTAATGCTCGATCACTGGGTCGCCCGCGATGTATAACTTAAGCCGATGACCGTTTACTTTAAACGAACCTCTTTCCGGGTGGGAGACGAGTACGGTCCCATATGGAAAGACTTCTTCAACTAAGAAGGGACCGGACCATCTAGATTTTAGTTTACCTGGAAAAAGCTTAAGGCGTGAATTATAAAGAAGGACAAGATCGCCCGGAGAAAATATTTTTGGGGACTTTAAATGTCGATCGTGATATAACTTAGAGCGCTCCTTATAGAATTTATTGCTCTCGTAAGCGTTCGCACGCCATTCATCGAGCTCGTTTAGTTGCAGTTTTCTATTTTGAGCGGCTAAGTTGGAGTCGAGGTTTAAGAGTTTTAAAGCCCAAAGTGCGCGATGTTCTAATTCTACGGGTAAATGGCACGCTTTGCCGTAGACTAACCGGAACGGCGTACATCCGATAGCAGTTTTGTATGCCGTCCGGTACGCCCACAACGCATCGTCGAGTTTAACGGACCAATCTTTCCTATTTAGCGAAACGGTTTTTTCTAAAATTCGCTTAATCTCTCGATTTACTACCTCGACTTGGCCACTTGTTTGCGGGTGGTAGGGGGTGGCAAGCTTGTGCGTGACTCCGTATTTAGCTAACGTCTTAGCCATAAGAGCGTTACAGAAATGCGTTCCCCTATCACTAACAATTGCGCGAGGCGTGCCGAAGCGAGAAAATAATTTTTTAAGAAATGTAACGACGACTCGCGCATCGTTGGTGGGGAGAGCTTGCGCTTCCGCCCACCTCGATACGTAGTCGACCGCCACTAAAATATACATATTTTTGAAAGACGGAGGTAGGGGGCCAACAAAATCTATGCCCCACAAATCGAAGACTTCGCATTCTAAAAACATATTTTGGGGCATCTCGTCACGACGAGAGATGTTACCCGACCGCTGACAGCTATCGCATGCGCGCACAAAATTATGCGCGTCTTTGAAGAGAGTGGGCCAAAAGTAGCCCGCCTCTAGCGCCTTCCGAGCGGTCCGGTTGGCTTGATAATGCCCACCGGCTGGACCCTCGTGGCAGTGCTTAAGAATTTGCAAGCACTCCACACCCGCAACGCATCTTCGGACCGCTTGGTCCGCGCAGATACGAAAAAGAAATGGGTCCTCCCAAAAGAAATTTTTCAAGTCAGAAAAGAATTTCTTCTTTTGGTGACCGGAAAATTCTTTTGGAAGGACCCGCGCTACTAAAAAATTTGCAAAATCTGCGAACCAAGGCGAAGATGACGAAGATTTATTAATGGCAAGAAGGCGTTCCTCGGGGAATCTGTCATTTATTTCAGATTCGACGAGCGCTTCCGCACCCGGATTTTCTAAACGGGAGAGGTGGTCGGCCGCTAGATTTTCCGCTCCCCGCTTATCTCGGATCTCCAAATCAAACTCTTGTAGGAGGAGAATCCATCGAAGAAGGCGGGGCTTCGCATCATTTTTAGCTAATAAATATTTAAGCGCGGAGTGATCGGTAAAAACGATAACTTTAGATAGCGTTATATACGAGCGAAACTTATCGAAAGCGAAAACGACGGCTAAGAGTTCCTTTTCCGTCGTCGTGTAATTTACTTGTGTGGAAGTGAGCGTCTTGCTAGCGTAATAAATAGGATGAAAATGTTTTTCTACGCGTTGGCCAAGAACGGCACCTAAGGCAATATCACTAGCGTCGCACATTATTTCGAACGGAAGGGACCAATTAGGGGCCACTAAAATTGGTGAAGAGATAAGTTTTTGTTTTATCAAATTAAAGGCGGACTCGCATTCGCTACTAAAGATGAAGCGTGATTCCTTTTCCAAGAGGTGAGTTAGCGGCTTTGTTATTTTTGAAAAATCTTGAATAAAGCGTCGATAAAAGCTCGCATGGCCTAAGAAACTCCTAATAGATTTGACGTTTGTTGGATGCGGAAGTTTTTCTATAATTTCTATTTTGGCCTTATCCACCTCTATCCCCTTAGACGAAATCATATGGCCGAGGACCAAACCTCCTCGAACCATAAAGTTGCATTTTTCCCAATTTAAAACAAGGCTTGTGTCCTCGCACCGTTGAAGGACACGATCTAAATTGTTAAGGCAATCGGGAAAAGAGCGTCCGAAAACAGAGAAGTCATCCATAAAGACTTCCATAATGTCTTCTACTAGCTCGCCAAAGATCGCTAGCATACATCTTTGGAATGTAGCTGGCGCGTTGCAGAGTCCAAATGGCATTCTTCGATAGGCGAAGGTGCCAAACGGGCAAGTAAAAGTTGTTTTCTCTTGATCATCGGGGGAAATGGGGATTTGGAAAAACCCCGATAAACCATCAAGAAAACAATAATACGGATGACCGGATAAACGCTCTAAAATCTGGTCTAGAAATGGCAGAGGGAAATGGTCCTTGCGGGTGGCGTCGTTAAGTTTCCTATAGTCGATGCACACTCGCCAACCCGTAACAGTACGAGTTGGGACAAGCTCGTTATGCTCATTCGCCACTACGGTAAGACCGCCCTTCTTGGGCACGACATGCACGGGACTAACCCATGCACTGTCCGAAATAGGGTAGATAATCCCCGCATCTAACAACTTAATGATTTCGGCTTTAACGACGTCTTTCATGTTTGGGTTAAGACGACGCTGCGGCTGAATCGTTTTGCGGCAATTATCGTTTAGGAAAATCTTATGGGTGCAAAAGGAGGGGCTAATCCCCTTTAGGTCAGAGATTTGCCACGCAATTGCGTGGCGATGTTTAAATAAAACTTCCAATAAATCGGAAGTCTCCGAATCACTCAAGTCCGAAGAAATGATAACGGGGAGCGTATCACCTTTTCCCAAAAAAGCGTACTTGAGCGAGGCGGGTAAGGGTTTGAGGTCTAGGATGGGCGGTTCTTCTAGGGAGGTTTTAATTCCTATGTCTTTCTTACCAATTGGTTCGAAAGGCAAGTCTATAGACGTATCCTCATCGCAGTTAAAATTTTCGAGCGCATAAATATCGTCATTTAAAAATACGGACTCGAAAATGGGAGAAGAACGATCTCCGAAAATGGTATCTAAGGAATAGCAGAAATCGTCGCTCGATGACAAATTGTCCATCGAGGGATTAATAGAGAAAGTAACTTGGTCATCGCCTACTCGGAGGAGAAGGCTACCATTACTAACATCTATTAGTGCGCGGGAGGTGGCGAGAAAAGGGCGACCGAGTATTATTGGTACCTCGGCGTCCTCCTCGATATCTAAGATGACGAAGTCTACCGGGAAGGTAAACTTGTCGACTCGGACAAGGACGTCCTCCACTACCCCGATAGGGAACTTAACCGAGCGATCCGCTAATTGGATGCGCATATTCGTAGGACTAGGAGTACCCAAACCTAAACGCGAAAAGAGCGAGAACGACATCAGATTAATGCTAGCCCCTAAATCAGCTAAGGCGTACTTTACTAATATATCGCCAAAAAGGCACGGGATGGAAAACCGTCCCGGGTCGTTTTGTTTTGTGGGCAATTTATTAGTAAGGGCCGCCGAGCAGACAGCGTTGAGAGATACATGCGAAATATCCTCTAATTTGCGTTTATTAGAAAGTAGTTCTTTTAAAAATTTCGCATATTTGGGCATTTGCGAGATAGCCTCGCAAAAAGGAACATTAATGTGAATTTGTTTTAATAATAAAATAAATTTTTCATATTGCGCGTCCTTACGCTCGTTTTCTAACTTATGCGGATACGGAAGAGCCTTGTTTAAAATAATTTTTTCTTTTATAATAGGTAAAGGCGGCGTGAGCGAAGAAAGAGGAAGAGGGGTCGGAGGTGAAATATGTACCTGAGGGTCGGTCCGTTTTGGATCGACCACCTCCTTTCCGCTACGGAGGGTTATAGCGTTGGCGTTTTCCCGCGGATTGGGCTCCGTGTTTCCCGGCAGTGCCCCGAGCGCGCGCTCGGACATCATCCTCGCTAGCTGTCCAACCTGTTGTTCGAGTGTTTTTAGCGATCCGGTGATGTTCCGGATATTTGACTCGTTGGACGCAATATACTTCGAAAAATTTTCCTCCATCGGGGAGGGTTTCGGAAGAGGAGGGGGAGGAAGAAATCCGGGCGCATAAGAAATAGGGGGACGCTGAGCATTATTCGGGTTGCTCCACGAGAAGTTGGGGTGATTCCTCCAACCCGGATTATAGTGATTACTATAAGGGTTGTTGTTGGGGTTGAAGGGAGGACGACCCGAATTTCCCATGAAGTCCACGAACTCTTCAGCTACGCAGACGTTAGGGGGAATAAAACAAGGCGGAGTGGAGGAGGCAGCAGACATCTCCGCCACCTGCTTTGTTAACCTTTCAACTTGAAGGGTCAAGAGAGCAGTGGCATCCACTTCAAAAAGACCAGCCGCCGGCTTTGGCCGTCCCCGCGGGACGTTCCATTGATAGGCGTTCATAGCCATCTCTTCGAATAAAGCCTGGGCGGCCTCGGGGGTTTTGTTGTTAAGCGTACCCCCGGCAGCCGCGTCAATCATTTGACGCGTCTGAAAATTCAGCCCATTATAAAAAATTTGAACTTGCAACCACGTTGGCAGCGCGTGGTGCGGGCAACGGCGGAGGAATTCCTTAAATCGTTCCCAAGTATCGTATAGAGACTCAGGATCGTTCTGCACAAACGAAGAAATGTCCGCCCGCAACTTTGCAGTTTTGGCGGGCGGAAAGTACTTCGTTAGGAACCGTTCCGTCAACTCAGCCCACGTGGTGATACATCCTCGCGGGAGGGCATTCAACCACGCCTTGGCTTTGGACTTAAGGGAAAAAGGAAATAAGCGCAAACGAATGGCGTCATCAGTGACGCCATTGATCTTGAAGGTGTCGCATATCTCCAAGAAATTGGACAAGTGGACATTCGGGTCCTCATCCGGCAGTCCATCGAACTGCACGGCGTTTTGGACCATTTGAATGACACTTGACTTTATTTCAAAATTATTATTGGCCACCGCAGGGCGAACAATACTCGACCCAGAATCATCCAGGTTAGGCCGGGCGTAATAAGACATAGTACGCTCGGCCGCCGGGGGAAGGTTAGGGGCGGCCATAACTACAACAGTGGGTTCTCCGATAGATTCCTCGGGATCTAAAGAAGGATTTCGGCGATGAGATCGGATACGCGCAAGAGAGCGTTCGATCTCAGGGTCGAAGTCTAAATCTTCAGACTCTGAGGGTTGTCCTCGGGTCATACACCCAAACAAAAATAAAACAAAAATAAACTTTTTTTTGTTGCTTTTTAAAATAAAGTTTTTAGTTTTTTTTGTATTTTTAGAAAATAAGTAAAATTAATAGACTCCGGAATTCGAAATAGCAACTCGAAAAGAGAGCTCCCCGGCAACGGCGCCAAAAACTTGATGGGCCCGCGAACAGACTCTTACTGTGGTTGGTTCGGTGAGTCGATCGCCGCGGGCTTGCTCGGGTAGGCAAGTGCACCTATCGCAAGTAGTACTCGATATTCGGGGGAATACCGAGGTCGTATTGTTCTCGGGGTCGCGTTGACTATTCTTACTCCTCCGGGAGGACTATTATTTTACTGAAAATAAGGTGGATTTTTTTACTTAATAAAAGGCGAAAAAGCAAAGGAGCGAAAAAACGATTTAGAGAATATTCGATGAAGGGTTAACGCTCGGCATCGAATCGGATTAAGACTAAACAATTTTTAATAATAAAAAGACTTGGTTTTCAAATTAATAATAAGGCAACTTGGCCGTGGAGGTTCCACAAATGTGAGCTCACCTAGCTATAGGGATATCGCTCACCTAAACGTTAAGACTATTCGACCGAACGTTAGTCCGACGAAGGATTCCTCTTAACGCCCGCTTTACGCTAAGAACCCCGCTATTGGGTGGGGGACCCAATCCGGTAGAATTACGCTTGTCCTCTCTCGAGGGGGTGCACGCAACTCTATTTACCCAGGGGTGATCGGTCCATATGCACGGCCTCTCGGCTAGCTAGCATATGGACTACGGAAATAGGGCCCACACATCGATTATGTGGTCCTACGCGTCGTAAACCCGGGTAAACCCTAAGTGCTTAAATTAAAATGAAAATAAAGAGCTTCAATTATTATAAATCATTTTAAATGTCCCAATGCTCTTCGATGCCGAGGCTAATAGCGATTAGCCACACATCGGTATGGGGACGGCTTATAATTTAGTGAGGCGCGAGTTCGAAATTAAACACTAAACGTTTATAAGAAAGGGACAAAAGAAAAATAACAACATTTAGAAAACTAAAAAGATTAGCTAAACAAGAACTCACGCACACTCCAAATTATAAATTAAAAGGAACTAAGTTACACATAAAAGAAATTTGCATAATTTAAATTTGCGAGTCCCACTCAAACGAGTGGGGGCGGTAAATAAAGGCTGAAAATTGCAAGTCCTACTCAAACGAGTAGGACTGAAATGAAAGCGAGTCCTACTCAAATGAGTAGGAGAAAATAAATGCGATTACAGGGCTAAAAAGTCCGGCCATTAAACTCAAGTGAGTAGGCGGAAAAATAAAGAAAGAAAATTGCAAGTCCTACTCAAACGAGTAGGACTGAAAATGAAAACGATGCGCCATTTAACTCTTAACGAGTAGGCGGAAATAAATGCACACGAACACACACACTCCAAATGAAATTCAAGAAAGCAATAAAATTATACACCTACACTCACACACTCTACATAATTTGAATCAAAGCATTAAAAGAAAGCATGAAAATTTAACACCTACACTCACACACTCTACAAAATTGAACAAAGCATAAAAATTATACACCTACACTCACACACTCTACATGAAAATTTAAGAAGAACAAAAGAAAGTTTATTCTCATACACTCACACACACTAATAACAAAGAAAAATTAAAGTTACCTAAAAATGAAAATAACAAGATTTCTACTCCTAAACTTACCCAAAACACATAAAAAGAACAAACAAAAAATAATATGAGCAAAAAGTTTACAAAATAAAGTCAAAATCAAAGGTGCTCAAAAATTAAAACTTTAACTTTTTCATGCTTAGGTTTTGCCAAAAATGAATAAAAAGAGAAAATTAAAATTTTAGAAGACAAAAGTTTTTCAAAACAAATTAAAAATCAAAGTTTTTGGAAAATAAAAATACCAACATTTTCATTCTTATGATGTTATGAAAGTGATAAAAAAGTGAAAAAGAGGATGAAAAGAACAAAAGAGGTTTTGCAATCCTAAAAAAAAACTAAGTAAAAAAAAGAACAAAATTCACTTTTTAAAATCTCCTTTATAGAATCATAAGGATGAAATCAAAATCTAAGCATGAAAACTAGTTAAAGGAAAAAGATAAGGAGAAAAAGGGGAAAACCTAACATTCCTAAGCATGAAAACAAGTAAAAAAAACATGTAAAGTAAGCAAATTACACTCATACACACACACACACTTTTCATAAATGAAGAACAAGTGAAGAACAAAGATGAAACTAAGAATAAAAAGAAGAAAGAAAGTGGGCACAAGTTTCATTCCAAAGCTAAGTAAGAAGAGAAAATCTAACATTTTATTGAATTTTAGGAACTATTACAAGCTATTACAAGGGTTAAAGCTAAGACAAAACAAGAAATGAAATAAAAAAGGGAGAAATCTCCTTACATAGCCTTGAAAATCACGGATGCAGCCCACAAAAAGACACTAAATTGGCCCAAAAATCTGAACCCTTGGACCTTACAGAACTGGGCTATTTATAGGAAAAAATTTCTAAGTACACGCCCTCGGTCACGGGCGTGACATGGGGGTGTGACAGTACTATTCATGAAGGCGGCTGGCGATTGGACAGCAAAGTTGACTTCGGGCTGAGTTCGCAGCAGTCACGCCCAGGTCACGGGCGTGACCTAGGGCGTGTCGGGGAGGTAGAACCGGGCGCGGGTTGCGTCAAATGTCCTCGGCAGCATCTTGTCGGGCCAGCTGGAAAGGTCACGCCCCATGTCACGGGCGTGACTATGGGCGTGACAGTCGGGGTCGACACTCGACGAATGTCGAGCGGAAAGTGTCGAGTCGAAATCGTTGAGCTGAAATTGGGTCACGCCCCAGGTCACGGGCGTGACACTGGGCGTGACAGTTGGTGTCGACACTCGACGATGTCGAGTGGAATTCGTCGAGAGGAGCGGACACGGGCTTGGGTCACGCCCCGTGTCGGCTGACACGGGCGTGTCGCCAGGCGTGTCAAGCCTTTTCTTCAGAAATTTTCCGATTTCACGGGAAATGCACAGGCACGGCTCGGTCACGGGCGTGACCCATGTGTCACGGGCGTGTACTTCCCAAAATTTGGCAGATTCTGGAATTTTTCTGCAAAATAAAATAAAACAAGTTAGGAGAAAATTTACAAGAATAGGAACATTTTATTGAACAAAAATAAGTAAAAACGACGAAAATAAATGAAAATGACTAAATTAATGTGCATAAAAATACGCATATTTACAGTTCATCAATAGGATTAGGAAAAAGATAGTGTTATGCGCACGATCGGTGGCACACGACCAGTGGTCGTGCGCAATAAGTCCAGTGGTCGTGCGCAGTACTCCTGCATCGTCGGTGTCTCCCGAGCGGTTCCGGAGCACGTACACGACCCCTGCACCACTAAAAGAGGCAGAAAGGCCACCAAAACGTGCACACCACATCCCCGAGATAGGGCTAAAGAATAACAAAAATATAGAAACACAGAAAGCACACATAAACGGGACTACAGTGCACTTAATCGTGAAATAGGTACATAATCACATATAAGCAATAAAGGCTCTGAAGTGTACTGCTAAGACGATAAAACTAGCCCAGATGAGTCCAAAATTCAGTGTAAAATGTGGACTCATCAATGCACACCGGGGCCAAAGGGCGCATCTATTGGGAGCTGGACGGAGTTGACTTCGTTTTGGTAGCAGCGGTTTTACCATTGGTTGAGTTCGATGTCATTTTGGGCATGGACTGGCTTGTAGAGCAGCGCGCCAGTATTGATTGCCTATCAAAGGTACTGACCCTAAGGATCAAAGGGAAGGCGGAAGTCAAATTTGAGGGCCTTTGCGGAGTGACCTTTTCCCTGATTTTGGCCATGCAGTTGATGCGGGCGGTTAACCAGGTTGGTGTAGCGCTTGTAGCATTATTAGAGGTTCGTCTCTCCCAATTGTCTATTGAGGAAGTGCCCATAGTGGCAGAGTTCAAGGATGTGTTTCCGGATGAACTTCCTGAGCTCCTCCTCGGCGGGAGATCGACCTCTCGATCGAGTTAGTGCCGGAGGCTAGGCCAGTGCCACGTCCTCCGTTTAGGATGGCACCAAAGGAGTTGGCTGAACTCAAGGTACAGTTACAGGAACTGTTGGAGCAAGGGTATATCAGACCCAGTTCTTCGTCGTGGAGCACGCCGGTATTGTTTGTAAAGAAGAAAGACGGTAGTATGCGGCTGTGCATAGACTACTGAGAGATGAATAAACTGACCGCTAAGAATAAGTATCTGATTCCTCGGATAGACGACTTGTTCGACCAGTTGGTGGGGTCGGTGGTGTACTCAAAATTGGACTTGAAGTCGGGCTATTATCAGTTGCGAATTCGGGACGAGGACATATCCAAGACCGCCTTTGGTACAAGGTATGGACACTTTGAGTTTACGGTGATGCCGTTCGGGCTGACGAACGCGCCATCTGTGTTCATGGATCATATGAATCGAGTATTTCATGAATACTTGGATTCTTTTGTGGTTGTCTTCATTGATGACATCTTGGTGTATTCCAAATCGGAAGTGGAGCATGAGACCCACTTGAGAGTGGTCTTGCAAGTGTTGAGGGAGAATCAGTTGTATGCAAAGTTCTCAAAGTGCGAGTTCTGGTTAGCGAAGGCGACATTTTTGGGCCACGTGATTAGTGGGGATGGGGTGTCAGTGGATCCAACAAAAGTGGAAGCCATCAGAGATTGGCCAGTTTTGAGGATCGTGGAGGAAGTCCGAAGTTTTCTTGGACTAGTCGGGTATTATAGGAGATTCGTGGAGAATTTTTCGCGGATAGCTCTACCCCTCACCTCACTCACTCGTAAAGATCATAAGTTTGTGTGGACTCAAGAGTGCAGTCAAGCATTTGTAGCACTGAAGGAGAGACTGATGATGGCTCCAATCCTAAGTCTACCATAAGGGACCGAGGGATTTCAGATCTTCAGTGACGCATCGGGATGCGGTTTGGGTTGCATTTTGGTGCAACATGGCAAGGTGATAGCTTTTGGGTCTAGACAGCTGAAGCCTCATGAGAGGAATTACCCCATCCATGACTTGGAGTTGGCGGCGGTAATTTTTGCGTTGAAAATATTGCGACATTACGTGTATGGTGCAAAGGTGGAGATCTTCACGGATCATAAAAGCCTGAAGTATCTCTTGGATCAAAAGGACTTGAACATGCGGCAATGCAGGCGGGTTGAGTTTCTTGGAGACTGTGAGGTGGCGATTCAGTATACGCCAGGTAGAGCCAATGTGGTGGCGGATGACTTGAGTATAAAGTACTCGGGGCAAGGGAATTGGATCGAAGCTCATGATGAGCGGTTGGTATGGGAATGGGAGTCCCTTGGTGTAACGCCCCCATCTGTCGCATGCCATATAACTGAAGGTCCAGCTGGAACCCGACGCCATATACCATAGACAGTCGGAAGGGATACTAAATGAATAATCAAACCAACCAATTAAGACTGAAAGGGGAAACTAGATCTGATATACTCTAAAGGGGGGGTGAATAGAGTATATGGTGCTTTTTAAAATACAAAGAAAAACTTTTGCAAAGCTTTACAACAGTTGTTGTAATGAGTGTAAGCAGGGAAGCAGAAATAAAACTAAGCTATGCAGAAATTAAGCACAAGAAAATCTAGGCCAGAAACAAAAAAAAACATGCAAAACCAGATGACACAAGGAAATATAGTGGTTCCCCAACTTGGGTACATCCACTCTTCTACCACCCTAGGTAGGAATCCACTGCAGGATGAGTTGATCAGGTGTCCTGGGCACCTATGAGATTTTGATAAGGTGCTCAAAAACCAAAACAGATTTTTTGATCAGGTGTCTTGCCACCAATGAGCTTTTGACAAGGTGCTCAAAAACCAGATTCAAACTTTTGAAGGGAGTTTGAAAAACCCTTTACAGAATGGGGGTGAGAGAGTGATGGGAGTCTTCTCTTTCTCAAGCAACTGAGAAGACTATGTGGATTCAGTGATGTTGTCAAAGCTCCCCCTGAGTCCTTGAAATCTTCAGGAAGATGAGCTTTGCTGAGGGTGATAGGCCTTCAAAGATAGATCTCCAGCAAGAGATGATTTCAGCAAGCTGAAATGTTGAGTGTCTGGAGTCTTGAGATGATGTTGGCCTTGAACACTTGAGAGCTGAAGAGATCTGAAGAATGCTTGAATGCTTGATCTCTTCTTGATGAGTGTTCTTCAGGATTCTTGTTGACAGAAGATTGAGAGAGTCTCTGTGTATTGAGTTGTGTGTGTTCTACTTGTCAATCTCTGTATTCTTTTCTTATTTCTTGTCTCTCTCTATGTCTGATTCAAAAACATTCTATCTTTTATTCTCTGAGTCTGAATAGAAAATTGCTCTGTCAAAGATAGCCGTTGGTCTGAATTAATTACAGCCTTAATTGCATAAAATGTTCTGAAGGAAAGTCCACTGATTTGTTCCTTGAAAAATTCCTTGAAACTTGCTCCAGAAGTAAATGAAAATGGCTGGCAGATCTTCTGAATTAAATGCAGAATAACTTCTATCTGATTTGAATTTGAATTCTGAAAGATAACTGAAATTGTCGAACTGAGCTCTGCTATCGTCGAGCTGAGCTCAGCGAACTGGAAAAAGCAAGCAGCAAAGAAATCGTCGATCTGAGCTCAAAGATAAGGATCCAGTGCAGAGCCAAAATCGTCAACCTGAGCTCAGCGATCGTCGAATGGAGTTCGACGATATTGAGAAGTTGAGCTCAGCGATCGTCGAATGGAGTTCGACGATCTGCAGAAGTTGAGCTAGACGATCGTCGACCGGAGTTCGACGAAACGTCGTGCTGAGCTCGACGATTTGGACTTAGTCTCCAGAAAAATTTGGGGTTTCAGAGCAGCTTCCAAACCTAGACTCCTAATCCCTTAGACTCAATTCTAATTGACCTATAATCTATACAGAAGGTCAAAACATAAATTCCTAGAGACATAGTGATCCTGACCCAAATTAGTAATAGGGTGTTCCAACAATCTCCCCCTATTTGGGTTAGGAAAACTATTTACAGACTTTGAAAATCAAACAATCATCATACAATCAGAAAAACATAAAATCAACAAAAGCAAGACACAGAGCAGAACCATCACAGAGATATATAAAAGCATGATGTCCAGAAGGCAGTCAGAGAAACCAAGAATTATCACCTTACAGAGTTATTCCTTTTCTTTGCCTTTTACCATTTTAATTTCTCTGTTAGGATCTAAAGCTTGTTGTTTGGATCTGGTATCATCAGCTGCACCCAAATAGATTTGCTTTGATGTCCTGGGAACCACTGCAGCTGGATGCAATTCCATGTACCTGTCTGCATCAAAAAATTTGCTTGAAGCATATCTCTCTAATTCCTTTTGCCTTTGCTCTGACATGGTAGAGATATTGGAAGTGTCTAGCCCTTGTTCTTTTGCTTTCTTTATCTGATCCAAAGCAGCCAACTCTTTCATTCTTGCAGTCCAAGCCATAGGATTCTTCTCAGGGTCCTCAAATGGAACAGGTGGCTCATACATGTTGGAAGAAGTATCTTGAGGAGTCCTGGCAGTCACAGTATCTTTGAGCTTATAGGGGAAAGGACCAGAAGATGTATCAGCAGAGACATGTCCTCCCATAGAGTAAGGATGCTGCCGGGAGTGTCCTTTGGAGTAAACCTGAGTTTCTCTTTGGTTTCCCCTATATCCTCCCCTTCTAGAGTAAGAGCCTCTAGACTGGCTTTCCCTTTGATATGTTCTAGCATGAGGTTGGTAGGGAGCCTGGCTTCTAGCAGGGCCTGATCTTGCAGAGCTGCCACCTGCACCTGCATCAGGTGGAGGTGGTTGAGGAGGATGAGGGTGCTTGAACTGAGTGGAATCTTTTTCATACTTCCTCTTCTTTTTCATAGCCTTTAACTGGTTCTTAGAGAATTGCATCCAATGCTCAGAGATTGGGCAGTTGTGCAGAATATAGTAGGGAACATCATTGTCATCTCTGACTTTGGCAGGAGGAACCCTCTTCAATGCCTTACTTCTTGCTTTTCTTTTCTTTGCAATTGTGGCAGATGAGTCATCGGAAGCAGTGTTATAATCCTCAGATTCAGAACTTTGTGCATCATACAAAGCATCAATCTTCTTCATCAGATCTTCTTTCAGTTTAACAGCAGCTGATGGGGCAACAGATATAGAAGCAGGAGGAGTAACAGAAGCAGCAGATGTAACATCAGATACTGGAGCAGCAGTAGAGGTAATAGTGATGATTTCAGGAATGAGGGCAGCAGCAGCTTCAGAAACAACAATTTCTACAGCAGGCTCAAAAGCAACAGCCTCTGTCATCAAAAGATCCTGGGATGAGGGTATATCAGAAACATTCTCTTCAGCAGCAGATATAACTCCAGAGGCAGATACAGCCTTGTCTTCAGCAGCAGCAGCAGCAACATCATCAAAAGCAGTAGTTACTGACAGAATAAAATCAGAAATGATTTTGGGGTCACAACAAGAGAAGGGCACTAGAGCTTTGGACAGATCTTCAGAGAGCTGGCCAGCAAGAGCCTTTGGGGGCTGGACAGCATATGGCTCTGGGAGGCAGCAGAAGTAAGCAGTATCAAAAGTAGATAGCAAAGACCTTAGGTCTATTGCTAGTACTGGTGTAGCAGCAGCAGTAGCAGAAGCAGAAACAGCAGGAGGAGCAGCAGCAGCAACAGCAGCATGAAGGCTGGCTTCATAGGGCATCTCCCCCTGCCTGGATGCAGATACCTGTGCATCAAGGCACACTGCTGGTGGTGCTGCTAGAGGAGTAAGGAAAGAGGAAAGCCTGGCAGAGAGAGCTGCCACTGATTGTTGTAGAGGAGCTAAAGAGGCCTCCATGAGAAGAGAGAGCCTAGGTGCAAGGAGCTCATACAACTGATCAGCAAGGGCTGGGAGATCTACATGCTCAATGAGAGGAGCTGAGGTAGAGGGTATTGGGTTGGCTGAGGAAGCTGGAGGTGGAGGGCTGGATGGTGTAGGGATAGAGGGCTGAGGTGTGGGAATTGTGGAGATGGAGGACAAGGGTATAGAGATTGATGGAGTGAAGGATGGTTGGTCAAGGATATGGTGGAGGAGATCTTGGAAGGATGTTGAGGTGGAGGGGAAGTTTGGAGGAGAAGAGGGGGAATCATCCATGTAGGATTCATCCAGAAGTGTGAAGGATGGTATGGATGGGGATGAGGTGACATCTGGAGGAGGATAAGAGAATAAGGGATGGAAGTGGTCTGCTGGTGGGGATGAAGTAGTTGCTGGGGATGGAATTGAGGTTGGAGAAGGGCTGGAGATTGTAATGGGGGATGAGGCTGGAATGGTGGATGGAATTGGTAGGTTTGGGCTTGGAGGAGGAGAAGCAGCAGCACTAGCAGCAGGCAGGTCTTCTGCAGGGGCAGAGACCTGGGGTGGAGTGACTCTTAGAGTCCTGGTGCCTGAAGGGGCAGAAGAAGAGGGCCTGCTGGGCTTGGAGATATGCCTGTCCCATTTCCCAAAAAGGGCACAGGTGAGTCTCTTGGAGGCATTGATGTGCACTCCAAAGGAGACTAGCAGAGAAGGGCACTTGGCCTGGAGGAAGACTCCCAGTATTCTTCCAAAGTTCACAAATGTTTTGTTTATCTTTTTCTTCAGCAGATCAAAAAATACTTCTCCCCAGTTCAAGCTTTTTATGTCCACCAGAGCTCCCATGAGGCAGAGCTGATATCTGGAGATGGTGTCATGAGCAGAATGTTTGGCCAAGAGAACCTTGCCTACTACATCAGCCAGAAACCTGTATTCCACTGACAGGTTCCTTTTAAACAGCTTGCTAGGGTTCCCCTCAGGATGACCCATCCTGGCAAGAATATCAGAGAATTCATCTCCAGAGAGTTCAGCAGAATCTTCACCATTCCTTAAACCAAAAACCTCTGTCAATACTGTTGGGGTCAGAGGTACCTGGGTCCCACCAATAGAGCCAACTATGGTATTGTTGTCAAGGTTGTGGGCAGTGTATACCCATTCTTTGATTTCATCAGATGCAAGTTTGATTTTGGTTGTCATCAGGGCAGATAGTTGCTGATCTTTGAATAAATTGAGAATATCCTGGAAGATTTGATCGGTTGTGTTGAAGGAGTCGAGATCGATGTCAAAGCCTGCATCAAATTTCATTGCAGCGAGCACAGCAACTGAAACGGCCATGGTACCTGCAAAAAAAAAATCAACAGACAAAACGACCAAGTGTATAACTGCTTGGAGGGAAGAAAAGTTTGCAGAGAAATTGAAAGCGCAAGAGAGAACGACGACGAAAAAAGAGTTTTATATTAGGGTTCGACGCAGAAAAGGAAAGATCGTTGAACTCAGTTCGACGATCGAGGCTTCTAAAGGAATCTGAAGAGACTCCAAGATCGTCGATCTCCGTTCGACGATCTGGAAAGGCGTCGAGCTCCGTTCGACGATCGTTCAGTGAACAGAATCGTCGAGCGCCGTTCGACGATCGTTGACCAGAAGAGATAGTTCATACTATCTGAGGAGCGCTGAACTCAGTTCGACGATTCAGGAGATCGTCGAACTCCGTTCGACGATCTTTGGGGAAATCGTCGAGCGCAGTTCAGAGATCAGAAAATCCTAGACACTAAGGAAAATCAGAATTTTGCCTAGTCTTGGTCAATTTTTAGCTTTCAAAATCTTGAGTATTATTTGAGACTTCCTCCATCTAACATTCCTAACTGATTTAGGAAGAAGGTGTGTTTCTTTTCATTCAAGGGCTTGGTGAAAATATCTCCCCTTTGTAAATCAGTTGGGATATATTGCAGTTCAATTTTATTCTTTTCAACATTATCCCTTAAGAAGTGATGCCTAATCTCTATATGTTTTGTCCTACTATGGAGGACTGGATTTTGAGCTATGGAGATAGCACTTGTATTGTCACAAAAGATTTTTGACTTCTCTAGGTTGTAACCATAGTCTAGGAGTTGATTTTGAATCCACAATATTTGTGAACAACAACTGCCTGCAGCCATATATTCAGCTTCAGCAGTTGAAGTTGACACAGATGTTTGTTTCTTGCAAAACCAAGAGACAAGTCTATCACCAAGGAACTGACAAGTTCCACTGGTGCTTTTCCTGTCAATTCTGCATCCAGCATAATCAGCATCAGAGAATCCAGTTAACTCAAATGCTGAATCTTTTGGATACCAGAGACCTAGATTTGGACAACTTTTAACATACCTAAGAATCCTCTTTACTAATGTGAGGTGTGACTCTCTAGGGCTTACTTGGAACCTAGCACAAATGCATGTAGCAAACATTATATCTGGCCTACTAGCTGTAAGATACAGTAAAGAGCCAATCATTGCTCTATATGTTGTCTGATCAACAGGTTTCCCATGTTCATCAGCATCCAATACAGCATTGGTAGGCATGGGTGTTTTCATACAGGATGCCTCAGACATGCCAAATTTCTTAACCAGCTCATGAGCATATTTGGTTTGAGAAATAAAGATGCCTTCAGCATGTTGTTTGACTTGCAATCCTAGGAAGAAGGATAGCTCACCCATGCTACTCATCTCAAATTTAGAATGCATTAGGGTAGAAAACCTTCTGCACAATTTTGAGTCAGTAGAGCCAAAAATGATATCGTCTACATAAATTTGTACTAGTTGGGTATGAGACTTATGGGTTCTAATAAAAAGAGTTTGGTCTACTCTACCCCTTATAAAACCATTTTCCAAAAGAAAGCATGCTAGGGTCTCATACCATGCTCTAGGAGCTTGCTTGAGACCATATAATGCTTTATTCAATCTGAAAACAAAATCAGGATGAGTTGGAGAGATAAAACCTGGAGGTTGTCTGACATAGACTTCCTCTTTGATGTCTCTATTTAAGAAGGCACTCTTGACATCCATCTGATAAACCTTGAAGCCTTTGTGAGATGCATAAGCTAGAAAAATCCTGATGGCTTCCAATCTTGCAACAGGTGCAAAGGTCTGGTCGTAGTCAATTCCTTCTTCTTGAGAATATCCTTGGGCAACTAGCCTTGCCTTGTTCCTTATTATTACTCCTTGATCATCCAGTTTGTTCCTGAATACCCATTTTGTTCCAACAATGGAATGATCCTTAGGCTTGGGCACTAGTTCCCATACTTTGTTCCGCTCAAATTGATGCAACTCCTCTTGCATTGCAATGATCCAGTGTGGATCTTGCTCTGCATCTTGAATGGACTGAGGTTCAATTTGAGAAAGGAAGCAGGTGTGCAACAGGTTTTGGTTGACCTGATTTCTGGTTTGCACACCAGCTGAGAGTTCTCCAATTATTTGGGTAATTGGATGGTCTCTTGATGTTACTAAATCAACAGGGGGTGTTGATTGTTCACAAACCTGTGTTGTTGTTTCCTCTTGTGGTACAACAACTGGCTCTTCAAATGGAGCTTCAATGTGTTGAGCATTGCTTTCATCTTCACTGCTTTCTTCTTCTTGAGCAACCTGTAGCTTGTTCATATCTTCAACTAGAGAGTGTTCCTGCAAAGGTTCTATGGTAGAAGAAATCTTCTCCTTGAAAGACATGTTAGTTTCATCAAAAGAAACATGAACAGATTCCTCAATTTTCAATGATGATTTATTATATACCCTATAGGCCTTGCTGATCATGGAGTATCCCAGAAACACTCCTTCATCAGCTTTAGCTTGAAATTTTGCTAGATGTTTCTTATCATTATTGTGAATATAGCAAATGCAACCAAAAATTTTGAAATAGTCAACTTTAGGTTTCTTCCCTTTGAGTAATTCATAGGGAGTCTTTCCCTTCAGTTTATGTATCAGACTCCTGTTCAGCACATAGTTGGAGGTGTTCACTGCCTCTGCCCAAAAGGATAGAGGTAGATGAGCATCTGACAACAATGTAGTGGCAGATTCAATAAGGGTTCTATTTTTCCTTTCAGCTACCCCATTTTGTTGAGGAGTTCTAGGAGCTGAGAAAGTATGCCTGATCCCTTCACTCTGGCAGAACTCTTGCATAAGAAGAGAATCAAACTCTGTCCCATGATCACTTCTGATCAGGGCAATGTGAGTATTGAACTCAATCTTTACACATTTGAGAAACTCTGTCAGACATTTAAAGTTATCAGACTTCTTCCTTAGAAAGAACACCCAAGTGAATCTAGAGAAGTCATCTACAATCACTAAAGTGTAGGATTTCCCTCCTAGGCTTTGTACTGTGATGGGTCCAAATAGATCCATGTGTAACAGATACAATATCCTAGGTGAATCACTCTTATTAAGTGACTTAAAACTGTTTTTAGTTTGCTTGCCTAATTGACAGGCCTTACAGAGTCCTTCCTTCTTGTAGGGGCCAGAAGGTAGTCCTCTAACAAGGTTGTCCTTGGATAGCCTAGCAATAGTTCTAAGGTTTAGGTGTCCTAGTCTCTTATGCCATAAAACATTTGGTCTACAAACTGAATTGAATAAACAGATATCTATAGAAGTTGAAAGAAAATCTACTAGGTAGATGTTACCTTTCCTTTTACCTGTCAACACAATTGTGTTGTCTTCTGACTTGATTTTGCATGAGGTTTTGCTGAATGTCACCTGGTAGCCTTCATCACATAGCTGACTGATGCTGATTAGGTTGTGCTTCAGTCCTTCCACATATGCTACTTTCTTGAAGGTTACAGAACCAATCTGGACTGCACCATATCCTTTAGTTTGTCCAAAGTTGGAGTCACCAAAGATAACTTTGGGTCCAAGCTTGGCTCTAAAGGAATTGAGGTTGTCCTTGTTCCCTGTCATGTGCTTTGAGCATCCACTATCCAAATACCATTGCTGGTTAGATGTTGGATAGGTCTTCACCTGCACATAAAACAATTTACTTATTTTTGACCCAGTTTACCTTGGGCCTAGGTTGATAACCTTTAAATTCAGAAATGAAAGACATCCCTGGCTGACTCTTATATCCTTCAGGATGATATCTCCTTGGAGGTAAAATCCATTCAGTATAAGGGTTAAATGTTTGGGATGAAGAACCCTCAGGATTCAATTTTGACTTGCCTTTGAAAAAATTTCCAGAGCTCTGACCTCTGTTCGACGATCTTGGAGCTGAGTTCGACGATCTTGGGTCAGATCGTCGAGCTCCGTTCGACGGTCGACTATGGCTGAGGTCAGGCATATGGGATCGTCGACCAGCGTTCGACGATCTTGGCTGAGATCGTCGACCAGCGTTCGACGATTTGTCCTGAGATCATCGAGCTGCGTTCGGCGATCGTCGATCTTCATTCGGCGATCGTCGATCTCTGTTCGACGATTTGAACTGGACTTTAGTTTTCTGAGGCAGATCAGAATTTTTCCTGGCAACCTCTACAACTCCCTTTCCCTTGTCAGAAATGAACTTGATAGGGGTTGTTAGAACAATAGGTTGGCTGGATGAGGCACCCAAGCCCAGTGTACTGTTGAATCTTGAGTTCACTGTGCTTGTGATGTCCATCAGCTTGATGCTTCTCCCATTGAGAGATTCTTCAAGCTTCTTGGCCTCAGAGAGTTCACTCTTCAGTGAAGCTATCTGTTCCCTATGGTTCTCCAACTCCTGAGAGAGTTTGAGGTTCTCTGATTTTAAACCACTTTGTTCAGATAATTGATTTCTGAGAGAGATGATCTCTTTCTCAGACTTTAGTAGGTCTAAACAGAGTGCTTTAAATTCAAGTTTAAAATCTTCTGAAGTAAAATCAAAAGAGCTGATTACCTGATCTTCTTCAGGTTGAGTCTCTGAGTCTGACTCTGACTCCTCTTCCTCTGAGTTGTGTTGTGAGGCATTGATTGCCATCATGCAGAACTCCTTTTCCTCTGCATCATCCTCATCATCACTTGAGCTGGAAGAGGCTTCTGACTCCTCTTCAGTCTCACTCCAGGATTCAGCAACAAATCCTTTCCTTGTGTGCTTATTTCTGCTGGAGGAAGGTTTGCTATTTCCATTCCTTTTGGAGTCCTTCTCCTTTCTTCTTTCTTTTCTGTCCCTTCTGTCCTTGTTCTTGTTTTCTGGACAGTCAGGAACCATATGCCCTGGTTTCCTGCAACCAAAGCAAATAATGTCTTTGCTATTGCCAATGGACTTGTCATACCTTGGCTTGTCTTGCTCCTTGTATGATCTTCTTCTGAAGTCCTTTCTGGCCATCTTATAGAATCTTTTGGCCAGCAAGCTGAGAAGTTCATCATTGGCTGTTCCTTTTTCTTCAGGCAAATCCTCAGTTGCCTTGAATGCTATAGTCTTCTCCCTTTTTGTGGCTGGAGAAGCAGCCTTCTGTTCTTCTTCTCTGTTCTTGATGAGTAGCTCATAAGATTTGAGCTTACCCAACAAGGCTTCAGTGGTGATCTCATTCAGGCTTCTGGCATCTTTAATTGGCCAGATTCTTGAATCCCAAGTGCTGGGGAAGCACATTAGGATCTTGTCATTAAGTTCTGTTAGTGAGATCTCTTTGTCTAATGTCCTCAGTTCACTGACAATTAGACTCAGTCTGTTGTACATGTCTCCCACTGATTCAGTTTCTCCCTTCTTGAAGTTCTCATATTGGGAGATGAGATGAGATCTTCTGTCCTTTCTCTCATCAGCTGAGCCAGAGACAATTTCTGAGAGCTTGTCCCAAATCTCCTTGGCTGAGTTGCATTCAGCTACTTTTTGAAAAATGTCATCTGACATTGTTTGAGCTAGAATGTTCATTGCCTTGGCATCAGCTACTTTCCACTTTTTAATGTCAGCATCTGTTCCTGATGGAGGTGGAACAGCATTTGTGCTTGTGCTCTCTGGAGGTCTTGGACACACTGTCAAAACAGAATTAAAAATATCTTCGTCAATAGAGTTCATGTATAGTCTAATCCTTGCTTTCCAAAGTGCAAACTTTGACAGATTGCACACTGGAGGTCTGGTGCTAGCATAATCTTTGTTCTGGGCCATGATTTGTGCAAGCTAAATCTAATAATAGAAAACAAAAGAAGGATCTAGTTTGGGATCTTGGGGTTCAGGTGTTAGCCTGTACAACCAATCAGGAATGGTATGTTTAACCAACCTCGCTTTGATACCAATTGAAAGGGGAAACTAGATCTGATATACTCTAAAGGGGGGGGGGTGAATAGAGTATATGGTGCTTTTTAAAATACAAAGAAAAACTTTTGCAAAGCTTTACAACAGTTGTTGTAATGAGTGTAAGCAGGGAAGCAGAAATAAAACTAAGCTATGCAGAAATTAAGCACAAGAAAATCTAGGCCAGAAACAAAAAGAAAACATGCAAAACCAGATGACACAAGGAAATATAGTGGTTCCCCAACTTGGGTACATCCACTCTTCTACCACCCTAGGTAGGAATCCACTGCAGGATGAGTTGATCAGGTGTCCTGGGCACCTATGAGCTTTTGATAAGGTGCTCAAAAACCAAAACAGATTTTTTGATCAGGTGTCTTGCCACCAATGAGCTTTTGACAAGGTGCTCAAAAACCAGATTCAAACTTTTGAAGGGAGTTTGAAAAACCCTTTACAGAATGGGGGTGAGAGAGTGATGGGAGTCTTCTCTTTCTCAAGCAACTGAGAAGACTATGTGGATTCAGTGATGTTGTCAAAGCTCCCCCTGAGTCCTTGAAATCTTCAGGAAGATGAGCTTTGCTGAGGGTGATAGGCCTTCAAAGATAGATCTCCAGCAAGAGATGATTTCAGCAAGCTGAAATGTTGAGTGTCTGGAGTCTTGAGATGATGTTGGCCTCGAACACTTGAGAGCTGAAGAGATCTGAAGAATGCTTGAAAGCTTGATCTCTTCTTGATGAGTGTTCTTCAGGATTCTTGTTGACAGAAGATTGAGAGAGTCTCTGTGTATTGAGTTGTGTGTGTTCTACTTGTCAATCTCTGTATTCTTTTCTTATTTCTTGTCTCTCTCTATGTCTGATTCAAAAACATTCTATCTTTTATTCTCTGAGTCTGAATAGAAAATTGCTCTGTCAAAGATAGCCGTTGGTCTGAATTAATTACAGCCTTAATTGCATAAAATGTTCTGAAGGAAAGTCCACTGATTTGTTCCTTGAAAAATTCCTTGAAACTTGCTCCAGAAGTAAATGAAAATGGCTGGCAGATCTTCTGAATTAAATGCAGAATAACTTCTATCTGATTTGAATTTGAATTCTGAAAGATAACTGAAATCGTCGAACTGAGCTCTGCTATCGTCGAGCTGAGCTCAGCGAACTGGAAAAAGCAAGCAGCAAAGAAATCGTCGATCTGAGCTCAAAGATAAGGATCCAGTGCAGAGCCAAAATCGTCGACCTGAGCTCAGCGATCGTCGAATGGCGTTCGACGATATTGAGAAGTTGAGCTCAGCGATCGTCGAATGGAGTTCGACGATCTGCAGAAGTTGAGCTAGACGATCGTCGACCGGAGTTCGACGAAACGTCGTGCTGAGCTCGACGATTTGGACTTAGTCTCCAGAAAAATTTGGGTCTTCAGAGCAGCTTCCAAACCTAGATTCCTAATCCCTTAGACTCAATTCTAATTGACCTATAATCTATACAGAAGGTCAAAACATAAATTCCTAGAGACATAGTGATCCTCACCCAAATTAGTAATAGGGTGTTCCAACAAAGACTACTCGTCCTAATCACAGAGCATTCTAGCAGAAGATTTTAAAGTTGAAAGAACCCAAAATTAAATCCATCAATATGAATGTCCACAGTTATAACAGCAGGAATGAAACCCCAAATACACAGAAACGGGTACATGGCCTTATGGCCTTACAAATGTTCACTTAAATAAGAGTGTTTTACATACATCGGCTCGCAGGCCGGCCACACATGAAAAATATAAAAACAGCTATTCTACGGCCTTCTAGGGCCAGCACAACAACAAGGGCTCCAGCCCGCTATTTGCCGCTCGGCTCCGCTACACCTGCAAGCACATACCACCGCACGGTGGCAAATAAAGCAACGGTCAGCTAAAAGCCGACCAAATTATAACGACCCCGCCCCTTACTCGGGACTGCGGTGCTCTTTCCCTGCATAACATTAGCCCAACAATATATATAGCGCAATTATAATTCGCCACAGATGTAGGCTCGCACGGCCATACACCCCGTGCACTCAGGGCACATTCATGGTGAGTCCTGACCCATCAGTGCACTCACCACCACCCCCAGGATGGCAACAACATGTGAGCATTTAGCCTTTCTGACCACCGTCTAAGGCTCCGTCTATGCCAACGGCCAGTCCCTGTCTTCGGGTCTCTCGCACCGAACCACATAGCCTAGGTCCAATTCCACTTGCCCGTTGCTCACGCCGCATCTCCAATTTAAGTCCTTTGCGCGGGCCAAGCTTCTCTCGGATCCCAAATTTTCCAAAGCAATTTCATAACCCAGTTATGATCAAGGCCGGTTCCCAGACCGCCAAGTTTGCAGAACACGTTTCCGCTCAGTTTTCCGGGTGCGCCTTGAAGATAACCTCCAAGGATCCCTGCTGCAATCTACCGCGTAGAAACCCGAAATTTCAAAGCACAGAGTCTTCTCCGGCAAAACCACATCAAATGCAACATCACCGATCCAGACAAAACACGTCCGGGTAGGCTTCACACACAATGCCTATGCCCGTACTTACGATTCCGGGCTCTATATGCAACACAAGGGGGACTATTCCCGTCAACCCCAAGGAACACCACGCACTCACCGCATACTCGCAGGAGCGGGATTCCCTATGCAGAAAGAAAGAGCTTCAAGCGCTCAAGTTGAGAATCATTACACTTGTAGTCCGTTTTGGCGCCATGGAAAAAACTACGCTGTTAGAACTCTTCGCAATGACCTTCCCTCCACGGATCCGCTCTCCGATTACGAAACGGTGCTCCGATGCTCCGCCGGCGGCCGGAAACCTCCTTCTTCTTCCTCTTCTCTCTCACTTTGGAAGGGGAGAACTTTGGAGAGAAAATGGGGAATTAACCTCCTATTCTCGGCCTAAATAGAGCAGGATTTCATCTGGGCCGTCTGATCTAAATTAAAGGAAACGAACGGCTCGGATCTTCACAAAATTCTCTAGACCTGGGTCGAACACGGCTTGGCACACGGCCGTGTCCCAGGCCTTGTGCCTCGATCCAGGCACGATCGTCGAACTGAGAGACGCACACGGGCCAAGACACGCCCGTGTCTGACCTGACACGCCCGTGTCGGGTTCCTCGATACGCCCGTGTTCGTGGGCGTGTCACGCATAACCGCCACGGCAACGGACACGACCCATCAGGACACGGGTAGGGACACGGGTTGGCATACGCCCGTGTCGGATGACACGCCCGTGTCATCCGGCCGTGTTTCTGGTCGTGTCCTTCTCGGGTTGAAAACGGCCAAAAATCACCAGCCAGACACGGCCTTGGACACGCCCGTGTCCTAGGCCATGTACCCCTACAGGAACCAAAAACCTCTTTTCACGACCGACTCGCACACAACTTTCGGGGCGTTACACCTTGGTTTGGAATGTGTGGCGAGAGGCGAGTCCAGCATGGCTCGGTTGAACTGGATTGAAATGCAGAACGACTTGTCCGATCGCATTCGGGAAGCGACTCGGTTGGATGTGGAGTTTCAACCATATGTGATGGAGGCTCAAAAAGGCGAGAGCAGCGCCTGGGAGATGACTGATGGGATTCTGAGGAAGGACGAAAGGGTTTGTATACCGCAGTTCGGCAAACTCCGTGAGGAGTTGATGTTTGAGGCTCACATCACAAAGTACTCCATTCACCCCGACAGTATAAAGATGTACTTGGATATGAAGAAATCCTTTTGGTGGCCGGGGCTGAAGCGTGATGTAGCTTTGTATGTGAATCATTACCAAACTTGCGCCTTGGTGAAGGCCGAATGTTAGAAGCCGAGCGGGTTCCTGAAGCCCCTTCCAATCCCTGAGTGGAAATTTGATGACATGTCCATGGATTTTGTACATGGTTTGCCTAGATCACAGCAGGGTAATGATGCTATTTGGGTGATCGTGGATCGCTTAACCAAGGTGGCCCACTTCATCCCAAATCGGAAGGAGGAGAGCATGGAGAAGCTGGTGGAGTTGTACGTTCGCAACATTGTGCGAATGCATGGGATTCCTAAGAGCATAGTCAGCGATCGAGATGGACGATTTACGTCCAAGGACTGGAGATTGGTTCAAAAGAGTTTGGCCACGAAGCTAAAGTTCAGTACGACGCTCCATCCTCAAACTGACGGGCAAACCGAAAGAACGAACCGTACTATGGAGTATATGCTGAGAATGTGCATTCTTGACTTCAGCAAGAAGTGGGAGGATCACCTCTTCATGGTGTAATTCGCGTACAATAATGGTTATCAAGCAAGTATAAAAATGGCGCCATACGAAGCTTTGTATGGGAGACAGTGTCGAACACCGACGTCTTGGACAGAGGCGGGAGACACCAAAATTTTGGGAAAGGAGGTGGTATTTGACGCTTGTTAGTTGGTATGGACCATTCAAGAGCATATGAAGGTGGCGCAAGACCGGCAAGCAAAATACTTTAATGCTGGTCAAAGGAAGTTGGGGTTTGCGGTAGGTGATTGGGTCTATTTGAAGATCAAGCCGTTCATAGGCGTCTCACGGATTCGCCGACTCAAGAAGTTGAGTCCAAGGTTTTTGGGGCCTTTTGAAGTTGTTGAACGGGTGGGAGAAGCAACCTATCGGTTGGCATTGTCCGTGGAGCTGAGTATATTGCACGACGTCTTCCATGTCTCCATCTTGAGGAAAACCTTGGTGGAGGCTAGTGTGGTGATCGAGCCGGCATCGTTGCCGATAGAGGAAGACTTGAGGACGCGAGTCCGTCCAATTGCTATAGAGGATTTGGATACTCGACAGTTGCGGAATAAAGAGGTTAAAGTCGTGAAAGTCCGATGGGACAACAGCGGTCGTGAGGAGCACTCTTGGGAGCGAGAACAAGCCATGCTAGAAGAGTATCCAGATCTCTTCAAATCAGGTACCATTTAAGTTGTGTTCCCTTTTGCTTTGTAATTTCGGGACGAAACACTTTTAAGGGGGAGAGAGTTGTAACGCCCCAAAATTTGTAGAGGGACGACCAGCGTTTCTGGCCAAGTTTGGGTCTTGGCTGAGAAGGAAAATTGGTTTCTGGTAGGGGGCACACGGCCTGGGACATGGGCGTGTCCCAGGGAATGTTAGGCGCCATTCGACGTTTTGGTCGGTAGGTCGACGATTTTAGAGTCGACGATCGTCGAGCAGAGAACACGGCCTGAGACACGGGCATGTCTCAGGGCGTGTCGAGCCCGTGTCGACGATCGGCCCGGGGAGTCGATGAATTTCGCTCGACGATGTGTCGAGACAAGGCACACGGCCTAGGATACGGGCGTGTCCAAGTTCGTGTCTGTCAGTCGACGAATTTTGCTCGACGATGTGTCGAGTCAAGGCACACGGCCTAGGACACGGGCGTGTCCAAGGTCGTGTCAGGCAGTCGACGAACTTTGCTCGATGAAGTGTCGAGTCAGTGAACACGGCCTGGAGCCCAGGCTTGTTGAGTTAGACACTGGCAAGGACACGAGCGTGTCCAGTACCCGTGTGAGTCTCGGGTTGTTTTTGGGGCCGTGTCGATGGAGGCACACGGCCGACCACACGACCGTGTAAGTTGGAATACGGGCGTGTCAGGTCGAACATGGGCGTGTTGGATGCCCGTGTGTTGTTCCAGGCACGTCAATTTTGACGGCGAATGGGGGACACGGCCCTAGACACGGGAGTGTCACAGGCCGTGTTCGGCCCAGTTTTAGCATTTCAGGCCCGAATCAAGGCCGTTCGTTTCTTTAATTTGGGATCCAACGGCTGGGGGTTGTTCCTGATGGGATATACACAGGATTGGACCCTTAGAAACCCTCATTTCTTTTGAGTGGTTCTCTTTCTAAAGTTCTGGAGAGAGGGGAGAGCAAGGAAGAAGGTGAAGTAGAGATCCGGCTGTTGGAGAGGTTTCGGTGCTCCAAATCGCGAGCCGAGTCTAGATCCGTGGAGGCTAGATCGTTGCGAAGGTTTTCATCCGGCTATTTTTCCATGGCTAGGAAAAGGAGTCGGAAGGTAACGACACTTCTCCTCTCGATTTTAGGATGCATGTTTTAGCATCTTTACTTTTCTAGTTTTTGGGCACCAAACACTCAAATGAGAGGGGTTTGGGTCTCCCAGGTTCAAGAGGAACCTCCGGGTCGATTGAGTCCATCCCCGGCATGTTTTTGAATTAGAGATCCGCTCTGTTAGTAGATTAGGCATGGTGTGTGAAGCCGTAGTCGCGACCGTTAGTCCGACTCGATGATGTTGCATACGAGCTTTAAGGATTCGTAGAGATCCGTTGCGGCATGATGTCGTTTGTGATGTGGTGATGTTTTCCCCTTTTTCCCGAGTAAGTACGTGTAGTCGGAACCGGACAAGGTTAGCTCCTTAATGGCGTTAGATGGTTTCCTTGGTGGACAAGGTTAGTTCCGCATGTGTGGTAGATGCTTTCCTTGGTGCGCGGGAACGTTGTAGTACAAATGAGGGACTAGGGTGGAATTGTCTTGGATTGTGATGTGCCAAGGCGTGGTTGTGTCTCCGTGGTTGGATGGCTATCCCGTGATGTACACATCATGTGTGGAGAGTGTCCCGGCGAGACTAGTCCCTTTCTGTGAGACTGACGAGAATGCCAAGCATGGGGGCAAGCCCGGGCAATGAGGCCATGAGCGGGTGGGGTCCAGCAAGGCTTCTTAGAATCAGTCAGTTGTGTTTGTTCGAATCCTGACATGAGGCGTCAGATCTTGCAGGCAAGCCCGGGTCTAAGACCTTGAGCGGGTGGGGCCTTAGCAAGAGTTACATGTGGCGGCTTGTGGGCCGTTGGGGGGAATTGTGTTTCCCTTTTTGTTTGTGGCTTTATGCCAATGGGGAAACGATGAGTACCCAATTTATGTGATGTTGTGCTAGATGCATACGCTATAGGGCACCTTGGGTGAAACCCGAGTGTTGCATTCATGTTGCATAGTAGGCCCTAATATTATATGCTCAACAGTAGAGAACATGTATGATGTTTGAGACATCCAAGCCTGTTCCTTTAGTTATTTTTCTTGCTTATGTATATTGCATACGAAGTGCTAACTTGCAGGTTAGAGGAGTACCCCGGGGTCCGTTAGGGGCGGCCGGGAGGAGATGTGTTTGTTATACAGTTTCAGGTCAGCCTTTGCTGACCCACATTACTAATAGTTTTTACAGGGCAAAGGTCGCAAGCAGGAGCTAGCTCGCCGGCCAGAAAGGCCTAAGCCTCATGAAGTGTTACCTTTTTCTGTAGCTTTATGTTTATGGCATTGTTTGTCTTATGTTCATTTTGACCGGCTTGCACGCCGAGGTAGACTAGGTGTGCTTATGCACTTTCAGGACTTATGTATTATTTGAGTTGGATTTACTCTTGTTGTAAGGCTTTAAGGCCATTTTGTTACTCTTGTAGGCGTGGATAACTTTTAGTCTTGTATGTTGTTTCTGCTGTGTTGTGTTTTGAGTTTTCAGATTGGGTAGCTATATCATTTTATAATACTGAAGCTGTGGCGTCTATATGTTGTGGGGCCCCGGCCGGACCCATATTATACGGCAATTATAGGGGAGGTTTTAAAAATTCAGAGAAAATAGTCAACATGTACATTGCATCTCTATAGGTCTACTCCAAATAAAAATTGCTTTGAACTAATTTGGGTGCTTGGTTTGACCAGAGCAGCCAATTTGGTGGGGTCTATACCTAGGGCTAGACAGATATTAAAATGGATTCCCACCCTTTATCTCTGGTCCACATGACTTGAAATTTGGACAGGGAGTCTCCCTGGACCATATCTAGGTACTGCACAAAAATGAGAATTTTTGCGGACAATTTTCCTACAGTTTTGGAAATTATTTAATTTCCTTACGGTAAAATAATTTGGGGACCAAATGACCTCCAAACTCAACCAAATTTTGGTGAGTGGTGCTTTGGGTCATTATAATGCTCGGGTTAAAATTGCATCTCATTTGGAAATGGTTTGATTTGAAATCATGCAAACCCTAGCATTGCCATAGTAAGGGTATTTTGGTCGAAAAGTGCACTTTGAGTTTTGAGTGTCCAAATCACCTCAATATAGGTTGACTTTGGGGCCACTAACTTAGCATGGCTTTTAACACCTCCCCATGGAAGTTGGGGTAGTTTGGAATAGATTTGCCCTAAGACCAATGACCAAACCCTAAGGAAGGGCTTTTGTGTCTTGTGAAGGGCATGGGGTCAAAAGACATTGTATGAACTTGAAATTTGGTAGGGAGTGTGCTAGTGTAGCTAAAGCCCTCTGGTAAAAATCTTATGGGATTTGGGAAATGGTAGGTACCTCATAACCCTAACTCTAGTCTAGGGCATAAATCTTATAGTGCTAGAATAGTTTAGTAAAACTAATTAAACAATAATGAAATTTGGGTAGTGTAGTCATAGGGGTAAAATGAACCTCTGGTAATGTAATTGAGAATTTTGGGACACCATTTGTAGTACTTCCTTTATAAATGCATGAGTTAGCCCTACTTATTTATCTGGACATTATGATCCCCCTGACCATTGGAAGGTCATGAAAACTAGGCAGAGGGAGTTTTAGACTTTTTTGTTTAAGTATGAATTTTATTAGAATTTTTGAATACATATTTGCAGTACCTACTTCACAAGCTCATTAACTTGGAAATTGTTCAATAATTTGTTTAGAGCTCATTACTTGATAATAAATTTTGAAACTTGACCTAGAGTATTTATATGTCCTTACAATCATCCATGAATTTTCTCAGAATTTTTGGAAGTATTCTTGCTATACTTACCTATTAAAATGATTTATTGTAGGATATATTTAAAATTAGAATTATGGGCTTAAACCTTGCTAAAAACTTAGGAGACTTTGGATTATATTTTAAAGTGTCGTATTGAATTTATCATAAATTTTGTCAATCATTTGCCTATCTGCAATTGGTACTTCATGTTCAACATAGGATTTTTGGATTACTAGAATAATTGATTAAATTACAAGATAAATTAGGAAAATTAGCAAATTCTGGTTTTAGAATAAAAAGGTCATGAAAGCCCTCCAGTAATTATTATAGGAGTACTGGGCGATTATTTTGTGTACCTCCCATTTTACACGTCATATAGCTTAACTTGGTCTGCATTTAGTAAAACTGCAGAAATTTTGTTGGAATATGATTTTGGGCACATGAGTTGGGGATAGAGGTTTGCTGGTTTGGGTAAATAAAAACGAGTTCATTATTGGAAGATAGGATGAGTAGAGCGTTGTATTGGCTAGTGTTAGGTGGTGCTCGGGATCGACGAAGATCGTCTTTCCCGAGGGGAGGAAGTGTCAAATACTCTAGGGTTAGATCCAGTACAACAAGTAAGGGTTTTGGAAATTTGATAGCAACCATTAATAGTAATTGCCTTGCAAAAGGGAGCTTTGGGCGTAATCCATTATAGTTCCTATGCCTTTGAGAGCACTTCACGGGGTATACCTTGGGCAGTACAGGGCTAACCTAAACTGTAGGTAACACTAAATTGCAAGAGTAACTAGAGTAACTAGGGGTTCACTTTCACTCATCTCGATGTCTCGGAATGTTAGGTTGGGTCACTCGGGCAGTAGGCTCGGTGGATTTGGTGATGGGCAGGTTTGCCCGTCGAGCTTCGTCTTGGTTGTTGTTTGTGACGGACGGGATGGTCCAGGGAGCTTCGGATCGGTGGTTATACATCAAGGTTGCATGTGCATGAAGTATAAGGTGGTCGGTCTTCGTTATTGGAGAGTCAATGCACCGATGCAAATACACTGACTCGGCAAGTGTGGTTTCGCACTTGGCCAAATAAAGTCCGGTGCGCTAGCCTGCAAGAGTACGCAGGAGCTCCTCTTAGTGCACCAGCATTGAGACGTACGATGTAACACCCCGAAACTCAAAGGAGCAAAGTGGGACGTTTTGGGCCAGTTTGGGTTCTGGCTGCAGGCACACGGCCTGGGACACGGGCGTGTCCCAGGGCTTGTCAAGCCTGTGTCGACACTGAGACGGGGTGTCGACACTTTAGTCTCGACATTGTGTCGAGACTGGGCACACGACCTGCGACACGGGCGTGTCGACCCGTGTCGGCACTTAGCTGCGAAGTCGACACTCTGCATTCGACGAAGTGTCGAGACAGGGCACACGACCTGCGACACGGGCGTGTCGCAGGGCGTGTCGACCTGTCTCGACGATCGGGGAGTCGACGAGCTTCGCTCGACGATGCGTCGAGACAAGGCACACGGCCTAGGACACGGTCGTGTCCAAGGCCTTGTCATCAGGTCGACGATCTTCACTCGACGAAGTGTCGAGTGTCGAGACCGTGTACACGGCCTGGGGTCCAGGCATGTTGAGGTGACACGGGTAGGGACACGGGCGTGTCCTCGAACCCGTGCAGTGCTCGGGTTGATTTTGGGGAAAAAATGATGGGCTACACGGCCGGCCACACGGCCGTGTCAGGTGGAACACGGGCGTGGCAGCTCGAACACGGGCGTGTTCGATAGCCGTGTGAGGTTCCAGGTGATTCGATTTTGACGGCGAATGAGGCACACGACCCTGGACACGGGCGTGTGCCAGGCCGTGTTCGGTCCAGATTGAGCATTTCAGTCCCAAATCAAAGCCATTCGTTTCCTTTTTTTGAGATAAAACGGCTGGGGGTTGTTCCTGAAGGGATATACCCGGGTTTGAGCTTTCAAAACCCTCACTTTTCTTAAGTGTTGTCTTTCTAAAACCTTAGAGAGAGTGGAGAGCCAAGGGAGGAAGAAGGAGCTAGATCCCACCATTGGAGGAGCTTCGGAGCTCCGAATCGCGAGCCGACTCCGGATCCACGGAGGCAATGCTAGTGCGGTGCTTTTCATCCGATTACTTTTCAATGGCGCCAAAGAGGAACGCTAGGGTAACGATCCTCATCTTGAGCATGAGTAGCTCTCTTTCTTTGCATAGGAAGCCCGCTCTCGCGAGTTTTCGGAGAGTTGGAGGCGTTCCTTCGGGTAGATATGTGAAGTCCCCGTTGTTTAGAGTCCGTAAGCGAGAACGAACATAGGCATGACGTGTGAAGCCTACCCGGACATGTTGGTCTGGATCGGTGATGTTGCATTGCATAAATGCCGGAGAAGACTCCGTGCTATGGTTTGTTTTTCGGGTTTTCTACGCGGTAGATTGCAGCAGGGAGCCTTGGGGACTAACCCAAAGGTGCACCCGGAAAACTGGGCAGATACGAGATCTTGCCAACTTGGTGGCTTGAATGCCAACTTGAACATAACCGGGTTATGTGACTTGTGATGGAAATGGGACTCGGTGGAAGTTTGACCCGCACAAATGGCTTAAATTGTCGTTGCGATGTGAGCACGGGTTAGATGGAATCGTACCCATTCTATGTCGTTCGGTTAAAGAGACCTAAAGACACGTGACACTTACCGTTGGCATAGATTAGGGTCTTCGGCGGTCTATGGCTTAAATTGTCATGACCCAGGCTAGGAAGACAAATTGCTCATAGGTTTGGCCGTCCAAGTGGCGGTGGTGAGTCCGGAATGTCTATGGCTTTAATTGACGTGACATCGACCGGTTCACCGAGAATGTGCCCTGAGAGCACGGGACGTGTGGCCGTGCGAGCCAACATCTGTGATGAAATGGCTAAGTATATAAATTGCTCGCTTATGCTAATGAAATGCAGGGAAGGAGCATCGCCGCCCCGAGTTGGGGGCGGGATCGTTATAATTTGGTCAGCATTGCTGACCGTTGCCTTGTTTTGCCACCGTGCGGTGGTTTGTTGCTTGCAGGTGCAGCTGGACCAAGCGGTCAATAGCGGACTAAAGCCCGAATGCGAAGCCGGCCCTTGAAGGCCTATTTGGAAGTGTTTACAGCTTTATTCATGTGTGACCGGCCTGCGTGCCGTGGTTTGTAAAACATGTAATTGGAAGTGAAACATTTTGTAAGGCCTTAAGGCTTATTTTGAGTATTTTGTATAACATTCCTATTTCGTAATAGTGGACATTCATGCTCTAATGCAGGGTTCTTTATTGCAACTTTTATAAACTTCTTCCGCTAGAATGCTCTGTGTAGGACGTTGAGATTGGTTGGATGGTTTCAATAAGTAACCACCCGGTCTGTCTGTGGCATACGGCGTCGGGCCCCCGCCGGACCTACTGCTATATGCTATATGACGGATAGGGGGTGTTACAATTTGGTATCAGACTACTGGTTTTGCTCGGGCTTAAAGTGAATTCGTGGGCGAATGCTTTTTAAGGGGTGGTGAGCACATTGTGTGCGTCATCATTATAATGGTAAAAGAACCCATGAATGTCCACTTAGTAATGAAAATACTCGTGTTTGAGGAACCTGCGCGTTCCTATAATTGTTGTTTGCAATTTATTTGGTCTCTTAACGGTGTTTTGTACCACTATAGGTGACCAGAAGTGGTGTTGGGCCGTCAGAATGCCGAGTTTCTGAGGCTAGTAGTGCACCGGATGTTGCTCCTGCAACACCTCTGTCGGTTGAGAATATTCGATTGGTGGCTGAAGCGGTGTTGGCCGTGATAAATGTGCAGCCTGCAAGGCAAACGCAGCAGCCCTCTACTGTGATGGAGCAAGAACCTCTTCAAGAGGCCGAGCCGAGGAGAGTGGAGCAAGTGGTTGTGGAACCGGTGGTGCCGAGGAGGGCAACTGAGAGGCAGCTTAAGCATGTAATGAGATTTAACCCTCCGTTATTCTCGGGGTTGGGAACCCCATCTCAGGCTGAAGACTGGCTCTCCAGGGTGAAGAGAGTCATGACAGCGACGAAGACGGAGGAGTGGCAAATGACCACCATAGCTACGTTCCTTTTGGACGGTGAAGCGAGTATGTGGGGGGATGAGTTCCTGAAGTTGGTACAGGGTGAGAGGAGTGTGGATGAATATCTCCACGAGTTTACTCCTCTGAGTCGTTATGCTAGCTCCACCATCATGGATGAGGAGCGCAAGACTAATCGCTTCTATGAAGGCTTGAGGGATGAGTTGAGACTACTACTTTCGGGGCCGATGACGCAGGGTTTCTTAACCTTGGTCAATACTGCCCGGTCCTTAGAGAAGTACATGAAGAATGTGCAAGCGAAGAAAGGCTTGGGAGATAGAAAATCTGAGTTTAAAGTGCCGACTACTTCAAAGGCTGGCTATCGGAGGGCTTTCAAGAAGCATAGGACTTCGGGTCCAGCTCCTTCTGGTGCTTCTGGGGCGACTACGAGTCAGACCCCGGGTGCATGTTTTACATGTGGAAAGACGGGGCACTTTGCCCGTGACTGTTGGAGCGAACGTCCTAAGTCCGAGAGGAAGCCGGGAGCTACTTATGAAGAAAAGGGAAAGACGGTGGAGTCGACCGCATCCCATTATACTCCGGCCCAACCAAGAGTCTATAATCTTGGCCAACAGGAGGCCATCAAACAAGCTGATGTGGTGACAGGTACGGTTTAATTTATAGCAAGTCAATTTATTTAAATACTTGTTATGCACATGTTACCTTACCACTGCTTGTTTAGGATTTGTATTGATTTGTGAAAATCCGGCACGAGCACTCTTCGATACGGGAGGTTCACACTCCTTCTTGTCCGAAGGATTTATATCACGCATCGGAGTCCCTTCTTCGATGGCGAAGGATAAGTTGGATGTGTTGTTGCCCAACGGGTGTTCGATGCGAGCGGATAGGATCTTCGAGGTTAAGATTCGTATTGGGGAGCAGGAGTTCGACCTGCGGGCATCTTTACTTCCGTTGGTGGAGTTCGACGTCATATTTGGCATGGACTGGCTCTCGGAGCAGCAGGCCCATATAGATTGCGGTAGCAAGGAAGTTAAGCTGGGAGCAAGTCGTGAGACGACTTTTACGGGCTGAAAGGGGTCGAGAAAGACATTGATGTCTGCTCTTCAGGTGGTGAAGGCGGTTCGTGCCGGAGCAGAACTGTTCTTTACACTAGTGGAGGTTGCAAAGCCGAAGCCCGCGTTGGATTGTATTTCAGTGGTATCGGAATACCCTGATGTGTTCCCCACAGATCTTCCTGGAGCCCCGCCTCAGCGGGAGATAGATTTTATGATCGATCTAGTGCCAGGTGCAAAGCCTGTGTCACGATCTCCTTATTGTCTAGCAACTAAGGAAATGGCGGAGCTGAACGTTCAACTGCAAGAGTTGTTGGAGCAAGGGTATGTGCGCCCGAGTTCTTCGCCTTGGAGCGCACCGGTCCTCTTTGTTAAGAAGAAGGACGGAAGCTGGAGGCTATGTATTGATTATCGGGAGCTAAACAAGCTGACGGATAAGAACAAGTACCCGATCCCCCGGATTGATGATCTTTTTGATCAGTTAGTCGGGTCGACGGTGTACTCGAAGTTGGATCTGAAGGCTGGGTACTATCAGCTGCGAATAAGGGAGACTGATATCCCGAAGACAGTGTTTAGTACGAGATACGGGCATTATGAGTTTACAGTCATGCCGTTTGGGCTGAATAATGCGCCGTTAGTGTTCATGGATTTGATGAACATGACGTTCAGGGAGTACTTGGACCATTTTGTGATCGTCTTCATCGACGATATTTTGGTGTACTCGCAAAGTGAGGAAGATCACTTCAAGCATCTTCATTTGGTGTTGGAAACGCTAAGGAGAAATCAGTTGTATGCCAAGTTCTCGAAGAGCGAGTTTTGGCTATCCTCAGTGGCGTTCCTCGGGCATATAGTGAGTGGAGAGGGTACTGTTGTGGATCCGGCGAAGATTGTTGCGATACGGGAGTGGCCTGAGCTTGCTACTGTAGCGGAAGTCCAGAGTTTTCTGGGGCTTGCCGGCTATTATAGGCGCTTCGTAGAGAACTTCTCGCAGATAGCGTTACCTCTCAATACTTTGACGGGGAAGGAGCATAAGTTCGTTTGGACGCCGGAGTGCGCGCGAGCTTTTGAGGAGTTGAAGTGTCGGTTGACCACGGCGCCTGTGCTGAGTTCGCCATGTGGAACCGAAGGCTATGAGATTTATAGCGATGCCTCGGGCAGCGGTTTGGGTTGCGTGCTACTACAACACGGAAGTGTAATAGCTTATGGCTCGAGACAGCTAAAAGTGCACGAGAGGAACTATCCGGTCTATGACATGGAGTTAGCGGCCGTGATTTTTGCCTTGAAGCTGTGGACACACTACTTGTACGGTGTGAAGATTGATATCTACACCGATCACAAGAGCCTGAAGTATCTTATTGATCAGAAAGATCTGAATATGCGGCAACGTAGATGGATGGAGTTCCTGGGGGACTATACATTCAAGATCCACTACGTGCCTGGCAAAGGGAATGCGGTTGCGGACGCATTGAGTCGCCGAGCCCCAGCGCAAGCCAATTGGCTATCGGTGCATGATGTGCGGTTGGTGCGAGAGTTGGAGGCGTTGGAGATTGTTTGCATGGATAGTGTTGGGTATTGTATCCACAATGTACCTGATTTGAAGAAGCCCCTGGACAAGCTAAGGTCAATAGACTATGTATTTGATAAACTTTTTCAAGGTGTACTTGCAGTTTCTCCACGCTAAGTGCACACCAATGTCAGGGTGCAGTAGGTCAATATACACGGGTCTGCACGACGTAATCCCTCGTTGAGCAGATCAGTGTGTTGGCCTATGTGTACTCTCTCTATTGGAGTGCCCTTACTTTCAAGTACAGGGCCGCTCATATGCAAGAGAAGACAAGGAGCATGGAGGATCAAGGAGCAGCTCCTAGGTGGAAGACGAAAAATCGCCCAAGGCAAATTCGACGAGAATCACCAAGTGATTCTCGCCGAATCGGCGAGAATCACTAGGTGATTCTCGTCGAATCGTCGAGAATAGTCAGTGATTCTCGCCGACTCCTTCTGGCCATCTCAAAATGGTGCCAAGTAAGATTCGGCGAGAATCACTTGTAATTCCCGCCGAACCAGTGGTCAAGCAGCCCACGAATACAAAGTCCAATTCGTTGAGAATCGACAAGTGATTCGACGAGAATCACAAACGATTCTCGACGAATCGTCGAGAATCACTTGGTGATTCTCGCCGATTCGTCGAGAATCGTCTGCGATTCTCGCCGATTTTTACTTGGCGTTTTCTCAGAATGCTGCTGAACCGGATTCTGCTTCTGGATTTGTTTGAACCGGATTTTGGGGATTTCATTTGTGGGTCCCACAAACGGTCATATTTGAGAATCCTACAGTATTTATACTCAGGTATTTTTTGAACAGAGAGGACGGAGAAAGAACCCGAGCACGAAACCCTAAAATCGCGATCTCTCTTCTCCGCCGCCGCCATCGCGCTCGGGCTAGTACGTCGCCTCCGCCGATCGTTCTCCTTCCCGATCTCCGGCGACAGAAGCTTAGCAAAGCTTGTGTCTCACGTGTCTATCCAGAGATCTCTTGTCTCTCGATTTGTTGACCGGGAAAAACTTCCCCGTCCGAATCGATCGAGACGACCGATCCTAGAGTGACCGTTGGTAGACCTAGTTTGCTTCGCAAAGAAGTTTGGATCTCAAATCACTGCAGCAGCGCACCTTCGTCGCCGCCAACTCCGAACCAAGCCGCCGCTCGGATTGCCGCCGCCGGTTTCGGGAGATCCTCTCCAAGAGAGACCAAGGTTGTAGACTCCTCATCGACCTCGAGAACACGTCGTCGAACGAAGAGGAACACCGTAGTCTCCGAAAGAAGTTTGTATTTCATATACATTTCATATTTACTTTTGTTGTAAAGGAACTTTTGTTCCGTGTTGTAAGGGTTGGGTGCAACCCAGTTTGTGGGAGTGTTGACTCTCACGTGTGGAAGGGCTCCTTCCGTTAGTGCAGGGATTGGATTTCAATCCCGTTGGTGCAGTGACCGAGTCGTCCCTTGTTGGGGAGATAGGTCGAAGGGGGAAAGTGGATGTACCCAAGTCGGGGAACCACTATAAATTTGCTGTGTTTTCTGTGTGCTGTGTTTGTTGTTTTTATTGTGCAGGTACATCTGTAAATTCCGCAAAAGAACCACACGTCACCTATTCCCCCCCCATAGGTGCACATAGCCGACACTAAGTGGACTTTCAGATAGACAATCAAGTGCTGAAGCAGTGCTGAATTGGACTGAAGTCCAATATGACCTGGCTGATCGTATTCGGCAGGCTTTGGATATGGATGCTCATATGAAGCAGTTCCTGGTAGAGGCTCTGGATGGGTCAAATTCCCAATTCGTAGTGGAGGACGGATTGCTTTGGAAAGACGGTCGTTTGTGCGTCCCAAGTGTGGGCAATTTGCGGGTGGAGTTGTTGTAGGAGGAACACCATACCAAGTACTCGATTCACCCGGGGAGCACGAAGATGTACCGTGATGTGAAGAAACTGTTTTGGTGGCCGGGTTTAAAGAAGGATGTGGCGCTATACGTAGCGAAGTGCCAAACTTGCGCCTTGGTAAAGACGGAGTGCCAAAAGCCGGGAGGATTTCTTAAGTCCTTGCCTATTCCGGAGTGGAAATTTGACGACATCTCTATGGACTTTGTGCACGGTTTGCCAAGGTCGCAAAAGGGGAACGACGCCATTTGGGTGGTTGTTGATCGATTAACGAAGGTGTCGCATTTTATTCCGCATAGGAAGGATGATCCGGTGGAGAAGTTGGCAAAGCTCTATGTGGATAACATAGTACGGCTTCATGGTGTGCCCCGCAGCATCGTGAGTGACCGAGATGGGCGGTTCACGTCCAACGATTAGAGGCTTGTGCAGCAAATGTTGGGAACAAAGCTGAAATTTAGCACAGCCTTCCATCCGCAAACGGATGGGCAGACCGAGAGGGTCAATAGAACCATGGAAGACATGCTTCGCATGTGTGTCTTGGATTTTGGAAAGCAATGGGAAGACCACCTTTATTTGGTGGAGTTCGCATACAACAACAGCTACCAAGCGAGTATCCAAATGGCGCCCTTTGAGGCCCTATATGGTAGAAAATGTCGCACGCCGTTGTCTTGGTTAGAAACGGGTGAGGCAAAGTTGTATAAGCGATCGGAAGTGGAGGGTGCTACTTCTTTGGTGAGAACCATTCGGGAGAGGTTGCTTATCGCTCAGGACCGGCAAGCAAAATACTATAATGCCAAGCACAGGAATGTGGAGTTCGCTGTGGGTGATTATGTGTACCTAAAGATCAAGCCCGAGGTACCTTGGACCGTTTGAGGTTCTGGAGCGAGTTGGTGAAGCGGCCTATAGGTTGAAGCTTTCAGTGGAGCTTAGTGGTTTACATGATGTATTCCACATTTTGGTGCTTCGTAAGGCGGTGCCAGAGCCTACGCAAGTGATCGCGGTTGATCAAGTGCCGGTGGATAGTGGGCTAACGATAAAGGTCAAGCCCGTGCGGATTGAGGACTCGGAGGTCAAGCGGCTACGCAATAAAGAGATCAGGATGGTCAAAGTCCGGTGGGACAATTGCGGTCGTGAGGAGCTCTCTTGGGAGCGAGAGCAGACTATGCTTGACGAGTATCCGGAGTTGTTCCGCTCAGGTACAAATTTTGGTTTTGTACATGTCTTTCCTTTATGTAATTTCGAGGACGAAATTCTTTTAAGAGGGGGAGAGTTGTAACTCCCCGAAACTCAAAGGAGCAAAGGGGGACGTTTTGTGCCAGTTTGGGTTCTGGCTGCAGGCACACGGCCTGGGACACGGGCGTGTCCCAGGGTGTGTCAAGCCTGTGTCGACACTGAGATGGGGTGTCGACACTTTGGTCTCGACATTGTGTCGAGACTGGGCACACGGCCTGCGACACGGGCGTGTTCCAGGGCGTGTCGACCCGTGTCGGCACTTAGCCGCGAAGTCGACACTCTGCGTTCGACGAAGTGTCGAGACAGGGCACACGGCCTGCGACACGGGCGTGTCACAGGGCGTGTCGACCTGTCTCGACGATCGGGGAGTCGACGAGCTTCGCTCGACGATGCGTCAAGACAAGGCACACGGCCTAGGACACGGGCGTGTCCAAGGCCGTGTCATCAGGTCGACGATCTTCACTCGACGAAGTGTCGAGTGTCGAGACCGTGTACACGGCCTGGGGTCCAGGCATGTTGAGGTGACACGGGTAGGGACACGGGCGTGTCCTCGAACCCGTGTAGTGCTCGGGTTGATTTTGGGGAAAAAATGATGGGGTACACGGCCGGCCACACGGCCGTGTCAGATGGAACACGGGCGTGGCAGCTCGAACACGGGCGTGTTCGATACCCGTATGAGGTTCCAGGTGATTCGATTTTGACGGCGAATGAGGCACACGGCCCTGGACACGGGCGTGTGCCAGGCCGTGTTCGGTCCAGATTGGGCATTTTAGTCCCGAATCAAAGCCGTTCGTTTCCTTATTTTGAGATCCAACGGCTGGGGGTTGTTCCTGAAGGGATATACCCGGGTTTGAGCTTTCAAAACCCTCACTTTTCTTAAGTGTTGTCTTTCTAAAACCTTAGAGAGAGAGGAGAGCCATGGGAGGAAGAAGGAGCTAGATCCCCCCATTGGAGGAGCTTCGGAGCTCCGAATCGCGAGCCGACTCCAGATCCACGGAGGCAAAGCTAGTGCAGTGCTTTTCATCCGATTACTTTTCAATGGCGCCAAAGAGGAACGGTAGGGTAACGATCCTCATCTTGAGCATGAGTAGCTCTCTTTATTTGCATAGGAAGCCCGCTCTCGCGAGTTTGCGGAGAGTTGGAGGCGTTCCTTCGGGTAGATATGTGAAGTCCCCGTTGTTTAGAGTCCGTAAGCGAGAACGGACATAGGCATGATGTGTGAAGCCTACCCGGACATGTTGGTCTGGATCGGTGATGTTGCATTGCATAAATGCCGGAGAAGACTCCGTGCTATGGTTTGTTTTTCGGGTTTTCTACGCGGTAGATTGCAGCAGGGAGCCTTGGGGACTAACCCAAAGGTGCACCCGAAAAACTGGGCGGATACGAGATCTTGCCAACTCGGTGGCTTGAATGCCAACTTGAACATAACCGGGTTATGTGACTTGTGATGGAAATGGGACTCGGTGGAAGTTTGACCCGCGCAAATGGCTTAAATTATCGTTGCGATGTGAGCACGGGTTAGATGGAACCGTACCCGTTCTATGTCGTTCGGTTAAAGAGACCTAAAGGCACGTGGCACTTACCGTTGGCATAGATTAGGGTCTTCGGCGGTCTATGGCTTAAATTGTCGTGATCCAGGACAGGAAGACAAATTGCTCATAGGTTTGGCCGTCCAAGTGGCGGTGGTGAGTCCGGAATGTCTATGGCTTTAATTGACGTGACATCGACCGGTTCACCGAGAATGTGCCCTGAGAGCACGGGACGTGTGGCCATGTGAGCCAACGTCTGTGATGAAATGGCTAATTATATAAATTGCTCGCTTATGCTAATGAAATGCAGGGAAGGAGCATCGCCACCCCGAGTTGGGGGCGGGATCGTTATAATTTGGTCAGCATTGCTGACCGTTGCCTTGTTTTGCCACCGTGCGGTGGTTTGTTGCTTGTAGGTGTAGCTGGACCAAGCGGTCAATAGCGGGCTAAAGCCCGAATGCGAAGCCGGCCCTTGAAGGCCTATTTGGAAGTGTTTACTGCTTTATTCATGTGTGACCGGCCTGCGTGCCGTGGTTTGTAAAACATGTAATTGGAAGTGAAACATTTTGTAAGGCCTTAAGGCTTATTTTGAGTATTTTGTATAACATTCCTATTTCGTAATAGTGGACATTCATGCTCTAATGCTGGGTTCTTTATTGCAACTTTTATAAACTGCTTCCGCTAGAATGCTCTATGTAGGACGTTGAGATTGGTTGGATGGTTTCCATAAGTAACCACCCGGTCTGTCTGTGGCATACGGCGTCGGGCCCCGGCCGGACCTACTGCTATATGCTATGTGACGGATAGGGGGTGTTACATACGATAGGTCTGACTGGTAGTGCAATTACCGGTTTTTAGGTGGGCGAGGCCCAACCCACCGCTTCTGTTTGCCACTACGGAGGTATCCTAGGAGGTTTGGATCCAGGAAGGGGGAACTAAAGGTCTATGTACACAGAGTCTAGTAGGTGAGTTGCACTTGCATGTTCATATCATTGTATAATTGTATTTCATAGCATAGTCATCGCATATAACCGGACACCTATTGTATAAGTGGTATGTGATGCTTATACAATAGGCCCTGCAAAACGACCCCTTGATTTATAAGTTCGTGCGATCGCTCTTATAAGTTAAGGTTTTATTTCAGTAAATATAAATATAGGATTGCCTGAAAACCGACACCCTATCGTATAAATTGGTATGGGACTTTTTACACAATAGGAGCCCTGCAAAAGATCCCTTGGCTTATGTGTTTTCATGTAAGTTAAGGTTACTTTTCTTGTTCAGTCCTTTTACCTTCATTTTATCTTATATACTATAGAACTGCTATTTTAGTTTTGCTGTCATCTACTTATTTGTTAATCTCCACCTTCATGTCCTATCCTTTCCTTCATCCCGCTCGGTGCCTAGTAGCCATGGGGGAAGGGGAGAGGGATGATAGTACTTAGTCTTTTAGACTAACGGTTTTCGAACCACATCATTTTTGGGCACCGTGGAGCCCAGCATTGAGGAGCAGCCCCGGAGGTCCGCACGCTTGGAGATGGGGCAGTCTAGTACCGGAGTTCAGACGGCAGGGACTGTGAGTCCTGTTCACTACTAGTTTTTTTTAGTTTTGCTTCCGCAATGAGAGATTTGTAGTGAGGATTTGATGTACTAGGTATGAGCCCAAAAATTTAGTATTTTGTTATATATGTGGACACTCCCTTCATGGAGATTATTATTATATATGTGATTTTTGGTGACTTGCCTTTTATTATTTTGCTACAGTTGTGATTGATTTGGACGGTAGGATCGGCGTTTTGTAGTGATGACCTTCCCGTGCGCGAAGGTGTCACGGCAAAGCGGCGGTTCTGGCCCTAAGACCCCGGTGTTTCAAAAAAAAAGGGGTCTTACACTATAACTATTCCTGTTTATTTAAGTATGTTTATGTAACTAAGCCTATGTTTTTCTTTCCTAGTATGATACTGTTGTTTGTTGTTTTTAAAATTCCAAAGATAAATAACAACATAAAATTACTAGCATACCTAAAATCACCCTGCTTGGATCCCAAGGTGGAGCCAAGTCTAGAGCATACACCTGCTCCCTCTCCTGCCTCCGATCTCCGCCATGGAAACCACGTCCTCTTTCACGGCCTCGGCCTGCAAATTGCTGAGCGGGTAGGGCAGCTGATGAGTCTAATTTATATAGGGTATTTCAGACTCATCTGTGCTTATTATATTGAATGTGCGCTAATATATCTGTAGGAAATGTCGTATATTTGATTAATGCTTCACTTGGCCATTGTGCATTTTTTCGGCCCGTCTCGGTTTGTGAATTGCACCGGAATGTCGGGGGTAAGTACTGGGGTACCCCCCATGAGGATTTAGTTATTTTTATGTGTATATTGGTGTTGGGAGCTGTTGCTCCAGCTTTGGATTTTGTTGTGCACGTGGTCAGTTTTCCCCTAAAAAAGGAAATTTGACTTGTGGATAATGCATGGTCGTGTGATTCCTTAGTGCACGCTTTCTATCAAAACATGCATTTTCTGCAGGTTGCACTGGAGGACAGACCAACCCGTGCGATTTCTTCACGCATGGTTTTTTCTGAACCGTGCGTGAAGGAGACGCATGGTTTTCGTATTACTGTCCTATTTTATAGCGCTCTGTGGTTAATCATGTGAGTTGTTCACGCACGGGCAAAAGTTCCCATGTACGAGAAAAACTCACGGTTAAACCTAATTTCCATGAATTTCAGCGCTCTGTGGTTACCCCCTGCATTTTCCTTCACGCATGGGCGGAAGCGTCCGTGCATGAGTAAAATGCACGGGTCAACTCATCTTCTTCCGCAATCTTGACCTGGAAGTTAATATCGCACGGTTACCACACGTCCGTGTGACAAACCGTGCGTGAACATTTTTCTGACCTGCTCGTATTTAAGTTCAGGAGTTTATTGGAGCAGAGGACATTCTGCCATTTCTCCTCCTCTGAGCGGGAAAACCTTCCTCCAACCACTTTTTCATCTCTCCTCCTTGGATAGCTCATCCAGCCACCATTCTTCCGCTGAACTTCACCGCAAGTGAAGATCTTCCATTATTTTCCACATCTCCATCTCAAGAGGAGTATTTGCAGCTCTTTATTGCCATAATTAAAGAGTTTTCTGGCGACCTCCAGCCTTTACGGATCATGAAGAAGACGGGGAAAATGCCAATGAAGTAGGTGATAAAATTTCAAGCTTTCTTGCACGTCAACCACCAGCTGAGCCCGGCCAAAGACCGACAAAATTTGACTCTAGCTGAGATTCGTGGCTTGCCTTCACGTGTTCGGTTGTAAATCTCCTTTCTCCTCTGATTTGTATGTTGTTTCTAAGCTTTGGATGTTTGCTAAACTTGCTAGGAAATCTTAACAATATTCATGGTGGTTTATTATTATTGTTGTTGTAGTTCTTAGTTTTGGCTTTACTTACTTAGCTAGCTTTGGGTTGTTGCTTGGTGATATGCCGCACTAACGTGTGTTAGGGGCTGGCCTGGTGAAGAGGTGTTTACGCCCCTCAATGGTTACGACTGCACGCCTTAATACTCATCGGAGTATTCCACCCTTACGAAGCGGTGAAGGCGACCCGCGTGATTAATTTTAGTTGTTCTAAAACTATCCCATCCTTTGTTGTGTTTGCAATCACTTTCTGATGTGGAAGATCACACTCCCAATCTACACTCCTCAAGAGATTCGATACTCGGAGGATAACTCCACCAATTAATTACTTGACGACAATAGGTGCTCTTGCAGAGATTGCATCTGCAGCCTGTGGTGTCGGTAGAGGTGCCCTTCTCATGGGGCAATTAATTCGGATATGCCCTACCTGATGACAGTAGTAGCACTAGGGAGGGGGAAGTGCCACACCTCTGGGCCTCTATATCTCTCGCAACTGAAGAGGTTGAGGGGCCAATACCACCGGCTCCCTCGACTCTTTCCACACCTCATGGATGGGTTGGTCCTCTTCCCTTCTCTCATCAGCAAAGTGGCCCCTCCTCTGATCAATCCTGCCTCCCCGACCCTGATCCTCAGTTGGCCTCTTCCGGCCTCAAGCCATGTTCAAATCAGCAACCATCCTCTTTTTCATCTCCAAAATCCGAGGTAAAGGCTCGTCGGATATAAATAGAAGTGTCTGTCTCAGATCATCTCGAAGGCCCTTACAGAACATCTTGGTATACCCCACTTCATCCAGTTGATAGGAATCCGCAAACCGAGCTAAGTGAGCGAACTCTAGGTGGTACTCCAGCACCGTCCTGTTGCCCTGCCTTAGCTGGAGGAACCTGTCTTCCCGCTCATCTCTTGTCGACTGTGGGACAAAGTGCTCCAATAGTGCCGCCCTGACCTCCTCCCAAGTGATGTCAGTAACCTCCCGATCTGCAAACACTATACACAGAAGTGTCTTCCACCACCTCTTGGAATACGACTCCAAGCAGGAGACCACCATAGGCACCCGCTCCGCCAACAGGCACCGTATACTGGACAGTATGTGGAACATGATATCAAGCAACTCTTCCATCCATAAGGCCAACTCCTTCCAAATATAAGATGGGAGAGAGAGAGTCCTTGAAAGATGCTCAAATAATTGACCCCCAGGTTCAGCTTCGGAACCGGAGCCTGCTGGGCCCTGAAGGATTCCAGAATGGTTGTCAGAGTCTGCCGCGCCTCCGACTGTAGAAACAGAGTGGGAGCCGAGGGATGCACTGCAGCATTCAGAGTTTACTGGGCTCCGCCCTGCGGTTTAGGATGTGTCGGGGGCTACATAACAAAGGTCACTTGTAAGAAATTTCACCCAAACCTAGTTAAAAGTTGACAATTACAAGTGATCCCTCATATTTGCACACCACAGCATCCGCTGATTAGTTTGTCCCCAAACTAAACACGAGCAGGGGTGACCTAGGGTTAGTGGATTTCTACCTTTATAATCGAGATTTCCCTCTGGTATAAGTTTGTAATACCCCCTTTTTTTTGCAAAACCTTCTGGGTTTTATGCCCAGAAATGCCGCTTTGCGGTGACAACAACACATCTGGGAAGGTCGTCACTACCAAACATCGATCCTGCTAGTCATACCAATCTCAGAAGAGAAGAGTAAGTATAGAGAGTAAAGTAGAACTCAAATACTGGTGCACAAGAAATCACCTGAATAAAATAAATCCCAATGAAGGGAGAGTCCACAGTAACGATAGATCAAAGTACTAATAATATGGCTTCTGCCCAATACATTATGATCCTCACTGCAAGTCACTCAACATGGAAGCAAATCTTTAGTAACTACTAATGTTTGGGACTCACTATCACTATTACCTAGACTCCCGTACTAGACTGTCCCATCTCCATGCGCATCGACCTTTGGGGCTGCATCTCCAGGTTCGGCTCCATGATCCCGTAAAATGATTTGGTCAACGACCATTAGTCAAAAAGTCTAAGTCCTATCATCCCCCACTCCTCCCCCAATGGCTCCTAGGCACCGAGCGGGGAGAATAAAATGGAAGGTATTTAAGGTGCAGAGTAACAAAAGTAAGCAGGTGACATCGGAACTAGTCTATCATGAGCATAAAATCACGGAAGGTATAAGTAAACAAATAGTAGGTAAGCAATATGAGTATACACATGAACAATGTGAACAAGTAAGCGTACAAAAGTTAAACTAAGTAAGTAACCATGACCTATAGGAATTCCCAAACATACCTATAGACCAAGGGGCAGTTTTGCAACTCTTATTACATAAAGAGTCTCATACCAATTTATACAATAGGTGTCAAGGGTTATATGCAATGATTATGCTACGTCATGCAAGTATGCTATGATAAGAACATGCAAGTGAAACACACACACCCGACTCTGTGAACACAGACCTTTAGTTCCGTCTTTCTGGAGCCTAACCTCCCAGGATACCTCCGTAGTGGCAAACAGAAGCGATGGGTTGGTCCTCGCCCACCTCTAAACTGGTATCAGCACTACCTATTATACCTATCGTATGCCTCAACGCTGGAGCACCAAGCAGAGATCCTGCATACTCTTGCAGGCTTACACACCATACTTTATTTGGCTAAGTGCTAAACAATACTTGCCAAGTCAACGTATTGGTGTAGGTGCAATGATCCTCCAATACCGAAGACCCAACACCTTATATTTTATTCACATGCAATATTAATGTATTTCCTGTCGAGCCAAAGCTTCTCATACTAACAAGTCCATAATAAATATCTACCGAGCCATCGGCTCGCCAGGCTATCCTGCCCATCACCAAAACCACTGAGCCTACCGCTCATGAGACCCAACCTAACTCCCACAACACCAGGGAGTGCGAGTGTAAGTGTAATCCTAGAGTATTTCTAATTACACTTGTATTCCATTTAGTCCTACGACTTACGTTAACCTTGGAGTGCACAGGACATTCCCTGTGAAGGGCTCTCGAGGGCACTAGGAACTACAATGGGATGGAGCCCAAATCTCCCTTTCGCAAGATACTTATAATAATTGGTATCTACTCATATCCAACCCCATTTAAAGTTATACTTAATCTAACCCTAGTGTATTTTGGCTCTCTCTCTCAATCCACAGGAAGGACGATGTTTCGTCGATCCTGAGCACCATTTGACACAAGTCAACCCAATACTTCCACATCATAACTCATAATGATGAACTCATTTCCACTTCACCAAAATCAGTAAACTATTAACCACAACTTCATATGTCCATTCCACATGGTATCACAATTTTGTAGTTTTACTATATGCAGACAAATCTAAGCAATATGATGTGCATGATAGGTGGTACTCCAAATTTTCATCCAAAAGCTCCAATAAAATTTTTGGGGGTCTATCATGACACATTTAGTCTAAATCCAGAAACTCTTAATTTTTCTAATTAATTAGGCATTTATTTAATTTTCCCAAAAATTAGGCCATGAGTGATTTTGAACATGAAGTACTAGATTTTCTTAAGTTATCGCCACCAAATAATTATGAACACTATATAATCCAAAAAATCAGAGAAAACCAAATTTCACAATTTTTCATAAATGTATTAACCTATAAATATTTAATTCAAGATAATACCAATAAATAGAGATAAAAACGGAAACACAACCAAACTATATCCAAAAATTTTTGAAAAAATACCAGAGATTTAATATCATCACATAACTTTACTGACTAAGTTTAATGTAATTCCAAGGTTGGTAAGCTATAGAGAAAATATTCCAAATAAAACCACATTAGGGCACTTTGTGAAGAAACATTCTTGTAACCTCTACCAAACTACATATAATAAATTCATAAGCTTTATTATGCCCTAAAAGATCTCTAGCCAAGCAAAACAATTTTCAAACAATATATGATATTTACTATCTATTTATCAAAATAAGGTGCACTACTTTACTTTACACATGAAGTACTATGAGGAAATGCCCAATTATTTCAAATAATTTATCACTGCATACAAATCGTATTTGATTAATTTTGCCAGAGTTTCATATCATTCTAAGAAAATGAAACCACAGTTACTTCAATATCATCAAAATTGGCAAGATGAAGGTAATATCTACAAGTATGAGCTACTGTTATCTAAAAATCCTATAATAAATTTCAGAGGTTAATATTACTATAAAATCACCCCTACCAAAATCTCATGAAGATCCAAGGTCATAGGACCCCTTAATTATTCCATAAGGTGTACATAACTAAAAAATTTCCAAGTGATTAAAGTGGGGTGCATGTGTCCAAGTTCGGCCATAGCTAGGGCATTTCACCACCCTAAGATCTCATGTACTAAAAACTTAGTCCATACATGGACATATCACCCCATGTCCTTCAAAAACCCCCAAAGTTCAACCTTAGGGTTTGAACTAGGGTCCTAGGGTAAATCAACCCTAATCCACAACAAACTCCATGTGAAGGTGTTTATTGTCATCAAAAATCAGTTGCCCAAGTTTGCACCTCTGTTGAGGTGATTTGGTCACTCAATACCCACAAGGGACACTTTGACCTAAATAACCCTTTTAGGATTAGGCTAGGGTTTACCAAATTCCAAACGAAATCTTCTCCAAATGGGATGAAATTTTATATAGTGCCCTATATTGACCCTGAGGACCACTCACAAAAATTTAGGAGGCTTTGGATGTAATTAGACCCTGTAATTGAACCTTACATGAAAAACGAAATGATTTCAAAAACTTTCGAAAATTTTTTCTAAAAATTCCCATTTTTGGATATGTTATAGATCTAGATCATATGAATGGCTCATGTTACAAATTTCAAGTCATTTGGAGGTGAAGATTGATGGGGGCACACCAAAAGATCTCTGATAAACCCTAAGTATAGACCTCACCAAAATGAGTTATGCGGTATGACCTAAATTTGAAATTGATTCAAATCAATTTTAAAATAAACTAGACTCATACAACTATAAATTTATGTTGACCACTCTTTCTGAAAAGGCTTCTGTATAACCTTGGGTTCGCGGGAGGCGGCTTAAGCAGCAGAACGGAGAAGCGGGCGAGAGGAATTAAAGAGGCGAGTGGGACCATGTGGTCCACTCGCAGGAGGCGAGACGGTGCTCGGCGTAGTAGGGGAGACGTCCTTTGGGGCACGGGCTAGCCCTTGAGGGAAAGATGGCTCCCATAAGGCGGGAGGCCAGCGAGACGAGCAGGTGAGCTCGTCCCGCCCCCCAATCATTTTCCCACTCGCCATATAATAGAAAGGTGTTTTTACCTTCTTAACCACAAGGGTGATTTTACTCTTCTACCCCAGGTAATATTACCCTTTTGCCCTTTGTGGTATGCATTTAGCCCTTCAGAACAACGAGTCTGGCTGTTGGCAGACCCAACACAGGATATTTTTGTAATTTCAGGTCGGTTCAGTATGGTTATTTGCAGATGAAACTCAGAGGCCTATATATAGACCGATAAGGTGCCTTGAACAGGTTGTTGAACCTTTCCATATTCTTCCTCTGCGGCACCTAGCTAAGCATTTGCTATGGAGGGGGAGAACTTCATATTCTTTCAGGTAAGTGGTGCGACCTCCGAGCTGAGACCTTCGGTCTGTTTCTGGTCTTGTGACCCACGTCGAGAGGGCGGTTCAAGAAAATTAAGTGTGTGCTGCAACTTTAGGTCGGAACTATAGGTCGAACCGTGTTATTGGTTTCAACATTTTTGGTGCGGTGATTGTGTACCGTAGCCCACACGAAAGAATCTCGAGCTACCTCTTGATAGGTCGTCATGGAGAAGGAGATGGAGATGGGTTAGATAACTAGGGAGGATTCGTTGGAAGGGAGGAGTTCATGGCGTCAATCAAAGGTATTATGTACATGCTACTAGGAATCTCGCGACAGGGTGATTGTTTGACACCGCTAGCTCAGGTGCTTGCTCTCGCGCCGCAGGAAGAGATCGTCTCGACAAGAGTGGGAGAAGATGCCCCAGGGAGGCAACCGGGGAAGGAAGTGATGGTAGAAGGAGGCGAGCGAGGCATGGAGGGAAGGGAGTTGTTCCCAAGCCCTGTGAGCGCCGTCTCGCTAGGGGACATTGTCGTGTGAGTGGGGGCTGCAAGACCAGGGGGAGAGAGGGTCGCCATTCTGCGAGTTGATCCTGTCAGCTCCCGTCAAGGAAGAGTTCAGGGAGCCTGAGATAAACTATTATGTGGGAAAAGATGATCCCCTCCAGCACCTACAATGGTTCGAAGATGTGGTTTCGATCAGGCCGATGATGGACGCGTTCAAGTGCCTTCTTTTTGCCATCACTCTGAAGGACAAGACTAGGGACTGGTTTTATCAGCTCCCGACAGGCTCGATATACAGCTTCGAAGACCTGAGCAAGATCTTTTAGATGCATTTCTCATCTTCAAAGAAGAGGAGGAAGAACCCGGAGTTGATTTTTCTAATTAAGTAGAGGGCGTACGAGTCCCTAGCTCAGTATGTTGATAGATTCCAGGAGGAGATCTTGGATATTCAAGAGTTGCCTTCATTCGCCATCCAGATGGCCTTTACCGTGGGACTACGGGAGGGCTTCTTCAAGATGAGCCTCACTTGAAAGTAGCCACTGTAATTTGAAGGGTTGATGGAGAAGGCTGCGAAAGAAATTTGTTGGGTATTGTATCCACAATAACACAGATTTGATGAAGTCACCCTTGAACTAAGATGAATTAAGTTGTATTTGATGCTTTGGTTGAGTTATGTGTTTGCAGAATTCTAATGCCAAATGTAGACTAATGTCAGTCTACAATGGGTCACTAAACACAGGACCATACAATGTAATCCCTCATTGTGTGATCCAAGTTGTTGACTCATGTGTAACCTCTCTATTGGGATACACTTCATACTCAAGCCCTAGGACTAATTAGAGAAGACTTGATGCTGGTTTCACCAAAGAAGAAGAGATTTCTATTAAGAGAATTTACCAAGTATTTTACTCGAGTAAATATATACCTACTCTAGTGCATTGTTTAGTTTATACTCGAGTAATAATCGTTATACTCGAGTAGTAAAGTAATAGCTCTCGAGTAGATAAGTTAATTACTCAAGTAGATTCCGTCTCATTCTCGAGTTTACAGGATTTATTCTCCAAATATTTTCTAAGTAACTTACTCGAGTAGTCATATAAGCACTCGAGTAGTTTGAACCCTTTATGTCGAGTTACAGAAATCCGGGTCACGTGTAATTTCTCCTCACCCGAGTAATCTAAGTCATGTACTCGAGTAGTTCTTCTACTACTCGAGTAGTCTATGTTTTATACTCGAGTAACTATGTTTTCTTCCCTCAGAATTTTTCTAAGTCTATTACTCGAGTAGCTATTTTCATATACTCGAGTAGTTCTTCTTCACTCGAGTAGTTCAGTTCACCTACTCGAGTAACCCAGGATTCTATTCCAAAAGTTATTCTAAGTCCCTGACTCGAGTAGTTCCTCTACCACTCGAGTAGTCAATTTCTTTTCACTCGAGTAAAATTTATTGTACTCGAGTAGTCCAACTCCACTTCTCGTGTAACTATTTTAGCACTCGAGTATGTATCTTTATACTCGAGTAGCTGCTCTTCATTTCCAGATTTTATCCAAGTATTTACTCGAGTAGTTATCTTCTGTTCACTCGAGTAGTTACATATAGTACTCGAGTTGTTGCTTCTTCACTCGAGTATATTAGCTTCACATGTTTTTGAAATTTCGTTAAGTCCAGATTGATAGATTTCTTAATGAACCTTGATGTGATTGGTTCACGTGTATCTCATTAAGATCTAATTATGACGGTTATCGCAGATCCTATATAAGGTCTTGTCAAACTAACAAACCCTAAGAATCAGAAGTTTTTGCAGCCGATTATTTTCTAACTTCTCTGAATCTCTTTCTCTCTCCAAGAACCGAAAGCCGCCACCGCCGATCATCATCGTTCTTATCCGTCTAGGGTTTTCGATCTCAGAGGATTCAGATCAGGAAGGCTTACATATTGAGATTGTGGCTCATTTCATCATCTTATATCCGATCGTGTGAAGCCAAGAATACCAGATCTGCTTTGCCGAGATTTTCTTCACCTCTCTAATAAAGCCGCAAAGTCTACAAGAGGAAGATCATGGCTGATTGTTTACAGATCTGAAAAGGATTCACTATTTGTAATTTTTACATTCGTGCTATTTCATTCTTGTAGGAGAATTTTCTCCGAGTGTAGGAGCTTTTGTCTCCGAGATTGTAGGAAGTTTTATCTTCCGAGTGTAGATCCGTTTTGTGGATCGAGATTGTAGGAACTTTGTTCCGAGGCATAGGATTAGGTTTCAATCTGAGATAGTGGAGTAGCCGAGTCTAGTTTATTGCTAGATTGGTGAGGGAAAGTGGATGTACCCAAGGTTGGGGAACCACTATAAATCTTGCTTTGTCTGTGATTGATTGGTAGATAGTTCTGGGCATAGTTCTTAAATTTTTATTCCGCAAAAGATGCACATCTCACCTATTCACCCCCTCTAAGTGATTTAGGTAGGCAACTAAATACTTTCAATTGCTATCAAAGTCAGGTTGATCAATAAAAGGTTAACACCTTGATCAGATCTGATTAGTTATCCTTTGAGATCTACCAAGCATGGAGAAGGGTAAAGATTTTGCAAAGCTTACTTTGTGCACCAAGAACAACTTTCCCATCATTCTATCTATCAAGAAGTTCCAGAAGTTCTTCTGGTCAAAGAAAAAGTTTGAAGACCTATCACCCTGCAACAAGGCTTCAACTTCCTGAATCATTCTATATCTTCGGGGGAGCCTTTGATAACATCATTTTCCAATAGAGTTTTCTCAGTTGTATCTGAGAAAGAGAAGATAAAAACACTCTCTCATCCCCCACTGTATAAAAGATTCTTAACTCCCTTCAAAAGTAATTACTGGTTGCAAGTCACCTGATCAAAACACTTGAAGTTTGGTTTTTGAGCACCTAATCAAAAGCTCATTGGTGGCAGTCACCTGATCAAAAACCTGAGTGGATTACTACCAGGGTGGTAGAAGAGTGGATGCACCCAGGTTGGGGAACCACTATAAAATTCTTGTGTTGTTTGGGTTGTTCTTTTCTTTTATTCTTTTTGTGGCTGTGCTAGTTAGGCTGCTGTGTTTGTGATAACTTTTTTTGATGTGCCTGTATTTGACCATATTATTTTAGGATTAAGTTTTGATTTATAGAAAAGGTTTTAAAAAGCCAAATATACTCTATTCCCCCCCCCCCCTCTAGAGTATACCTGATCTAACACATAGCTTTCAATTGGTATCAGAGCAAGGTTCCTTTTGTTGTACAAGTTAACCCTTGGACCAAAGATCCTGAGTTAGATCTACTTTTTATTTCTATTAAGATTGTACAGACAACATGGCATAGAACAAATATTATGCAAGCACCAGACCTCCAGTATGCAACTTAAATAAGTTTTCCATCTGGAAGGCAAGAATCAAATTATATATGAACTCTATTGAAGAGGATATCTACAATTCTGTCTTGACAGGTCCTCCTCATGCTATTGCCTCTACATCTACAACAGCTTCAAGCACAAATGCAGTTCCACCACCTGAGTGGACTGAAGCCCAGAAGAAAGCAAAGATTATTGATGCCAAGGCCATGAACATTCTGGCCAAACCATGTCAGATGACATTTTCCAGAAAGTGGCTGAATGCACATCAGCCAAGGCCATCTGGGATTCTCTAAATCAAATGGTGGCGGGATCTGCTAATGAAAGAAAAGACAGAAGATCCAATCTCATATCACAATATGAGAACTTCAAGACGGAGGAAGCAGAATCAGTTGCAGATATGTACAATAGGCTGAGCTCAATCATCAAAGAGCTAAATACATTGGAAAGGACATCACCCTCACCAAGGTGAATGACAAAATCCTTATGTGCTTACCAAGCTCATGGGATTCAAGGATCTAGCCAATCAAGGAGGCCAGAAGCCTAACTGAGATTTCCACAGAATCTCTTTTAGGAAAGCTCAAGTCTTATGAGCAGCTCATCAAATCTAGAGATGCAGCTGAGCAGATAACACCTCCAAAAGCAGGGAAGGAGCACCGCATAGCTTTTTAAGCTATTGAAGAAGCTGAAGCCTCAACTTTGAATGAAGAGCTAATGAGTCCCTTTGCCAAGAGATTCTATAAAATGGCACGGAAGGATTTCAGAAGAAAGTCATCCATGCAGGATGACAAGCCAAGGTATGACAAAACCCCCACTAAAGAAGTAGTTTGCTTTGGCTGCAGGAAACCTGGACACTTCATCTTAGAGTGTCTAGAAAATCAAAAGAAGAAAAAGAGAAGAGAGAAAGACTTGCAACCAGTAATTACTTTTGAAGGGAGTTGCTAAAATACAAGAAGAAGGAGAAAGGTTTTGTAGCTGAATACTCGAGGAAATTAAGGATGAACCCACATCCTCCATCTCCAATTAAGAAGAAGAAGAAGAGGCAAGGGCCAAAGAAGTATGCCTCATGGCTTTGATGCCTACAGGAGTCATTCAGATGAAGAAGATTCTAACAGTGAAGGAGCTTCTTTTGACTATAATTCTGATGCTTTTTAAATTGAATTTAAAACTATGTGTATTGATTTAATAAATTCTGAAAAAGAAATCAAAGCACTTAGGGAGAAACTAACTAGTCAAGAGACACTGAAATCTGAAAACACCAAGCTAAAAGATGAACTTACACTAGCTAATGAAAAAATTATTCTATTAAAAACTGAGTTATGTGAGGCCAAACAACTTGAGGAATCTCTCAATAGGAGAAGCCTTACGCTGATGGACATCACAAGCACAGTCAATGCCAGACTAAATGGCAATCTGTGCTTGGGTGCATCATCAAGTTTGCCCCCCATTCTTAAGAAGAATATTTTATCAACCCCCATCAATTTTGTTTCTGCTAAGGGCAAAAAAAATAACAACCATTAAACAATCCATATAAGAAATGCCTAACTTAAAAGGTCAAAATAACAGAAACCAGAAAACAAGTAAAAACAAAGTTCAGCAGATTTCGTCGAACTTAGATCGACGAATTGTGGACCGTTCGTCGAACTCAAATCGATGAACACTGAACGCAAATTTATATAATAATCATTCATCTTACTGCGATCAACGAACATTGTATGGTTTGTCTAGCAGAGAGCGACGAACATGGGGAATAGAAAATGAACTTGTTCACTCTCTAAGCAGAGATCGATGATCTCATCCCATTTCGTCGAACTCTGGTCGACGAACTCACAACAATTCCTCGAACCCGGTTAGACTTAACAAAAATTATAATTATAACACCAACTCAAATCAAACTAAGAAACCATTTAACCCACTTGCAGATTGGATAATACCTCCCATAAGATATCATCCATTAGGATATAAATCACAACCTGAGTACTCTGTGATATCCAGTTTTTCTTATCAACAATATGAAAGACCCAAAGTAACCTGGGTCAAGAACAACTAACTGTTTTCATTGCAGGAAAAGGGCTGTCCAGTGATTAATCAAACATAGTACCTGGACAGTGGATGCTCCAAACATATGAATGGCAGCAAGGACAACCTAATCAACTACAAGTCCAAGCTGGGAACAAAGTTAATCTTTGGTGATTCACAGTGTGGCTAGTCTAAAGGCTATGGAGAAGTGAGAATTGGAGCTGTCACATTCAAAATGGTGACCTATGTAAGTGGACTCAAGCATAACCTCATATCTATAAGACAATTATATGTTGAAGGTTATCAGGTACATTTCAATTCAAAAACTTGTATTATCTCTAATAAAGAAAAACAAAATGTTTTAATTGGAAATAGAACGAGAAACATTTATTTAGTTGATTTCTATTCTGCCAATTCAGATATTTGTTTGTTAATTTAGTTTGCAATCAAAATGAATTATGACATAAAAGACTAGGACATATAAACATGAAAAACATTGCTAGACTATCTAAAGACAACCTTATGAGAGGTTTACCTTCTGGTCTCTATAAGAAGGAAGGCCTTTGCAGGGCTTGTCAACTAGGCAATCAAACTAAATCTAGCTTTAAGTCAGTAAATAAGAATGATTCACCTAGGATTTTATATTTGCTACACATGGACCTCTTTGGACCCATTGCTGTACAAAGCCTTGGAGGGAAATCCTATACCCTAGTTATTGTAGATGACTTCTCAATATTCACTTTGGTGTTCTTTCTGAGATCTAAGTCAGATACCTTTAAAGTTCTTACAGATTTTCTCAAGACCATACAGATTGAGTACTCTACTCATGTTGCATTGATCAGAAGTGATCATGGAACATAGTTTGAGTTTCTTCTTATGCATGAGTTCTGTGAGAAGGAAGGTATTAGACACTGCTTCTCTGTAATGCCCCCGGTTTTTCTTTGTTTTGTTTGATATTGGATTGGCGTTACGATGACGCATTTCCGGCCCTTCGTCGTTGTAGAGCGCGGTCCTAGCTCTGTAGGTTCCTTGTGTAGCCTGATTGTAGCCAGTTGGCAAGTTTCCCCAGCTAGCCGGGGTCTGTTTTGGTGACTCGGTTGGGCCTCTTAGGGAAATGCTTGTGTTTTGGCTTCGGGAGGTGTTAGCCCGAGTGTTCGATCGTCGGATGTTGTTTTCGACCTCGCCGTTGTTTTCGTGGCTTGGTTGTTTAGCTACGGTGCGAGTTTTGGTCGAAATCCGAGATCGTTTGCCTTCACGTCGTTTCGGCGTTGTTTTGTTAGCTGCATGTTTGTAATGTTTGCTGTGCTGTGCGTGGCCGTTGTGGCTGAGCTTGTAGGCAGGTGCCTTGTTTCTTGTTGGCTAGGTATTAGCAGGTTTCTTTTTCTGTGTAAGTTTGGGTGACACGACCTGGGTCACGCCCGTGACCCAGGGCGTGTCGTGCTCGAGTAGAGCTCCTGTTTCTCCGGTCGACGAATTTTTGGTCGACAAGGTTTTTTTTTAGGAACACGGCCGTGACACGGGCATGTCACGGGCGTGTCCCCCTTCGGTTCGTCGAGCTGCGCTCGATGGTCGTCAGGCGGTGTTTTAGTGAGTACACAGCCGTGTCACGGGCGTGTCATGTCGGACACGGGCGTGACCCTGGGGCGTGTCTCTGTGTTCGACGATCGGCGCTCCACGATCGTCGGGCGGTGTTCGGGTTGGTACACGGCCTGTGACACGGGCGTGTCACAGGGCGTGTCCCTTGCTTTGTCGAGCGGAGATCGACTTTCGTCGAGTGGGTAGGTGCGTGAGTACACGCCCCGTGACACGGGCGTGTCGGCCGTGTCACGGGCGTGTCTGGGGGGCGTGTCCCGTGTTTTCGTCGAGTGGAGATCGACGTTCGACGAGTGTGTGAGTACACGCCCCGTGACACGGGCGTGTCGGGCCGTGTCACGGGCGTGTCTTGGGCGTGTTCCGTACTTTTTCCTGAAATCATCTTTAGTTGCCGTGAACTGCTTTTCCTCCTCATTTTTTCATCATTCCCGAGTCTGGAGAGCTTCCAGCGGAAGGGTTTTGAGAGGAGGCGGTGGTTGTTTTGGCCGGCGATTTCGGGAAGGTTAGAGCCCGTTTTTCTCGTGTGATAGCGGATTCGGCTTGCTCTCGGCTAGATCTTCCCTTCCATGTAAGTTTTTCTTGATTTAGGGTTCGATTCCAGGAATTTCTAAATATCTGATTTCTTTCTTCCCTCAAGTTTCAGCTTTGATCTTCTAGGTGGCCGATCTTGCCGCCAGAGCCAAGCCGTGGTGCGGCTGTTGTTTGTTTTTCCGAAGAGGTAGAGGCAAGTGGCCCCTTGCCCTTGCCAAATTTATTTCTAACCCATGATCTGTTTTTATATCTTGTGCATAAGCTCTGTTCTCCTTGTTTTTCCTCCCTAGGGCAGCAGGTTGAATCATTTCATCAAGCTTCTAATCAAGTGCTGATTCTTTATTTCTTTTTCTGGAATTTTAATCAATGTTCTCTTTTGTCGGATGTTTAGTGTCCAGTGGGTAGCTAGAGTTAGGGTAAGGTTGCTGTTAGTTACAGTTTAGGGTTAGCTGCGGTAGCTCCGAGTAGTTAGGACGGAATGGAGGGTTGGGATTAAATCTCCAACTCTCTGTTTTCGCGCATGAGGGGGCTTAGGCTGCGATTTTAGCAAGACTTACGTTTACCCTAAGTGGAAAGCGCTGACAGCGTCGAGTGAACCGAGCTCACTCCACGCCGTCACCTAGCTTAGGACTTGCAGCTAAGTATTTGTAGGCGTCAGGTGAGTGGAGTTTACTCAACGCTGCGTCGAGTGGGCTCGACATTTCTGTCTTGAGTTCATGTGTACCTTAGGATTGTTAGTGTGACTTTTCCTTCCTTTAGGGGGTGGTATTGGGTGTTCGACAAATTTTTTCTTGCCGACTCTTGGGTTGTGGCAGGTGGTGCAATTTTTAGTGGCCTCTAAGAGGGGTGGATATTGATGTGGAGAGCTATGGCCGCCACCTGTTTGCCCTGGTTTGGGTTGGTGTGGGACCCTAAAGCTGCCACTGGCGACCCCTTAGCCCTTTTTTTTGGATCTGATTCTGGTTATAAATTCAGATCCATGTTTTGACCACTGCCACTTACCCACGTATTAGGAATATTAGACTCTTTCGTTGAGCATGTTGCTTTTATTGCTCGCACCTGGTGTGCTTTGCTGTGCTTTAGACAGTGCTCTTTTCTTCATGTCATGCCCTTTCTTTTGCTTATAGCAGCTTGTTGTCGGGTTGGTAAACCCTTCCTTTTGCTCTTAACTCTAATGCTTTATTACTCTTTTGATTTTTTTTTCCTTGCTGAGGTGTTCTTTTCTTGAATGCCTCAGGTCCAGGTTGTAGCCGGTTCAGCGGCTAGTTCTTTTGGAGGGGCTAGTTGTGGCCTCTTGGGTAGCTGAGACAGCTGATCCCGATTCTGTGAGGTAGTTCTTTACTTTTCTGTATAGACATACATACTCACCAGTGGGTTCGTGTCAGGTTGTTGGCGCCCACTGGTGTCTTCTTGCGATGCTGGGTATGAACTTAAACTGCTGTTTTTGCCTATTAGTGGTTGTTTACTTGCTTCTGGGAAGGATTTATGCTAGGATGCATGTTAGATATTTTAAAACTCTAAAAGCATTATTATATGTAGTTCATGCATAGCATATTTATAAACAAAGACACTATATTTCCTCAGCGTAGAAAGACTACATTTTTATATCTATTATATTCACTTTAGAGTCGTGCATACCATGAGTTGTCCCTCGGGAACACTTATGCTCACTAGGGTGTCAACTTAATTGAACCAAACTATTTTCTGCTGCGTATACTTATACTTTGAATTGTGGACTAGCTGATCCACCGTGCCGAGGGATACGACCAATCAAAATAACTGCTTTTCTTTCATAATTAATCAACGATTTTCCTTAGATTCTAAGGTCTGGAGTTTTTCCTGAGCGCGTGCAGTTATCCCCTGCACGGCGTGGCATCACGGCACGTGTTTTCTCTTGCTCTGATACGATTTTATCGTTGAGAAAATGTGGGTTGTGACAGTTGGTATCAGAGGGAGGTTGCTTGACAAATGGTCGGGCAACCTTTCCCCTTGTTCGCATTAGTGGTTCGCGTCATACCATACACACACCGATATGTCATCAGCGCGTCTTGGCTAAAGCACGAACACTACACTCATGAGCATAAAAAAGTATACTGGGCATATTATGTAGTATGAGATGCATAATATGTGTTTGTATATGGATCCACCATAGGAGGCAACATGTGTGGGTTATGTAGTATGGGATGCATAACCTCACCACATGAATTCAGCTAGCACGTTTTCTTTTTTCGTTGCATGGGAATGTTATGTAGTATGGGATGCATAATATTTTCATGTGTACGCCGCCCATGGCATGCATTAAGGCTTTTTTTAGAATGCGTAGCACATCATGCATAGCATAACATTTCATAAGCACAACGTGCCAAGCTAAAGATTTGCAAGATGACATATGTACACACATGGTTTTTGAGTCAAAAAGAATACAAATACATGCATCAATGGTTTAGGCACATGAGTTAGTTTGATGGTGGTGAGCCATCTAGGGTTAAGCATAACATCATCATGGTAAAAACAACTCCCGGAGCAAGTTTAGCAGTTGAAGTTCATATTTAAGTGTGTTTGTCTGTACCGGGTAGTCTTGTTCTAGCTGTTGGGCTAGGTTTTGTCTAAAGCTTGTGCGATTATAGGATGGCGAGACGCCCCGCGACGAGATCGACCCCCCAATCCGAGGGTGAGACGTCAGGAGCGCAGAGCGAGGCGTTGGTAGAAAACTTGCGGCAGAGTAATGAGACCTTATCGAGGCAGGTGGTGGTTATGCAGGCTCAGATTCAATCTCTTGTAACAGTGATGGCAGGATGCTCTTGGGAGTCATTTAAGTCGATGCTGTTGAGTAAGTTTCTGCCTTCAGTCGAGAGGGACCGGCTGATGAATGACTTACTTCATTTGAAGCAGAGGGAACATACAGGTGATGAGCATGAGATTGAGTCTAATAAGTTGAGTCAGTTTGCTCCTGGTTTGGGGAGTGTTGAAGCAGAACGAGTTAAGCAATTTCTGAGTGGACTAAGAAGCGACATTCAGCAGTTAGCAAATGCTTGCGGAGCAATCAGTTATGCCAGCGTGGTTGAAGCTGCCTTGAGAGTTGAGGCCTTTGAGAATGCCAAGAATAGAGGCCAGCGGTTGAGGAAGGATAAGCGGAAGTCCAGTAAAGGGAAGAGCCCTCAGGAACCTGATGTTGTCTCGAGAAAGAAGAACAAAGGGGGTTGTAGTTTCTGTGGCCGTGCAGGCCACCCCTTGGAGAGGTGTTTCAAAAGGTTGGGAGCACAAAAGAAGGAACAGGTGCACGCGATTCAGGGTGCCCCCAAAGGAGACTTGGTGTGTGCCTTTTGTGGTAGGAAGGGGCATGAGGCTGCCCGTTACTGGTTAAAAGATAAGGTCTGTTTTCAGTGTGGGCAGAAGGGTCATCTCAAGGCAAAGTGCCCGCAGTCCTAGCCTATTATGCAGCCAGTACTCCTCCAAGCTTTGCCACTGCCTCAGCATTTGGATAGAGGAAAGTGGAAGCTGAATGTGCTTTCGCCAAACGAAGCGCAGACTTCGACCTAGGTTATCTCAGGTTTGACTTCTCCTCAGTCGTTTCGTTATGATCCCTTTGTGGTTATAGTTTTCATTTTAGCGTTTGTTACCTTAGATGCGCGCGCTATTAGTAGGACGATTTAAGGTAAAGAACCGCTGGGCGCGCGTTCTCTTCGATTCATGCACTACCCACTCGTTTATGGCTAGAGCCTTCGTGGAGCGGTTCGGTCTGGGCCTAGATCGTGTTGGTGGTGCCTTTTGTGTTAAGTTCCCCTCTGGTGACTCTGTGGTTACGGACCTGGGTGTCCTGGATTGTCCGATTTTGTTGGGGGATTTTCTAGCCAAGGCAGATCTGAAGGTGATTGACCTGGAGGACTTCGATGTTATCTTGGGCATTTTGAGTTTTTAGTTATGTCATTTGGTTTGACTAATGCGCCCTCAGCTTTTATGGATGTGATGAACAAAGTTTTCAAGGACTTCCTGGATAAGTTTGTGATTGTCTTTATAGACGATGTTTTGGTGTATTCTAAAGATGCGGAGGAGCATGATCGGCATTTGCGACTGGTCTTGACGACTCTGAGAGACCATAAGCTATACGCCAAGCTGAACAAGTGCGAATTTTGGTTGCCTCAATTTTCTTTTCTCGGCCACGTGGTGAATAAGGAGCGAATATCGGTGGACCCAGAAAAGATCGCTGCTGTTATGGAATGGGCGAGGCCTGTTACTCCCAAAGAGATCAGAAGCTTCTTGGGCTTGGCTGGATATTATAGAAGATTTGTATTGGGATTCTCTACTTTTTCTGCGCCATTGACCAGGTTGACGCAGAAGAACGTAGCCTTCATATGGGATGGCAAGTGTGAGGAGGCTTTTGTGGAACTAAAAAGAAGGTTATGTTCAGCTCCAGTTTTGTCTTTGCCTACTGAAGATAGTGAGTATGTTATTTATGTGGACGCGTCGCGCGTCGGACTGGGCTGCGTATTGATGCAGGCCGGGAAGGTGATTGCGTACGGGTTGAGGCAGCTAAAGACTCATTAGAGGAATTACCCTACGCATGACCTGGAGTTTGCAGCTGTGATCTATGCGTTGAAATTGTGGAGGCATTTGCTATATGGCGCGCAGTGCAAGATTTTCACGGATCATAAGAGTTTGAAGTATGTCTTCACTCAGAAGGAATTAAATCTGCGCCAGCGGCGGTGGTTGGAGTACGTGGCCGACTATGATGTTGAAATCCAGTACCATCCGGGTAAGGCGAATATGGTGGCCGATGCCCTGAGTCGGAAGTGAGTCGGAAGTCAGGGAAGATGTCAATCTCTCCGCCGAGCGTCTAGCGGAAGAGTTCCTTTTGATGGACATTTCCGCGGGAAGCGGCGATTCGCAGAGTAGCTTGGCAGTGGCAGAACCTTCGTGGATTGCGCTTACGCGACTGCATCAGAAAGATGATCCCGATCTTTTGCATTTGTACCTTCGAGCTGAAAGAAAAAGGTGAATTACCAGATTTCTCTATAGATGATGCGGGTACATTGAAGTATCGTGGTAGGTTTTGCATTCCCGCAGTTGGAGATATCCGGAATATGGTGTGCAGAGAAGCCCACGGATCTAGTGTTGCCTACCATCCAGGGTCTACCAAAATGTACCATGATTTAGAGCAGATTGCCTGCTGGTATGGGATGAAGAAGGACATAAAGAGATTTGTTTCTGAGTGCTTCACTTGCAGGCGTGTGAAGGCCGGCCATGGGAGGCCTGGTGGCAAGCTAACTCCCTTATAGATTCTGATGTGGAAGTGGGAGAGTATCTCGATGGATTTCATTACGGGCTTACCGAGATCAGACCGATTGACGAAGAGTGCTCACTTCGTACCATTTAAGATCGATTGTCCGATGAGGAAGATAGCCGAGCAGTACATGGATGAGGTTATCAGATTACATGGTGTACCCGTAAGTATCATATCAGATCGAGACTCCAGGTTTACGTCTCATTTTTGGAAGAGCCTTCAAGAAGGGTTGGGTACAGATTTGAGATATTCCACAGCCTATCATCCCCAGACCAATGGTCAGACGGAGCGAGTAAATCAGATTGTGGAAGATATGATCCGATGCTATATTCTGGACCACGGAGGAGCGTGGGATGAGCGCTTGCGGCTTATGGAATTTGCATATAATAACAGTTATCAAAAAAGCTTGCAAATGGCTCCTTTTGAAGCTTTGTATGGGAGGCGCTGCAGGACTCCCTTTTTTTGGGCTGAGGTTGGCGAGAGACCTTTGTTGGGTCCAGAAGAACTCGAGGAGATGGAAACTGCTGTGAAGCTTATTCGGGAAAAGCTTCGGATAGCCCAGGAGAGATATGAGAAAAATGCCAATCGGCGTAGATCGGATTTGGAATTTTTGGTGGGGGACTCAGTATTCTTAAAGGTCTCCCCTTTGATCGGAGTCGAGCGTTTTGGCAAGAGCAGGAGGTTGGACCCGAGGTATGTGGGCCCATTTCTGATTGTTGAGCGGATTGGGATATCAGCTTATAGGCTGGCTTTGCCCGCAAATTTCTCTGGCGTGCATAATGTCTTCCACGTCAGTCAGCTGCGGAAATGTGTAACGAATGGCAGACAGGTTTTGGATTCTGTACCACAGTTTGAGCCGAATCTTTCTTATGTGGAGGTGCCTGTCCGCATTCTGGATTCTCAGGTTCGTGCGTTGCGGAAGAAATCTATTCCGATGGTTAAAGTTTTATGGAGCAATCAGGATGTAGAAAGCGCGACTTGGGAGTTGAAGTCGGCTATGAGGGAGGCTCACCCTCATCTTTTTCCCTGATCTTGTGCCTGGTATGTTCTGTTTTATTTATATTTATGTAGCCTTTTTCCTGGCTCTTTCTCTCTCCTTCTTTATGGGAGTGTGGTGAGTAAAGTTTCGAGGCGAAACTTTCTTTTAGGGGGAGTGGCTGTAACGCCCCCGGTTTTTCTTTGTTTTGTTTGATATTGGATTGGCGTTACGATGACGCATTTCCGGCACTTCGCCGTTGTAGAGCGCGGTCCTAGCTCTGTAGGTTCCTTGTGTAGCCTGATTGTAGCCAGTTGGCAAGTTTCCCCAGCTAGCCGGGGTCTGTTTTGGTGACTCGGTTGGGCCTCTTAGGGAAATGCTTGTGTTTTGGCTTCGGGAGGTGTTAGCCTGAGTGTTCGATCGTCGGATGTTGTTTTCGACCTCGCCGTTGTTTTCGTGGCTTGGTTGTTTAGCTACGGTGCGAGTTTTGGTCGAAATCCGAGATCGTTTGCCTTCGCGTCGTTTCGGCGTTGTTTTGTTAGCTGCATGTTTGTAATGTTTACTGTGCTGTGCGTGGCCGTTGTGGCTGAGCTTGTAGGCAGGTGCCTTGTTTCTTGTTGTCTAGGTATTAGCAGGTTTCTTTTTCTGTGTAAGTTTGGGTGACACGGCCTGGGTCACGCCCGTGACCCAGGGCGTGTCGTGCTCGGGTAGAGCTCCCGTTTCTCCGGTCGACGAATTTTTGGTCGACAGGGTTTTTTTTTTAGGAACACGGCCGTGACACGGGCGTGTCACGGGCGTGTCCCCCTTCGGTTCGTCGAGCTGCGCTCGATGGTCGTCAGGCAGTGTTTTAGTGAGTACACGGCCGTGTCACGGGCGTGTCGTGTCGGACACGGGCGTGACCCTGGGGCGTGTCTCTGTGTTCGACGATCGGCGCTCCACGATCGTCGGGCGGTGTTCGTGTTGGTACACGGCCGGTGACACGGGCGTGTCACAGGGCGTGTCCCTTGCTTCGTCGAGCGGAGATCGACTTTCGTCGAGTGGGTAGGTGCGTGAGTACACGCCCCGTGACACGGGCGTGTCGGCCGTGTCACGGGCGTATCTGGGGGGCGTGTCCCGTGTTTTCGTCGAGTGGAGATCGACGTTCGACGAGTGTGTGAGTACACGCCCCGTGACACGGGCGTGTCGGGCCGTGTCACGGGCGTGTCTTGGGCGTGTTTCGTACTTTTTCCTGAAATCATCTTTTGTTGCCGTGAACTGCTTTTCCTCCTCATTTTTTCATCATTCCCGAGTCTGGAGAGCTTCCAGCGGAAGGGTTTTGAGAGGAGGCGATGGTTGTTTTGGCCGGCGATTTCGGGAAGGTTAGAGCCCGTTTTTCTCGTGTGATAGCGGATTCGGCTTGCTCTCGGCTAGATCTTCCCTTCCATGTAAGTTTTTCTTGATTTAGGGTTCGATTCCAGGAATTTCTAAATATCTGATTTCTTTCTTCCCTCAAGTTTCAGCTTTGATCTTCTAGGTGGCCGATCTTGCCGCCGGAGCCAAGCCGTGGTGCGGCTGTTGTTTGTTTTTCCGAAGAGGTAGAGGCAAGTGGCCCCTTGCCCTTGCCAAATTTATTTCTAACCCATGATCTGTTTTTATATCTTGTGCATAAGCTCTGTTCTCCTTGTTTTTCCTCCCTAGGGCAGCAGGTTGAATCATTTAATCAAGCTTCTAATCAAGTGCTGATTCTTTATTTCTTTTTCTGGAATTTTAATCAATGTTCTCTTTTGTCGGATGTTTAGTGTCCAGTGGGTAGCTAGAGTTAGGGTAAGGTTGCTGTTAGTTACAGTTTAGGGTTAGCTGCGGTAGCTCCGAGTAGTTAGGACGGAATGGAGGGTTGGGATTAAATCTCCAACTCTCTGTTTTCGCGCATGAGGGGGCTTAGGCTGCGATTTTAGCAAGACTTACGTTTACCCTAAGTGGAAAGCGCTGACAGCGTCGAGTGAGCCGAGCTCACTCAACGCCGTCACCTAGCTTAGGACTTACAGCTAAGTATTTGTAGGCGTCAGGTGAGTGGAGTTTACTCAACGCTGCGTCGAGTGGGATCGACATTTCTGTCTTGAGTTCATGTGTACCTTAGGATTGTTAGTGTGACTTTTCCCTTCCTTTAGGGGGTGGTATTGGGTGTTCGGCAAATTTTTGCTTGCCGACTCTTGGGTTGTGGCAGGTGGTGCAATTTTTAGTGGCCTCTAAGAGGGGTGGATATTGATGTGGAGAGCTGTGGCCGCCACCTGTTTGCCCTGGTTTGGGTTGGTGTGGGACCCTAAAGCTGCCACTGGCGACCCCTTAGCCCTTTTTTTTGGATCTGATTCTGGTTATGAATTCAGATCCATGTTTTGACCACTGCCACTTACCCACGTATTAGGAATGTTAGACTCTTTCGTTGAGCATGTTGCTTTTATTGCTCGCACCTGGTGTGCTTTGCTGTGCTTTAGACAGTGCTCTTTTCTTACTGTCATGCCCTTTCTTTTGCTTATAGCAGCTTGTTGTCGGGTTGGTAAACCCTTCCTTTTGCTCTTAACTCTAATGCTTTATTTACTCTTTTGATTTTTTTTTCCTTGCTGAGGTGTTCTTTTCTTGAATGCCTCAGGTCCAGGTTGTAGCCGGTTCAGCGGCTAGTTCTTTTGGAGGGGCTAGTTGTGGCCTCTTGGGTAGCTGAGACAGCTGATCCCGATTCTGTGAGGTAGTTCTTTACTTTTCTGTATAGACATACATACTCACCAGTGGGTTCGTGTCAGGTTGTTGGCGCCCACTCGTGGCTTCTTGCGATGCTGGGTATGAACTTAAACTGCTGTTTTTGCCTATTAGTGGTTGTTTACTTGCTTCTGGGAAGGATTTATGCTAGGATGCATGTTAGATATTTTAAAACTCTAAAAGCATTATTATATGTAGTTCATGCATAGCATATTTATAAACAAAGACACTATATTTCCTCAGCGTAGAAAGACTACATTTTTATATCTATTATATTCACTTTACAGTCGTGCATACCATGAGTTGTCCCTCGGGAACACTTATGCTCACTAGGGTGTCAACTTAATTGAACCAAACTATTTTCTGCTGCGTATACTTATACTTTGAATTGTGGACTAGCTGATCCACCGTGCCGAGGGATACGACCAATCAACATAACTGCTTTTCTTTCATAATTAATCAACGATTTTCCTTAGATTCTAAGGTCTGGAGTTTTGCCTGAGCACGTGCAGTTATCCCCTGCACGGCGTGGCATCACGGCACTTGTTTTCTCTTGCTCCGATACGATTTTATCGTTGAGAAAATGCGGGTTGTGACATTCTCAGCTCCTAGAAGTTCCCAACAAAATGGGGTAGCTAAAAGGAAGAATAGAACCCTGATTGAAGCTGCTGGAACATTACTTGCAGATGCTTATATGCCCCTATCCTTTTGGGAAGAGGCTGTAAGCACAACAAATTATGTACTGAACAGGAGTTTGATACACAAACTAAAGAATAGGACTTCCTATGAATTACTTAAAGGGAAGAAATCTAAAATCACCTATTTTAAAGTATTTGGTTGCATATGTTATATACATAATATCAACAAGAAATACATTAGAAAGTTTGAAGCTAAGGCTGAAGAGGGAATTTTTCTAGGATATTCCCAAGTAAGCAAAGCTTATAGGGTATTTAATAAATCATCTTTAAAAATGGAAGAGTCAATTCATGTTACTTTTCATGAAACTAACATGTCTTGCAAGGAGAAAGAGATTTTTACTAGTAATCCTTTGTAGGTACCTCACTAGTGTGAGAATTTGGATGGACTAGGCCTCACCCAAGAGGCTCCAACACATCCTTCTCCACAAGTTGATGAAGACAGTGAAGAAGAAAGCACTGAAGTGACTGAACTTCATCCAACAGCAAACACAGTTCCAGAAGAGGAATCAATTCTAAATATTATTGCTGAACGGACTCCATCCACTGACTTTGTCACACTAAGAGATCACCATAGATCTCAAGTGATTGGAGACATGTCAGTAGGTGTACAGACAAGACATCCACTCAACCAAGACTTGATGCATGCCTATTTTCTCTCTCAAGTTGAGCCTCAATCCATACATGATGTTGAGCAGGATCCCCACTGGATCATTACTATGCAAGAGGAATACAACCAATTTGAGAGATGTAGAGTTTGGGATTTAGTTCCAAGACCCAAAGACTACCCAGTCATTGGAACTAAATGGGTATATTGAAATAAATTAGATGCCCAAGGTGTAATTGTGAGAAACAAGGCTAGGCTTGTTGCTCAATGTTATAGTCAAGAAGAAGAGATAGACTATGACCAAACATTTGCACCAGTTGCAATGTTAGAGGCAATCAGAATCTTTCTTGCCTAAGCTGCCAACAAGAAGTTCAAGGTATATCAGATGGATGAAAAGAGTGCCACTACAAGATATGCACTTTACAGTGACGTTTTTTTTTCCGACGTTTTGAAAAGCGTCACTATTTATTTTCTTTCTAACGACGTTTTTTTAAAAAAAATTTCGCTATTGCAAAAAATAGTATTAGCCACATTTTCATGAAAAAACGTCAATATAAATGTTTGGTTTTGGTGATGTTTATTTTTAAAACGTCATCTAAACATAGGATTTTTGTAAAAAAAATTGTTATCAAAAGTTCAAAATTTTTTCCTTACAATCATCTCATTTATAAACAAGTTTCTGGATATAATTAATTAAAAACTCAAATTGAGTTTATGATATCAATATATATGATAGTGATCACATTTTTTATGGTAGTGAGTTTATATTAATGATAGCATCAGTCTAGCTCGATCGTGACTTTGATACAAATAATTATGATGATTGTATTCAATTCACATCATATTTATATATATATATATATAATCAGCTGATTGAGGGGAAGGAACGTCGGAGAGCGTTTGGGAAAGGAAGAACGACAGACTTTAAAATACCTGTTGATGGTGTGAGGCCGGGTCAGTGAAAGACGCTGCGGCTGTTGGTGGCATGAGGAGCAGAAGCGAGGGAAATCTCTAAGGAGGAGAGAAGGCAGTGAGGAAACAAAGCGAAAATTGGGGGAGTTATCCCGTTTCGGACCATAAGCGGTGGCAGGCATGCGGCGAGAAGAATGAGGCGGCGGAAGGGGCACACATCGACAGCGCCACGCGCCGAGCAGACGGAGCAGGTGGACGCGTGGACGAAGCATCGGCGGTGGAACAGCGATACGGAGGGCAAAAGCGGAAGTTCAGAAGTAATGGACGTTCGTATACTGTTAGAGTCGATATATATTAGGTAGCCATTTGATCTTTATCTTGTGGGTCAGTGAACTTGTTAAATTGCGCGCTATGACCATGATGAAATACTCTTGGATATGATCATGTGTATATATATATAGTACCCAATTATTTTTTTTTCTGTAGGGAGAGAACAATTGCATCAGTGAGCCGAGACACTAGGCGATCAAATGTTTCATTATGGTAGGAGGCCAGTCGTGATAGTGACTCTTGACTACATTGATGAGCAGATTAATCGACAAAGTCTAAGATATAATATCCCAATCTTGTATCAAATCAAATGTGCGTCCTTACTAAGAGTATGGTCTGAGGTTTTTGAGAACTTAATATCGTATGAAATGACCATGCACATAATTTTTGAGGTTTCGCTACAACCTTGTGCCAAATATTCCCTACGAAGAGGTTTTAATTGGGGGTTCCACTGATTTGTGGACAGAGATCAAGTGAGAAATTCCCTCAGTTGTGTTCGAGGTCAGTGTCAGGGCCCAAAATTTTTTAATATATTAATATTACATTTTAGAATAGTTTTTTTAATCTTTACTCAGAAATATTAATAGTTATATAGATAAACATAAGAAATTTTTTGAGGGAAATGAAAAATCCCCCCCCCCTCCCCCAAATTCATTAGGATTGAAAGTGGCATTTCATTCCCCCCAACTTAAGTGGCAGTTCATTTCTCTAGGTTTCTCCTGCGCCCTCCCTCACGCCTGCAGTAAGGTACGCCGACGGTGATGGTGAAGGAGTTTCTCCTGCTTGGCAACGATGGTGGAGGCATTTCCCTTGCTCGGCGACGACGGTGATGGAGTTTCGACCTACCTGTTCTTCCTCCAAACTCGCTGCGGTTAGGGCATCGCGTCCTCTCTTCTTTGTGCCCTAGCATCGCGACCTCTCTTCTCCTCTGAATCCGACCGATTTCGCTCCATTTTTCTGCTTGGTTGCTGTAGATCTCTTCCACTTGAAGTTTCGCATCGCCTCCGAGCTCGACTCCGGTGTTCTCGGTATGAATAATAGTAGCATAAATTTATATTTCCTTACTTCCTTCATTGTTTTGATTTCTGAATGTCAAGCTTGATTAGTAAAAGCATTTGGGCAGTATCATTGTGAAATTGTGGTAGTAAACACACCCGTGGTTGTTTTTGGTGTTCAGAACTTTTGTGGTAACATCTTTGGCCCAAACTCCTTTTTTGGAGTCAGGCATTCATGGGCGACAACTCCCGACCATAGGTGGATGATTCTAGTTGTGTATTGCCCTACAATGTCGTTTTGTAGGAATAGCATTTGTAATCACAACTACCTAAACGCTACCTACATTTTCACCACTATGTTCACAACCGCAGCCGCTCCCAAACAACTCAGTTGAACTAGCAAACTAGGTTACATGTGGTTCGCTTAATTGCATCACTTTGAGATGTAAGCAAAATATTTAATATTTCATGAAGCTGGAGATTTTCAAGAAAATGAATGCAAGGAGAGTGCATTGGAAGATCGGGACAGAAACTGATGTAAAGTATGGTAGATTTAATATCGGAAATAAGGGAAGAAGAATAAGGTCATGCATCCAAACTAACGTCAGGGAGAGAATGAAAATCATGATTTCATTTCAGTAATTAATTTCTTGCTGCATGACCTTCTTATATCTATGTATAAAGAATCTAACAAGTTAAAACTAGTTGCCAAATTAATCCTAGACTATAAAATGACCAAATTCTCCATGATAATTATCAGATTTAAAATAAACAAATAGAAATGACATAATAACAACAAAAAAAGATACTAACACATGTAATGAAAATAAATCAATGAAGCTAGTGCATACCTTTTAGAGTCATTAGGTACCATCACAATGGCAACAGCTTCAGGCAACAAGACCTAGCTAATAGTGGAGAGGTTAATCCATGGTAGAGAAGGAAACTGAAACAAATATATCAAATCCTAACTAAGAAGTTTCTGCTTCCCACCAACTCAAGAACTTGCTATTCGTTTTTTGTTGTTCACCTTTCCACCCAAGTGATAGACTTGTTAAATGCGAGTGGCATGCACCGTGGAGATGGAATTTTGATTTGTGTTGCACCAACTCAAGAGAAGAAATGACACAACGATAGACTGCACGTTGATAATCAACTCATTTATCCGGTTATCCCTATTTCACCTTGTCTTAGTTAGATAAGCTATTGTAAGATCTTTCCAAATTCTCATCATTTCTTCAATCTCGTTTGACTGGACGATTGTCTATATTAACATAATCTTTGCATCGTATGAACTTATCGCATACTTCATTTTCAAATTATTCTTGTGTTAAGCATTATACTACACGTCTCTGAATTTGAAGGGTACCCGTAGCATTGCTCAATTGGCAATATAATTTCCTTGCATTGCATAAATGTTGTGACTTTTTTTCCTGATCACTAATGCAGTAAACTCAATCATGAGAAGGAAGAGGCATTTACATTTTTATCTGGTTTCTAAAAATGATGATGACAACGGCTTTGAATTTGACATGCCATCTCAATCAGTTTGATTAATCTCTGATGCTGCACTATAAAAAATAAAATATGCTGCGACTTTGTAATGTGTTAATTATGAATATAACAGAGAACTATGAATATGTAGAAAAATAGCATATCATAGTTAGCACGATATTCCTCCCATCAGCCGATCCACAGTTCAAAAGCCTTGTAAACTCATTGTACGTTTCCAGCAATCCTTCCAAAGCCTCACCAACATCTAGGCCAACTGCTGGTTTCCATCAAACGACCGTCCCAAGCCACGCCAACATCTGCCCCTGTCCATCCAACTCTCTCATAGCATCCCCTTCTTCTCCGCAGCCCTAACATCCACCTCTACCCTGCCCCCTGCGGCCACCAGACCTCCTCCCTCCACCGCCTATGGACTCCTATATTCAACTCGGTGTCTTTATTTGGTCTTTCTTTCTCTTCATTTGTACAGATTGGATAATGTATAATTATGGATGCTTTCAGAGCTTATGTTTCATACAAAATTCAATAATCGGATGATGACTACATAATTCTCAATCACCACATTCACGGCCGCCACCGTCATACGGTCTTTCAACTTGCTCTTGTTCTCAAGTGCGCTTCTAATGTGTCATGCATGTTCTTTATTTTGTCATATATATTTCATGACTACCATGAAAAAATAAATATCAGAAATCAACATTTATTCCTCTGCTCTTACAATTTACCTGTCACAACTAATTCACAATTGAGTTCAGCATCAATCAGCTCAACCCCATGCTGAATGTTCTTCTAATGATCACAAATTTCTCTTTGTTCCTTCACAATTTTCTATTCTATTTTCCTTAGCAAATGAGAGATACTTGTAGGCAGAGATAATAGAATGAGAGAGTTATGACATTCGAAGACTTATTTAGAAATAACAAATTCGTTTGGAAATACTAGAATGAAGGTTTTGTAGTAATTTAGGCTTTTTGGTTTTAAGTTGTATTTTTAATTTTCATTTTATATTCATTTTTATATTATCATTTTTTTAATTCATGTGTGACCAACAATTTTCCTTTGTAAGCAGTAGAGTGAATCATTTAATTTTGTAAAACACAATCTCCATGTCTGATTTATAATCTTTATTAATTGTGTAATTTTTGTATATAGGTACAAATCTGATTTATTATTAACAATGGAGAGAAGATGGATGAGAGAGTTACAACATTCGAAGACTTATTAAGATGGCGTGAAATATTTGCTAGATTCATACTATTCATATACACCAATTGGTGAGAAGTGCCCATGTCCTTGTAAAAAGTGTGTAAATCTAAAGAAGTGGGATAGAGATGTGGCAGAGGGGCATCTTATATGTAATGGTATTATGGAGAACTACACAGAATGGACATACCATGACGGGCATTTAATTAATAACGGAGTCTTACAAAATAATAATCATCCTTTAATTATTGAATCTTTGAACCATACTAACAACTCTAGTGATCCGATGAATGAACTTCTGCATGCTGCTATTCCTAATTTAACAAACAATGAGAGTTTGTGTGAACAAGAATTACTTTATTATGATATCGACGTAAACACACATTTTGAGAATCCTCAAACTCCCCTTAATGCAGATGCAGATAATCTATACACAACTCTCTTAGAGGAAAACAAGCCATTGTGGGAAGGATGTCAAGAGTACACAAAACTATCCTTCTTACTGAATCTCCTACATATTAAGACACTTGGAAATTGGAGTAATGTACATTTTGATATGTTGTTGAAAGTTCTACAAGGTGCAGTGCCATACGGATATAAATCAGTGCCGGCTAACTATCGTGAGGCTAAGAAAGTCACATCTAAGTTGGGCCACAAATATATTAAGATTGATGCATGTGAAAATGATTGTTCATTATTTTGGGACATAAATAAAAATGACAATTCTTATCATATATGTGGACATTCACCATGGGTTGATGTACAAGACGATCAATTGACTCACCGATCAAGAAAATGTAAGCAACAAGATGTGATCAGTATGAGGAAGACACCCAAAAAAGTTGTTCGATATTTTCCATTGAAAGAACGTTTGGAGCGACTATTTCTTTGCAAGGAAACTGCCGAGATGATGCAGTGGCATGCCAAAGATCTTAATCATGACAGTTTAATGCATCACCCTAGAGATGGCTTGGCATGGAAGGAATTTGATCAGCGCCACAAAGAGTTCTCAAAAGATCCTCGAAATATTCGTTTAGGACTTGCTACTGATGGATTCAATCCATTTGGTGATCTTAGCAGCACACATAGCACGTGGCCAATTATGCTAGTGATATACAATGTGCCACATTGGGAGTGCATGAAGAAAAGATCTATTATCATGTCGGGTTTGATACTTGGGCCAAAGATGTCAGGAAATAATATCTCTGTGTATCTACAACATTAATAAAAGAGTTGAATGAGTTATGGGAAGTAGGGGTAGAAGTGCTTGATGTTTTAGATGGAAAAAAATTTACACTACACACAGCACTATTATGGACTATTAGCAATTTTCCCGCGCTTGGTAATCTATCGGGATGGAACTCACATTCCAAACTTGGATGTCCATCATGCGGGTTGAACACTCAATCATGTTGGCTAAAGAATAGTCAAGAAATTATTTAGCAGGGTCATTGTCGATTCTTGCCAGATGATCATCCATACCGGAAAGCAAGAAAGTTTGGTCGACATGAAATGCGTATTTGTAGTAAAAACCCTCCTAATGGACGAAGAGTATCAGAGGAAACCCAACATCTTCATGTTGTGTTTGGTAGAGAAAATAATTCGGGAGGACCCACTAAGTATTGGAAAAAAAGAAGTATATTTTTGAACTTCCCTATTGGAAGACAAATTTACTTCGTCATTGTCTTGATATGATGCATATAGAAAACAATGTGTGTGATAATATTTTGAACACTATATTGGGTGACCCAATCAAATCCAAGGATAATGTGCGCGCTAGAAGGGATTGCAAGGATCTCGATGTTCTAAAACATCTATGGATCAAAGAAAGAGATGATGACACAAATATTATTCCTCCAGCTTGCTTCACCATGAGTAAGACAGAAAAAGATATCTTTTTAGGAATGATAAAGTCATTATGAGTTCCTGATGGATATGCCTCCAATATATCACGCTGTTTAAAACTGAAGCAATGCAGAATACAAGGCTTAAAGATCCATGATAATCACATTATAATGCAGCAATTGTTGTCGATTGGTTTACGATCAGTGCTACCAAGGCATATAGTGACACCATTGATGGAGGTTTCTATGTTCTTTAGAGAACTATGTTCCAAAAAACTAAATGTTTCTAATTTGTTTAAGATTGAAGATCGCATAATAGTGGCTTTATGTCAACTCGAAATAATTTTCCCCCCTGCATTCTTCGCTGTAATGATTCATCTTATGGTTCATCTTTCACAAGAAGCTATTTTGTGTGGCCCAGTACAATTTAGATGGATGTATCCCATCGAGAGGGAACTTGGACATTATAAAAAATTTGTACGAAATAAAGCAAAACCAGAAGGATCTATAGCAGAGGGTTATATAGCGGAAGAGACTTTGACATTTTGTTCTCGGTTCTTAGAAGGAATAGTGACTCGATTTAATCGACCAAGTCGTATTAGTGCAAATTCTACGCCTTCAACTCCAGCATTTAAGATGCTTCCACAAATTGGGAGTGCAACAAGGGGAGTTATCTTGAAGGCACTAGATCCAATTAGCCTTATGCAAGCTCATCGATATATTTTGTTCAACTGTGCAGAGCTCGAAATTTTTCGAAAGTAAGTTTTAATAAACTTTAAAACTATGTTAAAGATTATTTATTCTTGAAATGTGAATTAATTAATATTTTTTTAATAGCGAATTTCGAGAAGAATTGAAGAATCACCACCAACCCCAATGTATTGACGTGGACCGCTTGGAGAATCTACTTCATAAAGAATTCTCAGAATGGTTTAAGAAAAGAGTAAGAATCATGATATGCATGTACATTAATTTGCGCATGTATGTGCTCGTACCGAGATCTACAAATGAAGAATGACTATGAAATGATTAAGTTTCCATTTCATCATAACAGGTTAATCGGGATGGTGCAATTGTTTATGACCCTCAATTGCGACAATTAGCCATCGGACCAAACTCTATTGTTCGTAGCTACAAAGGATACAATATAAATGGGTTTTCATTTCGAATTGCAGGCAGTGAGATTCACAAAAGGTCAAAAAATAGTGGAGTTTAAGTTATGTCTAATCATGTTGGACTTCAAGAGGATATCAATTATTTTGGTAGAATAACTGAGATCATAGAGCTGGATAACTTTGACTTTGCTAAATTGATGCTTTTTAAATGTGATTGGGTTAATCCTGCAAAGAATATTGGTGTGAAGAAAGATTTATATGGGTTCACATTGGTTAATTTCACAAATTTGATACATACAGGAGCAACACTAGAACATGACCCATATATTTTCCCTTCTCAAGCAAGAATGGTATATTATATTCGTGATCCTAAACAATCAAATTGGGAATTGGTCATGAGGATGTTACCATGAGATGAGTATGAAATGGGAGAATTTGAAGCTGCAAGTGTTTATTATCATGAAAACTTCATTCAATGTGTTTGTGAGGACATACACAATATTCCAAATTTATATCGAGATGATGATGAAGACATCGAGATGTTTAGAACATATGTCGAGCCTACAGTTGTGCAAAGAGAGGAGTAAATTCACGGTCTGGTTGCGAATACCGGTTTGCAAAGAGAAGTATAAATCATGATGTTGAGCATTCACATGTGCATTTATCCGCAATTCAAGAGTACCCTTATTTCTAGTCCCATCCAGGTATTCATTTGATGCTTCTAATTTAGTAGTTCTACTCTCATCTCACCCTGGTTTTACTGCCAACTAACTAATTCTACACTCAGTTCACAAGTTTGCTTTCAGCCCCCTGTTCATCAATAGATGTAATGCAGTTTGGGTTGTATATATAAGCTTCAATTGTGGTGGATTTGATAGTATAAATATGTTATAGTTTTTTGTACTAGCTGTATTACTATTGCACATAACAATGGGCGGATCTTGTTATCTTGCAAATATTTGATTTTGTTATCATGCAGATATTTGATGGCTCCTAAGAGAACATTTTCTCCAAGAAAATTATTTGTTTCAAGGGATAACTCTCTAGCTAAAGATCAACAGAAAGGTGTAAGCGGTGGCCCTCATGTGAGCACATCAAATGCCCACAAGAGATCACTACATGATCCAACAACTACACATTATTTTTCAATAGATGAAAACTCTGATGAGCATCAACATAGTGATCAAGAAGCTATCAATCTTAGTAATAAAGTCCTAGAGAGCTCAGGTAAATAATAAATGTTTTTCTTTGCATGATTTGCTATAAATGCAAGTACAATAATCAAAGTTTTGTATACGTACGTGCAAATAGAAGTAAAACATTACGAGGAGCAACAACATGTAAGGATATTCATCTTATGCCATCAGATAAAATTATCTTATTGGAGCGAAACAAACATGGGCAATTTGTTGGAAATGGCACACCTCAACTTTCATCGTTCTTAGGCACACTTGCACGAAATACAACATTATTTCCAATGACTCCTTTATCTTGGACACATGTGTCACAGTATAGCAAGGAAAATGCATGGAGTATGGTTAAGGTGAGTGCACATAAGCATCATGATTGTATTGAATATTAAATAAAATTTATAAGCTTTATGTTTATTCATGCAGCAAAGATTTCTCATATTTGAGACTGACAAAAAGCTTATCATGGAAATTATAAGAGAAAGCTTTAGGAATTGGAAGTCAACTTTTAAAAAATGATATTATGACCCATTGGATACTCCAGAAGCACTTATTGCATGATGTGGTCCTACAGATATGCCAGAGAGCCAATTTGTTGACATTGTGAAATATTGGTATTCTACAAAAGGAAGGGTTTTGTATCTTTATTTGTTTATTCTTCCAACCTATTTTTTTTAATTTCCAACATTTTAAAAGTTTGAGAATGAATTTTCTGATGTGGCAGAGTATAAGTGAAAGAAATAAAGCATGTCGCCAACAAAATAATGGTGCACATACTCTTGGACGGATGAGTCTTGCTTATCGAAAAAAAGACTTGGTATACATATATATAAATATATATCCTTATTATTTCATACTTTAGTACATAAAGCTGAATAATTGATTTTTTAATAAGGAAATTGAATTGGGCAGAGAGCCAACTCGCATTAATTTGTTCTTAGATAGTCGCACAAGCAAGAAAAATGGGAAAAATTTGGTGAATGATGACGCAATATCAAAAAAAGTAAGTGTTTCATTAAATTATAATAATATCCAAATTGTTTATTGAAAATTTCATCTGTAAATTTTTTTTAGGTTGCCTTGGACAAGGCTATCGAGGAACAAATATCTCATCATCCTCCTGACACACCAATAAATGAAATACATGAAAGTGCTTTTAGGTAAAAAATATTTTATCACATTTTGATTCGATTCAGAGTATTGTACAATATATATAATTATATATATATATATTTAGATCCACATTTGGACAAGAATACTATGGCCGATGTCGTGGTATGGGAATGGGTGTCACTGCGATTCAAATATACCCTGATTTATCACGTCACTCAAGAACAACTGGCTTGAAATATACAAATCCAGAAGAGTTGTGGGAGATTGAACAATTGAAATTACAAATGTCTATCATGCAGAACACCATAGATAGCTTTGTGGCTGACAGGTCGTAACAAAATTTTAGGGAAGATTCACCTGGAACATCAATAGGACCAGAGATACATCTATCACCGGATCAAGTAATAATTGTGTTTAAATCCAAGTAATAATGCTTAATTTAATTGCAATAGTTTTATAAATATGTATTATTTGTGCAATTTTTGAGAATGATGGCTTCTATTGAAAGATCAAATATAAAGGATCCTACCCCTAACAACACCACAACACCATCTCATACTATAAATATCAATTCAAATCAAGGTTTGATTTCTACCTTCTTATATTAATTTTTGAGATTCAATTGAATGAAAAATGATATTAAAGTTTACCCGCAGTCTACCCGCAATCTGACCGCAGTCTAGCCGCAATTTGTTCAAAATTGTTGGACGCAGTTTGGCCTCAGTTTGTGCAAAAGTGTTGTCCGCGAAACTGCTGGCCTCAGTTTGTTCAAAATTGCCTGCTTGCTATTTTTCACTTTAATCTGATTGAGAAAAGTTCATTTCTAGTGGTTATAAAGTGAATTAAGGTAGCCTTTTCCAGGTGTCAACATTAACTATCTAACATTGTATGGATAACCTACACTTATCCCCCAGTTGCACTAATTGTAGCTCACCTATTAATAGTTATGTTCAGTGACACATGTTGCACTTATACGCTGAATTATATACCTTTCACAGTATGGCCATAGGTATCTGAAACATAGGGCAAGTACACATATGCGTAGTTTCTGAACTTATGTCAGATACCGTGTAGTAAGTGGATCACTGGACCTATTAATAGGCCAAATTATACACATGGAATTTACACGGACCAGTAACGGGATAATAAGGCCTAGCTGACTGGCACATGTGCTGTAATATTACCCACAACACAGATAATATGGTAATTATGCTACACATATGTGAGGTACCGTCTTATATTAATTGAATATGGGACTATTTACATGGTCTGGTACTAGAATATTGTCTAAGTCTGTCACTTGGATAGACGGTCTGCGTTCTCATAACTAACTATATTAAGACATTTTTCTATAATTACCGATCCTTGTCAGCTACATATGTGATGTGGGTAATCCAACACGTACTATGCTTATTCGGGAGCCTGAATGCTAACCATCTCGGGTAACTGGACTACGTGTGTACTACCATTAACACCGGGGCACAGTTCACAATTGCCTTAAAGCTACATATGCGCTGCAGCAGTTGGCCTCAATTAAGCTGCTGCTGCAGCAGTTGCCCTCAATTAAGTTGCTGCTGCAGTAGTTGGCCTCAAGCTGCTACTGCAGCAGTTGGCCCAAACTGCTGCAGCAGTAGCAGTTGCCCCAAACTGCTGTAGCAGCAGATCTTGCCTCCCCAAACTCCCCAAACTGCTGCAGCAGTTTGTGCAAAATTTGTGCACAAACTGCTGCAGCAGTTCAGCAGTAGTTTGTGCACAAACTTTGCACAAACTGCTGCAGGAGTTTGTGCCAAATTGCTGCAGCAGTCTGTGCCAAATTGCTGCAGCAGTTTATGAAAATGTTAATTTTGCAATTCCAGTGCAGTTATTTCTCATGTTATTCAAATTTATTGCTTAGCCTGCACAACACGCACTACTCGTTCCATAGTCCAGGGGAACTATATGTGTGCGCCTATAAGAATGTGGGGCGCAAACTGCTGGCCGCAGCAGTTGGGCGCAAACTGCTGCTACAGTAGTTGGGCCAGCTGCTGCTACAGTAGTTGGGCCTCAAGCTGCTGCTGCAGCAGTTGAGGCCCAACTGCTGCAGCAGCAGTTGGCCCAACCTGCTACAGCAACAGCAGTTGGCCAAAACTGTTGCAGCAGCAGTTGGCCCAAACTGCTGCAGCAGCAGTTGGCCCAAACTGCTGCTGCAGCAGTTGCCCCAAACTGCTGCTGCAGCAGTTGCCCCAAACTGCTATAGTTGCCCCAAACTGCTGCTGGCATCAGTTGCCCCAAACTGCTGCTGGCAGCAGTTGCCCCAAACTGCTGCTGGCAGTTTGTGCAAAGTTTGTGCACAAACTACTGCAGCAGTTCAGCAGCAGTTTGTGCACAAACTGCTGCTCCTACAGCAGGTCTTGCCTCCCCAAACTCTCCAAACTACTTCAGCAGTAGTTGCCCCAAACTGCTGCTGCATCAGTTGCCCCAAACTGCTGCTGGCAGCAGTTTCCCCAAACTGTTGCAGCAGTTTGTGCAAAGTTTGTGCACAAACTGCTGCAGTAGTTCAGCAGCAGTTTGTGCACAAACTGCTGCTCCTGCAGAAGTTCTTGACTCCCCAAACTCCCCAAACTGCTGCAGCAGTTTGTGCAAAGTTTGTGCACAAACTGCTGCAGCAGTTCAGCAGTAGTTTGTGCACAAACTTTGCACAAACTGCTGTAGGAGTTTGTGCCAAACTGCTACAGCAGTTTTTGCCAAATTGCCGCAGCAGTTTGTGAAATTGTTAATTTTGCAATTCCAGTGCAATTATTTCTCATGTTATTCAAATTTATTGCTTAGCCTGCACAAAACGCACTGCTCGATCTATAGTCCCGGGGAACTATATGTGTGAGCCTATAAGCAAGTGGGGCGCGAACTGCTGGCCGCAGCAGTTGGGCGCAAACTGCTGCAGCAGCAGCTGGGCGCAAACTGCTGCTGTAGTAGTTGCCTCAGGCTGCTGCTGTAGCAGTTGGCCTCAGGCTACTGCAGCAGCAGTTACCCCGACCTGCTACTGCAGCAGCAGTTGGCCGAAACTGCTGCTGGCAGCAGTTGGCCGAATTTGCTGCTGACAGCAGTTGGGCCGAAACTGCTGCTGGCAGCAGTTGCCCCAAACTGTTGCAGCAGTTTGTGCAAAGTTTGTGCACAAACTGCTGCAGCAGTTCAGCAGCAGTTTGTGCACAAACTACTGCTCCTACAGTAGTTTGTGCCAAGCAGTGGCAGCAGTTTGTGCCAAACTGCTGTAGCAGTTTGACACAAACTCATGCCTGCAGTTTGATACAAATAATTTTGGCAAAACGTCAAGATTTGTGCCCAAATTGTTGCAAGAAGTTGTGTGAAACTGTCGCCAACAGTTTTAAATTATATTATGTGGAAGTTGCTTAAAGTCTTAAGTACCCACCTGCTCATTTCAAGTTTGATTTATGTGCAATGTTTATTCTTTGATGTGGAGATATGTTGTTTCTTGTTTTATGTCACATTGTTATTGTATTTTTTCCAATTGTTATTTATTTTAACTTTAAATGTAATTACAAAAAAATGTTTAATCCGTGTTTCAATTTTATTTATTATGCAGGTAATTGAACAGTTTTATTTATTATGATTCAAGTTTGAAAAAGATGATGCGAGCGGTAGATAATGTATGAAAGAAGTTGAATGCTCATCAATACAATGCCAATGGAGCTAATGATTAAAGAAGGAAATTTTGAAGCTGCATGGTGCTTCAAACAATATATATTTTGGATGATTATGTTGAATGATTTTGTTTTTTTGGAAGTTTATATTCACTTGAATGATTATGTTGAATGATTATGAAAATAATATATATGTTGAATGATTTTGTTTTTTTGGAAGCTTAAATATTGAATGTTTTTGAAACTTATTAAATGTTTTTTGGGAAATTTTAAATGTTGAATGATTTTGAAAACAATATATATGTTGAATGATTATGTTTTTTTGTAAGTTTATATTCACTTGAAATAAGTTTGTTGATCATAAATGTGATCTTTTGCATGTTTATACTCTTCAAACTTAATGGTGATGTGTTATGTGGGTATTTTTTTATTTTTATTTTTGGTATAATTAGAGATATATTATTTGGACAATAAGTTGTAAAAAATTTCTCAACATTTCTTAATACCACTCTCAAAATATTTTAAATGTTAAAAAAAAATTATAAAAAATTATATTTATAATTTTAATTAAGATTTTAAAAACATAATTATTTTTCAGTTTAGATTATCATAAATTAAATTTGTTTTAATTTTTTTCTCAAATGTAAAAGATTATTTCATTTTTTAAAAACGTCATTATAGAGTTTTAATTACAGTGACGTTTTGTAAAAAAACATTGTGTTAATGTTAATATTTATTTTCATGTTTTGTAAAAAGTGTCACGATAAAGTAATTGCTTATAATGACATTTTTGGAAATCGTCGGGGTAAAACAATTGCCAATCATGACATTTTTTGAAAAAGTGTCACCGTAGAGTAACTGTCAATCATGACGTTTTTGAGAAAAACGTCATTGTAGAGTACATGCCAATCGCGACGTTTTTTTTTGAAAGCGTCGCAAGGTGCTACAGCGACATGCGCAATCGTGACGATTTAGTGACGTTTTTATAAACATCACCAAAACTATCGTGACGCTTTGAAATCATCAATAAAGGCATAAAAAAAGGTCGCAGTATGACAACTTTGTTGTAGTGTGCTATTCTGAATGGAGTACTAAAAGAAGTCTATGTTGAACATCCTCCAGGTTTTATCTCTCGAAACCATCCTTATCATGTATTTAAATTGCATAAAGCCCTCTATGTTCTAAAGTAAGCTCCAAGAGCTTGGTATGAGACCTTAGCTAGCTTTCTGATAGAGCATGAATTCACTAGAGGCATAGTAGATAAAACATTATTCACTATGCACCATAAGGATAAAATCTTGTTAGTATAAATTTATGTGGATGACATCATATTTGGGTCTACTGACTCTAAACTATGCATGAGGTTTTCTGTCTTCATGCATTGTAAGTTTGAGATGAGTAGCATGGGTGAGCTCTCCAACTTCCTTGGTCTCCAAGTGAAGCAGCTACCTGATGGCATCTTCATCTCCCAGGCTAAATATGCTAAAGAGTTTCTTAAAAAGTTTTGGATGGCTGATGCCTCAGCAAAGAAAACACCTATGGTTACTAATGCTGTAATAGATTCTGATCCACAAGGGAAACCTGTTGACCAGAAGTTATATAGGGTCATTGTTGGGTTCCTATTATATATTACAGCTAGCAGACCTGATATCATGTTTGACACATGCCTTTGTGCTAGGTTCCAAGTGAACCCTAAAAAATCTCACCTAATTTTTCTAAAAAGAATTTTAAGATATATAAAGAGTTGTCCTAATGTAGGCCTTTGGTATCCTACTGAGTCAGGATTTGAGTTAACTGGATACTGAGATGCTAACTTTGCTGGATGCAGGGTGGATAGAAAAAGTACCTCAGGAACTTGCCAGTTCCTTAGTATGAGATTAGTCTCTTGGTTTTGTAAGATGCAGTCATCTATGTCCACATCAAATAATGAAGTAGAATATATAGCAGCTGGCAGTTGCTATTCCCAGATTCTGTGGATCCAAAACTGACTACTGGACTATTGCTTCAACTTAAATAATTCAACTCTCTTATGTGATAACACAAGTGCTATAGACATAACACAAAATCTTGTCCATCATAGTAGGACTATGCATATAGACATTCGGCATCATTTCATTAGAGAGTGTGTAGACAAAAACAAAATCAAACTTGTCTATATCTACACTGATTTATAAAGAGCTGATAATTTCACCAAACCCTTGGATGAAAGGAGTCACTTGTTCTTTATAAATCAGCGGGGCATGATCAATGGAGAAGCTTTGATTTAACTTCTATCTGGACTCGACGAATTATTCAAAGTTCTTCGAACGGAGTTCGACGAACTGGGAAAAGTTCTTGAGATATTAGTCGAACGGAGGTCGATGAACTCTCTGTGTGTGAAGTTATTTTCGTCGAACGGAGATCAACGAATTTGCTTCAGAAACCTTTCGTCGAATAGAGCTCGACGAAATATCTTTAAATCTTCTGACTGAGCTTGACAAATTATTCAATTCCAAATTATTTCATCGACCTCAGATCGAAGAATTTTTCATTTTCGTGGAACGGAGTTTGTCGATTCATATTCTCGAAAACCTTATATATAGGTTTTCTTTGACCTCCATCCCGCGCTTTCAGTTCCTTTGCACTTGATCGTCATTTTTCTCTTGCAGGTGCACCAAAGGTGATTCCAGCAGGAAATCTTGCAGCAATGAAATTCGACACTGGCTTTGATATCGATTTTGATTCCTTCCAGCATTCCGGCCCAATCTTCCTGAAAATCCTGCAACTGCTTGAGGAACAACAGTTAAACACTCTTATGTCAACCAGGATCAAACTAGCCAGCGCTGAAATCAGGGAGTGGGTCTATACTTCCTTCACCACAGATGAGAACACTCTGACAGGGACAGTATCGGGTAATGCTATTTCTCTTACTCCCGCCATCCTAATAGAATTTTTTGGGTTAAGTAATGGTGAATAATAATTGGAAATTGATACTGAGGAATATGATGTGATGCTGGGTATGATGGGTTATTCTGGAGAAACCCCAAATAAGTTGCTGAAGAAACACATATCTGCTGAATTTAAATTCCTAGCAGACATTGTGGGCAAAGTGTTGCTGGGCAAGCACACTGCACATAACTACATAACCAGGCACCAATTCCTGGTTATGTGCGCTGTGGTTAACAAGAAAGAGGTCAACTGTGCTCATATAATATTTGATCTGATTAAGAAAAAAATACCTAGAAATAGGTCTGTTTTGGAAGGATCTTAGCGATCTTCTTAAAAGAAAAGGCAGCTGAATCCCTGGTCTCCCAGACCATATTCACCAATGCCTCTAAGAGGCTCACCTGTGTCCTTTTTGGCAGGTGGGAGAGGACCATCACCAAGCACTCCAAGGCTTCTTCCTCCTCCACCAGGCCTTCTGAGACTACTAGGGCTGCTCCAGCCACTTCCCACCCTCCTAAAGAGATCCGTCATCCACCTCCATCACCTCCAGCCATCCAACCTCATCCTCAGATGGCACATCAACATCCCCTCATCCACCATTTCTTCTCTTCAACAACCACAATAACAACCACAACAACCAGTTCAAATTCCTACTCCAGCTCCATCTCCTACAACTTCTCCACAAATAGATATCACTGACATCCCCTCTTCCCCCCATCAGGAATCTCAACAATCCTCCCCTTCTCAATTACCACAACCAACCCCACCTCAATCCCCCCATCGTACACCCATTTCCTCACCATCTTCATCACCCTTACTCCCCCCCCCCATCTGGACAACATCCCATTCTTCAATCTGCATTCACCCCCCCCCCCCCCTCAATACATCTACTCCTTAGGATGAACTAATGCAAGATGCACCACCTCCACCTCCACCTCCACCATCCTCCTCCATTCCTACCTCTGTCTACACTGTTATACCTTCTACACCACCCTCTACAGCTCCATTATTGGATCCCTCCATCATACCACAACTCATTGCATTTCTTACTCCCCTTCTTAAAACCATTATAGCAGAGGCCATTTCACCTCTTGCTACTTCCCTCCCCTCACTACATGCACAAATATCTACTCTCTCTGCTCCTTCCTCTTTAGTTAGGGTCCTGGATCTAGTGTGAACTGCAACCAGGCAGGGGGAGATAATCCATGAATATGAAGCAGCACCACAATAGCAGCAACAACAGTAATAGGAATAGCAGCAGCACCAACAATAATAGTAGCAGATGTAGTAGAAATAGAAGAAGCAGTAGAAATAGAAGAAGCATAAGCAGCAGCAGATGCTGATAAAGATTTAATTGATTTCCTTAATTTTATTGAAACAAATATGGAAATAGATACTGTAATGATACAACAACAGAGGAAATAATACCTGCTGGTGATTTTATTATAACTCCCACAGTAGATTTGTTAAATTTATTAAGAACTTTTGATACAGTTCATTTGAACATTCTACCAGAAGACAGCACTAAGCAATCCATGGTTATAATTCCTTACACCACACCAATAAGCCCCAAAGTTGTCAAGCAACTAAAGGACAATTTTGTAGTAATAGAGACTCCAGCCATTCCATCTCCTACCATAAGCTGTTTCACCCATTGTCTCATCTCCTCTTGCCCCAGTTTTTGTTATGGATGATTCACCACTACCTGATCTTGATACACTGATCATGGCAGATATAGAAGAGGACAATTAGTCAGTTGCTGAAAGAACTGAAGTGTACAGTTCTCCAGCTCCAGCTCTTACTCCAGCTCTAGTTCTAGCTCCTCCTCCAGGTCCCTCCTAGGCTGAGAAACCTCTGATATCTGCTGAAGCCCTAAAAGAAATAAATGCAATGTATGATAATCTACAAGATTCTTCTTCTGATGATGATGATGATGAGGACTCAGATGATGAGCACAAGAAAAGGAAGTGTCTAAGAAGAGGAAAGCTTCTTCACCTCATACACCAAAATTAAATCCAGCAAATGACACACCATAATATATACTTTAAAAGATCACACCTTATAAGGGCATGCCAGTATGGATGTGGCTGTCCAAGAATCAACAGAAGGAAAGGAAGAAAAGCAGAAGATACTCTCCTCCTTCATAGAGATTCAGAAAGGACCCTCCTCCTCCTCCTCCTCCTCCTCCACCAGCTACTGGTGCTTCAAGTTATTAAACTCCAAAGACTACCCAGTTTCCGACCTATCAATGACATCAGGGTAGACCCTCATCTTCAGGAAACAACCAGCAAAGATAGTATTGATCTGGCAAGCAGCACCAATAATAACAGCAGTAGCATCAACAACAACAATAACAATAACAATTCCCTGAACATCAAAAGGCTGAAAGCCTCAAAAACTTGCTTCCCCACCTGTACTATTTTAATATCCAGAGACAGCTTCTACAGCTATGATGGCCAGGTTCCAGGAACTGGTTGGTCTTTCCATGATTAACAAAGCTAAAGCTGAAGGGAAGGATTCCTCTCAATACTCTACAATGTCCAAGTACAGAAGGGACGATCTGAACAGGTTTGCTAAGTCTAACATGCACTTTAATATTGATGATTATATGAAACTGTATCCAGAAGCAGTATTGCCCAGGGCTACATCTCTTAATATCATTGGGGCTGCTGACATGACAATGACCAAGGATCAAGCTGCAGATCCTAACAGGGAAATTATATTTACACAGTCTGGAGACAAAGCCAAAGAGGAGAAGCACAAGGAGAAGAAGAAGAAGAAATAAACTTTGAACTATCTTTTGTCTTTTTGAGTTACTTTTAAAACTGCTTGTTTATATTCTGAAACAAAGCTCTCTATGTATATATATATCTGCTGCATATTTAAATTTTTCATGCCAGATATATGTTTTATTGCTTTGATATTAATGTGAGTTTGTAATTAGTGACCTCACCCAAATAGGGTGAGATTGTTATATCCCTAGTTAGATTTAGGCTAGGTTCACTAAATTAGGATGTTTGACCCAACATGTATAGCCAGGGTCATGATTGTGTCCTAGAGTTTAGGCCATGTCCTTAGAATCAGCACTACTTGGACCAACCATCAACAGACTGCAAAAGAATAAAGACTTAGAGAAATATCACTCTCAGAAAATGAGTTTGACGTTTGTCGAACTCAGGTCGACGAAGTCGTGCTTAGCTCGATGAAATCAGAGACAATTCTCTGAGCTAAGCTCGATGAACTTGAATCCCAGTTCGACGATTTCCAGAGTATAATTCCAACATTCCAAGTCCAGAATTCTTCACTTAACTCCAGTCGACGAACTTAGTTCTCAGGTCGACGATTGCAAGGTATTCTACTTCAACATCTTATTCCAGAAACATCTATGTTCAGGATCACACTCTAGTCGACGAACACAACTTCTCAGCTCGATGAACTTAGACCACAGTCTTGGAATAATTTTTCAAGTAACAGTTAGAAGCTCTCAGCTCGACGAGACTAGTTCTCAGGTCGACGAACCCAGTTCTAAGGTCGACGATTTCTGGACAAGTTACTTTAATATTCTTAAGTCCAAGAAACATGGAATTCTGAACTCTAGTCGACGAAGTTACACTCTCAGCTCGACGATCTTGATGCACAGAGTTGGCACGGTTCCAAAGAAAGAAATTATCTATTCTTAGGTCAACGATCTTGGATCTCAGCTCGACGAACAACTATTTTCTGGTCGATGAACTTGACTTCTCTGCTCGACGAACTCTGGACACAGATCGACGAATTCTGCTCAACGATTTCTGTGGAGTTCCAGACTTAGAAATTTCCCTCCTTCTGTCCTTTTCTATTGCAATAATTCATGAGTAATCAATGCTTAAATATTCTCTGAATATTACCGTTAGAAGAAAGCATTGATTACAGACTTCACTAGAGTTATTGCTTGCTGTTTTCCATGAGACCGTTGGGGAAACCAATCAATGCAAATATTCCCCAGGCCGTCAGAAATCAATGCAGAAAGGAATTCAAATTTCAAAAGTAAATTTATATGGAAAATATAAAAGGTATTTTCATTTTTCTCTTCCTGAGTAGTACAATTCAGAAAAACACAGTGAATAAGCATCTTCTTCTCCCTCTCGACAGCACACTGAGTAATAAGACAGAGATACTTACAGAGAATACAGAACACAGTCATATACATAAACAAGCCCTAGACCAGCGAAAGAACATCAAGCTGAATAAGAATAAGAACAACTATTTAAATCAAGAGTCTTCTTCTGTCTTCATTCCAGGATTCTTCAAAGGACAACAAACATTCTATCTGTTAAGAAGTTCTTGAAGTTCTTCTGGTCAAAGCAAAAGTTTGAAGACCTATCACCCTGCAGAAAGGCTTCAACTTCCTGAATCATTCTATATCTCAAGGGGAGCCTTTGCTAACATCATTTTTCCACTAGAGTCTTCTCAGTTGTATATGAGAAAGAGAAGACAAAATCACTCTCTCATCGCCAGTTATATAAAGGGTTCTTAACTCCCTTCAAAAGTTATTACTGGTTGCAAGTCACTTAATCAAAATAATTGAGGTTTGGTTTTTGAGCACCTGATTAAAAGCTCATTGGTGGCAGTCACCTGATCAAAAACCTGAGTGGATTCCTACCAGGATGGTAGAAGAGTGGATGTACCCAGGTTGGGGAACCACTATAAAATTCTTGTGTTGTCTGGGTTGCTCTTTTCTTTTGTTCTTGTTGTGGCTATTCTAGTTAGGCTGCTGTGTTTGTGATAACTTTTATTTGTTGTGCCTGTGTTAGACCATATTATTTTACTATTAAGTTTGGATTTACAGCAAAAGTTTTAAAAACCCAAATATACTCTATTCACCCCCCCCCCTGTAGAGTATACTAGATCTACCCATAGCTTTCAGGGTCAAATACCCTTGTATGGACTTGAAATTTGGTAGAGGGCACACTAGGGTAGATAAGGTCCTCTGGTAAAAATCTTAGAGGATTTGGATATGGTTAAACCCCTCAAACTCCTAACCCTAGTTTAGGTCACAATCCTTAAATTTGAAGGATAGGTAATTAGAACTCTGTGAAAACTTGTGAAACTTGGGTAGTGTAGTCATACTGTCATTATAAACCTTGGTTAATTTTATTGGGAATTTCAGATCAATAATTTTAGTATCACCTTTGCAATACCAGTATTAACCCTAGTTAATTATGTTTTTGTTATGATCTTAATATCTATTAGATAATTATGAAATTAGGGCAGAGTTGGTTTTAGTCCATTATGATCATACATGAATTTCATTGTAATTTTTAGATGTAAATTTCTAGTACTTACATCACAAGTATGTAAATACAGGAATATGATCTATAATAGATTTAAAGCTTCCTTTCAATTGGAAAATCATGAAACTTGATCAGTAGTGTTTCTAGGTCAATATGCTCATATGAGAATTTTATTGCAATTTTTAGAAGAATAATTATTGTACTTACTTCATTAACCTGTTAACTTGGATTATTATGAGAAAATCGAATATAAAGACCATTTTTAACTAATAAATTGTGAAACTTGACCTGTAGTGTTTATATGTCTTTATATTGATCCTTGAATTTCCTCAGAATTTTTAGAAGTATATTGGGAGTACTTGTCTCTTTAATTTGGTTAATGTAGGTTATGTTCAAAAAATTATGTTTAGAGGTTTAAGTATTACTGAAAATTTAGAGACCTTGAATTTACTAATAAATAGTTTTCTTTTATTTATCATAATTTTGTGGAACATTTTGCATGCCTGAAAATAGTACTTCATGTTCAAACTAATGAATTTGGATCACTTTGGAAATTAAATAAATTATCAATTAATTAGGAAAATTATAAACTTCTGGATTTATGCTAATCTTACCATGATAGACCTCCAATAAAAATTATAGGGAATTTTGGATGATAATTTGGAGTACATCCCATTATATACATCATATAACTTAAGATGGTCTGCGTTTAGTAAAAACTGCAGAAATCATAATATGGTGCAAAATGAATATAGGGAGTTGGGATATTAGTGTATTGATCTGGTAAGTGAAATGAGATTATCATCGGGAGTCGTGATGAGGAGTGAGAGGTTTGACTAGTATTAAGAGGTGCTCGGGGTCGACGAAACATCGTCTTCCTCGTGGAGAGATAAAGAGTCAAATACACTAGGGTTAGATCCAGTACAACATTAAAGGGATCAGGAGTTGGGTAACAACAAATAATATGGTGGTTAGGTTAGTTTGATTAACCATCCAGACGGACAGTTAGGAAGGTAGATATAACGGACGGGATAGTCCAGGGAGCCGGTGGTTCGGAATGATTTGGATACAAATAAGGTGGTGGGTCTTCGGTATTGGACGGTCATTCACATCGACGTCGATATAATGACTCGGCAGTATGGGACACTTGTCCAAAGAAAGTCTGGTGAATATGGCCAGCATAATACATGGAGACTCTAAGTTGTGTCCTTCTAGAGGGGTACATAAGAGCTAGGCCTGGTAGTGTGGATACCCGCCTAAGTGTGGGTGGCCGCCCCACTATCTCCGTTTGCCACTACGGAGTTTCATGGGAGTGAAGTTAGCTAAACAAATAGGTGGAACTAAAGGTCTGTGCGTATAGAGTCATGTGCATGAGTTGCACTTGCAAGAATCATGGCATAGCATATTACTACACTCATGCTTGCATACAACCGACACCCCAATGTATAAACTGGTATGAGACTTTTTATACGATGGGAGCCTTGCAGAAGACCCCTTAACTTATTAGTTTGTATGAGCATTCATATAAGTTAAGGTTACTTTCTTCCTAGAATGTTTTTCCTACCTGTGATGCCATACACTACTTGCTTACCTTACTGCTTACTATTGTAGAACTGCTAGTTTGTACCTTTATTTCTTAGATGTTCATACATTATACATTAACTGCTATATTAGTTCCATTGTCACCTGCTTTGCTTACTCTCAACCTTCATAGCTTCCCTTTCTTCCTCCCCGCTCGGTGCCTAGGAGCCATGGGGGAGGGGTAGGGGATGATAGGACTTAGTCTTTATTACTAATGGTTTTCGGACCACAATATTACAGGTGCTCTGGATGGGAGATAGGGAGTAGCAGCTCAGGGACCTGCAGCATAGGGACCAGCACCAGCGGAGTATGGTGCACATGGAGTTGGGCTAGTCTAGTACCAGAGTAGCAGTGACCATCTTCGTGAGTGATTAGTCTTTCATATAACTTCCGCGAGAGATTGTAGTGAGGATCTGATGTATCAGGCCTAAGCCCTTTTATATTTCCTTATACTGTCTTGTTTCAGTACTCTCTCTCTTTTTTATATTTATGGACTATTGTGGTTTCTCATTTTCAGATGATGTTTGTGGACTCAATTATAATTCAGTATATGATTACTGCTCTCTCTTTTATGATCGAAAAGGCCGGCAGAATTGGTAATTTGTAGTGGCGGCCTTCCCAAGTGTCGGTGCCACCGCAAAATGGCAGTTTTGGGCATAAGACCCCCAGGTTTGAAAAATAAGAAAATGGGGTCTTACAAGTGCTGTCAGAGAAATCCTCGATCGAAAGAGAAGTAGTCCACAAAAACCTTAGGCCACCCCCGCGCGAGCTTAGTTTGCGGACAAACTAGCAGCGGAAGCAGTGGTGTGCCCATAAGGGAAATCACACGTAGAAGTCCATTTTTTCTCCTTCTTTTATTCCATTCGTACGCTATCTAACAATTGGAATTTTCCTTGTTGCCTGCGATGAACCCTACTCCACATTAGGGGACACCTCAGGCTTCGAATATAGTTCCACCTCTGTAGCTCTAGTTCTGTTTCAGCAAACGGAGAGGGGGCAAACAATGACGGCCATTCTGGAGGCCTTCAGAGCTCAGCAAGCCCCGTATCCACTGCCAAATCCCGGGGCCAACTGGATGAGTGTCTTCCGGGGACTTTCCCCTCCATCCTACATGGGTATGGAGTCGGCAGTTCGCATGGAGGAATGGTTAGATACCATCTATGAGATGCTTGCGGGGATTCGATGCCCCACTGAGGAGGTAGTGGCTTTGGTAATCTCCTTCCTGGAGTCACACTGAAAGAGGTGGTGGAAGTCACAGCTGGACACCACTTTTGCGGATATGTATTACGCAGATATCTCTTAGGGAGAGTTCAGAGCAGCACTTTTGGGGCATTTCGTACCTCAATCGACAAGGGATGAGTTGGAGAATAGGTTACTGCGGTTGAGGCATGGCAACAGGAGAGTGCTGGAGTATTACCAGGAGTTTACTCACCTAGCCCACTATATGGACTCTTATTAGTTGGACGATGCTGGCTACGCCAGGAGGTTCTACAAGGAGCTGCACGACTACATGATTCAAGCCCTCCTCTTTGTCTCCGAGGCAAGCCTGGCCAAGATTCTGGAAATGTCGAAGAAAAGGGAAGCAGATCAGATTACAATCAAGAGCCGGAAGAGACCGGCTGATGATGAAGTGATTGGAGGTCGTAGAGACCGTCCTCAGGGCCAAGCCATTAGGGAAAGAAGGAACGGGGATGAACAGCATCAGGAGATTGGACAGGAGCTGAGGAACCCGGGTGTATTGGCTCCCCAATAGTTACAGATGCTGGAGATACCGAGGAGAACAGAGCAGGCACCGTTATGCTTCTAGTGCAATTAGCCAGGACATTTTAAGAGGAATTGTCCTATGAGGCGAGCAGCCCCACCAGTACTTCAGGTTGCCCCACCTCCTCGGCAGTTTGGTGGCCGAGGACAAGACCGAGGACGGGGATATCAGGGCAGAGGCCACAGGCCAGAAAGGGGGCAAGTTTATGCTCTAGATCTGGCATAACCCCGGAATCCAAAGCAGGTTATAACAGATATGCCAGTACATTTAAATTCCTTCCTTCCTAAGAACTAGTTTTCATAGACATGGTCTAGATAGAAATCAAGAAAAGAAAAACTATAGCTAGAACACTAAGACACTTAATTACCTCAGGCGTGGTTTTCATCAGCGGCAAGTCTGCTTACACACTCTTCGACACCGATGCTTCACACTCGTTTGTGTCAGAAGATTTCGTGAAAGGATTGGCAGGCGTGGAGAAATTCACAGGAAAGATGATGAGGGTGCGTTTACCCAATGGATCAGAGCTAATGACCTCTTTTGATTGCAAAATGGATGCGAAGATAGGCGGGATGGCATTTGAGGCACCAGCGACGATCCTGAGGATGCCAGACTATGATCTGATCCTGGGCATGCATGGTTACACTGGAACCATGCCCAGATTGACTGCTTGGCGAGGAGGATCATCGTGAGGCATGAGGACTCACTTATTGTTATCAAAGGTATTATACCAGCCCCCCATATATTATTATCGTCTGTGCAGGCCGTCAAGGACCAGCTGTAGGGAGACAAAGTTTATCAAGTTCTTTTCGAGATGGTCGTGGCTAAGGATTTTATTTCAGATATTCTAGTGGTGCGGGACTTTGCCAATGTATTTCCTGAGGAGCTACCAGGGCTACCCCGCACCGGGAGAAGTACTTCCAGATTCAGCTCATGCCGGGGGCTAAGCCGGTATCCATGGCTCCTTACCGAATTGCCCCGGAGGAGTTGGTGGAATTTTAAAGAGAGCTAGAGTTAGTGGAAGTCGGGTTCGTCCGACCTAGCTCTTCACCATGTGGAGCACCGATGCTATTTGTCAAAAAGAAGGACGGGACACTTCGACTGTGTATTTATTACCGGGCCCTAAACAGGCTGACAGTCCGTAATACGTATCCCTTGACAAGGATAGACGAGTTATTTGACCAGCTAGAGGGAGCTCATTGGTTCCCAAAGCTGGACCTGAGATCGGGGTACTACCAGCTACGCATTCAGGAGGAGGACATCCCGAAGACGCCCTTCAGCAGTAGATATGTACTGTACGAGTTTACTGTGATGCCCTTCGGGCTCACAAAAGCACCCTCCGCATTCATAGCCTTGATGAACCAGGTGTTCGAAGATTATCTGAATGTCTTCATCATCATATTCATTGATGACATCCTTATTTATTTGAGGACTAAAGAGGAGCATGTGAGGCAACTGGCTTTGACTTTGTCGAAGCTCCGAGAATATAAGATGTATGCTAAGTTCAGCAAGTGCCAATTCTAGCTAAAGGAGGTGGCCTTTTTGGGCCATGTCATCAGTTGAGCAGGTTTGGCAGTAGATCCGGCGAAGGTCCAGACAGTACATGATTTGACACCGTAGAAGATGGCCACGGATGTTCGGGGTTTCTTAGGCTTTGCCGGTTATTACCGAAAGTTCATGGAGGGGTTCTCTCAGATTTCCCTCCCTCTTACGTCCCTGACGAAGAAGGAGTCTCCTTTTATTTGGACGCCACAATGCGAGTCTGCCTTTCTGGAGCTGAAGGGTCTTCTTACCTCGACCCCTATCCTTGCTCTTCCATTACGGAAGGAAGGATTATAGGTGTACACTGCTACTTCCTATCAGGGGATGGGTGCTATTCTGATGCAGAATAGGCACGTGATAGCCTACGCCTCCCGTTAGATGAAGAAAATGAGAAAAATTACCCGGTGCACGACTTGGAGATGGGGGCAGTTATATTTGCTTTAAAGATCTGGCGACACTACCTCTATGGGGTTCACTGCGACATTTTATCGTACCACAAGAATTTGAAGTATGTAGACACACAGAAGGAGCTGAACATCAGGCAGAGATGCTTGGTGGAGTTTCTATCAGACTACCAGTACACCATACACTACCATCCCGGGAAAGCAAATGTGGTGGCAGACGCTCTGAGCCAGAGAGCGAGTACGTCAGGAGTAGGCCCACAGCTGATGGCCTTGGAGTTGGTTGTGTTGTTTAAGAAGATGCAGATATCACTAGTGTCTGAGGATGATCCGGAGTTATATGCAGAGTACCTGGCATCAATGATTTCCAGCGATGACATTCTGGATGAAATTCAGGACCGCATCAGAGACGAGCAGAGGCTGGATGCGAGGGCAGAGCCGATATTCCGAGCCTTGGAGTAAGGCACGGCAGGGGATTACACCTTGAGGGATGGGTTCCTATATTTCATAGTCAGGGTTTATATACCGGCATGAGGCCAGATTCGGGAGGATATCATGTCAGAGGCACACTGTATTAGATACTCAGTGCACCTAGGGATCACTAAGATGGCAGCGGACCTGAAAAAGACGATGTATTGGCCAGGTTTGAAGAAGGACATTACGTATTTTGTGATGTATTGCGAGGCTTGCCAACTCGTAAAGGCAGAGTGTAAAAATCTGGCTGGTTTACTACAACCACTTCCGGTGCCAGAGTGGAAGTTTGAGGATATAGCCATGGATTTCGTATATGGGCTACCCCGGTATCATGCAGGGAATGACTTGATCTTGGTGATAGTGGACAGACTAATGAAGGTGGCCAGATTCATTCCAGTGGCGAGGGACTCTCCGGTCAGTGTATTAGTATGGAGATTCATCGAGCAGTTTGTGCGCTATCATGGGGTACCCAGGACTATCGTTTTAGATCGGGATGGGTGGTTTACGTCCAAGGAGTGCAGGTCAGTTCAGGCCCATCGAGGTTCTCGGTTGACATTCAACACGAATTTTCACCCTCAGACCAATGGACAGACGGAGCGCACCAACCGTACATTGGAAGATCTTCTGCGCCTATGTATTTTGGACCTCGACGAGCCTTGGGAGAGATTGCTGCAGCTGATTGAGTTTTTGTACAACAACAACCATCAGTCCAACATAGGCATGGCCCCTTACGAGGAATTAAATGGATGGAGGTGCAGGACCTCACTATCATGGATTCAGGATGAAGATCCGCAGGCACTCGGCTCGGAGTTTTTGGAGGATACCGATGCTCAGGTTAGATTGATCTGGGACATTATGTTGGAAGCCTGGAGCAAGCATGCCAAATATTATGATGCAGGGCATCGTTAGGTGGAATTCCAGGTGGGAGACGGGGTTTTCTTGAAGATATGGCCGATGCATGGATTTTTGCGGGTTCGAGGTCGGAAGAAGCTCAGTCCGAGATATGTGGAGCCTTACAGGATCCTGGAGCGGATCGGCCCCTTGGCTTATAGACTGGAGATACCGCCGGAATTAGCAGGATTTCCATGATGTCTTCCATGTATACTCACTACGGAGGGCTATACTATGCCCTGAGCAGCTGATTTTCACAGCGGACGGTCTGATGGCCTCAGATCGATCATTCAGCTTGGAGTCAATCAGGATTGATGACACGACAGTACGGGTCTTGCGACGCAAGAAGGTTCCGCTAGTCAAGGTTCTGTGGAGAAACCATGGGCAGGAGGTGTAACAAACTCATCCGTTCATATGATATATCCTAGAAGGTCCGGCCGGGTCCCCACAACATATATCACAAAACATGCAGCAAGGTTACGTGATGATACCAGAGTAACGCTGTAACATCCCATTTCCAACTAGACCCCTAAGTGTGGTTATTGGCCATGACTAGGTCATGACCAAACCCTAGGAAGCCCAAGAAGACCTAAGGAAACTTAAGAATGTGGCTGAGACCACTATGGTGTGCAAATAGTAAATTCCTGAACCTGTTGTTTAAGATAACCATGGGGCATCACCAAGACTTCAAGACCCCACCATGTTATCAACAAACCATGGTAGGATCCATTAGATCAATAAGGACCCATGGATGGCAGTCAAAAGGTTTAAGTTGACCCAAGTCAACCCTAACCCTAAATGGGTCAAACCAACCTACTTAGGGTCAATTGACCATCCCCAAGCCAAGTGGGCCGCACCCAAGCCCACCTAACCCTAGAGTGAGGTCAAAGGGTCACCTAGGACCCATTAGGGTCCACCCAAGAGGCTGAGTTGACCAAAGTCAAACTCTAACCCTAAATGGGTCAACCTAGCCTACATTGGGTCAAACTGGCCTACACAAGGGCCAATTGAAGTTCCCTTAGCCAAGTGGACCCCACACATACCTTCATAACCATAGTGAGAGGCCAACGGGTCACCAAGGACCCATTGGGGCCAACCAAAAAGGCTAAGTTGACCAAAGTCAACTCTAGCCCTAAAGTATTCAAGGTACCCTATTTTAAGGGTCAAGTGACCTCCAAAGGGCCAATACAATCCTACCTAGGCCTTAGGGGAGGCCAATGAGTCACTAAGGACCCATTTGGGCCAACCTCAAAGACCAAATTGACCTAAGTCAACTGTAGCCTAGGTTTGGGTCAAGCTAGCCCAAATGGGCTAACTCAAGCTCAAGCCCAACTCACTTGGGCTAACCATATTTTGGTGGATGAAAATAAACATGTGGGCTGCCAATATGAGATTTTACCAGCCAACTTAGTGACTAGGAGAGAGAGAGAGAGAGAGAGAGAGAGAGAGAATCTCAAAATTAAAGAATAATTTAGGAGAGAGAAAGGAGTATTTAAGGGTGTTTAAGGGAAATGAGCCACTTGGACCCATGCCATCAGCCCCCACATGGGATGGCCGACCCTTGGAAGTCATGAGGAGGTGCTGGAATGTAGTGGGGCCCACCCATGCATGCATGGTGACAATAACAAAGTAAACCTCCACCTTGAACATAGGAATTATCACCCTCCCCTTTTACTTCATCTCCTCACTCTCTCCCTCTCCCCTTTTAGTTTCACCACTCTCAAAAACAAGGAGAGCAGCAGCAGAGAGAGAGAGAAACCAAGCTTTGGCCGTGAAAACCAAGGGAGGAGCGCCGCCGCCGCCGCAATGGTTCCCCGCCGCTCCTCACGTCGCAAGGCCGCCGGGAAGGTCCTCCCTCACCTCTCTCTTCATGTATAGATCTTAGGGATGTTTAGGTTAGGGTTCGGGCTCGAATGAGCACGAACCCAAATCTTCATTTTCAGCCATTAATGGCCGTTTTGCAAGCTTCGGGTGAGGTGGCGCCGCCACCTCCGGCCGCCCTAGCCGCCGGAAAAGCTCGCCCCCACCACCGTGAGGGGAGAGGAGAAGTTGGTCGGTGGATGCGCCACCGGAGGCGGCCGGGAAAAGCCCCGTGAAGTTCGGACAGAGAACCAGTCGGTTTGGAGAAGATGAGCAGCTGCCGTCCATCTGCGTCAAGATCCGTGCCATGCATATATATAAATCCAGGAATTATTTAAGTAAATGAATAGTGTAATTTCTGTCCCCTAAAATCCGATTTTTGCATGTCAATATTTAGGGCCCTTACAGCCTTTTTCATAAAATGTTCTCAACATGAAATTTGTAGGTCTTGGAGTCACCTTTAATTTGATATATTACACATAATTTTTGGTTACGGCTACTGCCCTATAGAGCCGTTTTCCTAGGGCTGGTCCTAGAGTAGGGCAGAAACTAAAATGGGTGCCCTTCCAAAACCCTAAGTCCAAATGGGCTGAAATTTTGGGCATATGGCCGAATTAGGTATATCTAGGCCTTACCCAAAAATGGGAATTTTGGGGAAAATAAGTATATAGTTTTAGCTCAAATATGATAAATTAAATTTTGTTGATATTTAGAGCATATCAACTCCAAAATGCCCCAAATTTTGGTGGCCTGCCCTTAGTAGTATATTAGACATATGGTAGAAATATTAGACAATTTAACCCTCTGCAGGTTGAGATATCTCACATGCAAGATCTAAAAATTAAATGGCCTTGGGCTGCAAATAGCAAAATGCAGAAATTTGAAAGTGATGCCCAAGCCCATCCAGAGGCCCAAATGACCTGAGATTTTGGAGAGTAACTGGTTTAGGGCATATTTAGGCCCTGCCCACAAAATTGGGATTTATTGTAATTAAAATTATGGTGAAATTACCAAATTACCCCTAGGTTTGTTTAGGTGATTCTTGGGTTAATTCAACTCTAAAATGCCCCAAATTTTGGTGGCTTGTCCTTCAGGACATTATAAATATATGTTTTAAATTTCATCAAGTTTGGACCAATGTATGGTGGGTAATCCCACATGCAAATGATGAACATGCTTAGGCTTGGTGTGCCAATAGTAATTTTGAAATTTTGAGTATTACACCCATTTGGATCATGCTAAATTCATGTAATTAATTTCAGTGGCCTATTAGGATGAGTTTTACCCCTCATTGAAATAATGGGATTTTTGGAATCAAAAAAATCCCATTATTTGGAATTATTGAATTAATAGACTTTTGAAGAATAAATGTTGAAATTAGGTTTGTCACTTAGTTATTTCACCAAATTTTGTCAAGAATAATATCATGACATGTTTAACTCCTAAAAAATTTTATGTCTCTGTTTGAGGAATATTGATAAGAGGAATGTGGAAATTACATTTTGCCCTTATTCATTTAATTTAGAATTATTGCAAATACTCAGTAGAAAATTATGAAAAAATTATTGATGACATATCTGAGTATAAATAGCCTTGATTAAGTTTCTCAGTATTTTTGGATGAACCACAAATTTTTAAATCTTCATAATGGCATTTTGTAAATTATTTAGAAATAAAAAGTTTATAGCCATTGTTACTTCAAAATTAGTGAAATTCTGTTTCTGACACTCTTTTAACATTATGAGCTTGCTGGAAATTTCTTAGAATTTTTGCAAATGAATTCCTTATACCTCCTTGAAAAATATCCAATATGTGAATTTTGAATTATTTAGGAGATAAATAGAAAACATTGAAGAGAAAATTATAAAACTTGGCTGACAGTATTATTTTACCATTCTACAACTTATGAAAAATTCCTTGGGTCAGTGGGATCATAATTTAAGATACTTCATGATCAACTTGACAATAATTGACATTTGTAAGAAATTATTTAAATAGGAGATTAATTGAGAAAAATATAATATTCTGGATTTTAATCATTTATGTCATGATAGGGACACCAGTAATAATCCTAGGTCATTCGGATGAAACTCGAAGGACATCCTATCATGAACATCACTCAGTATAGGTCGGTCTGCAAATAGTAATTTGGGAAAAGTTGTATTAGGATAAGAGTTGGAATAGGGTGGAGTTAGTCGTGTTGAATTGTTTGAATAAAAGTGGATGAGTCACCTAGAAAGTTCTAAGGAGTGGTGGAATCGTGTGGATGTGTGTTAGAAGGTAAGCGAGTTCGACGAAAGATCATCGTGCCCGCGAGAGTGAAAGGTCTAAACTACCTTAGATTAGCCTATCGCAATATGAGAAGGTAATGGGTAAGGAAATCAACCAATAATATTAATAAGTACCTTGCGAAAGGGAACGCTGGGCGTAATCCCAACACAGTTCCTAGTGCCCCTTGAGAGCCCTTCACAGGGAATACCGGGGGCAGTCCTGGGTTAACGTAAACCTTAAAGAACAAATCAAAAGAGTAATTTAGTAAATAGGGTTTCACACTGCACTCACTAGTTGGGCAAGTATTGGAAATGGTTAAGTCGTCCCGAGGTGTTCAAAGGGGCCCATCCCGCGGTGTTCAAAGGGATGAGGTTTGGAATAAGAGACGGACGTTTCGGTCCGGCGAGCTTTGGCTCGGTTGTACTTGTGACGGACGGGATGGTCCGGGGAGCTTTGGCTCGTTCTGATACGATAAACTTGCATGTGCATAAATCTAGTGGCGGGGCATGCGGTACTGGCCGTTCGTCACACCGATGGCAGTACGGTGCACCAGGCGGGTTGTGAGAGTTAGAGAGGGCCATGGGTTATTTTACACTGCGGTCTGGAGGACGACCCCATAACGCACATCCGACCCAACAAGACTGACGGGTTGTCAGCAAAGTACGTACGCGAGACTCTAGAGTGCACATTGGACGTGTACAGAGGCGTATGAGAGGGGTCTAAGGCTTGGTAGTGTGCATACCGGCCTAGAAGCGGAGACCCCGCTCCGCTGCTGCCGTAGCCACAGCGGTGGTACCCGAGAGTGATGCTAGCTCTCAAAAAGTGGAACTAAAGGTCTGTGATCACAGAGTCGTTGTGTGTGTGTTGCACTTGCATGTCCATCTACCCACTTGCATGTCATAGCATAATCGATTCATTTAACCCTGACACCTAAAGTATAAGTGGTATGGGACGCTTATACATAGGCCCTGCAAAACGACCCTTGATCTATAGCTTGTGTGGGCAAGTTATAAATTAAGGTTTTCAATATTTATATGCTGCTTGTGATTAACCGACACCCCAACGTATAAAGTGGTATGGGATATTTATACGATGGGAGCCTTGTAGAAGATCCCTTGGCTTATGTTATTCACATAAGTGAAGGTTATATTCCTTTCTTACTTACTCATTATAACCTATTATAAATTGCTAGCTAGGTTCCCCTGTCACCTGTTTTTGTTTCTCTCCTCTTTCACGTCTTTCTTTCCTTCCTCCCCGCTCGGTGCCTAGAGCATGGGGGAAGGGGTGGGGGACGATAGGGCTTAGCTTTTAGACTAATGGTTTTCGAACCACATCATATTAGGGGATCGTGGAGCCGAGTATGGAGGAGCAGCCCAGGAGACCGGTGTAGTTGGAGATGGCAGTCTAGCTCAGGAGCAGCCAGCTGGGACCGTGAGTTCCGATTCTAGTATTGTTTTTGTTTTGCTTCCGCTGAGAGATCTGTAGTGAGGATATTGATGTACCGGGCTTCAGCCCTTTTTATTTCTGTACACTTTACTATTCTATGGACACTCCCTTCGTGGAGATTTTTATATAGTATGTGATATCTGTGACTTGTCTTCTCTTGTACTGCTACTTTGCGTCACTGCGATCGATTTGGCCGGCAGGATCGGCGTCTTGTAGTGTCGACCTTCCGGGTACGAGGTGTCACCGCAAGGCGGCGGTTCTGGGCCTAAGACCCCGAGGTTTTAAGGAAAAAAAAGAGGGGTCTTACAACGCAGCGCACCTAAACCATTGCATTCTAGCGGAAGCTTATACTAATACTTGAACTCCACATGTGATCTCCAATATATAAAGAACTCCACATTGTAAATATATATCTATAGGAATGTATTACAACACACAGAAGTTGGTCTATATGGCCTTACATGGCTTTCAAATAGTGGCCTAAACAATGGCGCGTATGCCGGCCACAATAAAAAAAAACTAACATTTCATGCCAAATAGCCTTCTAGGTCTAGCACAGCAGCAACAGCAACAATACAGGGACATCACCTTATGCGTCCTGCTTGGCTCTCCAGAACCTGTACAAGGACAATCACCCACGGTGGCAAACAGAGGCAACATCAGCATTCAACTGACACATTATAACGACCCTACCCCTTTCTCGGCACCGGTAATCTTCCCTGCAGGCATTATCATTCATAAGCATGTATATAATTCAAACAAATGTGCTCTCACACACACACATGCCATCACAATGGTCCGCCACCCGGCTCGACGATCCATGCACTCAGGGCACATTCTTGGTGTACCGGCGAACCAGTGACCCACCACCGTATCAGGGCCACAACCCAACGACAACTCTCTTGAGCATTTACTCCATGGCATGTAGCCGAGAGATCTAGTCTTAAAACACCGGGATGGCCCGTATCCCCATTGTTCATGGCTTTCGGTACATTGGTCAAATGTACCTGATTTGAAGAAGCCTCACCTAACTCAATGATATACATCAGAATGTATTTGATGTTTGTTTGAGTTACTTGTGCAGGTTAGTTATACACTGGACTGAAGCTAAAAATTCTAAGTCCATGTGTCGACACCCAGAGGCAAAGTGTCGACACTTGAGAAAGCTTGTGTCGACACCCAGACAAGCAGTGTCGACACTTGGAGTCATTGTGTCGACACCTGGGAAGAAGAGTCGACACCAGTCAGAAAGTGTCGACACTTGGAGCTGTGTCGACACTCAGTGTAGAAGAATGCAGAAAAGCTGTGTCGACACTTAGCAGAAGTGTCGACACCTAGAAGAGCTGAGTCAACACCAGAAAGTGTCGACACTTGAATTGAGTGTCGACACTCAGCAAAAGTCTGCAGAATCTAAGTACAAGTGTCGACACTTGTCGACACTATGCAGAAGAGTCAACACTTGAAGTGTGTCGACACTCAACACAATGTGTCGACACTTAGCTAAAGACTCAGTATTTGAAGAATGTGTCGACACTCAGCACAATGTGTCGACACACAACCAGAGATCAACACTTGAAGAAAGTGTCGACACTCAGCACAATGTGTCGACACTTAGTTAAAGACTCTACACTTGAAGAAAGTGTCGACACAAGGAGCTGTGTCGACACTTAGCAAAGAACAGAAAAGTTACAAAATATTCTAAGTACAAGTGTCGACACTAAGGGAATGTGTCGACACTCAGCTGAAGAATCAAGAATGAAGACTTGTGTCGACACCAAAGCAGTGTCGACACTTGACAGTTTCAACACATGAAGATGTGTCGACACAAAGGAGATGTGTCGACACTTAGAAGAATACAGATAAAGAATGAAGTACAAGTACTTGTGTCGACACTCAATTTCAGTGTCGACACATGCAGAAGAAACTGTGTCGAGACATACAAGGAATTGTGTCGACACCTTGTAGACTTGTGTCGACACTTACACAACATGTGTCGACACTTGGTCTATAAGTGTCGACACTTAAGAACAGAAAGTCTCGACACTATCTGACAGTTAGAGAGATTTCAAGAAGTGACTGGTTGACATGACAGCTGCCAATCCAGCCGGTCTACAGCAACTGTCAGAGAAGTCAAAAGTCTGTTATAAACCGGATCAGCCGGTTACCATAAGGAAGCCTATAAATAGGCACCCACAGTTTACAGAATAAGTTAAGTTGTTAAGTGGTTAAGTTGTTCACATCATTACTTGTTGTGAGAATAATTGAAGTGGTTGATCAGATTAAATCAAGAAGTGATACATAGAGGATCAACACAAGAAGATCAGGCAGTCCAACTGCAGATCTAAGTAGTTGGAGAGAGAGAGCTCCAACCAAGGATTCAGTCTTTGGAACTAAGGCTGAGAAGAACAATTCAGAGTCATCTGGATTTCAAGAAGCAGAGATCAAGGATCAACTGCAGAGGATTCAGACTAATTCAGTTCTACTCAAGAAGCTTTGAAGAAAGCTAAGTCAGTTTGGATCAAGCTGAGTTCTTCCAAGAACTCTTCAAGAAACTCTCAACTCCTCTCATCCTTTCTGAGTTGTAGAGTTAGCATTTGTAATTTCTATTTTAAACTTGTAAGATCCATTGGATCTGAGTGATTGTAAGCCTATTTTATAAAGGCTGAGGGTAGGGCTTGGTGCCTGAGTGTAGGAGTTGAAGAACTCTGAGTGTAGGCCTTTAATTGGCTGAGTGTAGGCCTGGGTGGCTGAGTGTAGGCCTTTTGGCTGAGTGTAAGGCTTTGGGCCTGAGGTAGGAACCTTGTTGGGTTCTGAGCTAGTGGAGAAGTTTGGCCGAATCTAGTACACTGCTAGATAGGCGAAGGGGAAAGTGGATGTACCCAAAGATTGGGGAACCACTATAAAATCTTGTGTATCTGTGCTGTGATTGTACTGTGTTGAGAATTGCTGTGTGCTGTGATTACTTATTCAGAAATCTGTGTTAAACTGTTGACTGCCAACAAAATTAGAAAAGGATTAGGTCACCTATTCACCCCCCCCTCTAGGTGTTTAGGTACCATATCTTTCAAGTGGTATCAGAGGGAGGTTCCTCAAAATCAGGACTAACTGTCTGAGGAGATCCAGTTTGGCAGATTCAGTATAAGTCAGGAAACAGGAAACAGTTTCAAGAAAATCAAGAACATGGGTTCTTCAGAGAATCATAAGGAGTTGGGTTCAATGAAACTACCTATATGCAGAAAAGAGATCTTTGGATCTGGAAAGAGAGGGTTAGGCTTTTTATGGAAGCCTCTGACCCTAGGATATACATCACAGTCAAAGAAGGGCCATATGTGCCCATGAAGATTTCAGTATTGGATGCAAATCAGAGGACTCCAAAGGATTTCTCTGAAATGACCAAGGATGAGATTGTCCTAGCACCATGGACAAAAGAGCACAGAATATATAGTTAGTGCAATTGATGATGCCACCTTCCAGAACCTTATTCACTGTAAAACTGCAAAAGAAATGTGGGACACCCTCATTGTCTATATGGAAGGTTCTGAAGAAGTAAGGCAAGATAGGAAGTCCTTGCTTAATCAAGAATATGAAGCTTTAGGCAAGGAAGAGGGGATAGCATCACTGAATGCTACAAGAAATTTTATAGAATTGTAAATGAACTCATGTCATATGGAAGAGAGTTCACAAACTATGAGTTGAATGATAAATTCTTGAGGTCCCTCACCAAAGACTGGGACACCAAGATCTGTGCCATCAGAGAAATGGCAAAGTTGGGAGAAATTCCTCCTCCCACACTTTTTGGCAAGTTGTTATCTTATGAGATGCAATTGTCAGTGAGAAAAGAAGAAGAAAAGTCAACAAGGACTGAATACAGAGAAAAGACTGTTGCCTTTAAGTCAGATGTACCCAGAAAGAGCAGGACCAAGTCATCAACTCCTCCTCCTGAGGTAGTTGAATCAGAATCTGAAGAGTCAGAAAGTACAAAATCTACAAGCAGTGAAAGTGATGAAGACTTTGCTGCATTCACCAGACATTTTCAGAAGTTCCTTAAGAAGAAACAGTGGAGGTCTAGACCTTCATCTTCCAAGGGAAAGAGGTTCAGTATCAGGAAAAGAAGCCTTCAAAGAAGGACAAGAAAAGGACCAAGACTAGTAAGGCAACTGGATCCAAGATAATTTGTTACTGCTGCAATAGACAGGGCATGTTATTGCAGACTGTCCTGAAAGAAGGAAAGAATCCAGTGACAAAAGAAAACACACTTCAAAGGAAAGAAGGAGAAGTCCTTTGTTGCAAAGAATGAGAAGACTCTTTCAGATATGTCTTCTTCAGACACTGAGACAGATGCTGAAGCCTATATTGGGCTATTTGCTGAAGAAGAAGAAGAGTTTATGCAGATCATGGAATCTATCTATGAGCAAGAAGACTGTCAAAGCCAAGGACTGATGGCTTTGACTGAAAGTACCAAAAACCTGGAGCAGCCAGGACCCAGTCAGGTACAAGGTTTAACTCAAAGTTCTGATTCCAGTTCTAGTTCAGAGTCAGATTATTCTTCATCAAGTGATGAGAATATATCTGAGTCTGAGGGAGATATTCATCAACTCCTAGATGAATATCAAGTACTATTGCAAGCCTATAAGAAAAGCAAGACCCTAGCCAAAAATTTGGCCAAGGAAATTGCTGATCTCAAGGCAGCTGCAATAGATTATGAGAAGAATTATGATCAAAAACTGAATGAAGTGGCCAGGCTGAAACACATTACTGTGATTCAGATGGGTACTATTACATTTAAGAATGATCAAATTAAGAAACTGGAGATTAATCTTCAGAAGGAGAAAGAGCTAGCAGCTAGGTTTTCAAAACCTAAATCAGTGCTACCCTTGATTGATGATTTTGTTCATCATAAAGGAAAGACTGGACTGGGTTTTGTTAATCCAGCTAGGACTGTTCAGGATCAGTCCAAGTCCAAGGGCAAAGCCCCAACATTCAACAAGACTGCTGTAGTTAAGACAGCTAAGTCAGACCTAAGCAAAGGTACAACAAATTTGAATGTTGGTGCTGTGGCAAGGTTGGCCACTTTGCTTTGGATTGTTGGCACAATGCCAGTGCCAAGTTGAGTAGCAAGTTACCTGTTGGAAAGACAGCAGGTAGCTATGTCAATTTGCAAACTAACAATCACCAAGGACCCAAGTTTACTTTGGGTTCTAAGGTTCATTAATTTGTTTTGCAGGAGAATCCAAGTGGCCATACCCCTACATGGTACTTGGATAGTGGATGTTCCAGACACATGACTGGAACTAGGGGACTACTGAAGGACTACATCCCAATCAAAAATGGTCCAAAGGTGACCTTTGGTGGTTCTGAAAAAGGAATCATCAAAGGGTTTGGTAACATTTCTTCTAACCTTGTTACCATTACTCAAGTGGCTTATGTTAAAGGTTTGAAACACAACCTCATTAGTATAAGTCAATTAAGTGATGTAGGGTATGACATCTCATTTGTTAAAAATGGTTGTCATATCAAGAGGTCAAGTGATCAAAAGATCATTTTGACAGGTTATAGGAAGAGAAATGTCTATTGTTTAGACATTATGGTTGAGAACAATAGTTCTCCAGTTTGTCTTGTAGCTGATGAGACAGTCTCTCAATGTGTCAAGTGGCACAAGAGGCTTGCTCATCTTAATTACAAGACTATTGGCAAACTCTTTAGTAAAGAGTTAGTGAGGAATGGTCCTCAAGTTAAGTGTGTCAAAGATGGCATTTGCTCAGCTTGTCAAAAGGGCAAGCAGACTAAATCCACCTTTAGAAGCATTGACAACAAGGATGCTGTGAGGTGTTTATACCTCTTGCATATGGATCTATTTGGTCCAATGCCAGTTCACAGCTTAGGTAGGAAGGTCTACACCTTTGTAGTTGTTGATGACTACTCAAGGTTTTCCTGGGTGTTCTTCTTAAAGCAGAAATCTGAAACACCTAGTGTCTTCCACAGTTTTGTTAGGCAAATTCAGAATGAATTGAACTGTACAGTGGTCAAAATTAGAAGTGACCATGGTACAGAGTTTCAATCTGAAAGCATGACAAATTATGTGAAGACTATGGGATATTTCAAGAATTCTCTTCACCTAGAACACCTCAGCAAAATGGCATTGCTGAAAGGAAAAATAGAACCTTGATAGAGGCTGGTAGAACCTATTAAGTGATTCATCACTGCCAGAATATTTCTGGGCTGAAGCAGTAAACACTGCATGCCATGTGATAAATAGGGCTACCATCACTAAAAGGTTAAACAAGACCCCCTATGAAGTAGTGAAAGGCAGGAAACCAAATCTATCCTATTTCAGGATTTTTGGTTGTAAATGCTTCATACTTAACAATGGGAAGTCTTACTTAACTAAGTTTGCTGCCAAATCCCAAGAGGGAGTGTTTGTTGGGTACAGCAGTAATAGTAAGTCTTATAGAGTCTACAACTTGACTACACAAGTTGTAGAGGAGTCTGTGCATGTAGTTTTTGATGAGATTCACAACTAATTAACAATGAGTTGTCTAGTAGTGTGTGCAGCCCCTCAGGTCTTATTAAGAAGATGGACAAGCTAACCATGGAAGATGTACCTGCTGCAAGACAGCAAGTAGAAGAAGATGGCTTATGTCCAGGGGGAGAACTACATGTACCAGGAGCTGAAGAAGTTCAAGGAACTCAGCATGATGAAGATGCTGAAGAAGTACAACCAGAAGTAAGGATGCCTCCAGCCAACAGGCATCTAAGAGATCATCCAGTGGAGCTGATCATTGGAGATCCAAGACAAGGTGTTCAGACAAGGAGCAGAAATCAGAATGCTGCAGTATATTCAAGTTTTCTGTCTCAAATAGAACCAAAGAAATTTGAAGAAGCAATACAAGATCCACAGTGGACTGAAGCTATGCAGGAAGAGCTAAACCAGTTCAAGAGGTGCAAGGTTTGGGACTTAGTTCCTAAGCCTAAAGATCACAATGTGATAGGAACAAAGTGGATCTACAGAAACAAGTTAGATGAACAAGGAGTCATCATTAAGAATAAGGCAAGATTGGTTGCAAAAGGATATAGGCAAGAAGAAGGTATTGATTTTGATCAAACCTTTGCTCCAGTAGCCAGACTGGAAGCCATCAGGATGTTCTTGGCCTATGCAACCTACCAAGGATTCAAAGTATACCAAATGGATGTGAAGTCAGCATTCCTTAATGGTAATTTAAAGAAGAAGTATATGTGGAGCAGCCTTCAGGTTTTGTTGATCCTACTCTTCCACATTATGTCTATAGACTTAGGAAAGCATTGTATGGGTTAAAGCAAGCTCCTAGAGCTTGGTATGAAACCCTATCTAGTTTCCTCATTGAGAACAAGTTCACAAGGGGGAAAATAGATAAGACTCTATTCCTTAGGGAATCTAGAGGCAAAGTAATACTTGTCCAAATATATGTAGATGACATTATATTTGGGTCTACTGAAAGTAGCCTTTGCAAAAAGTTTGCAAAGCTTATGCAAAGTCAATTTGAAATGAGTAGTATGGGAGAACTGAAGTTTTTCTTGGGTCTCCAAGTTAAACAGACTGAAAGTGGCTTGTCCATATGTCAGTCAAAGTTCACCCTAGAACTCATAAGGAAATATGGTATGGATTCCTCCAGTACCATGAAGACTCCTATGGGGTCAAGTATGTCTCTAAGCAAGGATGATGCAGGGAAACCTGTGGATGAAACCTTGTATAGAGGGATAGTTGGCTCCCTACTATACTTGACTGCAAGTAGGCCTGACATTATGTATGCTACATGTGTTTGTGCCAGGTATCAAGCCTGCCCCAAAGAGTCTCACTTGACTGCAGTCAAGAGAATCTTGAGATATCTAAAGGGCACACCTTATCTAGGCCTCTGGTACCCTAGGAATGGAGATTTTGATCTAACAGGCTATTCAGATGCAGACTTTGCAGGATGCAAAGAAGATAGAAAGAGCACAACTGGATCCTGTCAATTCCTAGGTGGAAGACTCATTTCATGGAGTAGTAAGAAGCAAACCAGTGTGGCCATCTCCACAGCTGAGTCAGAATATGTAGCTGCAGGAAGTTGCTGTGCTCAACTTCTGTGGATTCAACATCAGCTAGAAGACTATGGATGTCAGGTAAGTAGAACTCCACTTTATTGTGATTCTACAAGTGCTATTTCCATAGCTAATAACCCTGTATCACATAGTAGAACTAAACATATTGAGATAAAATATCACTTTCTTAGGGAGCATGTAGAAAGAAATGATATTGCACTTGAATATGTTAAAACAGATAATCAGATAGCTGATATGTTTACTAAGCCCTTAGAAGAAGCTAAGTTTAATAGGTTCAAAATTGAACTAGGTATGATAAACTTAGACTAAGTATACAGAACAGAAAATTGGCTAAGTAAAAAGGTGTCGACACATAGACAAGTCTATGTCGACACAGAATAGTAAGTGTCGACACTTCAGGAAAATGGTGTCGACACATCTAGGAAGTTAGTGTCGACACTTCAGAATGTTAGTGTCGACACATGTCGAGTAGGTGTCGACACATCCAATAAAGTGTCGACACTTAAGTTTTACTCAGAATTTTTCTAAGTAAAGTCTCGACACATGTCGAGTATAGTGGTGTCGACACTTAACCAAGTGTCGACACATAAAATCTGTTGACTAAATTTGTGTCGACACATGAGTGTCGAGACATTATCAGTCAGTGTCGACACTTATTGACAGTGTCGACACATCATTAGAAATTCATCCCGCCTGTTCGTCTTCAAACAAGAAAGGTATAAATAGGGTTCTGTCTTTGATTGTCGACACGCTTTCAAAGTTTCGAGACCTAAACTCTTGTGTCGACATTTCTCTCATCTCAAGACTAATTCTCAAACCCTAATGGCTCCCAAGCTGGAAGAGAACGTAAACGAAGGCTATGAGCTTGTGCGAGGCGCATTTGACGACAGCGACCAAGAAATCAAATCAGTGCTAACCCTAATTGTCAATTCTGGATTGGAGTTCTTGGTTTCAGAACCAACGAAAATATGGAAGAAGGAAGTCATTGAATTCCTTTCTGGCGCGTCTATAGATGACTCAGGCTTCAGGATTAAGTCAAGGGTGCATGGCACCAAGGTCAAGATTTCACCTAAGTCACTTTGAGAAAGGTACTTCAGCTACCTAAAGTTCAAGATGAAGAGGAAGTAACTGCTTCTAAGACCAGGGAAGCTCTTACTTGGTGTGGACTGGATCCAAAGATGAAGGTGGGATCAGTCTTTAACAGGAAAGGTATGAATATTCAAGGCAAGTTCTTGTCTGAAGTAGTGGGCAAGGTAATACTGAGCAAGCCTGGAGGACATGACAGGGTGTCTGCCTCCATGTTTGAAGTCATGATCAGAATCATCTTCAATCTGAAAACAGACTGGTCAATGGTGGTTTATGAAAAAGTGAAGGAAAGCCTGAAAAAGCCCAATCTGGGCAGGATACTAAGTCTCTACCTGGCTGGATCAATTCCAGAGGTAATGAGCACTGCTGCAGGATCTAAGATCAATCATATGAGGAGAATGGACTCCAGGATATTCTCTAGATGGGAAAGGGTGCTGGTGTCAAAGGAATTGACCACCCCTGAAAAGCAAGCTTCTAAGAAAGACTCTCCTCCCAGGAAGAAGAGGAAGACTGCTGCTGTGCCTCAAGAGTCCTCCAGCAGCTCAGGCAGTGAAGAACATGTGGTCTTCACTCCTGAAAGTCCAGTAGATGTGGCTGCAGAGAAGACACCTGCTCCTCAGGAGGCAGCTGACATCCAGGGGGAGCTTCCAGGTGTAGCAGAACCATCTACACTGGAGAGTGAACAAGCCACCCTCCTCATTCAAGAGGTACTTGTTGACCTTAATACTTTGAATTCTTCTATAACAAATTCTGATTTGTCTGATGATCATCAGCACAATCAGCCAGCCAGTACAGTACCAGATGTTGGTCTTCCTGACACATCTGTTGTACAAGAAGTTATCCCTGATAAAGAAGTTACTGAACCAAGTACATCTCCTGCACAGTCACCCCCAGAATACACAATGGAAGACCTCTTTCTCAATCTTGATCAAGAGGATTTTGACATGGAGAAGACTGCTGCAGATAAAGAGCAGGGTGCTGCTACTGAGGGGGAGAACATTGAAGTTGTGGAAGAGCCTATAAGGCTAGATACTGAGAAGGCACCTGGTGTGCAGACTGAAAAATCCTCAAGCCCTAAGGATAGGGTGAATATTGCAAGTACATCTGAGTCTGAAGATGATGAAGCTGAGCACCATAAGAAGAAGAAGTTCTTTGTATTCAAGAGAAGGAGCCAGAGCTATAAGAAGGCTCTACAAACAGTTGCTCAACATTCCTTAGTTCAACAAACTCCATCCACTGATTACAGTGCTCTACTGCTTGCCATGCAAATCCAGATGGATGAACAAAGGAAAGCTCTAGAAACTTATGTTGATGAAGGGCATAAGGCACTACAATCTGATCTGGGCCAGGAAATCAAGTCAATAAGGTTTGAAATGAACCTTAATAAAACAGAGATGACTGATTGTTTTACCAAAGGTGCTCATGCAGTAGTCTATCTGGCTAAACATCAAGAAACCATAAAGGAGAAAGTGGATGATATAGCACTCAAGCAAGGCTATGTGCTGGAGAATCAGTTAAGGATGAATGATAATTTGACTGCATCTCACAATGCAATAGTCACTGAACTCAAGAATAAGTCAGATGCACCTTCAACTTCCTCTGCTGCTGCCAAAGCTGATTTTGATAAACTCTTTCAAGCAGAGATTGCTGCTGTACAAACTGCAATAAAAGACTCACAGAAGGTCATTTCAGAACATCTTACAAAGCTTAGACCTTTCTTTAAAGAGGGCATAAGGTATTTGGATAGCCAAATTAGATTCCAGAAAGATGATGTGAGAGATCATGTGGCCCAAGAAGTCATAAAGGGGGAGAGAGTGTTAGTCAAGGCCAGTTCTGAGCATGCAAAATGGATTTCCAATTCTATCAGGGCTACACTTGGATATCCTCCCCTGTGTGATGACAATGAAGTAGCTGAATCTGGTATTCAAGGAACATATCTTGGAGGTGAGCAACAGGCAGTGGCTGATGTAATCTATCCCCCTCCAGATTTTGAAATGATTCATGCAGATATAAGCACAATGTATAGTCCACCTGCTGGCAAGCCTAATATTATTCTGGAAAAGGTTGTTCAACCTATCACAACTGCAATGCAAGAGGCTTTGGACAAGGAAGAAGAAACTAGGCTGTCAAAAAAGAAGTTTAGGGAAATTGCTGAGCAAAAGCCAGATTTTGAACAATGGAGCCCTACTTCTAGAAACATAATTCTCACAGCCTGGAAAGCTGCCAAGGACAATGCCCATGAGAGGAACAAGTGGTTCTCAGAGGCTGAATGGAGAAAGAATGAGAGTAGGCAGGAAGCAATTGTCCAATTTAGAAGGAAGGCTAAGTTAGGAAAGCTACCTCCAACAGCTGTGGAGCCTAGCAAGTACTTTCCTAAGCCCTATCATTATTTTGAAAGACAAAAGATCAAGGCTGAAGAACAGAAGAAGAAGGACTCTAAAGGGAAGAAGACTGCTGAAGCTGAGCCTGCTGCTGCTGCTGCTGCTGCTGTGAAAGCTCAAGTCAAAGCTGGAAAAGGCATTGTTATTAAAGAACCTGATCAGCACTAGATTAGGAATTAACTTGATGCTTGTTGTAATCTGTTAAGTGATAAACATTGTAATACTTCATTGAAAATGTATAAGGAACATTATTGGGACAGTATATGATAAATATAGTATGAATGTTCTGAAATATGTGTGTTTCTTAATTGTTCTGCAATGTTTAATAAGTATACATGTGTGCTTTATTACATGTTCAAGTTTACCCTGTTGTCATTTATATGTTTTACATCATTTTGTATTTTTAATTATGAGTGGTGTATATCATTGACTAAGGGTTATGACTTCTCCAAATAGGGGGAGATTGTTGGGTACATTGGTCAAATGTACCTGATTTGAAGAAGCCTCACCTAACTCAATGATATACATCAGAATGTATTTGATGTTTGTTTGAGTTACTTGTGCAGGTTAGTTATACACTGGACTGAAGCTAAAAATTCTAAGTCCATGTGTCGACACCCAGAGGCAAAGTGTCGACACTTGAGAAAGCTTGTGTCGACACCCAGACAAGCAGTGTCGACACTTGGAGTCATTGTGTCGACACCTGGGAAGAAGAGTCGACACCAGTCAGAAAGTGTCGACACTTGGAGCTGTGTCGACACTCAGTGTAGAAGAATGCAGAAAAGCTATGTCGACACTTAGCAGAAGTGTCGACACCTAGAAGAGCTGAGTCAACACCAGAAAGTGTCGACACTTGAAGTGAGTGTCGACACTCAGCAAAAGTCTGCAGAATCTAAGTACAAGTGTCGACACTTGTCGACACTATGCAGAAGAGTCAACACTTGAAGTAAGTGTCGACACCCAACACAATGTGTCGACACTTAGCTAAAGACTCAGTATTTGAAGAATGTGTCGACACTCAGCACAATGTGTCGACACACAACCAGAAGAGTCAACACTTGAAGAAAGTGTCGAACTCAGCACAATGTGTCGACACTTAGTTAAAGACTCTACACTTGAAGAAAGTGTCGACACAAGGAGCTGTGTCGACACTTAGCAAAGAACAGAAAAGTTACAAAATATTCTAAGTACAAGTGTCGACACTAAAGGAATGTGTCGACACTCAGCTGAAGAATCAAGAATGAAGATTTGTGTCGACACCAAGAAGCAGTGTCGACACTTGACAGTTTCAACACATGAAGATGTGTCGACACAAAGGAGATGTGTCGACACTTAGAAGAATACAGATAAAGAATGAAGTACAAGTACTTATGTCGACACTCAATTACAGTGTCGACACATGCAGAAGAAACTGTGTCGAGACATACAAGGAATTGTGTCGACACCTTGTAGACTTGTGTCGACACTTACACAACATGTGTCGACACTTGGTCTATAAGTGTCGACACTTAAGAACAGAAAGTCTCGACACTATCTGACAGTTAGTGAGATTTCAAGAAGTGACTGGTTGACATGACAGCTGCCAATCCAACCGGTCTACAGCAACTGTCAGAGAAGTCAAAAGACTGTTATAAACCGGATCAGCCGGTTACCATAAAGGAAGCCTATAAATAGGCACCCACAGTTTACAGAATAAGAAGTTAAGTTGTTAAGTGGTTAAGTTGTTCACAATCATTACTTGTTGTGAGAATAATTGAAGTGGTTGATCAGATTAAATCAAGAAGTGATACATAGAGGATCAACACAAGAAGATCAGGCAGTCCAACTGCAGATCTAAGTAGTTGGAGAGAGAGAGCTCCAACCAAGGATACAGTCTTTGGAACTAAGGCTGAGAAGAACAATTCAGAGTCATCTGGATTTCAAGAAGCAGAGATCAAGGATCAACTGCAGAAGATTCAGACTAATTCAGTTCTACTCAAGAAGCTTTGAAGAAAGCTAAGTCAGTTTGGATCAAGCTGAGTTCTTCCAAGAACTCTTCAAGAAGCTCTCAACTCCTCTCATCCTTTCTGAGTTGTAGAGTTAGCATTTGTAATTTCTATTTTAAACTTGTAAGATCCATTGGATCTGAGTGATTGTAAGCCTATTATATAAAGGCTGAGGGTAGGGCTTGGTGCCTGAGTGTAGGAGTTGAAGAACTCTGAGTGTAGTCCTTTAATTGGCTGAGTGTAGGCCTGGGTGGCTGAGTGTAGGCCTTTTGGCTGAGTGTAAGGCTTTGGGCCTGAGGTAGGAACCTTGTTGGGTTCTGAGCTAGTGGAGAAGTTTGGCCGAATCTAGTACACTGCTAGATAGGCGAAGGGGGAAAGTGGATGTACCCAAAGATTGGGGAACCACTATAAAATCTTGTGTATTCTGTGCTGTGATTGTACTGTGTTGAGAATTGCTGTGTGCTGTGATTACTTATTCAGAAATCTGTGTTATAAACTGTTGACTGCCAACAAAGAATTAAGAAAAGGATTAGGTCACCTATTCACCCCCCCCTCTAGGTGTTTAGGTACCATATCTTTCAATGGCACGCAGGCCTAAGACTCTCACTATGTGCTCCAACAGACCGCACCTTTTGGTCCACGTCGGATGGACATAACGCAGGTCGTATCCTCCACCCCCCGTTGCTCAAATCGCATTGCCTTCACCGAGTACAGCATATTCGCGGCTTAATGAAAGGCGCATGTCAGTCTCTCCAATCCTGTTCTTGGCATTCATCCTGGGTATTTCTATTACACCCATTCATCTCACAACATTAGCGGGTTTTTCTTGGGCACACCAGTACTTCCTGTTACTCGCTCACAGGTACGACACCGCAATATCACAAATGTCAGGGGTTTTTCCTGGGTACACTAGTAATTCATGTTACTCTCTTCACAGGTACCACCTACGACATTAAGCATCACAAAGGGCCTTTCCTGGTTACACCAGTACTTCCTATTACTCATTCACAGGTACGACCCAAGAGCACAAGCATAACATGGATATTTTCCTGGACTACCACTCCAGTACTTCCTGCTACTACCCTTCACAGGCATAACCCATTGAACCCTTAAACTACACGTTTATCACGGAGTCTTCTCCGGTTCGTATGCAACATCACCAATCCAGACCAACCTGTCTAGATGGGCTTCACACGACATGCCTATTCCGTACTCCAATTCCGGATCTATATGCCAACAAAGGGGATTTCATGAATCCACCCAAAGATTCCCAAAATCAGCCACCTCTTGGTGGGGGAATCACAAACATATGCCAAAATGGAAGCCTTCACATGGCTAGGAAGAAAGGTCGTCACCCTTGAAGACCGCTTTGGTGCCATGAAGTTCCTATCTGGCTAGAAAGAGCTTTTCCTCGGCAAAAATGGCCTCGGATCACCATTGGACACGCACAAGCTCCAGAACCGAAAAACCCCTCTTCTTGTTCTCTGACTTCCTCTCCCTTTCTCTCTCTAAAGTTTTAGATAGATGAAGTCAAAAGAAAAATGAGAATACCATCTCTGATTTCGGTCTTAAGGAAGTAGGAAAGAAGCTCAGCCCTTGGATCCAGGCTGAGAAACATGGACGGCTACGAAAAATTGGGAAAACTGATTTTGTGTCCGACACGCCCTGTGACACGGTCGTGTCACAGGTCGTGTCACTAAACGGTGCTCAACCCGCCTTATCCTGAAAATAGGTCACCGCCACGGGACACGCCCCGTGTTAGCCAAGTCACGCCCGTGACCCCGATCTGCGTTCGACGATTTGCGTTCGACGATCAGGCAGCGATCGTCGAGATCGCCAGCGATCGTCGAGCCCGCCAGGGATCGTCAAACAGCGCGTTCGATGATTTCCTCTCGATGGTTCCGTGCATTCGACGATATCCATTCGACGATCGGGCAGCGATCGTCGAATTGGCCCAGCGCTCGACGATTGGGCCCGCATTCGACGATCTCCGTTCAACGATTCCGCGCGTTCGACGATTTGCCCACCGTTTGACGATTTCCATTCGACGATTTTCCAGCCCACGAAGTCGATGCTAAATCGTTGAGCTCAAGTAGTCGAACATAGCATTTCGTCGAGCTGACGCCAAACCCGAGCAGGACACGCCCTCTGTCACGCCCGTGATCCAGGGCATGACCACCCGAACACTTTTCATCGAATGACTTTTATCGATCTTGGCACGACTCCGCACCCGAGCAGGACACGCCGTGGGACACGCCCGTGTCCCAGGCCGTGTCACCCGAAATTTTGCCTGCTGATAAAATTGGGCTGTTACAACCCTCCCCTCCTACAAGAAATTTCATCCTCAAAATTAGTACACAGGAAGGCAACCAGCAACCAGCAAACAAAAGTTATAACATTAAAATTCTCATGTTACAACAACACCTTTGCATTCTCCACTCATTACAGAAGAAGCTCGGGAAACTCCTCTCGCATGGTTTGCTCTCGCTCCCATGTAAGTTCCTCACGGCCTCAGTTGTCCCACCAGACTTTAACCATCCTGACCGTCTTGTTCCGCAACTGTTTCTCTGCTCGATCCTCGATCTGAATGGGTCTAACTCTCGTTGTTAGCCCATACTCCACCGGCACACGATCATCCGTGATCACTTGAGCTGGATCTTTAATGGCCTTCCGAAGCACCGAGATGTGAAACACATCATGTAATCCACACAAGTCTGCCGAAAGAGCTAGCCGATAAGCCGCTTCTCCAACTCGCTCAACAACTTCAAATGGACCCAAATATCTTGCACTCAACTTTTTCAACCGTCGAATCCTAGAGACACCTTTGAAGGGCTTGATCTTCAAGTTGACCCAATCGCCAACCGTAAATTCCACGATCCGGTGCTTGTTATTGTAGTACTTTGCTTGATGATCTTGAGCAATGAGTAGCTTCTCTCAAATAGTCTGAATGGTTGAGTTTGCTTCATCAACCTCATTAGGTTTATAAGCTCGAGCTTCGCCCGCTTCTACCCAAGCCAAGGGAGTACGACACTTCCTGCCATATAGCGCTTCAGACGGTGTCATCCCAATGCTCGTCTGGTATCTGTTATTATAAGCAAACTCCACCATATAGAGATGATCTTCCCATCTCTTTCTGAAGTCGAGGGCGCACATCCTGAGCATGTCCTCCATAATTCTGTTGGTACGTTTAGTTTGGCCATCCGTTTGGGGATGAAAGGCCATACTGAATGTCAATTTTGTGCCCAACAGTCGGTGAACTAGCCTCCAGTCATTTGACGTGAACCGCTGTTGGGTACATTGGATTAAATGTACCTGATTTGAAGAAGCCTCACCGTACTCAATGATATACATCAAAATGTATTTGATGTGTTTTGAGTTTATTTGTGGAGGTTAAGTATTTGCAGGGAAAGCTGAAAAGTTTTTAAGTCCATGTGTCGACACCCAGAAGATAAGTGTCGACACTTAAGAAGACTTGTGTCGACACCCAGAGAAGTAGTGTCGACACTTGGAGTAATTGTGTCGACACCAGGAATGCAGAGTCGACACCAGAAGGAAAGTGTCGACACATACAGGATGTGTCGACACTCAATGAAGAAATGTCCAGAGAAGATGTGTCGTCACTTAAAAGCAGTGTCGACACCCAGAGGAACTTTGTCGACATCAGAAAGTGTCGACACTTGGAGGCTGTGTCGACACTCAGCAAAAGTTCAACAAATTCTAAGTACAAGTGTTGACACAAAGGAGATGTGTCGACACAAAGGAGATGTGTCGACACTCAGCCAAAGTCTTAATACATGAAGAATGTGTCGACACAAAGGATCAGTGTCGACACACAGCAAAAGTCTCAACACATGTAGAAAGTGTCGACACTAGGAGGCTGTGTCGACACTCAGCAAATTTCAATGAAGTCTAAGTACAAGTGTCGACACTAAGAAAATGTGTCGACACTCAGCGAGTATCAACACAAGAAGATGTGTCGACACAAAGGAGTTGTGTCGACTCTTACAAGAATTCAACTAAGTACTAAAGAAGAAGTACTTGTGTCGACACACAGGATCAGTGTCGACACATGTTGAAGAAGCAGTGTCAAGAAGCAGATTCTACAACACAAGTAGTGTGTCGACACCTTGAAGGCTAGTGTCGACACTTAGTCAACTTGTGTCGACACTTAGTCTATAAGTGTCGACACTTAAAGACTGACTGTCTCGACACTTTCAGACAGTTATAGAAAATTCAAGAAGTGACTGGATGACTTGACAGCTGCCATTCCAGCCGGTCTACTGCAACTGTCAGAGATGTCAGAAAGCTGTTAGGAACCGGATCAGCCGGTCACCATGAAGAAGGCCTATATATAGGCTTATTCTGTCAACAGAAGAAGAGGATTGAAAAGGTGAACAAGCAATTCATTGAAGAATCAATTCAAGTGAAGATCTAAGTAGTTGGAGAGAGAGAGCTCCTTCCAAGAAGACCCTGTTGAACCAGGCTGTGAAGAAAGTTTCAGACTGAGGTCTGAATCTTAAGTTGTAGTGATTGAAGATCAGCTGCATAGAGAATCAACCCTACTGTGTTCTACATTCAAAAAGCTTTGAAGGAAGTCAAGGGAGGTTGATCTCAGCAGAGTTCTTTCAAGAACTCATCAAGAAACCTGTCAACTCTTCTCTCTTATTCTGAGTTAAGGTTATATACATTGTATTTTTAATTTCCTGTACGATCCTTAGGGATCTGAGTTGTAAGCCTGAAATTATAAAGGCTGAGTGGTAGGGCCTGTGTGCCTGAGTGTTGGAGATTCATTTCTCTGAGTGTAGGCCTTGTGGCTGAGTGTAGGTCTTTGTGAAGACTGAGTGGTAGGGCTGTTGAGCCTGAGTTGTAGGAGTGGGATCACTCTGAGCTGTAGGAACCTGGTTGGGGTTCTGAGTGTAAGATCTGAGGATCAGAGGAATAGTGGAGGAGTTTGGCCGAATCTAGTACACTACTAGATAGGCGAAGGGGGAAAGTGGATGTACCCAGACCTTGGGGAACCACTATAAAACTGTGTGTACTCTCTGTGTGTGATTCTGTGATTGCTGTGAAAAAGTACTTATAATTCTGTGATTAAATCTGCCTAAAAGTTTAGAAAGATAAGGTCACCTATTCACCCCCCCCCCTCTAGGTGATTAGGTACAATTTCTTTCAAGTGGTATCAGAGCCAGGTTACTCAAAAAGGACATAACTGTCTGAGTAAAGGATCCTGTTGGCAGATTCAGTTTAATCAAGTGCAGAATCAAGAAAATCAAGAAAATTGGTTCAACAGAGAATCATAAAGAACTTGGATCCATGAAGTTGCCAATTTGCAGAAAAGAGATTTTTGGCATCTGGAAAGAAAGGGTTAGGCTATTTATGGAAGCCTCTGACCCTAAAATCTATATCACAGTCAAAGAAGGGCCATATGTGCCTATGAAAGTATCAGTCCTGGATGCAAATCAGAGAACTCCTAAGGACTTTTCTGAAATTACCAAGGATGAGATTATTCTGGCCACCATGGACAAGAGGGCCCAGAATATTATTATGAGTGCAATAGATGATGCCACATTCCAGAACTTGATTCACTGTAAAACATCAAAGGAAATGTGGGACACACTGATAGTATACATGGAGGGCTCTGAAGAAGTTAGACAGGACAGAAAGTCTTTACTAAATCAGGAGTATGAAAGTTTCAGACAAGGCAGGTCTGATAGTATAACAGAATGCTACAAGAAATTCAATAGGATTGTCAATGAGTTGATGTCTTATGGAAGAGAATTCAGCAACTATGAGCTGAATGATAAGTTTCTGAGATCCCTAACTAAAGACTAGGATACTAAGATTTGTGCCATAAGGGAAATGGCCAAGTTAGTAGATATTCCTCCTCCAACATTGTTTGGAAAGCTGTTATCCTATGAAATGCAGCTAATGATTAGGAAAGAGCAGGAGAAGACTACCAGATTTGAACATAAAGAAAGAGCTGTGGCATTCAAGACAAAAGCCACCAAGAAATATAAAAGTAAGTCTCCATCTCCACCACCAAAAATTGTTGAGACTGAGACAGATGATTCAGACAGTAAGAATTCTGAAAGCAGTGAGAGTGATGAGGACTTTGCAGCTTTCACAAGACATTTTCAGAAGTTCCTAAAGAAGAAACAGTGGAGGTCTAAGCCATCCACTACACAGAAGTCATCAAAGAATAACAGGAGAAAGCCCAAGTCAAGTAGAACTACATCTTCAAAGATAGTCTGTTATTGTTGTAACAAACAAGGACATGTTGTTGCAGTCTGTCCTGAGAAGAGGAAAAAGTCAATTGATAAGAAGAAGACTCAAATCAAAGGGAAAAAGGAAAGGTCCTTTGTTGCAAAGAAGGACAAAAGTCTGTCTGATATGTCATCTTCAGAATCAGATTCAGAAGCTGAAGCTTACATTGGACTGTTTGCTGAAGAAGAGGAAGAGGAGTTTATCCAGTTAATGAACTCTATATATGAGCAAGAGGACAATCAGTGCCAGGGACTGATGGCCTTATCTGAAGGTGACAAAATCCAGGAGCAACCTGGACCTAGTCATGTACTAAATTGTTCTGCTGATTCAATTTCTAGTACTGAGTCAGATTCAGATACATCATCATCAAGTGATGAGAGTGCTTCTGAATCTGAAGGAGATATTCATCAATTGATTGATGAATATAGAGTAGTGTTGCAAGCTTTGAATAAAAGCAAATCCTTGATCAAGAGTCAGGCTAAGGAGATTGCTAATCTCAAAGTGGCTGCAACAGATTTTGATAAGTTGATTGATCAAAAACTAAATGAAATAGCCAGGCTGAAGAACATAACTGTTATTCAGATGGGGACTATAACATTCAAAAATGATCAAATCAGAAATCTGGAGATTAGTCTTCAGAAGGAGAGAGATATAGTTGCAAGGTTTTCTAAACCAAAGTCTGTTCTACCTTTGATAGATGAATTTGTACATCAAAAGGGTAAAACTGGATTAGGGTTTACACAACCTACTAGGACTGTAAAGTGCAAGTCTAAGGGCAAAGCCTCAGTACTTAACAAGCCTGCTGTAGATAGAACAGCCAGGGTTGTACCTAAGCAAAGGTACAACAGATTTGAGTGCTGGTGTTGTGGCAAGGTAGGCCACTTTGCCATGGACTGTTGGCATAATTCAAGTGCCAAGGTGAGTAGCAATCTGCCTGCTAGAAAAGATACAGGTAGTTTTGTTAAGAGGCAAACTAACCAGCACCAAGGACCCAAGAATTCTTTGGGTTCTAAGGTTAACTAATCTGTTTTGCAGGTGAGTCCAAGTGACCATGCCCTAATATGGTACTTGGACAGTGGATGTTCCAGGCACATGACTGGAACTAGGGGATTGCTAAAGGACTTCACACCAATCAAGGATGGTCCTAAAGTCACCTTTGGTGGTTCTGAAAAAGAAATCATCAAAGGTTTTGGTAACATTTCTAGCAACCTTATAACAATTACTCAAGTGGCTTATGTTAAAGGTTTGAAACATAACCTTATTAGTATAAGTCAGCTGAGTGATTTAGGATATGACATCTCATTTGTCAAAGATGGTTGTCATATCAGGAGATCAAATGATCAAGAGATCATTCTGACTCGTTATAGAAAAAGAAATGTCTATTGTCTAGACATTATGTGTGAGAACAATGTTTCTCCTGTGTGTCTTTTAGCTGATGAGAAAGTCTCTCATTGTGTCAAATGGCATAAGAGGCTAGCCCATCTTAACTACAAGACTGTTGGAACACCCTATTACTAATTTGGGTCAGGATCACTATGTCTCTAGGAATCAATGCTTGACCTCCTGTATAGCTTAAAAGGTCAATTAGAATTGAGTCTAAGGGTTAGAAGTCTAGGTTTGGAAGCTGCCCTCAAGACCGGGATTTTCTGTTTGGAGACTAAGTCATATCGTCGAGCTCAGCACGACGATTCGTCGAACTCCGATCGACGATCATCTAGCTCAACTTCGACAGATCGTCGAACTCCATTCGACGGTCGTTGAGCTCAACTTCATTATATCGTCGAACTCCATTCGACGATCGGTGAGCTCAGGTCGACGATTTTGACTCTGCTTTGGATCTTTATCTCTGAGCTCAGTTCGACGATCTTTGAGCTCAGATCGACGATATTTTGCTGCTGTATATTTGTAGATCGCTGAGCTCAGCTCGACGATAGTAGAGCTCAGTTCGACGATTTCAGATAACTTCAAGGATATTTCTAGATTCAAATTCAAATCAGTTAAGGCATTATTCTGCAATTAATTCAGAGATTTCCTATCCGTTTTCATTCATTTCTGAACCAAGTTTCAAGGAATATTTCTATGGACTTTCCTCCAGAAGAGATTTTGTAATTAAGGATGCAATTAATGCAGGCCAACAGCTATTCTTCTCAGAGAGAATGTTTTGTCCAGTACCAGAGAATAAAAGATAGAATTTTTTGAGTCTCTAAGAGAATACAGAGAGAGACACACAGATTACAGAGACACATTCAAAAATCTTCTGTCTCAAAGAATTCTCAAGAACACTCATCCAAGGAGATCAATCTTTTCAGAAATTTTAAGATCTCTTAAGTTTCAAAGTGTTCAAGGCCAACATATTTCCAGACTCCAGACATTCAACATTTCAGCTATTGCTGAAATCATCTATTGCTGGAGTTCAATCTTTGAAGGCCTATCACCCTCAGAAAAGCTTTTCTTCCTGAAGATCTCAAGGATTCAGGGGGAACTTTGACATCAACAATCCACATAGTCTTCTCAGTTGTTTGAGAAAGAGACGACTTCCATCACTCTCTCACCCCCTCTCTGTATAGGGTTTCTCAAACTCCATTCAAAAGTTTGAGCTTGGTTTTTGAGCACCTTGTCAAAAGCTCATTGCTGGCAAGACACCTGATCAAAAAATCTGCTTTGGTTTTTGAGCACCTTATCAAAAGCTCATTGGTGCCCAGGACACCTGATCAACTCATCCTGCAGTGGATTCCTACCTAGGGTGGTAGAAGAGTGGATGTACCCAAGTTTAGGGGAACCACTATATTTCCTTGTGTCTTCTGGTTTTGCTTGTTTTTATTTTTGTTTCTGGCCTTGATTATTCTGTGATTAGCTTTTTATTAGTTTAGTTCTGTGATTAGTTTTATTACTGCTTCCCTGCTCACTCATATTACAACAATTGTTGTAAAAAGTTTTCAAAGCACCATATACTCTATTCACCCCCCCTCTAGAGTATATCAGATCTAGCTGCACTTTCAATTGGTATCAGGGGGAGGTTGGTTAAACATACCATACCTGATTGGTTGGACAGGTTAACACCTGAACCCAAAGATCCCAAGTTAGATCTGCTTTCTTTTGTATTTCATTATTAGATTTTGTTTTCACAAATCATGGCCCAAAACAAAGATTTTGCTAGCACCAAACCTCCAGTGTGTAATCTATCCAAGTTTGCACTTTGGAATGCAAGGATTAGGCTATACATGAATTTTATTGACGAAGATATTTTTAATTCTGTGTTGACAGTATGTCCAAGACCCCCAGAGAACACAAGTACAAATGTTGTTCCACCTCCATCAGGAACAGATGCTGATATCAAGAGATGGAAGGTAGCTGATGCCAAGGCCATGAACATCTTGTCCCAGACAATGTCTGATGACATATTTCAAAAGGTGGCTGAATGCTATTCAGTACAGGAAATTTGGGACAAACTCTCAGAAATAGTCTCAGACTCAGCTGATGAGAGAAAGGATAGGAGATCCCATCTCATCTCTCAATATGAGAATTTCAAAAAGGGAGAAACTGAGTCAGTGGGAGACATGTACAACAGGCTAAGTCTAATTGTCAGTGAACTCAGGACATTGGACAAGGAGATCTCTCTAACTGAACTCAATGACAAGATCCTAATGTGCTTCCCTAGCACTTGGGATTCAAGAATCTGGCCAATTAAGGATGCCAGAAGTCTGAATGAGATCACTACTGAAGCTCTATTGGGTAAGCTCAAATCTTATGAGCTACTCATCAAAAATAGAGAAGAAGAACAGAAGGCTGCCTCACCAGCCACAAGAAAAGAGAAGACCATAGCCTTCAAGGCAACTGAAGATCTGCCTGAAGACAAAGCCACAGGCAATGATGAACTACTCAGTTTGTTGGCCAAAAGATTCTACAAGATGTCCAGAAAGGACTTCAGAAGGAGATCATACAAGGAGCAGGATAAGCCAAGGTATGACAAGTCCATTAGTAATAATAAAGACATTATTTGCTTTGGTTGCAGGAAATAAGGGCACATAGTTCCTGACTGTCCAGAATACAAGAACAAGGACAGATGGGACAAGAAAGAAAGAAGAAAGGAAAAAGACTCCAAGAGGAATGGCAATGGCAAACCCTCATCAAGCAAAAACAAACATACAAGAAAAGGGTTTGTTGCTGAATCCTGGAGTGAGACTGAAGAAGAGTCAGAAGCCTCATCCAGTTCCAGTGATGATGAGGATGATGCAGAAGAGAAAGAGTTCTACATGATGACAATCAATGCCTCACAGCATAATTCAGAAGAAGAGGAGTCAGAGTCAGACTCAGAGACTCAACCTGAAGAAGATCAGGTAATTGGTTCTTTTGATTTTAGTTCAGAGAATTTTAAATCTGAATTCAAAGCACTGTGTTTAGACCTGCTAAAGTCTGAGAAAGAAATTATCTCTCTCAGAAATCAATTATCTGAACACAGTACTTTAAAGTCAGAAAACCTCAAACTCTCTCAGGAGTTGGAGAGCTGTAGGGAACAGATAGCTTCACAAAAAAGTGAGCTCTCTGAGGCCAAGAAGCTTGAAGAATCCCTTAATTGGAGAAGTATCAAGCTGATGGACATCACAAGCACAGTGAACTCCAGATTCAACAATACACTGGGCTTGGGTGCTTCATCCAGCCAACCCATAGTTCTAACAACTCAAATTAAATTCATTTCTGACAAAGGAAAGGGAGTTGTAGAGGTTGCTAGGAAAAATTCTGATCTGCCTCAGAAAACTAAGTCCCAGCAGAAATCGTCAAACGGAGCTCGACAATTGTCGAACGGAGATCGACGATCTCCGAACGCAGCTCGACGATCTCAGGCAAAATCGTCGAACTAAAATCGACAATCTCAGCCAAAGTCGTCGAACGCAGGTCGATGATCTCAAATACCTGACCTCAGCCATAGTCGACCGTCGAACGGAGCTCGACGATCTGACCCAAGATCGTCGAACGCAGCTCCAAGATCGTCGAACAGAGGTCAGAGCTCTGGAAATTTCTTCAAAGGCAAATCAAAATTGAATCCTAAGGGTCCTTCATCCCAAATCTTTAACCCTTATACTGAATGGATTATACCTCCAAGGAGATATCATCCTGAAGGTTATAAGAGTCAACCTGGGATGTCTTTCATTTCAGAATTTAAAGGTTATCAACCTAGGCCCAAGGTAAACTGGGTCAAAAACAAATGAATTGTCTTATGTGCAGGTGAAGACCTATCCAACATCTTACCAGCAATGGTACTTGGATAGTGGGTGCTCTAAGCACATGACAGGGAACAAGGACAACCTCACTACCTTTAGAGCCAAGCTTGGACCCAAAGTTATCTTTGGTGACTCAAACTTTGGATAGACTAAAGGATATGGTGCAGTCCAGATTGGATCAGTAACTTTCAAGAAGGTAGCTTATGTGGAAGGACTGAAGCAAAACCTAATTAGCATCAGTCAGCTGTGTGATGAAGGCTACCAGGTGACCTTCAGCAAAGCCTTATGCAAAATCAAGTCAAAGGACAACATAACTGTGTTGACAGGTAAAAGAAAACGTAACATCTATCTAGAAGATTTTCTTTCAACTGATGTAGATATTTGCTTGTTTAATTCTGTCTGTAGACAAAATATTTTATGGCATAAGAGATTAGGACACCTAAAACTTAGAACTATTGCTAGGCTATCCAAGGACAACCTTGTTAGAGGACTACCTTCTGGCCCCTACAAGAAGGAAGGACTCTGCAGGGCCTGTCAATTAGGCAATCAAACTAAAAATAGCTTTAAGTCACTTAATAAGAGTGATTCACCTAGGATATTGTATCTGTTACACATGGATCTCTTTGGACCCATCACAGTACAAAGCCTAGGAGGGAAATTCTACACTTTAGTAGTTGTAGATGACTTCTCTAGATTCACTTGGGTGTTCTTTCTAAGGAAGAAGTCTGATAACTTTAAGTGTTTGACAGAGTTTCTCAAATGTATACAGATTGAGTTCAATACTCACATTGCCCTGATTAGAAGTGATCATGGGACAGAGTTTGATTCTCTTCTTATGCAAGAGTTCTGTCAGAGTGAAGGGATCAGGCATACTTTCTCAGCTCCTAGAACTCCTCAACAAAATGGGGTAGCTGAAAGGAAAAATAGAACCCTTATTGAATCTGTCACTACATTGTTGTCAGATGCTCACCTTCCTCTATCCTTTTGGGCAGAGGCAGTGAACATCTCCAACTATGTGTTGAATAGAAGTCTGATACATAAACTAAAGCGAAAGACTCCCTATGAATTACTCAAAGGTAAGAAACCTAAAGTTGACTATTTTAGAGTATTTGGTTGCATTTGCTACATTCATAATAATGACAAGAAATATTTAGCAAAATTTCAAGCTAAAGCTGATGAAGGAGTGTTTCTGGGATACTCCATGATCAGCAAGGCTTATAGGGTCTATAATAAATCATCTTTGAAAATTGAGGAATCTGTTCACATTTCTTTTGATGAAACTAACATGTCTTTCAAGGAGAAGATTTCTTCTACCATAGAACCCTTGCAGGAACATTATCTAGATGAAGACCTGAACAAGTTACAGGTTACTCAAGAGAATGAAAGCAGTGAAGATGAAGGAAATGCTCAACACATTGAAGAACAACTTGAAGAGCCAGTTGTTGTACCATAAGAGGAAACAACAACACAGGTTGGTGAACAATCAACACACCCTGTTGATTTAGTAACATCAAGAGACCATCCAATTTCCCAAATAATTGGAGAAATCTCAGCTGGTGTGCAAACCAGAAATCAGGTCAACCAAAACCTGTTGCACACCTGCTTCCTATCTCAAATTGAACCTCAGTCCATTCAAGATGCAGAGCAAGATCCACACTGGATCATTGCAATGCAAGAGGAGTTGCATCAATTTGAGAGGAACAAAGTATGGGAACTAGTGCCAAAGCCTAAGGATCATTCCATTGTTGGAACAAAATGGGTATTCAGAAACAAACTGGATGATCAAGGAGTAATTGTAAGGAACAAGGCAAGGCTAGTTGCTCAGGGATACTCTCAAGAAGAAGGGATAGACTACGACCAGACCTTTGCACCAGTTGCAAGATTTGAAGCCATCAGAATATTTTTAGCATATGCAGCACACAAAGGCTTCAAGGTATATCAGATGGATGTCAAAAGTGTCGTTTTAAATGGAGACATCAAAGAGGAAGTTTATGTCAGACAACCTCCAGGTTTTATCTCTCCAACTTTTCCTGATTATGTTTTTAGATTGAACAAAGCATTATATGGTCTCAAGCAAACTCCTAGAGCATGGTATGAGACCCTAGCATGCTTTCTTTTGGAAAATGGTTTTATAAGGGGTAGAGTAGACCAAACTCTTTTCATTAGAACCCATAAGTCCCATACCCTACTAGTACAGATTTATGTAGACGATATTATTTTTGGTTCTACTGACTCTAAATTATGCAGAAGGTTTTCTAACCTAATGCATTCTAAATTTGAGATGAGTAGCATGGGTGAGCTATCTTTCTTCCTAGGATTGCAAGTCAAACAGCATGCTGAAGGCATCTTCATTTCTCAAACCAAGTATACAAATGAATTGGTTAAGTAATTTGGTATGTTTGAAGCATCTTGTATGAAAACACCCATGCCTACCAATGTTGTATTGGATGCTGATGAACATGGGAAACCTGTTGATCAGACAACATATAGAGCAATGATTGGCTCTTTATTGTATCTTACAGCTAGTAGACCAGATATAATGTTTGCTACATGTATTTGTGCTAGGTTCCAAGTAAGCCCTAGAGAGTCACACCTAACACTAGTAAAGAGGATTCTCAGGTATGTTAAAAGTTGTCCAAATCTAGGTCTCTGGTATCCAAAAGATTCAGCATTTGATTTAACTGGATTCTCTGATGCTGATTATGCTGGATGCAGAATTGACAGGAAAAGCACCAGTGGAACTTGTCAGTTTCTTGGTGACAGACTTGTCTCTTGGTTTTGTAAGAAACAAACATCTGTGTCAACTTCAACTGCTGAAGCTGAATATATGGCTGCAGGCAGTTGTTGTTCACAAATTTTGTGGATTCAAAACCAACTCCTAGACTATGGCTACAACTTAGAGAAGTCTAAAATCTTTGTGACAATACTAGTGCTATTTCTATAGCTCAAAATCCAGTCCTCCATAGTAGGACAAAGCACATAGAGATTAGGCATCACTTTTTAAGGGATAATGTTGAAAAGAATAAAATTGAACTACACTATATCCCAACTGATTTACAAAGGGGAGATATTTTCACCAAGCCCTTCGATGAAAAGAAACACACCTTCTTCCTAAATCAGTTAGGAATGTTAGATGGAGGAAGTCTTAAATAATATCCAAGATTTTGAAAGCTTAAAAATTGACCAAGACTAGGAAAACATCCTAATTTTTCTTAGTGTCTAGAATTTTTCTGATCTCTGAACTGCGCTCGACGATTTTCCCCCAGATCGTCGAACGGAGATCGACGATTTCCAAAATCGTCGAACTGAGTTCAGCGTCTCTCAGATAGTATGAACTATCTCTTCCGGTCAACGATCGTCGAACGGTGCTCGACGATTTTGTTCTCTGAACGATCGTCGAACAAAGCTCGAAGCTCTCCAATATCGTCGAACGGAGATCGACGATGTTGAAGTCTCTTCAGATTCCTTTAGTAGCCTCGATCGGCGAACTGAGTTCAACGATCTTTCCAATTCTGCGTCGAACCCTAATATAAAACTTTTTTTTCGCCGTCGTTCTCCTTTGCACTTTCGATTTCTCTGCAAGAATTTTCTTTCCCTCCAAACAGTTCTACACTTGGTCATTTTGTTTGTTGAATTTTTGCAGGTACCCATGGCTGTGTCAGTTGCTGTTCTTGCTGCTATGAAGTTTGATGATGTTTTCGACATTGACATGGAATCATTCAGCACAACTGACCAGGTTTTTCAAGATATTTTGCGATTGTTCAAAGACCAAAATCTGATAGCAATAATGACCACCAGGATCAAGCTGGCTTCTGATGAGTTAAAGGAATGGGTCTATACTGCCCACAATCAAGATAACTCCACCATTGTTGGGTCTATATCTGGAACTCAGGTACCCTTAACCCCAACAATTCTATCAGAAGTTTTTGAGTTGAGGAATGGTGAAGATACTGCTGACTTATCTGGAGAAGAGTATTCTGAACTGCTTGCCAGAATGGGTCATTCAGAGGGCAACCCTAGCAAGCTCTTCAAAAGGAACCTTTCTGTGGATTATAGATTCATGGCAGATGTTGTTGGGAAAGTGCTACTGGCTAAGCACTTTGCCCATGATACAATTTCAAGGTATCAGCTCTGCCTCATGGGAGCTCTTGTAGACAGAAAGAATCTGAACTGGGGAGAAATCTTCTTTGACCTCATCAAGAAGAAAATCAACAAAAGCTTTGTTAACTTTGGGAGAATCATTGGAGTGTTTCTGCAGCACAGGTGCCCTGCCTTGCTGGTCTCCTCTGAAATCCACATCAATGCTTCCAAGAGACTATCTTGTGCCCTCTTTGGAAAGTGGGAAGACAAATCAACAAGCCCAGCAGGCCCTCCTCCAGTGCTCCTTCAGGCACAAGGACTCTAAGAGTCACTCCTCCACAGGTCTCTGCTCCTGCAGATGACCTGCCTGCTGTTGTTGCCTCTCCTCCTCCTCCAATTCCATCCTTTCCCCTACCATCTACCATTCCAGCTCCATCCACCATCATCATATCCAGCCCCTCTCCAACATCCACACCATCTCCAGCACCTATTCTTCCACAACCAGAAGAACAATTCCATCCCCTATTCTCCTACCCTCCACCAGATGTCACTTCATCACCCTCCCATCCATCCTTCACCCTAATTGATGATTCCTTTATGGATGATTCACCATCATCTCCTCCTGAACTACCCTCATCCTCCACTTCCTTTCAAGACCTTCTACACCAAATCATAGACCAACCAACATTCACCCCATCAATCTCCATCCCTCTGTCCTCCATTTCCACCTTACCAACACCTCAGCCATCCCTTCCACCATTCACCAGCTCTCCACTACCATAACCATCAGCTGCTCCTCTATCTTCTACCTCAGCTCCAGTCACCCTTGAGCAAGTAGACCTACCAGCCCTTGCTGACAGGTTGTATGAACTGCTAGCCCCCAGGCTATCACTTCTTCTGGAGACCTCCTTGGCTCCCCTACACCTGTCAGTGGCAGCTCTCTCTGCCAGGTTCTCTCCCCTCTTCCCTCAGGCAGCCCGTACAGCAGTGTGCCTTGATCCAGACTTGTCTGAATCTAGGCAGGGGGAGATGTCATATGAAGTGAGTCTTCATGCTGCTGCTGTTGCTGCTGCTACTTCTGTGACTGCTTCTGTTAGCCTGTCTGCTACTACTGCTGCTGTTATTGCTGTTTCTTCAGCTTCTGATCTTGCTGTTATTGCTGTGCCTCCAGCACAAAGTCCTCCTGCTGCAATCCTTGCAATAGACCTCAGGTCTTTGCTATCAGTTTTTGATCAGTTTTACTTCAGCTATCTGCCAGAGGTCAATGTTGTCCAGCCTCCACAGGATCTATCCAAGGCACTTGTGCCATTTTTTTGCTGTGACCCAAGCATTATCACCTCCTTTGTAAATTCAGTGTATGCTGCTGCTGAAAATGTTGATGCTGCTGCTGAAAATATTGATACTGCTGCTGAAACTTCAATTATTGCTATTGAGCCTATTTCCAAGGAAATTCTCATGTCAGAGGCACCTGAATTTGAGACTTCTGCAATTTCTGATGATATTCCTTCTGTTTCTGTTGCTGTTAGTGAGACAGTTGTTGCTGCTGCCACCTCTCCAGAGCCTACTGTTGCTGCTGTTGTTGTTACTACTTCGACTCCATCTGCTGCTGTTACTACTTCAACACCTACTGCTACAACCTCTGCCTCATCTGCTTCTGTACAGCTCAAGAAGGACTTAATGAAGAAAATAGATGCTCTTTATGATGACTAGAGTTCTGAAAGTGATGAATTCAAAACAGACTCGGATGACTCTTCTGCTACCATTGCTAGAAAAAGGAAGGCAAGGAGCAAAGCTATGAAGAGAGTACCTCCTGCTAAAGTCAAAGATAACAATGATATTCCATACTACATTCTACATGACTGCCCTATCACTGAACACTGGATGCAGTACTCCAAGAATCAGCTGAAGGCAATGAAAAAGAAGAGAAAATATGATAAGGGTTCCTCCCAATTTCAACACTCTCATCCTCCTCCACCACCTCCTCCTGATGCAGGTGCAGGTGGAAGCTCTGCAGCTCAACCCCAGACAGAAGTCAGGCCCCCTATCAGCCTCATGCCAAATCTTATAATAGGAGAAGCCAATCCAGGGGATCTCAATCCAGGAGAGGAGGATACAGAGGAAATCAAAGAGATCTCCAAGTCTATTCCAAAGGGTACTCCAGGCAACACCCATATTCTAGGGGAGGACAAATTTCAACTGATACAACATCTGGTCCTTTCCCTTATAAGCTGAAAGAAATTGTGTCTGCCAGGCCTCCTCAAGACAATCCCTCCAATAGATATGAACCACCTGTACCTTTTGAGGATCCTGAGAACAATCCAGCTGCCTGGGCTTCAAGATTAAAAGAACTAGCTGCACTGGATCAGATCAAAAAGGCTAGAGAGCAAGGAATAGATTCATCCAACATCTCAACTATGTCTGAACAGAGACAGAAAGAGCTAGAAAGATATGCATCAAGCAAGTTCTTTGATTCTGACAGGTATATGGAATTACATCCTGCAGTTGTAGTTCCTAGGCCTAAAAAACAAACATACTTAGGTGCAGCAGATGATACCAGATCAAACAAGGAAGCCCTCAATCATAACAGAGAGATCAAACTTGTTAAGGGCAAAGAAAAGAAATGATATTGTAAGGTGATATTCTCTGTGATTTCTGATTTCTGATTATCTGGATGCTATATATCTCTGTGGTTCTGCAATGTCTAGCTTGTTGTTTTTCTGTTTTGATGCTTGTATATTGTTATTAAATTTTTCCAAAGTCTGTAAATAGTAATCCTAACCCAAATAGGGGGAGATTGTTGGAACACCCTATTACTAATTTGGGTCAGGATCACTATATCTTTAGGAATCAATGCTTGACCTCCTGTATAGCTTAAAAGGTCAATTAGAATTGAGTCTAAGGGTTAGAAGTCTAGGTTTGGAAGCTGCCCTCAAGATCAGGATTTTTTGTTTGGAGACTAAGTCATATCGTCGAGCTCAGCACGACGATTCGTCGAACTCCGATCGACGATCGTCTAGCTCAACTTCGACATATCGTCGAACTCCATTCGACGATCGCTGAGCTCAACTTCATTATATCGTCGAACTCCATTCGACGATCGGTGAGCTCAGGTCGACGATTTTGACTCTGCTTTGGATCTTTATCTCTGAGCTCAGTTCGACGATCTTTGAGCTCAGATCGACGATATTTTGCTGCTGTATATTTGTAGTTTGCTGAGCTCAGCTCGACGATAGCAGAGCTCAGTTCGACGATTTCAGATAACTTCAAGGATATTTCTAGATTCAAATTCAAATCAGTTAAGGCATTATTCTGCAATTAATTCAGAGATTTCCTGCCCGTTTTCATTCATTTCAGGACCAAGTTTCAAGGAATATTTCTATGGACTTTCCTCCAGAAGAGATTTTGTAATTAAGGATGCAATTAATGCAGGCCAACGACTATTCTTCTCAGAGAGAATGTTTTGTTCAGTACCAGAGAATAAAAGATAGAATTTTTTGAGTCTATAAGAGAATACAGAGAGAGACACACAGATTACAGAGACACATTCAAAAATCTTCTGTCTCAAAGAATTCTCAAGAACACTCATCCAAGGAGATCAATCTTTTCAGAAATTTTCAGATCTCTTATGTTTCAAAGTGTTCAAGGCCAACATATTTCCAGACTCCAAACATTCAACATTTCAGCTATTGCTGAAATCATCTATTGCTGGAGTTCAATCTTTGAAGGCCTATCACCGTCAGCAAAGCTTTTCTTCCTGAAGATCTCAAGGATTCAGGGGGAACTTTGACATCAACAATCCACATAGTCTTCTCAGTTGTTTGAGAAAGAGAAGACTTCCATCACTCTCTCACCCCCTCACTATAAAGGGTTTCTCAAACTCCCTTCAAAAGTTTGAGCTTGGTTTTTGAGCACCTTGTCAAAAGCTCATTGGTGGCAAGACACCTGATCAAAAAATCTGCTTTGGTTTTTGAGCACCTTATCAAAAGCTCATTGGTGCCCAGGACACCTGATCAACTCATCCTGCAGTGGATTCCTACCTAGGGTGGTAGAAGAGTGGATGTACCCAAGTTTAGGGGAACCACTATATTTCCTTGTGTCTTCTGGTTTTGATTGTTTTTATTTTTATTTCTGGCCTTGATTATTCTGTGATTAGCTTTTTATTAGTTTAGTTCTGTGATTAGTTTTATTACTGCTTCCCTGCTCACTCCTATTATAACAATTGTTGTAAAAAGTTTTCAAAGCATCATATACTCTATTCACCCCCCTCTAGAGTATATCAGATCTAGCTGCACTTTCAAAGACAATTGGCCAACTCTATAGAAAAAAGTTAGTGATGAATGATCCTCAGGTTAAGTTTATTAAAGATGGGATATGCTCAGCTTGTCAAAAGGGCAAGCAGACTAGATCCACCTTTAATTGCATTGAAAACAAAGATGCTGTGAGGTGCTTATACCTCTTGCATATGGATCTCTTTGGTCCTATGCCAGTTCATAGCCTAGGTAGGAAGGTCTACACACTTGTAGTTGTAGATGACTACTCAAGGTTTTCCTGGGTGTTCTTCCTTAGACAGAAATCTGAAACTCCTAATATCTTTTATAGTTTTGTCAGACAAATTCAGAATGAGTTAGACAGTACAGTTGTCAAAATAAGAAGTGACCATGGTACTAAATTCCAGTCTAATAGTATGACAAAGCTATGTGAAGAGTTTGGGATATTTCAGGAATTTTCTTCACCAAGAACACCTCTGCAAAATGACATTGCTGAGAGGAAAAATAGAACCTTGATTGAGGCTGGTAGAACCCTATTAAGTGACACATCTCTCCCAGAATATTTCTGGGCTGAGGCAGTAAACACTGCATGCCATGTAATTAATAGGGTTACTATCACCAAAAGTCACAATAAGACCCCCTATGAGATTGTGAAAGGTAGAAAACCAAACCTATCCTATTTTAAGATCTTTGGTTATAAATGCTATATACTTAACAATGGTAAGTCTTACTTAACCAAGTTTGCTGTCAAATCCCAAGAGGGGATCTTTGTTGGGTACAGCAATAACAGTAAGGCTTATAGGGTCTACACTTTGACTACTCAAGTTGTAGAGGAGTCAGTACATTTAGTGTTTGATGAAGCTAGACTCATTAACAATGAATTGTCTAGAAGTATTTGCAGCTCTACAGGTGTGACTGAGAAGATGGACAAGCTCACTATTGAAGAAGGTTCTACTGCAAGACAACAAGTAGATGATAGTGGCTGTTGTCCAGGGGGAGTATTAGGTGCACCTGAAGCAGAGGAAGACCAAGGAGTGCAGCAAGTTGAAGAAGCTGAAGGAGTTCAACCTGAAGACAGGCTACCTCCAGCAAATAGACATCTAAAAGATCATCCAGCCAATCAAATTATTGGTGATCTAAGACAAGGGGTACAAACAAGGAGCATAAATCTAAGTTCAGTACTCTACTCCAGTTTTCTATCCCAAGTTGAGCCAAAGAAATTTGAAGAAGCCATCCTAGACCCTCTTTGGATTGAGGCAATGCAAGAGGAGCTGAATCAGTTCAAGAGATGCAAAGTCTGGGAGCTTGTTCCTAAACCAAAAGACCACAACATAATTGGAACTAAGTGGATCTTCAGGAACAAGATGGATGAACATGGAGTTATTATAAAGAACAAAGCAAGACTAGTTGCTAAGGGATATAGGCAGGAAGAAGGTATTGACTTTGATCAAACCTTTGCTCCAGTAGCCAGACTAGAGGAAATAAGGATGTTCTTGGCCTATGCAACTTATCAAGGGTTTAAAGTATACCAAATGGATGTTAAGTTAGCCTTTTTGAGTGGCAATCTGAAGGAAGAAGTCTATGTGGAACAGCCATCAGGTTTTGTTGATTCAACTAAACCTAATTATGTTTATAGACTTAGGAAGGCTTTGTATGGGTTAAAACAAGCCCCTAGGGCTTGGTATGAAACCCTGTCTAGTTTCCTCATTGAGAATAAATTCACAAGGGGGAAAATAGACAAGACTCTATTCCTTAGGCAATCCAGAGGCAAGATCATACTAGTCCAAATATATGTAGATGACATCATATTTGGGTCTACTGAAAGTAGTCTTTGCAAAAAGTTTGCAAAACTAATGCAAGGACAATTTGAAAAGAGCAGTATGGGGGAACTCAAGTTCTTCTTGGGTCTGCAAGTTAGACAGACTGAGAATGGTTTATCCATATGCCAGTCTAAGTTCACTCTAGAATTGATAAAGAAGTATGGTATGGAATCATCCAGTACCATGAAAACTCCTATGGGGTCAAGTATGTCTCTTAGCAAAGATGCTGCAGGGAAACCTGTAGATGAGACTTTATATAGAGGGATAGTTGGCTCCCTATTGTATTTGACTGCAAGTAGACAAGATATCATGTATGCTACATGTGTCTGTGCTAGGTATCAAGCTTGCCCTAAAGAATCTCATTTGACAGCAGTCAAAAGAATTTTGAGATATCTTAAGGGCACTCCTTATCTAGGCCTTTGGTACCCTAGGAATGGAGACTTTGAACTGATAGGTTATTCAGATGCAGATTTTCCAGGCTGCAAAGAAGATTGGAAAAGTACAACTGGTACCTGTCAATTCCTAGGTGGAAGACTGATATCATGGAGTAGCAAGAAACAAACAAGTGTGGCAATCTCCACAGCAGAATCAGAGTATGTGGCTGCAGGAAGTTGCTGTGCTCAACTTCTTTGGATTCAACATCAGCTAGAAGACTATGGTATATAAGTAAGTAGAACACCTCTATTTTGTGATTCTACTAGTGCTATTTTTATTGCAAACAATCCTGTCTCCCATAGTAGGACTAAGCATATAGAAATCAAATACCATTTTCTAAGAGAACATGTGGAAAAAGGAGATATTTCACTAGAGTATATTAATACAGATAATCAACTAGCTGACATGTATACTAAGCCCTTAGATGAAACCAAATTCAATAGGTTCAAAATTGAATTAGGTATGATAAACTTAGAATATGTTTTCAAAATTGGCTAAGTAAAATGGTGTCGACACACAGAGTTGTCTGTGTCGACACAGAAAAGTGGTGTCGACATTTCTGAGAAATGGTGTCGACACATCTAGACAGTCTGTGTCGACACTTAAGAGAATTAGTGTCGACACATAAATAGTAGGTGTCGATACATCCAAGGTGGTGTCGACACATATGATTTACTCAACATTAGTCTAGTAAAGTCTCAAATAAGTATCGAGCTGAGCGGTGTCGACACATAAACAAGTGTTGACACATATATTCTGTCGACTATACTTGTGTCGACACATAGTTGTCAAGATATTATAAGTCTGTGTCGACACTTATCAACAGTGTCGACAAAATTTAAGTATTTTGACGCTACCTTTCATCTTCGATTCTAGAAAGGTATAAATAGGTTTTCGCCATTGTCTGTCGACACGCTCACCAAAGTTTCGAGACCAAAATTATGTGTCGACACCTCTCTTATCTCAATTCAAATTTCTTCAAACACTAATGGTGCCCAAGCTAGAAGAGAATGTGAATGAAGGATATGAACTCGTGCGACATGCTTTTGATGACGCGCAACCATATATCAAAGGCGTGATAACCCTAATCGCAGAGATTGGGTTAGAATTTCTTGTTTCAGAGCCGATCAAGATCTGGAAGAAGGAGGTCCTAGAGTTTCTGAATGCAGCAAAACTAGATGAATCAGGACTAAAGATGAAGTCAAGAGTTCATGGAGCAAAGGTTAAGGTCTCTCCTAAGAGTCTGAGAAAGGTACTACAACTAACAAGGACAAAGGAAGAAGATGATGTATCTGCTTCTAAGACTAGAGAAGCACTAACATGGTGTGGACTGCACTCCAACCTGAAGATAGGTTCTGTTTTCAACAGGAAGGGAATAAACTTGCAAGGCAAATTTCTATCTGAAATTGTTGGCAAAGTTATCCTGAGCAAGCCTGGAGGCCATGACAGAATCTCAGCTCACATGTTTAGCCTCATGTCAAGGATAATATTCAAACTACATACTGATTGGGCTATAGTTATGTTTGATAAGATTAAAGAGAGTATGAAGCAGCCCAATTTGGGTAGAATACTAAGTCTATACCTAGCTGGTAGTATACCAGAGGTGATGAGTCAAGCAGCTGGATCTAAGATCAACCACATGAGGAAGATGGATATAAGAATCTTCTCTAGATGGGATAAAGTGTTAACCAAGGAAATGCCAACTCCTGAGAAAGAAACACCCCTGAAGAAGAAGAAGAAGACTGCCCCAGTGGCTCAAGAATCATCAAGCAGCTCTGAAGAGCATGTAGTGTTCACTTCTGATGAAGAAGACCCTGGAAATGCTGGCCAGTCACCTGCTAGACAAGAAGATGCACCAAGGCAGGGGGAGCTACCACAGGCTAGCCCAATTCACCAGGATTCAATCCAGGGGGAGCCTCTACTTGTGGAAGAGACTACTCCACTAGAGAGTGAACAAGCTAGTCAAACAATACTTGAAGTAATAACTGAAATCAACCAATTAGATTTCTCTATTGAAAATGAAGATATGACTGACAGATTGTCTGATGTTAATCAGCAACCTCAGATTCCTAGTCAACCTCAGGATGTTGTCATGGAAGACACATCTGTTGCAGATAAAGTGGTTGATGAGATTAGAGATTCTCCACCCCATCATCAACAGGAATTTACCTTAGAAGAACTGTTCCCTAAACCTTAGAAGATCAAATATAACGACAACAGATGTTATCAATTTAACTGCATATGGAAAATGAAAAAATAGAATCAGAAAATGAAAAAATGGAATCGAAAAATGAAAACAATGAAATTAAAAGGGGGAAAAGAAGCTATATGACTTGAGATTATTAGAGGCATGTTGCATGCTCATCAAGATTTGTTGATTTTTAAAGTAAATATTAGCAAATGATTGAATTGAATAATATGAAGTGTTCAAATAATAAATATCAGAAGTAAACAAAAATAACAAACATCACACAATTGTAATTGCATTAAAAAAATCAAGAGGCCATTTGCAGCAAATTCAAAGTAGATGGAATTCACAAACCTCGCAATAATTTGTAATTCCTTTGGTGCATATGGAACAAAGACCTTCTATGATGGCAGCGAGGAAGGAGATCTGAGAATAAAGTTGTGTAAATTAATGGAGTAAATCACAACATTTGGAGATCTGATGATGATTATCTCTTCAAGTCACCCAAATTCTTAAAAAATATCTCTATATAGTTGAGAAACTCAAGAACTTATCCGTTCTTCAAATGACTCATTGCTGAAAACACAAATCAACCAATTTTGAAAATAATTATAAATAGAACTTAATAAATTTATAGGGGTATAAAGTGATATAAAAACTCTGATATTACATTTAACTGTATAGATAGTAGATTTAGATGGTGTAGTGAGACAATGGTTGCACATCATTAAAAAATTATTTCAACACATGATGACATAAGATGATCAACTCATAGTGTAAATTTTTTTTTTTGTACAACCTTGGACTCGTAGTGGGAGAACCCGCTGCGACTATAGCTGGTGGTTCAATATAAGCATGATATTTCAATAGAGCTGCACATTATCAGAATGCAATTATTATAAGAAAATTTTCACCCTGTAGAGAGAGAGGGAGAGAGAGAGGGAGGGAGGAGGAGGGAGGGAGAGAGACAGTTAGAGAAAAAGCTTACCATGCCCCAAAGCCTCCTGTAATGTAGCATCTCCATCAAAATTAAAAACACAGATTGCCCTTGATGGCAGAAAGTTATGAGGAGGCTGTCAATGGTAGAAATCTAGGCTTGACATTCAATATCTAAGGAGTTGAAGAAATAAAATGACCCTCTCACAGCAAATGAAAAAAATCTTATGAAGTGAGAGTTGGAAGAAGATTGACCTCACATGAATCTAACGAAGACACATTTCTTGTGAAGAGTGAAGAGATTTTGCACATTTAGGAAAATGTCATAGCCTTACTTTTGTTCCCAACTTCATGTTTTTTTATCCCCCCGCCCCGGATAAGTATAAAATTCGAGGCGAATGTGAACCAAAATTCAATATGATGGTTGCAAAGTCTGTGGTAAGAAAGAGGATCAACAAAACCTGAAACATTTAAAATTATTCAAAACACCATTGTTTAAATTAAGCAGCTTAGGAATAATATATTCTTAAAAGAAAATACAGACAAACTACAGTCAAGGAAATTACAATCATGGAAATTACAGTCAATTAAATATGTGTAGCAAAATTTTTAATTAATAGGAAGAGTTAGTCTGTTTTGTTTTGTTATAGCTCCTAATCCCTGACTCTACATGTGGTCAACAATACCGAGCCAAAGATAAAATCATACAAACTTGGCAAAAATACAAATGTAACTGTAAATATGAAATAAAATATTCCTAACTTATTAATCATTATATTTCAGGAATCTATATGGTAATGGTGTACTTTTCTGCCCTGCATGTGTTTGCACAATTCTGTCCAATAATTTTTGCATGGTCAGAAGTAAAAAATAACACATAAAATAGTCTCAGATAGAAATTTAATCACGAACAAAATCAATAGAGCAAAATATTCACTAAAGATAGCACAAAATAAATGATGGTTGTTCAACTCCTCTGATCGGAGAAGAAGGAGTGCATTACTATTCAAGTAAAACTACTTGCTATTTTCCAACTCATATTAATGGATGATGTGGGGAGGACGATAAAGAAAGATGATTGTTTAAATATTTGGTCTCCACCAAACAGCATCATTGTCTTCAAACTGACTTCATTGTCATGATCCAATTCCATTCTAACATTTCACTTCATGTGATGAGACATGAATCATGAGGAAAAATATTAATGGGACAAAAACTATATATTCAGGTAAAACAAAAAATTAATATTTAATAAATAACATTTAGTGGGGGTGTTCGAAGTAAAATTTATTTCAAAAAATCTAGAATTGTAAGTGAAACTCTCACTATGAAGAAACAATTTTAACATATTTTTAGGTACAGTCGTACAGAGCATAAAGTATCTTAAATAAAAAAATTGTATATCTCTTGGACAAAAATAATTTTTTTATTAAATAGATAAAATTTAAAATTACAAAAACAATAGAGTTCATCATATTACCGTGTTGAAGTGTAAATTATAAGTGCATCATTATCCAGTCATTTTCACAAACACATTATGATAATGCATGATCCAATTTGTTCTCTAGAATGACCATCATACCTGGCCCATCAACTTCACTTACAATGATATCAAAGCATAAATAGATCAGTAAATGTGAATAGAACTTGCTGAAATTTGTAAGTCATCTTCAAAAACTACAAAGAGGAAATGGTGGTTTTGAGGATTAAAATAGAAGGCATATAACTAAAGTTTTTTTTTCTATTTGGATTATATGGTAAGAAATTACCTCACAACAGCCTTGCATATATACCTGGTAAAAGTTTAAATGTTGAAGAAAAAGTAATATATTCTTTATTTCTTGCTATGCATATTAATTTGAAAGATGGAGCAGGGAGATCATTAAAGAACAAAAAATGACAGGAAGAAGAATAAAAATCTTAACACCGATGTTTCTGATTATTTCAATCACAAAAACTCCTTCTAGGAGAAATTTTATCAAATTCTTGCTGACCGCAATGACCCAACAAAAATATTGCTTGCTAGAATCTGTCGAGCTATCATTGAACGGAACCATTTTTTCTTCGCTCATATCCTCCCTAACCTATCAGCAAGGGTCTCCAAGAACGGAGTGGCCCTAGGTTTCAACCGATATTTTGTTAGTCAATCCACAAAATATTATAACTATTGAAACATTGAAGGCATGAAAAGGAGAAGAAGAGGAAGAGGAAGAAGAGGAGAAAGAAGAGGAGGGTATACCTATTTGGTTTTAGCGAGAAAGAAGTTGTTGTCTGCCTTTTTTAGTCCAAGCTTCTTCGACAATGTTGGAGATAGGGAGTGTGGATCCTTTGCGTGCGTAAGGGAGATGGTGCAGCAACTTTGCATTTGGAGATGCCTGGACAGTGGAGCGGAGAAGATGAGGGAACTTCAATGCAGAATCGGGATGCGGTGCATGACAGAGGAGGTGGCGGTTGGATGCAGTGTACGATAGAGGCGGTCAGAGGCGGATGGAGGTGGTTGGATGCAGTGCGAAGGAAAGAAAAAGGATTCCCCGGAGATCGTTAGTGGCATTTGGCTCGACAGAGCCAAAAGTCAAGCGAAAACGGCGAGCATGCGGAAATGGCAGCGCGTGACAGGCAGAGAGAAATAAAAAGAAATGATCTGTGGCACTCTGCTTTTTGTTCCATGACCGTTGATTTTAGAAGCTTGTGTGGTGGGAAAATAAAGGATCTGTGGCTTCATCCGTGACCCATACATGACCCTTTATTATAGAACATCATGTGGCTAGTAATGTTGGAAGGAAGTAGAAAAAGTGGAGGGCTTTTTCGGAAGATGAAAGTTACACCATTTAGGAGGGTATTTTGGGAACAGAAATGTTACACCACCCCTAAAAACCTCCCCCTTATAGTATAAAGATATAATTACTTCAATGTTTCTTTCTTTTCTTTGACATCTTATTATGATCCTCAAACACGACACATATACAAACTACCGAATGTTGCCAAATACATTACTCGACCACCAGCAGGGTGTTACATTCCCTAAGAAGTGTATTCTGTAATTTTTATTTATTCCCCGATGTTGGCATATGATATGAACTGTATACTTTTGCCAGGAGTTTGCAAATTCACATACGACTTTACCTTTTGCAAAACTCTGCTCCATTTATTTATAAATGCTAGAGTGACTGCTAAATTTTTAGTCATTTCAAATGACTTCAGTAATTACATACTACATATGAAATATTGTGCAACATCATCTAGTTAAAAAAATATCAATTAACATCATATATTTTCTCAATGGTGTAGGGGAGGACTTGGAGAGGGAAAGCTTCGAGACCAAAAACTAGTGACAAACCATTCATATTCTTTCCAACCTCATTTGAATTATTATTGGCCAATATCAAATTCATAATTTCATTTCCGACCATCTGAACTGATCTTTAGATTCAAAGATAGTACAATACTTCATTATTAAGCAAGTTAAATACATAATTAATTCCTGAATTTTGGCCTATATTTAAATAGATCTATGGAGTTTTTGTTTTCTTATATTTGTTTGGAAATTGTTTTATTTGAATTAAGTTCATGGAGTTACTTCCCTTGTATTAAATTCTTTTAGATGTAATTTAATTATAATTTAGCCTTTTCTCTCTATAAAAATAATATTATATAATCATGACTAAAAAATAAACTGTCACATCCGTGAAGTAATTATAATAAACTACCAACAGAGCTTCAGTATGTGTATGTTTGTGTTTTTTTGTTTGTGTATGTGTATGTTTGTGTCTGTGTATGTTTGTGTATGTTTTTTATTGTGTATTTTTAGATTGTGTATGTGTATGTGTGTGTGTATTTGTGTGTGTGTGTGTGTGTTTTATTGTGTGTGTGTGTTTGTGTTTTATTGTGTATACGTGTATATGTGATTTTTTGTTTGTGTATGTGTGTGTTTTTTGATTTTTTTTGTGTGTGTGTGTGTGTGTGATAATACGGTTTATAGTCAATTTTATTAGGGTATTTTCAGGGTTTCAAAGCAAATCATGTCTTGTAAAGTGCTTATTTTGATTCACCTTTGTATATATTTTTGTCGCTAATGCGTCTTTCTGCTTTTTGCAGGTTTTTACGGCTTTCAGCCGAATTTTGCTGTGACACGCCCCCTGGTCACGCCCTACCTAGGCGTGTACCTAGGGCGTGTAACCCAGAGGAATGAAGCAATTGGTCTGAAACTGCATTCCGTGGAAACTTAGTGTACACGCCCTCTATCACGCCCGTGTCACATCCGACACGGGCGTGTTCTAGAGGCGTGTCCCCAAGTTCCGAGGAATCGCCACAATGCGCTTTTTTTCCTGCTCCACCGTTGCACCGTAATGGACACTCCCTACCAGGGCGTGACATTCGGGCGTGTACTCCAGCAATATCGACTGTCACCTCCAACATTCAATTCCAGCTCAACAAAGTCACGCCGTAAAGAACACGCCCCCGGTACACGCCCTACCAGGGCGTGACATTTGGGCGTGTACTTCAGCTACATCACTAGAATTAAATTCCAGCCCGAAAAAGTCGCACCGAATGTGTCACGCCCTAGGGTCACGCCCGACCCGGGCGTGACCGGGGGGCCTGACCCGACCCGAAAAAATCTATAAATAGAGCCCATCTCCAAGGGTTCAGTGGCACATTTTGGATTGAGAGGGGAGGTTATGTCCTTTGTATTTTTGAACTTTTTCAAGCATGTCTCTTAATTTTTAGCTCTTCTTATCTCTAGCTTAATGCTTTCCCTGTATTAGCTCCTAGCTTCTTTCTGTACCATAATGTTAATGATAGTGTAGTTTACTTTCCATGCACTTGTAATCTCTGGTTTTCATGTTGTAAGATCCATGTTTCCATTAATAAAGAAGTGTTGTTTTCTTTTTCGTTTCTACTTTGTTTTCATTATTTTCTTCTACGCATCTTCTTTTCTCCATTTCACCATGAGTAACTAATCCTCCTTATACTCGATCTTGATGATCCGAGGTTCGAGTTGATTAAGTTATGATGCTTTAACTCTACTTTTTCTTTCTAAAGTTATACCTTGAATTACTCTTGATTAAAAACCCTATTTGGAGATATATCATCAATATGTATATTTTCCATCATTAGCTTTCATTCTTGGCTAGCCGAGAGGCTGATAGTTTGAAGTAAGCACTCAAGAGTAAAGAGAGTTGCATGCACCCCTCGAGAGAGGCAGACGTTAAATCTCCTGGATTAGAGTGAAATCCAATAGAGTGGTTCACAGCTTAAAGCGAGCTTTAGATCTCCGATCGGACGAGAGTTCGATTGAGCATTCCTAAACTCAGGTAGGCACAGCTTCGAGAGTAGCGTGTTTACGCTTATGGAACCTCCATGGTCAAGGTTTTAGCTTTATTAAGTAAAAGTTTATTTTCGCATTTCTTAATCAACTTTAGCCGAGGTGATCCTCGATCAAGTGCTCTTCTCTTTCATTGTCTTAATCCCTCGCTGTAATCGTTTTAATAGCTCTCTATTTTTCCGCAAGCTTTTCTTTCTTATCATAATAATTCTCTCCTCAATTGCATTTTAGTAATCCCTTAAAACCTAAAACATTCTTCGATAAGATAATGGTTTTCGTGTGAGTAAGATTAATTAACGGTTCCCGAATTTTAATACGACACTTGTTCCCTAGCTGCATTTCGATAGGTATACTTGCCTTGTTGGATTGTTAGTTTGGTTATTTTCTCCTTGCGAATATCAGTAGACACCAGTGTGTGTGTGTGTGTGTGTGTGTGTTTGTGTGTGTGTGTGTGTGTGTTATTGATTGTGTATGTTTGTGTGTGTGTGTGTGTGTGTGTGTGTGTGTGTGTGTGTGTGTTTGATTGTTTATATGTGTGGACTGTTGAAAGGCTTAAATGTTGTAGATTTATATTGCATCATATTTATTCTCTTAATCCTTAATGTTAGCTTACATTATGATATATATATTGTTGTTTCAGCCTTTAAAATAAGGTACAAAGGAGAAGCTGTCACAATTTTGTCATGTATCGTTGAGTCATGTTTGTTATGATTCTTATGTAATTGTGTTCTTATGTTCTATTGAAAAGAATCTTTGATCCTTTTAGGTTTCTAATATTCTCAATATTCATGATGTTCCAAATATATGGCATATTCTGCTACTACTTCGGGTGAGTTAAGTCACATCAAATGCATATATTTAATTTATTTAATCCAAGGTCCATCCTCGTATGTTAGCATGAATTCAGAATTCATGACCAAAACTAATCAGGCTTTTTATGGTGATATTCTAACTTCAAATCTTCCATACAGAACCAAAATACTGATGAAGCTATATTAAAGCAGATGAATTGTCTCAGGCATGTTTCATGCAGTAACGCTCATTATTTCTTCTCTAACTTCTCTTTTATAATCCTTGTAGAATGGAATCAAGATCTTCATGGCAAAGTACTACTGTGTTCGCCTGCATTCGCTCTTTGGTGCTTTACTTCCTGCTGGACCCATGGTCGCCAGCTCTCTGTCTCTACTCGCGCGATGTCCTTCACGCACGGGTGGAATAGCCCGTGCGCGAAGGAAAACGCACGGTTCAACGCTTCTCCTTCCACAGGCTTGATCTGGAAGTTAATATCGCACGGTTTGGGCAAGGTCGTGCGCTAAACTGTGCGTGCCTATTTTTCTGACCTGCTTCTATTTAAAGTGCAGATTTCTTCTTCTTGAGAGGTGTTCCGTTGCATTCCATCCCAGCCGCCTTTTTCTGCTCTTTTGAGCAGGGAAACTTTCCCCTAGCCGTCATTTTCTCTCTCCTGCTTAGAGAGTTGATCCGACTACCATTTCTCCTCAGAAAGCTTGCAATAGTTACGTCACCGGCTACCTTCATCTTCTCTGACCTCCAAGCTACCATCCGAGCTCATTGTTACGGAACTTGCGGAGTTCTTCAGTAAGAACTAGCCCAGCAATCATTCATGAAGAAGACAGGATATTCGAAGGAAGTGATAGCCTTTTTTTGTCCCCGGACGTCATCCGTAACCGAGCTTGGACAAGGCCTGACAACCCTTGACTCCGGCCGTGAATCTCGAAAAGCCTTCGTGCGCTCAGTTGTGTTTCTCCACCTCTTCTTGTGGTTACTTCATTCTGAACTTGTGATAGTGGATTGTTGCTTGAGAATAATGTTTTGCTTAAGGTTTCAGCATGTCGATATGTTGTTATGTCTTAATCATTACTTGTGTTGTTAAGCTGCAGTTTTTCCTGTGCTTGTTGTGATTGTGTCGTTCTAGTGATTGCTAGAAGCGTGCGTGACGAAGAGGTGATTGCGACACTCATTAGCTCATCCATCTTCCCCTTTACTCTCTAGAGTAATCAACCAAAAAGATGAGGTGACGGCGACCCACAATAGTTTCTTATTGTTGTTAACTTAGGAATCCAAATCAAAAACCCCCTTTGGTTACTTTCCTACTAGCAATCCCTTTTTCATATAGAGAAATCACACTCCTTACTTACAATCCGTGAGAGATCGATATCCGGGGATTCAACTACTCACATTATTACTTGACTACGATCGGTACACTTGCCGTCGCATCAAGTTTTTGCCGCTGTTGTCATGGAGTGCAACCGTTGTGTGTATTTTTCATTTTGAGATAGATGATTGTTGTTTGACCATTCTGTCTTCTTTGTTACTCATTCTTCATTGTTAATTTTTGTCCACAACTAATTCAAAATGCAGGAACCTCAGCTAGCCTCCATCCATGATGTGGACAATTTTGAGCTATCCGCGGAGCTAATCAAGTTTATCTCGGAGCATTGTTTGTTTCATGGGCTCTAGGGAGAGAATGCCCAGGTTCATATTGATAGCTTCCTGGAGCTTTGTGGCACCTTTTGCTGTGTTGGGGACGTGCAGGACAATGCTATGATTAGGCTTTTCGCATTTTCTCTTACTGGAAAAGCTAGATAATGGTATAGGGATATCCTCAAGAGCGAGCTAACTTCATGGAAGTGCACTGAAGTCCAACACCTCAGAAAGTACTATTTTCCTGCGCAATTGACGCAGGCAAATTTAGATTTGACCACATTCACGCAGATTTCTGGCGAGTCTCTATGTGATGCTTGGGAAAGATTTTGTTTGCTATAATCCCAGTGTTCTGGTTAGGATGCGTTTGGAATGCCTTTCTTGCAAACATTTTATTTTGGTATTCATGAGCAATTTCGGTACCTGTTCGACACCGCCACTGGAGGCGCCCTCTTTAATAGTTCCATGGCTGACGCTTGTCGGATAGTGGACGACGTGGTGCGCTCCAATAGTTTGTGGAAGATGCCTCCTGTGCTCGAAACCGTGGGGGACTCTCAGTTCATAGATAGCAATGCCAAGGAGAGCGTGCTGCTTATCCATCGTTTTATGGTATGGGTTGGGAAGTGGTGGCGGTCTCAATCAGTAATATTGCAACAGTAAGAAGATATTATTTCCGTCGTCTGTAAAATATTGGAATTATGGGTCTGTCGTCCTGCCAAGACAGTAAATGCTATGAACCTCAGAAGCGGTAGGTTGGTGGATGAACGTGTACGTCGGGAGGACCAACCCTCTGAATGCAGGGATGAGCAAAGTACTGATGAGCCACCCTAGGAACGCTCGGTGGCTATTACACCTGAAGTCCAACTCCCGCATGCAAGGCCTCCATTTCTTCATAGGCTACAAAATATAAGAAAAGAGATGCAGCAACAAAAGTTTCAGGACATTCTGAAGGGTGTTCAGGTGATCATTCCCATGGTCGACCTGCTAACACAAGTGCCGCTCTATGTGAAGTACTTGAAGGATCTTCTGGCAAAAAATCTAGCTTCCGAGTTATGCGATAGCATTTTGACCTGGGAGGGTTGCCCAACAATGGCAGTGCGGGATTGGCCCATAAAATAAAAAGATCAAGTGAGCTTCACGATTGCGTGTACCATTGGGCGATCCACGCTTAGTCATGCATTGTGTGATTCTGGAGCATCCATAAATCTCATGCCATTATCCATCTTCTGTGAGCTGGGATCTGGCGTTCTTCGAACCACTAAAGTCATTCTGCAGCTGGCTTGTCGATCTAAGAAGAAACTGGTTGGTGTGGTTGAGGATCTCACGGTTGAGGTTAAGGGTTGTCCTTTTTGGTCAACTTCGTTATCCTCAATATTGAGGATACGGATGGGATGCCGATTATTCTGGGATGTCCGTTACTGGTAACTGCTAGAGCCGTCATCAATGTGGAAAAGGGTTTGCTGATGTTGCGCCTAGGATCAGAGAAGACTGTGTTTGACATGTATACGGGGTCAAGTGGGGATATTCCTGCGGAGCTGGGTGCTATGGAGATTGACAACGATCGTACTTTTCAGCCTAATGATGTTGAGAGTTAGTTTTGTGACCCCGATATAAATATTCAGGAAGGGTCGTGCGAGGAGTCGGTTGGAGATCCCAAGCTTCTGGCGTTACCCCAATTTGACTTGGACGGATCTTGTGAGTTCAAGTCGCTCCCATGCATGCTGAAGTATGTCTTTCTAGGAGAGAAAGAAACAGATCCTGTCATTATTTTGTCTCTTCTTACGTCTGATCAGGAGATCCATCTCGTTGAAGTGCTGAAGTTACATAGAAAGGCCTTTTGGTGGAAATTCTCGGATGCCAAAGGAATTAGCCCCATGGTATGCATGCACAAGATATTGCTGGAAGATAACTTCAAGCCTTCAGGTCAACCGCACTGCAGATTGAACCCTATGATGCAGGAAGTGGTGAAGAAAAAGGTTATCAAGCTTTTGGATGCCGGTATTATATATCCCATAAGCGACAGCAAATACGTGAGTCCGGTGCAGTTGGTGCCCAAAAAGGGAGGAATCACTATCATTCGTAATGAGAACGGCGAGCCGCTTACTATGAGGCCTGTCATTGGATGGAGATTTTGTATCGATTATCGAAAGCTTAATGCAGCAACCAGGAAAGACCACTTCCCGTTACTATTCATGGACCAGATTCTGGAAAGGCTAGCCTGGCATGATTACTACTGGCTTCTGGACGGCTACTCGGGCTATTATCAGCTTGTGATTGCCTAGAGGATCAGGAGAAGACAACATTTACCTGCCCGTCTAGGACCTTTGCTTTTAGGCGGCTACCTTTTAGGTTGTGTAATGGGGTAGCCACATTCCAGCGATGTATGAGCGCTATTTTTCGCGAGATGGTTGGGGATTTCTTGGAGGTGTTCATGGATAACTTCTCCCTGTTTGGTGATAGCTTCGAAGAAGCACTGTACCGCCTTGCTTTGGTCTTGCAATGTTGCGAGGATACTAATTTAGTGATCAATTGGGAGAAGTGCCATTTCATGGTGTGTGAGGGGATCGTTCTAGGGCACAAGGTTTCTTAGCATGGGCTTGAGGTACATCCGGCAAAGGTAGAGGTGATTAAAAACATGCCCCTCCGTCGACACTTCATGGTATTCGTAGTTTTCTAGGGAAAGCTGTATTTTACTAGCATTTTATTCGAGACTCCTCAACTATAGCTAAGCCCCTATATAATCTATTGTCGAAAGATGTCATGTTTTTGTTCGATGATGAATGCAATCAGGCGTTTAATTGCTTGAAGAATCGATTTGTTTTAGCCGCGATTCTCTCATCCCCTGATTGGGCAGTGCCTTTCGAGCTGATGTGTGATGCTAGCGATGTGCGGTTGGGGCAGTGTTGGGCCAGCATAAAAATAAGATCTTTCATACTATTGCCTACACAAGTCAGACATTGAATGATGCTCAACTAAACTATACAACGACCGAGATGTAGTTTTCAGCTATTGTTTTGGCCTTTTAGAAGTTCCATTCTTATTGAATTATTTGCAGGTGCTGGTGCATTCGGATCATGCAACTATTCATTTTATCATGCACAAGAAAGATGCTAAGCCGCAGCTCATGCGTTGGATTCTATTGTTGTAAGGATATGATATTGAAATCTGTGATCGTCGTGGAGTTGACAATGTGATTATCGACCATCTTTCGAGACATGACGGGGGAGAAGGCGAGGGTTCACAGAGAATTCCGATTTCCGATGCTTTTCCAGATGAGGGCCTATTCACCCTTTCTTATATTGCTTCTACTCCGTGGTATGCTGACTTTGTTGACTTTTTAGCTAGCAAGGTGTTGCCGCCGCATTTAACATATCAACAAAAGAAGAAGTTTTTTTCAGATGTCAAGTATTATCTCTGGGAGGATCCCCTACTATTCCGCACCTGTGCTGATGGGGTTATCCGACGTTGTGTTCCTGAGTTGGAAGTTAAAGAGATTCTGAGGCATTGTCATGATCGTGAGGCTGGAGGTCATTTTGGAGCCGCACGGACTTCCCGCAAGGTTCTACATTTCAGTTTGTTTTGGCCTACGTTATTTTGTGTCACTTTTACACATGCTAAAAAGTGCAATGAATGTCAGCGCACGGGGAATATTGCTCGACGAGACGAAATGACCTTGAACATTATGCTAGTTTGTGAGTTATTCGACGTATGGGGGATTGACTTTATGGATCCTTTCCCCATGTCGCACGGGAAGCAGTACTTTCTAGTTGCTGTGGATTATGTGTCTAAATGGGTGGAGGCAAAGGCAGTTGCATCGAATGATGTGCGCACTGTACTCCACTTTATTCATAGGAATATCTTCTCCCGCTTTGGCGCACCAAGAACTATAATTAGCGATGGGGGCAGCCATTTCTGCAACCAGCAACTCACGCAACTACTGAAATGGTTCGGTGTTCACCACAAGGTTGCTTTGGCCTACCATCCTCAGAATCCGCGAAAGTGGAAATTTCAAATAGAGAATTGAAGCGTACTTTAGAAGAGTCTATCCACTCCAACCGGAAGGAGTGGGCAAAGGTGGATGATGCTCTTTGGTCTTACCGAACTACGTTCAAGACACCGATAGGGATGTCACCCTTCCAACTAGTATATGGAAAATCATGCCACCTTCCTATCGAATTGGAGCACAAGGCATTGTGGGCCACCAAATTGCTCAACATGTACTTTAGAGAGGCTTCTGACAAGCAACATGGTCAGCTTTGCGAACTCGATGAATTCCGCTTGGGCTCCTATGAGAGCACGAGCATATATAAGGAAAGAACCAAGCACTGGCATCATAGACGGATCTCGCCCAAGGAATTCAAGACGGATGAACAGGTTCTTTTGTATAATTTACGCCTACAGCTATTTCCCGGGAAGTTAAAATCCAAATGGAGCGGCCCTTACACGGTTGTGAGTGCCTCTCTATACGACGGGATAGAGATTCGGGATGACAAGGATAACACTTTAATCATAAACGGGCTTCGCTTGAGGCGATTTGAAGGGAAGGTCGCCAATAAAAATGTGCACTGCATATTACTGCAAGACCCCGATGGATGTAACCTCAATTAGTTGTTTTTCTTACATTTGTTGCTTGGATTTGCGCATGGCTGGGATTGAAAACATTATCTATATAACTGTTAATACAGGTATTTGGTCCACCTTAAGGACGGTAAAGAAAAGGGCTTGTGGGAGACGACCCAATGTTGTTGCTTGCTTTAAATTTGTGCAATTTAGTTGTTGTGCTTAATTGTGTATAGCTTTTTGTGGTTGGAGATATTCTATTTTACAGGTGGAATTTGTTTGGTCCGTGGGTTTATTGCTGAAGTTTAACGCCAATCTTCTGGTATGCTCGTTTGCTGAGCATGGGTAACCTCTCCGCAAACTTTCATTTATTTAATTTTATTACAAATCATGGATATTTTGTTTAGTATAAGTCCGGTGGGGGAAAGTTTCGCGAGTCACCTTTGCACATGCACTTGCATACCACAAGAGTATTTTCATTTTTAGTTTTTATTTTATCATGACAGCATTGGGCACCTACACCGCATGAGCGCGCACTTAAGCACGCGCTCGGCCCAAGTTTAATTTATTTCTTTTGTGATAACTTTAAGATAGTGGTGTTGGCTTAGGATTTTAGGACAGGGTAGTGTGAAACTCATGTAGTGCTCCTAATCGAGGACTCATGATGTGTACAAATAGTATATATTTAATTTTTCTTTATGCTCGTAGATTTATGCTTTTCTGCATTTGTAAATAATGTTTGTACTACTCAAAATTGTGGAATCTAGAGCAATCGAATGGTAGTGTAAGAATGTGTGTAGCCACCACTAGCCTCGTATGGCTCGAGTCGGGAGGAAGGATCATCTTTCTTGGTGGCTAAGAACATGCCCCAAGCTACTCTTGAATCTTTGGTGCATGGTTAGTCAAGCGTGAGTGTGATGTAGGCCATCGTTTTGGCCCGTTTGAGCCTTGTACCCAGTCCTAACGTAATCCTTGTTAGCCTATTTTGAGCCTACCCCTCCTGTTGATTCAGCCCCACTCCATGATCACCAAAGCCTAAAGCCTATCCCAGTAGCACGCCCCTAGCTCGAGCTATTAGTATATCACTTCTTGCATTTGGTGATGTTGCTGAGGTGCTGTTTTTTTGTTTGTGAGGTGCAAATTTCATGATTATGTGGTTGAATGTGATATAAAATTATTTGAAAAATAAAAGAAAACGAGATAAATAAAGTAATTTGATATGAAAGAAGAAAAATTTTAAATGAAAATTCCATTTGAGATTTTGTGCTGGTAGGCGGTGCACGCACCCATATGTCAAGTCCAAGTCTAGTGGTGTGGACCACCTGTATGTATTGCTTGGAGAGAGGACTTTTTTTATGCGCTCAATTGGGTTGTGCGTAGCCATTGTTTACCCTTTTGCATCCTTAGCTACGTATACGCCTAAGCCCCATTATCTTCCTAAAGTAAAACTAGCGCTGTGGAGAGAGTGTGAACGGGCAATCTTATGGTCCCCGACATTGGTGGTCCTTTGGAGTTGGTCTTGAGCCCCGATCTTTGACAATGCTCAACTTAGTGGCATGCCTACTTTCTTCCTACACTTCATCGAACGATTCTCGAGAATTCTATTTTTGAGTAGTTTCAATACTTAATTACAATTGTCGAAATCTAAAAACTTCGTAGCATAATTAAAAAGTTTATCTATTATATTTTTTGTACCCATGAGTATTTGATTTCTCACTTTACCTTATTTTTGAAATGTCTATGCCAGCTGATGGCCCACGAACAGACTCTTATTTAGGTGGTTGGTTTGATGAGTCGAACGCAGCGGGTTTGCTAAAAAGCGAGTTTTTAACGAAAGGAGGCAAGTGCACCTATCGCATGTAGTACTCGATATTTGGGGGAATACCGAGGTCGTATTATTCTTGGGGTCGGGTTGATTATCCCTACTACTGCAGGAGTAACTATTATTTTACTGAAAATTCAATGGGGATTTTAATTAACTATGGCGGATAAAATAAAAGTGCGAAAATGATTTAGAAAATTCGATGAAGGGTTAACCCTTGGCACCGAATCAGATTAAGACTAAAATAACTTTTAATAATTATTGAACTTAGTTTTCAATTTAATAGAAGGCAACTTGGCCGTGGAGGTTCTTATCTCTAGGAATATTGCTCACCTGAACGCTAAGACTATTCGACCGAACGTTAGTCCGACGAAGGATTAATCTTAACGCCCGCTTTACGCTAAGAACCCTGCTATTGGGTGGGGAACCCAATCCGGAAGAATTTCGCTTGTCCTCTCTCGATGATATGCAAGCAACTCTCTTTACCCAAGGGTGATCTGTCCATACGCACGGCCTCTCGGCTACCTAGCGTATGGATAACGGAAATAGAGCCCACACATCGATATGTGGTCCTATGCGTCGTTAACCCGGGGTAAAACTTAAGTCCTAAAATTAAATTGAAATAAAGAACTTTAATTATTTCAAATCAATTTAAATGTCCCAGTGCTCTTCGATGCCAAGGGCTAATAATGATTAGCCACTCATCAGTATGGGGACGACTTTATAATTTTGATGAGGATCAGGTTCGTAACTAAGCGCTAAAGGGTTATAAGAAGAAGACATAAAATAACAAACATTTAGAAAACTTGAAAAGTTAGCTAATACGTGAACTCACGCACACATCAAAATTATATATGAAATAGAAACTAAGTTACAAAAAAATGAAATTACAAGTCCTACTCAAATTGTTAGGCGGGAAATGAAAACAAGCCATTTAACTCTTAACGAGTAGGCAGAAATAAATGCAAGCCACTTAACTCTTAAAGAGTAGGCAAAAATAAATGTGCACACGCACACACTCGGCATGAAATAAACACATGCACTAACTATACTGAAAATGAAAACGCAAACACACTTGCATAAATGAAAAAAAACGCACACAATCTGCAAAAAGTAAAAAAAACATGCACGCACTCTACATGAATTGAAAGAAAGCAATAAAATTATCTCCTACACAAACGCACTCTACATAATTGAAATAAAGTGATAAAATAAAGCATGCAAATTTATCTTCTACACTCACACACTCTACATAATTGAAGAAAGCATTAAAAATTATTCTCATACACTCACACACACAACATGGAATTTAAAAGAACAAAATGAAAACCTAACTCATACACTCACACACACTATTAAAGAGAAAAAACAAAGTTGCTTAAAAATTAAAATTACACGATTCCTACTCCTAAAGCTTACCAAAAACACATAAAAATAACAAATAAAAATAAAAAGAACAAAAGGGTTTCAAAAAAAGCAAAAAAACTAAAGTCCTTTAAAAATTAAAATCACAACATTTTCATTCTTAGGATTTCATAAAAGTGATTAAAAAGTGAAAAAAAAAACAAAAACGTTTTACAATCATAAAACAAAGCTAAGTAAAAAAACAAAACCACTTTTAAAATCTCTTTTACAAATCAAAAGAATGAAATTTAGAAACACTAAAAAAGAACATGGAGAAAAAGAGATAAACTTAACATACCACATTTCATTTAGAAAAAAAATCTATAACGAAACCTAACATGGAGATAAGTTAAAAACATAGAAAGTAAACAAGTTACACTCATACAAACACAAACACACACACATTTCATAAAGAGAAGAATAAAGAGAAACTTAAGGATAAAATGAGAAAGAGATAAGCCACCCAAATAAATTTTCATGCCATGTACAGAGAGAAAATCAAACATTTTTATTATCATAATGAAACTATTATAAAGCTAAAGAAAAAATAAACATGAAATGGAGGGGGGAGAAATCTCCTTACATAGCAAGTGAATCCACAAGGGCAGCCCACAAAACACACTAAATTTCGGCTCAAAAAGTGAACCCTTGGACCTTACAGAAATGGCCTATTTATAGGTAAAAATTCCAAAGTACACGCCCTATGACACGGGCGTGTCGGGGGGGGGGGGGGGGGGGCGGCGTGTCAGCACTATTCGCGATGTGATCTGGCTATTTGACAGCAGCATTGACTTGGGGCTGTACATGAGGATGTCATACCCTTGGTTACGGGCATGACGGTGGGCATGTCGGGGAGGTGGAACTTGGCGCGGGTTGTGTCAAAAGTCACTGACGGCGTCTTGTCGGGCCAGGTGGAGGAGACACGCCCTATGTCATGGGCGTGTCGGGTTGGTCGACGATCGTTGAGTGCGGTTTCGTCGAGCGTGTGATACGGGCTTTGATCACGTGTCGTGTCAAATGACACGGGCGTGTCATTAGGCGTGTCACGCTTTTTTCTTCATTTGGCTGCTTTCCACGAGAAATTAAAGTGTCACGCACTTGTCACGGGCGTGACCCATAGTACACGGGCATGTACGTGCAAAATTTGACATTTTCCTGAAATTTTTTGGAAATTGAAATAAAGCTAAGTTAGCAATGTTTATAAAAAATGAACAATTTATTAAAGAAAATTAAGTAGAAATAACAAAAAGAAACTAAAACGACTTATTTAATGTACATAAAAATAAGTATATTTACAACTTATCAAATACTCCCATACTTAAACTTTTGCTATTCTGGAGTAAAAGTTTGAGGTCAATTTATAAGGAATAAAAAAAAACTCTAAGTTTAGCTGCCGCTTAATTAATTATAAGAGAGATCTAAAAAATATACGGGGTGTAAGAGTTAAGTCCTAAAATTATGTAGATTATTTAAATTGGTAAAAAGTTTTGGCCAAAAGACTTCTTAATGTAATCAAATAGAAAGCAATAACTGTAATGGTTAGATTAACAAAAATAGTTTGGAATTATATGTTCTTTAGCTTATAGGAGTTTTACTGGAAATAATGCAATTTATAAATTATGCTCTCAAAAAGTTTTTTGAATTAATTCTAGTATCATGAAATTGGCTAAGGGGGTTGATGTGGGTTTATGAAGAGGGTTTGGATTTTGAGGTGAGGTAATTTTTCTTGAACCTCCATTTTTTTTCTTTTTGGATTGTTAGGAAAATGAAATCTTATTTTCCTAATATGATTTTTTTTCTTTTTCAACTTCATAATAGTAAAATTAACGCAATGTATATGTGTAGTAGTAATGAATTTTATCTTCTTACTCCGTAACATATAATCTTTTTTAATTATTGAGTGCCAATGTTTATGGAATGATATCTTATTCCCATTGACATAGGATCTTTTAATGATAAAAATTTTATCAAGCCAAGAAAGTCATGATAAATAAGGGGAGAAAAGAAAACTAGATTTTTAATTAAAAAAAATTTTTGAGAGCAACCATAATAAATTGTACGTTCCAATTTTTCAGAAAGCTAAAAGTAATCATAATTTAATTCTATAGTCGTTATTTTTTTACATAATACACATGCTCTTATCAATTAAAAAATTAGAAGTAGTGCCTAAAACGAGTTCGCTCTTTTTAACAAAACATAATGAATTCTTTAAAAGTTAACACCGGGTATTTAAATTTTTCAATCAATAATTAACAAACGAATAATGAACAAAGAATTAATAAAATTCACATATAAATAAACTCAAAACAAATTTTTTGTATAGTAAGAAAATTAAGAATGATATATTTGATTATTTGTTTCAAAACATTCTTTTGATTTTTAGAGTTTTTATCATCATTTTGTTTTTGTGTTCTCAATTTATTATCTTTTTTTGAATTTTTGTTTTGTTTTACTCTTTTTTTGAATTGTTGACTTATTATCTTTTTTTGTGTTTTGTGTTTAAATTTGTTATTAAATACATACGGAAAAAAGTGATAAGAAATATATATTTTTTGAACTATTTTTTTCATTTCTAATTTTGGATTTTTTTGTTTTTGTAGGCAAATATTTATAAAATAAGAAAAGAGAGAAACGTTAATTACAAACAAGAGAAAGAAAGGAAGAGGGGAAAGACAGAAATGAACAAAAATATTTACAAAAGATATGTGCATAAAGTATGTACACAATTATTTACAAAATAAGAATAAATATTTTTTTTCAGATTTTTGTTTTATAATTTTTTTTAATTTGTGTTTTATAATTTTTTTTTGAATTTGTGTGTTTTAAAATGAAAGGAGAAAAAACATTTTTTGGATTTTTCATTTTAAAACAATTTTTGGATTTTTCATTTTAAATTTTTTTGTTTTGTTTTTATATATTTTTTATAGTTTTTTTTAGATTTTTGAAATGCAGAAAGTAGAAGTGCAGAAAATAAAGCACGAGAATATTTGATGATTGCTTTGCTAACAAGTAATAACTCAATGCGATTTCATTCTACATTCTATTATAACTATGTAGATGGGCATAAGCTAGATTGAATTAACATTCAGGCAAGTACACCTATCATTCATAGTACAGGAGAAATCAACATCTCGTGTCGTATTCCACAGGGCCATTTCAAGTACTCTTATTCATCCTCACTCTATTATCGTACTTATAAGTAAAATTGATTTCTAACCTAAATTAACGTAACTATGACTATTGGATAAATTAGCATTAGAAGATTGAACATGATAACAATCCGAAAGTTTATGAGCAATTACATGAAAATATTCATTCATTCACTCAATTCTATTTAATCATGAAAGCATAAGACTATCAAATTTGTTGAATTGTAAAGGACAAATATTTATCAAATTCTCTCTCGAGCAATTCAAATCCTAAATCTAAGTTAGTTAATTTTCTCTCGAACAATTTACAATACTCAAATTTGCATTGAATAAAACACCCTATCTAGTACATAAATCCATGAAATACTATCTCTAAAATAACATGAATTCATTTATTCGTATTAGAATTATCCAAATAACATATCTCTCGATCATGAAATTCGAATTATAAAGAGATCTCATACCAAACTATAAATATGTAAATTTCATCACAAACATCTAATTTCTCAATCTAGATATTTGCAATTCATGTAAGACAAATAAGAGATTCATAATTAGGATTAAGATCTTTATTTGTAAACACTCATACGAATAAAATACTACAAATTTGATATAAACCATGCGAGATATGACTAACAAATTGTTCAAATAGACGTTCATGCAAATTAAAATAATAAACAAAGTTGAATCACCAAGAGAAAGGAAGGATTAAAATGGATTAATGAATAGATAAAATACATACAAAATACCCTTCAATCCTCCTTCTCTTGGATGCTCCACTTCGGGCTTCAGCAGTTCTCCAATCCCAGAATGATCCAAAAGTTCTCCACAAATTTTTCTACAGGAAATATATAGTCCCTTTGCAAACAGGTCGGACACGGGTTCCAACATGGCCATATGTTAGGCCGTGTGGATGGTTCCTAGACGGTTCCCCACAAGCAGGCGTGTATGTTAGTGGGCCATGTCAGATGACACAGGTATGGATACGGTCGTGTGTCAGGCCATGTTCCTCAGACACGGGTTGGTTGGCAGTCGTGTTCAAATATGACACGGGTAGGCACACGGGCGTGTGTCCTACACGTGTGATTCTCTGTCTCCTGCGTCCAATTTCTTCAACTCCCGGGTGCATAGGACACGGGTAGGCACACGACCGTGTGTCAACCCGTGTGCGCCACATTTTTGTCCTGTCATCAGCCATGTTGACTCCGTGAACTCCTCTGTTTGCTCCAAGGCTTTTAGTTCCACTGGTTAGTGCTACCTGCATATAAATATGCAGCAATAAATTAGGTAACTCAATATAAGGAGTAACAAAGATCCTAACTGTGCTCTCCTAATCATGATAAAACAGTACTTTGACTTTTCTTGCGAAATTACTATAAAATGAGGACAAAATGAGGTAGGAATAGCAGACATGATTACAATTATGATAGTAAAAAGCCTATCATAATCGCACTCATCAAACACCCCCAGACTTAGATGTTTGCTTGTCCCTAAGCAAACTAATTGAAACACTTGGGTTACCATTAAATAATTTTGCCTCCGCACACTGGTTGCTATGAATTTAAGAGAACTTTGATGATGTAATCACATAGGAAATAGTTTAGCAGACTTTTCTAAATATAAAGTAGTCTTAAAATTCTTCCAATATATCTGTTAACTATCTCTCACTCGTTTTTAGAAATAAAAGTATAGTCATTTATAACAAATATGAGGAGAAAATTATAATCTCTATAAGATACGTATTAGTATTTCAAAACATGTAAGTACCCATATTGACGGTCACGAACTTACCCTTCTTACGTTCTCTCCACGACACTTAGTTAGACTCAGTAAGGTCAGATCCTTAGGACTTGTATGATGGTGTAGCCTTTTTGGATTAGGATAGAAGATTATAGGCGAGGTAATCAAAGATAAATGTGATGGGTTTTCCACACCTAAATCACGATTGAGTCTTTTGTTGGTACATACCTTAACATACATCGGTGTTATAAAGGCACCCCCAGACTTTGCAATTAGCCTACTTCCCATATTTGTTTTTGAAAGATACTCCAAACTTTTATTTTTCTTAACCAAGGGACCATAGTAGGGATCATTCCGCGTGGGTGCAAATATACACACACTCAGGCCACACATCACTATGTCTTCTCTACTTTTTTTAGGCTTTGGGTTCATAGTAGGGATCATTCCAAGTGGACGCAAATATACACACACTCAGGCCACATGTCACTATGAACAAACTCATTCCAAGAAGGACTCAATGATAGGTGTGCTAATAGGTAAGGATTTGGCCTTGGTAAATTTTGGTGGTAGAGCATCAAAAGGATGGGGATTAGGTTCAAATTGGGTATGCAAGGGTATCATGTTTAACGTTTTGGGTTAATAATGCTCAAGCTATCCAATAGGGGGACTAAGTCATTTCTGCCCTTACTAATTAACCTATGTAATGTTTTGAGGATCGCTAGAGGATAAGTTCTCAACATCAATAAAGTGTATTTTTCATTTTGATTCCCTAATACCAGATTATAAAAAAATGTTACACTCATCGACTCACATTATTATAGATAGGTATATTTTTTAAAATTGAGTGATCGATAGTTAATAATATAGAGGATTAATCGTAAAAGTAAATTATATAGAGAAACTTAAGCTAATGAATTTCTATGCTTAATTACGAATCAACAAAGTTGAACACTCTGTGAGTCTACATCAATTCATTTTAATCAGCGTGCAAAGTTAAATTAGATAGTTATAATCTCAAATGAATTAATTAATGAGAGCTTAAAAGATTAGCAAACTTCAATGAAAATTTTTTTTCTTTAGGGGGTATAACTAACTTGAGTGTTATGATAGCAAAATTATTATCAATTGTAACCATGTCCATCACAACAATTATAAAATGGATGAAAGAACATCCACCCCCAGACTGAGAATTTGCAATGTCCTCATTGCAATGAAAAGTTCTTAAAAAAAATAATTTCACTAAGAATAATAAAAAGAAATTGATATCATCAAATAGAAGAGTACATGAAGGAACCAGGAGCGGACATGAAATCATATATAATAACTGAAATATATCAATAGAAATAAAGAAATACTACAATACACAGATACATGTCAAAAGTAAGACGGCTCATCGTCTGGGAAGTGTGGCTGGCCAGGAGCTGCAGGCTCTCTAGGGGCGATCCCTAGGTGGTCTCTAATCTGGATGAGGAGGGCCTCGATCCGCTGCTGTGACTCCTCAATATGCTGTAGGCGCGGCGAGAGCTCGGTTTCGAAGAACTTGCGAAACTCCCGCGAGTACCGTGAATGAGGTGGAGTGTAAGGCCCCTAGCCGATCCAACGTGACAGCGTCACGGCTCCGCTCTAGGCGACCCTACCGGGATGCAGCACAAGCACCCCAACCCCTCTCCAGCCCACTGGCGGGTTGTTGGTGGCCACAGCCTCCCTTTGATGAGCGAACCCGACAGTTAAGTTGGGTCGTACGGGGACTTCCCAGGAGGCCACCCATCCCAGTACTACTCTCGCCCAAGCACGCTTAACTATGGATTTCCTTCACTTCTCATCACCAATTGAGCTGCACCCCTCCTTTTTTTTATTTAAAACCCCGGGGTCTTAGGACCAGAACCGCCGCCTTGCGGTGACACCTTCGCACCAGGGAAGGTGGTCACTACAAGACGCCGATCCTGCCGGCCGAATCGATCGCAGCTGAAGCAAAAGTAGCAGTGCAAGAGAAGACAAGTCCACAACATATCACATATATATATAAATCTCCACGAAGGGAGTGTCCACAGAATAATAAAGTGTACAGAAATAAAAGGGCTGAAGCCCGGTACATCCATATCCTCACTACAGATCCCTCATGCGGAAGCAAAACAAAACAACTACTAGAGGTCGGAACTCACGGTCCCAGCTGGCTGTACTCCTGAGCTAGATTGCCCTATCTCCAACTACACCGGTCTCCTGGGCTGCTCCTCCATACTCGGCTCCACGATCCCCTAATATGATGTGGTTCGAAAACCATTAGTCTAAAAGACTAAGCCCTATCATCCCCCACCCCTTCCCAAATGCTCCTAGGCACCGAGCAGGGAGGAAGAAAGGAAAGGACGTGAAAGAGGAGAGAAATCAAAAACAGGTGACAGGGGGACCTAACTAGCAAGTTATAAATAGGTTATAATAAGTAAAGTAAGAAAGGAATTTAACCTTCACTTATGTGAATACACATAAGCCAAGGGATCTTCTACAAGGCTCCCATCGTATAAAATATCCCATACCACTTTATACATTGGGGTGTCAGTTAACACAAGCAGTATATATATATATTGAAATAACCTTAATTTATAAACTTGCCCACACAAGCTTATAGACCAAGGGGTCGTTTTGCAGGGCCTAATTTATAAGCGTCCCATACCACTTATACTTTAGGTGTCAGGGTTAAATGAATCGATTATGCTATGACATGCAAGTGGGTATGATGGACATGCAAGTGCAATACACGCACCCGACTCTGTGCACACAGACCTTTAGTTCCCCCTTTCGGAGCCGTTACCACCCAGGATACCTCCGTAGTGGCAGACGGAAGCAGTGGGTTGGGCCTCGCCCACCTCAAAACCAGTAAAAGCACTACCGGTCTGACCTATCGTACGCCTCAACGCTTGGTGCACTAAGCGGACTACCGCATATTCTTGCCGACAAGACCGCCGGACTTAAGTTTGGTGAAGTGTAAAACCACACTTGCCGAGTCATCGTAAAGGCGTCGGTGCATCGACTAACCCATATCGAAGACCCACCAACTTAACTTTCTTTCCTTTCATGCACATGCAAATTTATCGTATCAGAACCGAGCCAAAGCTCCCCGGACCATCCCGTCCGTCACAAGTATCAACCGAGCCAAAGCTCGCCGGACCGAAACGTCCGTCTCTTATTCCAAACCTCATCCCTTTGAACACCGCGGGATGGCGCCCCTTTGAACACCTCGGGACGACTTAACCATTTCCAATACTTGTCCAACTAGTGAGTGCAGTGTGAAACCCTATTTACTAAATTACTCTTTTGATTTGTTCATTAAGGTTTACGTTAACCCAGGACTGCCCCCGGTATTCCCTGTGAAGGGCTCTCAAGGGGCTCTAGGAACTGTGTTGGGTGCAGCTCAATTGGTGATGAGAAGTGAAGGAACTCTATAGTTAAGCGTGCTTGGGCGAGAGTAGTACTAGGATGGGTGACCTCCTGGGAAGTCCCCGTATGATCCAACTTAATTGTCGGGTTCGCTCATCAAAGGGAGGCTGTGGCCACCAACAACCCGCCAGTGGGCTGGAGAGGGGTTGGGGTGCTTGGGCTGCAGCCCGGTAGGGTTGCCTAGAGCGGAGCCATGACGCTGTCACGCTGGATCGGCTAGGGGCGTTACAATAAAAGTGCACTTTTATTGTAATGACCCTAGCCGATCCAACGTGATAGCGTCACGGCTCCGCTCTACGCGACGTTACCGGGCTGCAGCCCAAGCACCCCAACCCCTCTCCATCCACAGGCGGGTTGTTGGTTACCACAGCCTCCCTTTGATGAGGTAAACTCGATAGTCAAGCCCGCACTACGGGGACTTCCTAGGAGGTCACCCATCCCAGTACTACTCCAGCCCGAGCACGCTTAACTATGGAGTTCTTTCAACTCTCATCACCAATTGAGCTACAGATCAATTGGTGATGAGAGTTGAAAGAACTCCATAGTTAAGCGTGCTCGGGCTGGAGTAGTACTGGGATGGGTGACCTCCTGGGAATTCCCAATAGTGCGGGCTTGACTATCGAGTTTACCTCATCAAAGGGAGGCTGTGGCAACCAACAACCCGCCTGTGGAGGGAGAGGGGTTGGGGTGCTTGGGCTGCAGCCCGGTAACGTCGCCTAGAGCGGAGCCGTGATGCTGTCATGTTGGATCGGCTAGGGTCGTTACATGGAGGGGGTGCAGTAGAAGACTCACCATGAGCGTAAGTGCAATAGGGCGGAGGTACCAACGGCACATCGAGGTCAGGATCCACCTCGCCATCACTGTCATCCAACACTTGCGGCCCACGTCGTGTAATAGAATATATGACACCCCCCCAACCCTGACGGGCGGTGACGAGGTGGAGGGAGTGAAGAATGGCCATCGTGATGGGCACGGTCTTCGCGACCACTGTCATCTAGGGGAGGGCTGAGAATATGCCCATGTTCTTCACCAGGCGAGTGATGTAGGGTGCTATACAAATAGACCCTATGCGGGGGGTATCGGCCTGGTGGAGAATAACCTGGGCCAGAAGGAAACTGAGGTGCAGAGGATAACGTGAAGACATTTTGTAGAGGTATAGTAGGTCCTGTCGACAGACAACACCGGAGCTTTCGCCCCGGCCGCTCATTGTGTGGCTAAGGAGATGATGAATGTAATGGAGGGCGGGTGAAACAAACTTAGAGGTGTTAGATCTCTTGGCCTCATAAGTGCTAATGTCAAAAGAAATCTGGCGCCAGATGTCGCCGGCCATATCGCGATTGGGGAGGTCGAAATGGAGCTCGGGGTAGGCAGCACTAAAGAGGAATGACTCCTCATACACCCCTAAATACTGGGTGAACTAGAGAATGGTGAGTGTATAAAATGTGCCACCCACTCGAAACGAAATTATCCCCACGGGCGCCTGCGCCGCATCAATGAAGTTAGGCCGAAAGTTGCAATAAAACGAGGACAGGAACTCTAATGTGAGTTCCCTAAAACCTAACTCCTCTATGACGAAAAATTGCTCCAAACCCATTACAGATATTTATTTCTTCAAGCATGCTCCAATCAATCGTGCGAATATCTTGAACTTTTTTTGATTGTAGGCGGTTGAAGCGGGCGGTGTGCGATGGGTCGGTGAATACTAGCGGAGCAGCGACATCACGCCACTCCATTGAAACTTGCCACTCCGATCGGCGACGGCGACCGCCTTGGCTTCTTCCGGACGACATGATCTAGGAGAAAGAAATGAAAGTAGAGGGTGAATCCGCAGAAGTTTGGAGACTAAGGCTGCTCAAAGTCAGGCTCAGACCGTGTATGAAGGCAAGGAAATTGGGAGGAAGTGAAGAAACAAAAAAAAGACACGGCCCTATTTATAGAAGTCGAACACGGGTTCGCACACGACCGTGTGTGAACCCGTGTTAGGGGAAACCGCAGCCTCGTTGAACACGAGTTGCCTTGAATCATGTGTTGGAGCTGAACACGGGTGCTCACACGGCCGTGTGTGTGCACCCGTGTTAGGGAATCTTGTCCTCGTGAAACACGGGCTATGGGGGGTCGTGCGGTCAAACTGACAGGGGACAGCACGGCAGGTGGACACGGGCCTCGACACGGCCGTGTGTCGACCCGTGTCTGAGCTGACACGACATATTAACAGCACACGGGACACGGGTTGGTAGGCGAAACGGCCGTGTGTCAGCCGACACGGGCGTGTCAGATGTCTCGACATAGCGGTCTCGACGAACGTCGAGCGAAAGACACGGCTAGACACATGGGTTGGTGTGAACCCGTGTTGTTCTCGGGAAGAAACTGGCTTTTTGCGGAATTAATTCACACAGCTGGGCTTGAGGCTGTGTAGTGTACACGGCCACCCACACGGGCGTGTGCTGACCCGTGTGCTCCTCCAAAATGGCAGTCCTCCTAAAAAAAAAATTTACAGTGTTGGAACACCCTATTACTCATTTGGGTCAGGATCACTATGTCTCTAGGAATCTTTGCTTAACCTTCTGTATAGCTAAATAGGTCAATTAGAATTGAGTCTAAGGGTTAGAAGTCTAGGTTTGGAAGCTGCCCTGAAGACCAGGATTCTCAGTCTGGAGACTAAGTCATATCGTCGAGCTCAGCACGACGATTCGTCGAACTCCGATCGACGATCGTCTAGCTCAACTTCGACAGATCGTCGAACTCCATTCGACGATCGCTGAACTCAACTTCATTATATCGTCGAACTCCATTCGACGATCGGTGAGCTCAGGTCGACGATTTTGACTATGCTTTGGATCTTTATCTCTGAGCTCAGTTCGACGATCTTTGAGCTCAGATCGACAATATTTTGCTGCTGTATTTTTTCCAGATCGCTGAGCTCAGCTCGACGATAGCAGAGCTCAGTTCGACGATTTCAGATGACTTCCAGGATATTTCTTAATTCAAATTCAAATCAGTTAGGAGTTATTCTGCAATTTATTCAGAGATTTGCTAGCCGTTTTCATTCAATTCTGGACCAAGTTTCAAGGGATTTTTCAAGGAATGTATCTGTGGACTTTCCTCCAGAAGAGATTATGCAATTAAGGATGCAATTAATGCAGGCCAACGGCTATACTTGATAGAGAATGATATTCTATTCTGGACCAGAGAATAAAAGACATAATGTTTTTTTGAATCTCTAAGAACAACAAGAAGAACACACACAATACTGAGAGAGAATACAGATTACAGAGACACATTCAAAAATCTTCTGTCACAAAGAATTCTGAAGAACACTCATCCAAGGAGATCAAGCTTTCTCAAATCTTCAGATCTCTGTAGTTTTCAAAGTGTTCAAGGCCAACATATTTCAGACTCCAGACACTCCACATTTCAGCTATTGCTGAAATCATCTATTGCTGGAGTTCAACCTTTGAAGGCCTATCACCCTCAGCAAAGCTTTTCTTCCTGAAAATTTCAAGGATTCAGGGGGAGCTTTGACATCAATCCACATAGTCTTCTCAGTTGTTTGAGAAAGAGAAGACTTCCATCACTCTCTCACCCCCGCTCTGTAAAGGGTTTCTCAAACTCCCTTCAAAAGTTTGAGCTTGGTTTTTGAGCACCTTGTCAAAAGCTCATTGGTGGCAAGACACCTGATCAAAAAATCTGGTTTGGTTTTTGAGCACCTTATCAAAAGCTCATTGGTGCCCAGGACACCTGATCAACTCATCCTGCAGTGGATTCCTACCTAGGGTGGTAGAAGAGTGGATGTTCCTAAGTTTGGGGAACCACTATATTTCCTTGTGTCTTCTGGTTTTGATTGCTTTCATTTTTGTTTCTGGCCTTGATTTTTCTGTGCTTAGTTTTTGCTTAACTCAGTGCTGTGATTAGATTTATTTTTGCTTCCCTGCTCACACATATTACAACAATTGTTGTAAAAAACTTTTAAAGCACCATATACTCTATTCACCCCCCCTCTAGAGTATATCGGATCTAGTTGCACTTTCATACAGAATTTTTTCTTTTTCCATTAAAATTTTTTCATTAAATTTTTCTAGACTTATATTAAAAAAATTTTTATAAATAAGACATACTTTCTATAGTTATTACTTTAAAATAAGCATAATCTAAACGGAGGCAGGTCTCTAGACGAGTGAAGTCTCTAGGAAGTTCACCATAGTAAGGCTTAAGTCGGTGTCCATTAACCTTAAAATCTCCCTTTTCAGGGTGAGTTAGCTCGATTGTACCGTAGGGGAAGACTTCTTTAACCTTAAAGGGTCCGGACCACTTAGACCTTAATTTCCCAGGGAATAAACGTAGTCTGGAATTAAAAAGGAGGACTTGGTCACCTTTTTGGAATGTCTTGGGTTTGCGAAGGTGACGGTCATGAAAAAGCATGGTCTTCTCCTTATAAATCCTGGAGTTCTCATATGCCATAGTTCTCCACTCATCTAATTCGTTAAGTTGAAGCTTCCATTTCTCCAATATAGAATTATTATCGAAATTCAAAGAACGTATTGCCCAATACGACTTATGCTCTAATTCTATAGGTAGGTGACAAGATTTACCATAGACTAATCTAAAGGGGGTGGTCCCTATAGGTGTTTTGAAGGCGGTCCTATAAGCCCACAAACAATCGTTAAGTTTCCTAGACCACTACTTCCTATTCCCTTCTACAGATTTTTCTAGGATCCTCTTTAGTTCTCTATTGTAAACTTCAACTTGACCACTAGTTTGCGGATGATAAGGAGTGGATATCCTATGTGTAACTTCATATTTTTCTAATACTTTATTTAGCTGTAAATTATAGAAATGTGAACCCCTATCGCTAATAAGTGCACGTGGTGTGCCAAATCGTGCAAATAAGGATTTTAAAAATCGGATTACTGCCCTACTATCATTAGTAGGCAAAGCTTGTTCTTCAACCCACTTCGATACATAATCTACAACTACTAAAATATATTTATTCCCAAAGGAAACTGGAAATGGAACCATAAAATCAATTCCCCACACATCAAATACTTCACATTCAAGAATAAATTTTTGTGGCATTTCATGTAATTTAGAAATATTACCTGCTTTCTGACAAGAATCACATGAAAGCACATACCTTTGGGAATCCCTGAATAGAAGGGGCCAATAAAAACCGGAATCAAGAACCTTTTTAGAAGAGCGATTCGCTCTATAGTGACCACCAGCAGGCCCTGAATGACACTGCTCCAAAATCTTCCAACCCTCCTCTGTTGATACACACCTTCGTATAACAGAATCTGCACATATCCGAAAAAGAAATGGGTCCTCCCAAAAGTAATATTTCACATCAGAGAAAAATTTCTTTTTCTGCTGATATGAAAAATCTTTTGGAAGCACCTTAGCCACAAGATAGTTTGCATAATCTGCAAACCATGGGTAATCAAGATGTATATTTGTAGATATGGCTTATAGTGATTCCTCTGGAAATGTATCAGAAATTTCAGATTCATCTAACATTGATCATAATGGATTTTCTAAACGTGAAAGTCGATCTGCCGCTAAGTTTTCCGCTCCTCGTTTATCCTTAATTTCTAAATCAAATTCTTGCAACAGAAGAACCCAACAGATTAAACGAGGCTTTGCTTCCGCTTTGGCTAGCAAATATCTAAGGGTAGAGTGATCCGTGTAAACTACAACTTTGGATAATATTAAATATGGTCTAAATTTATCAAAGGCGAATACCACTGTAGGAGTTCTTTTTCAGTAGTTGTATAATTCTCATGTGCATTATTAAGTGTTTTGCTAGCATAATATATTGGGTGAAAATGTTTGTTTCCGCGTGTCCTAAAACAGCCCATACCGCAAAACTACTAACGTCACACATGATCTAATATGGTTGACTAAAATCGGGTGCGATCATAATAGGAGAATTAATTAATTTCTCTTTTAAGAACTCAAAGGCATGTAGACACTCTTGTTCAGAAATAAAAGGTGTGTCTTTTTCTAAAAGCCTTGTAAGGGGTTTAGCTATTTTAGAGAAGTCTTTAATAAACCGGCGGTAAAATCCAGTGTGTCCTAAGAAACTTCTCACTGCCTTAACGGAGGTTGGTGGTGGTAATTTATCTATGGTCTATATTTTTGCCCTATCAACTTGGATTCCTTGGCTTGAGATTTTATGGCCAAGTACTAACCCTTCTTATACCATGAAATGACACTTCTCCCAACTAAGCGCTAGGTTTGTCTCCTCACACCTCCTAAGAACTTTCTCTAAATTATTCAAACATATATTAAAAGAGTCGCCAAAAAGGGAAAAATCATTCATGAACACTTCCATGATGTCTTCAACATACTCGTTAAAGATGGCTAGCATGCAACTTTGAAACGTGGCGGGTGAATTACATAACCCGAAAGGCATACGTCTATAGGCAAAGGTACCGAATGGGCAAGTAAATGTTGTTTTCTCTTGGTCTTCTGGTGCTATAGGAATTTGGAAGTATCCAGAAAGTCCATCTAAAAAAACAATAATAAGAATGTCCTGATAAGCGTTCTAATATATCGTCAATGAAAGGAAGAGGGAAATGGTCTTTCCTAGTGGCATCGTTTAATTTCCTATAGTCTATACATACACACCAACATGTTACCGTTCGCGTTGGAATTAATTCATTTCTATCATTTGCTACCACTGTCAGGCCACCCTTCTTAGGGACTACTTGGACAGGACTAACCCATGAATTATCCGAAATATGATATATAATACCAGCATCTAATAACTTAATAATCTCAGCCTTAACTACCTCTTTCATATTAGGATTTAGCCTACATTGCGGTTGAATAAAAGACTTATAGTTTTCTTACAAAAGGATTTTATGAGTGTAAAAACTAGGATTAATACCCTTTATATCAGATATTTGCCACGCTATTGCCCCTTTACATTTCTTCAGTACAGTTATTAATTTAGTTTTTTCAATGTTGGAAAGATTAGAGGATATAATAACTGGGTAAGAAGAATTAATTCCTAAGAAAGCATACTCAAGATGATCCGGTAATTTTTTTAAGTTATACTATTGGTGGATTCTTAGTATTGTTCTTAAGAGTTTCATAATCTCCTTGAGTAATCAAACTATATTCAGTCGTTCTATTCATTGCAATACTATTATCTAGAAAAAATAAATGTTCAGTAATATCTTTAGTTTTTTCTTCTTCTAGAAAACAATTAGTATTACAAATTTCTATGGATCTCTATAATAAAAATTAGAATTTATAGAAGTCATCAACACCATGAGAAAAATAGCAATAATCATCATTATCTAAAGATTGTTTCATAGTATTGCCAATTTGAAAAGTGACTTCATCCTTCCCCTACTCGCAAGACTAATTTACCATCAAAAACATCAATAAGTGCTCTAGATGTTGCTAAAAATGGACGACCTAGTATAAGTGGTACTTCGATATTTTCATACATATCTAGAATAACAAAATCAGCAGGAAATATAAAATTGTCTACCTTAACCAATACATCCTCTACTATTCCTCTAGGATACTCAACTGATCGATCCGCTAATTGAATACTCATTCTAGTTGGGCTAAGTTCTCCTAGGCCTTGTTTTAGATATAGTTTATAAGCCATTAAAATTATACTTGCTCCTAAATCTGCTAAAGCTTTATTGACTTGTAAATCTCTGATTAAGCATGGAATTGAAAATGAACCGGGATGCTTAAGTTTTTGATGTAATTTATTTTGCAAAATTGCGGAACATTCTTCACTAAGTGTTACTAACGATAATTCCTCTATTTTCTTTTTATTAGAAATTAAATCCTTAAGAAATTTAGCATACTAAGGCATTTGAATAATTTCAAAAAAAGGTAAATTGACATGTAATTGCTTAAACAAAGATAAAAATTTACCATACTGCGCATCCATGCGCTCCTTGTTAAGCTTTGGTGGGTATGGTATTGCTGGTTGGTACTCCATCAGTTGTACATTCATCTCGCTTGATCCTTCGCCGCTAGACTCCAATTGGAGTGCTTCCTTCGCAGTCCTTGTGTCAAGTAACTCCTTTCCGCTCCTCAATTGAATGGCTTTTGCATGCTCCCTTCGATTTATATCAGTGTTCCCCGAAAGTATTCCTTGCTGCCTTTCAGAAACCATTCTTGCAAGCTGACCAATCTGATTCTCCAAGTTCCGAATTGAACCCTCTTGATTCCGGAAGGCTACATCGGTAGTTTGCATGAACTTGGTAAGCACATCTTCCAATGTAGGCTTCCTTGGTTCTGGCTGTTATTGTTGTCCCAACATGGGTTGCTTCCCTTGATTTCCTTGTCCTCCCCAAGAGAAATTGGGGTGGTTTCTCCATCCATGATTATATGTATAACTATATGGGTTGTTGACTTGATTGAAAGGAGGTCTAATATTGTTACCCATATAATCAACATGCTCTTGAACTTGAGGTTCACAACCAGGCATTCCACTGCATGAAGGGTCCCATTATTGCGGTGCCATGGAGGGTGATGCTATGGCAAGGTTGTCCATCTTTTGGTGAAGCTTCTCCACTTGAATAGCTAAGGCAGTGACGACATCTACTTCATAAATTCCTGCGGGCTTGCTAGGCTTTTGTCTTACGGTAGTCCATTGGTAATTATTCATAGCCATATCTTCAATCAACTGCTGAGCCGCTTCAGGTGTCTTGTTGTTCAAAGTGCCTCCATTAGCCGCATCAATCATTTGTTTAGTGGCCGGATTTAGACCATTATAGAAGATCTGAATCTGAAGCCAAGAAGGTAGAGCATGGTGGGGACATCTCCTAAAAATATCTTTGAATCGTTCCCATGTGTCGTATAACGATTCATATTCCATTTTAATAAAGGTAGAAATGTCATTCCTTAACTTCGCAGTCTTCGCAGGTGGGAAATACTTCATCAGAAACTTTTCAACCATCATGTCCCATGTAGTAATCGACCCTCTAGGTAGTGAGTTCAACCACTGATTCGCCTTATGCCTTAAAGAAAATGGAAACAATCTCAATCGAATGGCGTCGTTGGAAACACCATTGATCTTGAATGTGTCACATATCTCCAGGAATCCGACCAAGTGGGTGTTAGGATCCTCATCTTGCAAGCCATCATACTGGACATACTGTTGAACCATTTGAATCACACTATGCTTCAATTCAAAGTTATTGGTAATTATCGGTGGTCTAACGATGCTCGACCCGGTTCCTTGGAGATTAGGTCTAGCAAAGTCAGACATGGTTTGCTCATTTTGGTTGGCCATGGTATCTAGGTTTTCAGGATGATTCTCTCCTTGGTTCACTGTCTCTTCTTCTGATAGTCCGTTAGAAATATCTATGGTATTAATTCCCACGTCCCTTAGGTTAGTGTTATGGATAAATCGTTCTGGGTCAGGATGAAATGGTGCTAGCCCAGAATTTATGCCCCTGGTCATAGACTAACAGACTATAAAACAGAGATTAAGCAATATAATTATTCAAACACTAATTTATAACTATTTATTACTAAAAAAAAACTGGTAGATTAATAAAATTCAGACTTTCGAAATATTGAAAACGTTCCCCGGCAATGGCGCCAAAAACTTGATGATTGCTTTGCTAACAAGTAATAACTCAATGCGATTTCATTCTACATTCAGTATAACTATGTAGATGGGCTTAAGCTAGATTGAATTAACATTCAGGCAAGTGCACCTATCAATCATAGTACAGGAGAAATCTATATCTCGTGTCGTATTCCACAGGGCCATTTCAAGTATTCTTAATCATCCTCACTCTATTATCGTACCTATAAGTAAAATTGATTTCTAACCTAAATTAACCTAACTATGACTATTGGATAAATCAGCATTAGAAGATTGAACATGATAACAATCCGAAAGTTTATGAGCAATTACATGAAAATATTCATTCATTCACTCAATTCTATTTAATCATGAAAGCATAAGACTATCAAATTTGTTGAATTGTAAAGGACAAATATTTATCAAATTCTCTCTCGAGCAATTCAAATCCTAAATCTAAGTTAGTAAATTTTCTCTCGAACAATTTATAACACTCAAATTTGCATTGAATAAAACTGTAACACCCCAGTTTTGCAAGAGAGTCAGTGTGCGGTTCTGGAAAAATTTTGGGTTTCTGGCAGGAGACACACGGCCTGCGACACGGGCGTGTTGCAGGGCGTGTCGAGGCCGTGTCGACACTCGGCCCAAGTGTCGACACTTTCGCTCGAAAAAGTGTCGAGAGTGGGGCACGCGGCCTGCGACACGGGCGTGTCGCAGGGCGTGTCGAGGCCGTGTCGACACTCGTCCCAAGTGTCGACACTTTCACTCGACAAAGTGTCGAGAGTGGGGCACACGGCCTGCGACACGGGCGTGTCGCAGGGCATGTCGAGGCCGTGTCGACACTCGGCCCAAGTGTCGACACTTTCGCTCGACGACTGTCGAGACTGGGGTACACGGCCTGTGACACGGGCGTGTCACAGGGCGTGTCCCGCGTGGTCGACGATCTTCGCTCGACGTTTTCCGCGGTGTCGACACAAAGCCTGTCGACGGGTGTCGAGACTTGGCACACGGCGTGGGACACGGGCGTGTCCCAGGCCGTGTCACCTCTCGGGTTGGTTTCGGGCCCGTGTCGTTGGAGGCACACGGCCGGCCACACGGCCGTGTCACTGGGGACACGGGCGTGTCGGTTTGAACACGGGCATGTCGGATGCACGTGTACTGTTCCAGGCGTGTCGATTTGAGATGGAGAATGAGGCACACAGCCCTGGACACGGGCGTGTGCCAGGCCGTGTTCGGCCCAGTTTTTCTTTTTCCAGGCGAATCGTGGCCATTCTTTTCTGGTTTTGGGATCTAACGGTTCAGGCCACCTCTTGGGAAGTTAAGTCCGATTTTAGGGTTGTAAACCCTCATTGTTTTCCAAGTCTTCTCTTTCTAAGTTCTTGAGAGAAGCTAGAGCAAGGAGGAAGGAGAAGAAGGTCTTGGACTGTAGGAAGGGTTTCGGTGCTCCAAATCGCGAGCCGAGTCCGGATCCGTGAAGCTTGGATCATTGCGAAGATTTCCATCCAGCCATTTTTGCCATGACAAGGAAGAGGAGTTGGAAGGTAACGACACCTCTCCTCTCGGTCTTAGGATGCATGTCTTAGCATCATTTATCTTCTTTCTTTCTAGTTTTTGGGCACCAAACTCTCAAATGAGAGGGGTTTTGGTTTGCCAAGGTTCAAGAGGAACCTCCGGGTTGATTGAGTCCGTCCCCGACATATCTTGCATTAGAGATCCGCTTCGCTAGTGGATTAGGCATGGTGGGTGAAGCCGTAGTCGCGACCGTTAGTCCGACTCGGTGATGTTGCATACGAACTTAGGGATTTGTAGAGATTCCGTTGCGGCAAGAAGCCATTTTTGATGTGGTGGTGTTTCCCTTTTGTTTGAAAGAGTACGTGTGGCCGGAACCGGACAAGGTTAGCTACTCGTGGCGGTAGATGGTTTCCTTGAGGGACAAGGTTAGCTCCGTATGAGTTTTAGATGGTTTCCTTGGTGGACAAGGTTAGCTCCGCACGAGTTGGAGATGGTTTCCTTGGTACGCGGGAACGCTACAGTACAATGAGGGATTATGTTGATTTAGTCTTGGATTGTGATGTGCCTAGGCGTGGTTATGTCTCCGTGGTCGGCTGGCTATCCCGTGACATGTATGTCATGTGTGGAGAGTGTCCCGGCGAGACTAGTCCCCTTCTGTGAGACTGACGAGAATGCCAAGCTTGGGGCAAGCCCGGGCAATGAGGCCATGAGCGGGTGGGGTCCAGCAAGGCTTCTTAGAATCGGTTAGTCTGTGTTTGTTGGAATCCTGACATGAGACGTCAGAGCTTGCAGGCAAGCCCGGGGCTAAGCCCACGAGCGGGTGGGGCCTTGGCAAGAATTCCATGTGGCGGCCTGTGCGCCGTTTGAGGGAGTTGTGTCTCCCTCATTGTTTGCGGCTTTATGCCATTGGGGAAATGTGAGTACCCAAATGATGTGATGTTGTGCTAGATGCATACGCAGTAGGGTGCCTTGGGCGAAGCCCGAGTGTTGCATACATGTTGCATAGTAGGCCCTTTTATTACATGCTCAACCAGTAGAGAACGTGTTTGATGATTGAGACATCCAAGCCTGTTTTAATGCTTTTCTATTTATAGATATTTATATTGCATACGAAGTGCTGACTTGCAGTTTGGAGGGTTCCCCGGTGTCCGTTAGGGGCGGCCGGGAGGAGATGTGTTGTTACACAGTTTGAGGTCAGCCTTTGCTGACCCACGTTACTAATATTTTTTACAGGGCAAGGATCGCATGCAGAAGGTAGCACGCCGGCCAGAAAGGCCTAAGCCCCATGAAGTGTTTTTCCCTCTTTTGTAGCACTACAGTTATGATGATGTTTGTATGAGACTATTTTGTCCAGCTTGCATGCCTAGGTAGACTAGGAGTGCTGAGCACATTCATGTTTGATGTACTATTTGTTTTTTGGACACTTGATGTAAGGCCTTAAGGCCATTTGTTTACTCTTTAGTGGTGGATAACTTCTAGTCCTGTTCTGTTTCCGCTGTGTTGTGCAAAGAGTTTTGAGTGTGGGTAGCTATATCAACTTTTAATACTAAAGCTGTGGCGTCCGTATGTTGTGGGGCCCCGGCCGGACCCATATTATACATTCATTACAGGGGAGGTGTTACAAATTGGTATCAAAGCGAGGTTGATTCAAGGTTAGTGCGTAGAGAAGTTATCCACATAAGAGTAACGCGGGACCGTGAGTGTCCTTATGTTTTAGTCTTGAGATTGGAGACTAATCCCTTATTTCTTGTTTTCCTTAAGAGTGCAAGCAACGAGGCGGGCACTTCAAGAGCAAGGGGTGATCTCTCGGCGAGCAGTGCTACTGCTCCAGGCCTTTTGGGCACGGGTGTAAACCCGGCTGACTTCTGCCGCATGCTTGCAGAAGCGATGGTGGCAGCCAAAGCGGCGGCTGCAGCCCAGGTAGCAACCCCTGCTACACCGGACACGGCGACGGCCGTGCCAGGCGGAGAAGCCAGGCGAGTGGAGCCTTTGGCGGAAAGGGTGGTGGTAGGACATGGAGACCGACTCATGAAGTATTTCCTGAGTTTCCATCCCCCGTCTTTCAAGGGTGTTGGAACGCCAACGGATGCGGAGGATTGGCGTGTTCGTATTCAAGAACTGCTAAGGGCGGCAGAGACGCCAGAGGAAAAGAAAGCTAAGTATGCGGCGTTCATGTTGGAAGGAGACGCCAAGTTGTGGTGGGTGAGCCTTAGTGGCCGCTAGTTCCCTGGACGCACCCCGTCGGTGGAGGAATTTGGGGACGCTTTTCTAAAGAGATATATTCCAGTTTCTACGCGGTTGGCCCTGCAGAGGCAGTTTCTGCATCTAATGCAGCGAGACAAGACGGTGGACGAATACGTGCAAGAGTTCACCCGTTTGGGTCGTTATGCGGGAACGACAATGGCGGATGATGTAGAGAGGGATAACCTCTTCTACCAAGGGTTGAGGGAAAATCTGAGACAACCCCTCATCTCCATGAAGAGGGCGGGATTTAATGATCTAGTTGAAGCCACAGGAGCTTGTAGAATGATCTGGAGCGAACCCAACGTCGAAAGGGTTTTACTCCCAAGCAAGGGGAAGGGAAGCCTCCCCAATCTCATGTAAAGTCTGATGGGAGTAGGTGGAGGAAGAAGCCTCACTTTTCCGGGTCCGGTGAAAAGAGCAAGTGGGCGCCAGGAGGTTCTCACTCTAGGGGACCACCGACGTGCTACAACTGCGGGAAGGTTGGGCACATAGCCCGTGCTTGTCAGCAAGGGGGAGCGGGGCAAGAGACAAAGCAGGAGCAGTCTGTGCGCTCGGGCCCCAGTGCTGCAGAGAAAGGAAAGATGGCGGAGTCGAGCGCTTCTCGGTTCCAACCAGTGCAACCAAGGGCTTACAACCTTGGACAGCAAGAAGCGATCCGTCAAACCGATGTGGTGACAGGTATGAAGAAAATTTAAGTTTGCATTTGTGCTTCATACTTTTAGACCCCCTATTTGTGAGATGTCTTGTTGTAGGCTTCGTGTTAGTTTCCGGATACCCCGCCAGGGTATTGTTCGATACGGGAGCATTGCACTCCTTTCTTGCGGAGAGCTTCGTTCGAAAAATAGGAGTTGGGTCTTTCTCGTCGGGAGCAGAGCTGAAAGTGCGCATGCCCAATGGGTCATCTATGACCACCGGGGCTAAAGGGCGCATTGGTTGGGAGCTAGACGGAGTTGTCTTCGTTTTGGAAGCAGCAGTGTTACCATTAGTAGAGTTCGATGTCATTTTGGGCATGGACTGGCTTGCAGAGCAGCGCGCCAGCATTGATTGTTTATCCAAGGTAGTGACCCTAAAGAGTAAGGGGCAAGCGGAAGTCAAATTTGTGGGCCTTTGTGGAGTAGCCCATTCCCTAATTACGGCCATGCAAATGATGCGGGCGCTTAACCAGGGTGATGTGGTGCTGGTAGCGTTGTTGGAGGTTCGTCTCTCACAACTATCTATTGAGGAAGTGCCCGTTGTGGCAGAGTTCAAGGATGTGTTTCCGGATGAACTCCCTGGAGCGCCTCCTCGGCGGGAGATCGACTTCTCGATCGAGTTAGTGTCAGAGGCTAGACCGGTGTCGCGTCCCCCTTTTAGGATGGCTCCAAAGGAGTTGGCGGAACTTAGGGTACAGTTACAGGAACTGTTGGAGCAAGGGTATATTAGACCCAGTTCTTCACCGTGGAGCGCACCGGTGTTGTTTGTAAAGAAGAAAGACGGTAGCATGCGCCTATGCATAGACTACCGAGAGCTGAATAAATTGACCGTCAAGAATAAGTATCCGATCCCTCGGATAGACGATTTGTTCGACCAATTGGTGGGGTCGGTGGTATATTCGAAACTGGACTTTAAATCAGGCTACTATCAACTGCGAATACGAGATGAGGACATACCCAAAACTGCCTTTGGTACAAGGTATGGACACTTTGATTTTACGGTGATGTCGTTCGGGTTGACGAACGCACCATCAGTGTTCATGGATCTGATGAATCGAGTATTTCGGGATTACTTGGATTCGTTTATGGTTGTCTTCATTGATGACATCTTGGTGTACTCCAAGTCTGAAGTGGAGCATGAGACCCACTTGAGAGTGGTCCTGCAAGTGTTGAGGGAGAACCAATTGTTTGAAAGGTTCTCAAAGTGCGAGTTCTGGTTAGCCAAGGTGGCATTTTTGGGCCACGTGATTAGTGGTGATGGGGTGGCAGTGGATCCAGCGAAAGTGGAGGCCATCAGAGATTGGCCGGTGTTGAGGACCGTGGCGGAAGTCCGAAGTTTTCTTGGACTAGCCGGGTATTATAGGAGATTCGTGGAGAATTTCTCGAAGATAGCTCTACCCCTCACCTCTCTCACTCGTAAAGACCATAAGTTTGTGTGGACCCAAGAGTGCAGTCAAGCATTCGAGGCACTGAAGGAGAGGCTTATGATGGCTCCAATCCTGAGTCTACCGCAAGGGACTGAGGGATTTCAGATCTTCAGTGACGCATCGGGATGCGGTTTGGGTTGCGTTTTAGTGCAACATGGGACGGTGATAGCTTTTGGGTCTAGACAGCTGAAACCTCATGAGAGGAATTACCCCGTCCATGACTTGGAGTTGGCGGCGGTAATCTTCGCGTTGAAAATATGGCGACACTATGTGTATGGCGCAAGGGTGGAGATCTTCACGGATCACAAAAGTCTGAAGTACCTTCTGGACCAAAAGGACTTGAACATGCGGCAACGCAGATGTGTTAAGTTCCTTGGAGACTACGAAGTGGAGATTCAGTATACGTCGGGTAAAGCCAATGTGGTGGCGGATGCCTTGAGTAGGAAGTACTCGGGGCAAGGGAATTGGATCGAAGCTCATGATGAGCGGTTGGTACGGGAATGGGAGTCCCTTGGATTGGAATGTGTTGCGAGAGGCGAGTCTAGCGAGGCACGGTTGAACTGGATTGAAGTGCAAAACGACTTGTCCGATCGTATTCGGGAAGCAACTCGATTGGATGTGGAGTTTCAACATTTTGTGTTGGAGGCTCAAAAGGGCGAGAGCAGCCCCTGGGAGATGATTGGTGGAATCTTGAGAAAGGATGGAAAGGTTTGTGTACCGCAGTTTGGCAATCTCCGTGAGGAGTTGATGTTTGAGGCTCACTTCTCAAAGTACTCCATTCACCCGGGCAGTACAAAGATGTACTTGGATATGAAGAAATCTTTTTGGTGGCCGGGGTTGAAGCGAGATGTAGCTTTGTATGTGAATCGTTGCCAAACATGTGCCTTGGTGAAGGCCGAATGTCAGAAACCGGGCGGGTTCCTGAAGCCCCTTCCAATTCCTGAGTGGAAATTTGAGGACATCTCCATGGACTTTGTGCATGGTTTGCATAAATCGCGGCATGGTAATGATGCTATTTGGGTGATCGTGGATCGCCTAACCAAGGTGGCTCACTTCATCACAAATCGGAAAGAGGACAGCGTAGAGAAGCTGGTGGAGTTGTATGTTCGCAACATCGTGCGACTGCACGGAATTCCTAAAAGCATAGTCAGTGATCGCGATGGACGGTTTACGTCCAAGGACTGGAGATTGGTTCAGAAGAGCTTGGGCACGAAGCTAAAGTTCAGTACGGCGTTCCATCCTCAAACTGATGGGCAAACTGAAAGAACGAACCGTACTATAGAAGATATGTTGAGAATGTGCGTTCTTGACTTCGGCAAGAAGTGGGAGGATCACCTCTTTATGGTAGAATTCGTGTACAATAACAGTTTTCAAGCTAGTATAAAGATGGCGCCATACGAAGCTTTGTATGGGAGGCGGTGTCGAATGCCGATGTCTTGGGCAGAGGCGGGAGACACCAAACTTTTGGGAAAGGATGTGGTAGTTGACGCTTGTGAGTTGTTACGGACCATCCAAGAGCGTATGATGGTGGCGCAAGACAGGCAAGCAAAATATTTTAATGCTCGTCACCGGAAGTTGGAATTTGCAGTCGGTGATTGGGTTTATCTGAAGGTCAAGCCGTTCAAAGGCGTCTCACGGATTCGCCGACTCAAGAAGTTGAGTCCAAGGTTTTTGGGGCCTTTTGAAATTGTTGAGCGGGTAGGAGAAGCAGCCTATCAGTTGGCGTTGTCCGCAGATTTGAGTGGATTACATGACGTCTTCCACGTCTCCGTTTTGAGGAAAGCCTTGGTGGAGGCTAGCATGGTGATTGAGCCGGCATCAGTGCCGATTGATGAAGACTTGAGGACGCGAGTCCTTCCAATTGCTATAGAGGATTCGGAGACTCGGCAGTTGCGGAATAAAGAAGTTAAACTTGTGAAAGTTCGATGGGACAACTGCGGTCGTGAGGAGTTCTCTTGGGAACGAGAACAGGCCATGCTAGAAGACTATCCAGAACTCTTTTTGTCAGGTACAACTTAAGTTTCGTACCTCTTTTGTTTTGAAATTTCGGGACGAAATTCTGTTAAGAGGGGGAGAGTTGTAACACCCCAGTTTTGCAAGAGAGTCAGTGTGCGGTTCTGGAAAAATTTTGGGTTTCTGGCAGGAGACACACGGCCTGCGACACGGGCGTGTCGCAGGGCGTATCAAGGCCGTGTCGACACTCGGCCCAAGTATCGACACTTTCGCTCGACAAAGTGTCGAGAGTGGGGCACACGGCCTGCGACACGGGCGTGTCGCGGGGCGTGTCGAGGCCGTATCGACACTCGGCCCAAGTGTCGACACTTTCGCTCGACAAAGTGTCGAGAGTGGGGCACACGGCCTGCGACACGGGCGTGTCGCAGGGCGTGTCGAGGCCGTGTCGACACTCGGCCCAAGTGTCGACACTTTCGCTCGACGAGTGTCGAGACTGGGGTACACGGCCTGTGACACGGGCGTGTCACAGGGCGTGTCCCGCGTGGTCGACGATCTTCGCTCGACGTTTTTCGCGGTGTCGACACAAAGCCTGTCGACGGGTGTCGAGACTTGGCACACGGCTTGGGACACGGGCGTGTCCCAGGCCGTGTCACCTCTCGGTTTGGTTTCGGGGCCGTGTCGTTGGAGGCACACGACCGGCCACACAGCCGTGTCACTAGGGACACGGGCGTGTCGGTTTGAACACGGTCGTGTCGGATGACCGTGTGCGGTTCCAGGCGCGTCGATTTGAGACGGCGAATGAGGCACACGGCCCTGGACACGGGCGTGTGTCAGGCCGTGTTCGGCCCAGTTTTTCTTTTTCCAGGCGAATCGTGGCCATTCTTTTCTGGTTTTGGGATCTAACGGTTCAGGCCACCTCTTAGGAAGTTAAGTCCGATTTTAGGGTTGTAAACCCTCATTGTTTTCCAAGTCTTCTTTTTCTAAGTTCTTGAGAGAAGCTAGAGCAAGGAGGAAGGAGAAGAAGGTCTTGGGCTGTAGGAAGGGTTTCGGTGCTACAAATCGCGAGCCGAGTCCGGATCCGTGAAGCTTGGATCATTGCGAAGATTTCCATCCGGCCATTTTTGCCATGGCAAGGAAGAGGAGTCAGAAGGTAACGACACCTCTCCTCTCGGTCTTAGGATGCATGTCTTAGCATCATTTATCTTCTTTCTTTCTAGTTTTTGGGCACCAAACTCTCAAATGAGAGGGGTTTTGGTTTGCCAAGGTTCAAGAGGAACCTCCGGGTTGATTGAGTCCGTCCCCGACATATCTTACATTAGAGATCCGCTTCGCTAGTGGATTAGGCATGGTGGGTGAAGCCGTAGTCGCGACCGTTAGTCCGACTCGGTGATGTTGCATACGAACTTAGGGATTTGTAGAGATTCCGTTGCGGCAAGAAGCCGTTTTTGATGTGGTGGTGTTTCACTTTTGTTTGAAAGAGTACGTGTGGCCGGAACCGGACAAGGTTAGCTCCTCGTGGCGGTAGGTGGTTTCCTTGAGGGACAAGGTTAGCTCCGTATGAGTTGGAGATGGTTTCCTTGGTGGACAAGGTTAGCTCCGCACGAGTTGGAGATGGTTTCCTTGGTGCGCGGGAACGCTGCAGTACAATGAGGGATTATGTTGAGTTTAGTCTTGGATTGTGATGTTCCTAGGCGTGGCTATGTCTCCGTGGTCGGCTGGCTATCCCGTGACATGTGCATCATGTGTGGAGAGTGTCCCGGCGAGACTAGTCCCCTTCTGTGGGACTGACGAGAGTGCCAAGCTTGGGGCAAGCCCGGGCAATGAGGCCATGAGCGGGTGGGGTCCAGCAAGGCTTCTTAGAATCGGTCAGTCTGTGTTTGTTGGAATCCTGACATGAGACGTCAGAGCTTGCAGGCAAGCTCGGGGCTAAGCCCACGAGTGGGTGGGGCCTTAGCAAGAATTCCATGTGGCGGCCTGTGCGCCGTTTGATGGAGTTGTGTCTCCCTCATTGTTTGCGGCTTTATGCCATTGGGGAAATGTGAGTACCCAAATGATGTGATGTTGTGCTAGATGCATACGCAGTAGGGTGCCTTGGGCGAAGCCCGAGTGTTGCATACATGTTGCATAGTAGGCCCTTTTATTACATGCTCAACCAGTAGAGAACGTGTTTGATGATTGAGACATCCAAGCCTGTTTTAATGCTTTTCTATTTATAGATGTTTATATTGCATACGAAGTGCTGACTTGCAGGTTTGAGGGTTCCCCGGGGTCCGTTAGGGGCGGCCGGGAGGAGATGTGTTGTTACACAGTTTGAGGTCAGCCTTTGCTGACCCACGTTAGTAATAATTTTTACAGGGCAAGGATCGCATGCAGAAGGTAGCACGCCGGCCAGAAAGGCCTAAGCCCCATGAAGTGTTTTTCCCTCTTTTGTAGCACTACAGTTATGATGATGTTTGTATGAGACTAATTTGTCCGGCTTGCATGCCGAGGTAGACTAGGAGTGTTGAGCACATTCATGTTTGATGTACTATTTGTTTTTGGACACTTGATGTAAGGCCTTAAGGCCATTTGTTTACTCTTTAGTGGTGGATAACTTCTAGTCCTGTTCTGTTTCTGCTGTGTTGTGCAAAGAGTTTTGAGTGTGGGTAGCTATATCAACTTTTAATACAAAAGCTGTGGCGTCCGTATGTTGTGGGGCCCCGGCCGGACCCATATTATACGTTCATTACAGGGGAGGTGTTACAAAACACCCTATCTAGTACATAAATCCATGAAATCATATCTCTAAAATATCATGAATTCATTTATTCGTATTAGAATTATCCAAATAACATATCTCTCGATCATGAAATTCGAATTATAAAGAGATCTCATACCAAACTATGAACATGTAAATTTCATCACAAACATCTAATTTCTCAATCTAGAGATTTACAATTCATGTAAGACAAATAAGAGATTCATAATTATGATTAAGATCTTTGTTTGTAAACACTCATACGAATAAAATACAACAAATTTGATATAAACCATGTGAGACAAGATTAACAAATTGTTCAAATAGAAGTTCATGCAAATTAAAACAATAAACAAAGTTGAATCACCAAGAGAAAGGAAGGATTAAAAGGGAATAATGAATAGATAAAATATATACAAAATACCCTTCAATCCTCCTTCTCTTGGATGCTCCACTTCGGGATTCAGCAGTCCTCCAATCCCAGAATGATCCAAAAGTTCTCCACAAATTTTTCTACATGAAATATATAGTCCCTTTACAAACAGGTCGGACACGGGTTCCAACACGGCCATGTGTCAGGCCGTGTGGATGGTTCCTAGACGGTTCCCCACGAGCAGGCATGTCTGGTAGTGGGCTGTGTCAGATGACACGGGTATGGACACGGCCATGTGTCAGGCCGTGTTCCTCAGACACGGTTTGGCCGGCAGTCGTGTTCAAATATGACACGGGTAGGCACACGGGCGTGTGTCCTACCCGTGTGAGTCTCCATCTCCTGCGTCCAATTTCTTCAGCTCCAGGGTGCATAGGATAAGGGTAGGCACACGGCCATGTGTCAACCCGTGTGCGCCATATTTTTGTCCTGTCATCAGCCATGTTGACTCCGTGAACTCCTCTGTTTGCTCCAAAACTTTTAGTTCCACTGGTTAGCGCTACCTGCATATAAAAATGAAGTAATAAATTAGGTAACACAATATAAGGAGTAAAAAAGATCCTAACTGTGCTCTCCTAATCATGATAAAATAATACTTTGACTTTTCTTGCGAAATTACTACAAAATTAGGACAAAATGAGGTAGGAATAGCAGACATGATTACAATTATGATAGTAAAAAGCCTATCATAATCGCACTGATCAATATCCTCATACTTAAGTCCAACATTGTCCCCAATATTGCAAAATAAGTATGCGGAACTAAAATGAAACAAAATGCAATATGTACAAAAATAAAACAGGTTGGTAGGAATTTCCCTGGAACGCATTCGGGGAGGCCCATCAGAAACCCTGCATTTATTAGAAAAAGTAGCAAACATAATAAATAAAGAGCGAAAAAGATTGGTGTGGGGTGCCTCACAGGAGCTCCTTGTTTATAGTCATGTAGCTTGACTATTATGGCGGGGTTATATATCGAGGAGGATTATGGTTTTGTTATGCTCGATCGCTGGGTTGCCCGCTATGTATAACTTTAACCGATGATCGTTTACTTTAAACGAACCTTTTTCCGGGTGGGTGACGAGTACGGTCCCACATGGAAAAACTTCTTCAACTATGAAGGGACAAGACCATCTAGATTTTAATTTTCCTGGAAAATGTTTAAGACGTGAATTATAAAAAAGGACATGATCGCCCGAAGAAAAACTTTTTGGGGAATTTATTTTTCGATTGTGGTAGAACTTAGAGCACTCTTTATAGAACTTATTGCTATCATAAGCATTTGCATGCCATTCATCGAGCTCATTTAGTTGCAGTTTTCTATTTTGAGCAGCTAAGTTAGCGTCGAGGTTTAAGAGTTTTAAAGCCCAAATAGCATGATGTTCTAGTTCTACGGGGAGATGGCACGCTTTGCCATAGACTAACCGAAATGGAGTACAACCAATTGCGGTTTTGTATGCCATCTGATATGCCCACAATGCATCATCGAGTTTGACGGACCAATCTTTCCTATTTAGTGAAATAGTTTTTTTCTAATATTCGCTTAATCTCTCAATTTACTACATCTACTTGGCCACAAGTTTGCGGGAGGTAGGGGGTGGCAAGTTTGTGCGTGACGCTATATTTAGCTAACGTATTAGCCATCTGGGTGTTGGAAAAATTGAAAGTGAGATTTAGATCTAAAATACTCTAGAGGGGGGGTGAATAGAGTATTCTTAAAAAAAATACATAACAGCTATTACAGCTTTTGCTGTAAATTAAAAGTGTGGATATAAATATAGCTAGCACACAATAAACCTAGAGCACAAGCACAGTAAGAACAAAAGAAAAAGGGGCAACCAGATGACACAAGAATTTTATAGTGGTTCCCCAACCTGGGTACATCCACTCTTCTACCACCCTTGGTAGGAATCCACTCAGATTATTGATCAGGTGCCTAACACCAATGAGCTTTTGATCAGGTGCTCAAAAACCACCCCAAGTCTTTTGATCAGGAGACCTGCAACCAAAGAATCACTTTTGAAGGGAGATGAAAACCCTTTACAAAGGTGGGGATGAGAGATGATTTTGTCTTCTCTTTCTCAATCAACTAAGAATACTGTGGATTTGATTATAGCTTACGGCTCCTGATGCTATAGATCACGGCAGTGAACCGGTCGCACAAGTAATATAAAATGGTGGTTTTCCCAAGTATCGATCTCACAAGGAACACAGTAAGGTGGAGTTAATTTCGAGGAGGACATGAGATTGAAGTCCTCAGGTCGGAGCTAACTAAGGGGGTTTTGATGGTTGCGGAAACAGAAAATAAAAGGTTAACAACTACTCCTATGCAACGCCGCTATGCGATGCTTCGCCAGGCGGGATGGAAGACTAGTCGGGCCGCTATGCACCGAATCACTAGGCGGATGGACGAGAAGGCTAGCGGATGAGGTGGTTAGAATGGTGGAATGAGGGTCGTAAGCACCTCTTCGCAACGTACGCCACTAGCAATTGCTAGTGCGGCAAGGCTGGATGGTAGTGGATGGACTATGGCACAACTCAAGTAAATATAACGAAAACATACAATCACATTGACATAATTGTACACAACATTTACACACTAAGCATACTTCATCAATATAAATAGGTTTAAACACCAATATTCAACAAGAAAGCAAGTACAAGACAAGAGATCGACCGAATCCGAAGCCTTGCTGAGGATACACGGTTGGAATCGTCGGGTAGTCATTCCGCGTCCAAGCTCGGTCCTCAACTGCGTCCGGGGTAGAGAAGGCCTGTCACCACCTTCCAATGGCCCGTCTTCTTCGTCTCACGATCGCGGACGAAGTTTGCTAGCTTTCCTTTGCTTGATGGCTATGGCGTCAAAGCTCTAATTGAAGCTCATGGATGAAGGAGAAGGCCGAGAGGAAGCTCCGGCCCGGATTTGGCGGTGAAAGCTTGCCCGGAGCACCTCCCTAGGGTGGAAGATGAAGGGGAACGACGGAGAAGGCGGAAAATGGCGGAGAAGGCGAGCGATCTGCGGATCTCGGATTAGGGCTAAACCTGCACTATTTATACAAAAGCAGAATTGAACAATGCGCACGATCACAGGCGCACGACCAGTGGTCGTGCGCGCTATGTCCTGTGCTCATGCGCACTGGCATGGAATATCAGGAAGAAGAACTGGGATAATGCGCACGAGAAGTGGCGCACGACCAGTGGCCGTGCGCACTAAGTCCAATGATCGTGCGGTTACCCATACAGGACTCCAGAAATGAGGAATCAATGCACACGATCAGTGGCGCACGACCGGTGGTTGTGCGCAATATGTCCAGTGGTCGTGCGCTTACCCAAGGCTGATTTTGGAAAACGAAGAGTAGTGCGCACGATCAGGGGCGCACGACCAGTGGTCATGCGCATTAAATCCCATGATCGTGCGCAGTATTCCTGTTTCACAACCACCCCGGAACACGCACACGACCCCTGTACCGAAAGGAAAAACCAACCACTAATCTGTGCAGACATTCCAGACAATCACAAAAGCGAGTACAAACTATAAAAACAACAAAATACACAACCATGGGCATAAATGTGCACTTCTTATGGAAATAAAGACAGAATGAAATATATATGATAATGAACTAAAAGTGAAGTGCAAATGCGTGAAAACTAGCCCAGATGAGTCCGAAAATAGGTATATAAAGTGGACTCATCACACCCCCAGACTTAACTGTTTGCGCGTCCCGAGCAAACAAAATCTAAGCAGATAGGGAAGAATACTAGGTAACAAAGAAATTGCGATACGAAGTACCATGCGAAGTCGCATGCTCGCGTGCATAAAAATATAATAGAAGAAATTTCTAAGTATACAAAATAGTTTATACTTTTCACAATGCGTATCAAAATTTTATTACTACTCAAAAATGGAATCACGGTGAATCATCCGGTCATGCGTAGGGAGAAAGTAGACTAATCGCTAGGCGAGCATTGCCAAAGATCAGGGCTCAGGATAACCTCCAAAGGAATCCACCAATGTCGGTGACCATATGCTTGCCCTTTCGCATTCTCTCCACGGCACTGGTTTGGTTCACACAGGAATCAGTAGGACTTTAGGGTAAGAGATGGGGTTTGGGTTTCGGTGACGTAAACATGGATAAACAAGAAGGCTATGCACCTAACCCAAAGGAACTAGTATGAAGGGAATCCATCAGCTAACCAAAATACATGCGGGTACACCACACCCCCAAACTTAACTTTTAACATATGGGTGTGTGCACCGCCTACTCCAAATATAATCACATTTCCAAAAAGATTTTCAATTAAACTTTTTCTTTTCACTTTTTTTTTTCTTTTCTTTTTCTTTACAAATATTTTTCTTTTTCTTTTGTTTTTCTTTTTCATTTTATTTTCAAAATTCAGCAAATATAAACTTGGGGCACATCCACATAATCATAAGTAAAATCACGACATCACATCCCAACATGAAAATGTAAACACTAAAGCTCAACTTGGGTGTGCAACTAGGATTGGCGTGGAGGCTTTGGTGAAATCATGGTGGAGCAGAATCAAAAGGAGGGGTAGGCACAACGGGGCTAGCGAGGATAAGACGTTAGGAATGGTACAAAGCTCAACCGGGCCAAAATGATGGCCTACATCACACTCATGCATGACTAACCTATACCCATGCTTCAAGAATAGCTTGGGGCAAGTTCTTAGCCAACGAGAAAGACTATCCCTCCTCCCGACTCGAGCAATACAAAACTAACGACCGTCTACACACATCCCTAAGCTACCGTCGGATTCACACCGGATTCACCAACTTTTGAGTAGAATAAAAAGTATTTACGTAATTAGAAAAATATAAAACTAAAAGCATACAGAAAAATTAAATCTACTCCAATTTCTACACGAGACGAGAGCAGTTGACTAGGATCACAACAAGGCCAACATTTTACTCTGTCTCACAATCCTATGTCAGCACCATAATTTTCCCAAATCGAACGAAGAAATGAGTTTAACTCGCAGCAGGCAAAAAGCTAAGCACGTGCTCATGTGGGTGCAGTGGTGTGTGATGCAATGAACTAAGCAAAATAAAACTATAAAAGCTTCTAGTATGCACATGAAATGTGTACGTGCAATAGGAAATAGATCTCTCCCCCAGACATAAACTAAGCAATACAGTATATGATATAGAAATGACAATCAGATAGAAACAAGAGGAGAGGTTACCCAATGCTCAGCTAGTGAGCATACCAGAAGACGCGTGAAAAACCGAAGCAGGTCCGCCATACGAAGAATCAGAACCCCGCCAATGCGATTGGCTATGAATACCTGCAGGGGTGAGCTCCGCAAAAACAAAAGAAAAATATACAAAAAGAAGTGCTAAAAGAAAATAGACATGAAAATAAAAATGCAGGAAATAAAAGATAAGTACTGGGGTTATTGTCATCCCAGCACGACTTATTAAAATCTAAACAGTTCTAGCTAATGGGCCTATGAAATAAAAAGTGCACAGGTAACTGTTCCAATATCCGTTTCAGTAACGGGTACCGATACGGTGATAGAGCAGTTACCCCTCTACCTAAATAGTAATACCTGCCAAACACAGGTAGAGGAAATAGGAAGTAGGATGAGGAGGAGGCCTGGTCCTCACTCATCTCACCACAAAACAAATCCTTGCCTAGCAAGGTATCGTCTATCACAGGCCCACAGGAGGCGATAGCAACGGCATTAGCACAAAGCTCATCATCATCCCAACGTACCTGTGGAGACTCATCCTGCACAGGCTCAGATAAAGAAGGGGGATAAAGAAATAAAGGAGACGAAGAACTAAAATAATCAGAAAATGGTATAGTGATCCCGGTGTCACTCTCAGCAGGATCCAAGCAGAGATCATCATCAGTATCATACGAGTCGTATCGAGGAGAATCCGAGAACTCAAGGTCCGCGGTGGTAAGTGGAACAGCCTCATCCAATAAGGAGGTGCAAACCTCCGCATCGGAAATAGGGTATTCCTCATCCCACCGGGGTGCGTAAAAATGTTTCGAAGATCCACCGTCTCCATCGGAGATAGAGGAATCCTCATCCCACTTCGACGCAACCTCGGGCACCGAATCATCAACAAAGACAACATCATCAACCGACTCACAAGAAAATGGAGTAGCACAATCCGGCAAAAATTGCGGAGGGGCAAGGCTGCTCTCAAAATCAAGCACTGAATGAGCAGGCCCCATCGCAAAATCATTCGTCGACGCCACCCCGTCGACGACCGGAACAATCTCATCGTCCCATACAGGAGCGTCCATGAGTTCCTGCTCCTCTTTTAGTTGGCTAATACCAGAGTGATCATCATCACTCAAGGGAAGCTCGTAAAAAGGGATCGAGGGACCCATGAAAGAGCTGTATGCGGCTAAAGATTCTTCAGTAATCTCAACGGGTAAAGAATGAGCAAAGTGCGTTATGTCAGTGTATGGGCCAGGCAACACCCTGGTAGGCCTGTCCACAACAGTCTTCCGCGAACGGGAAGTTGTTGTGCACACGCCCTCAGAGGGAGAAGGGTTGCACAAACGAGGGCAATCCTTCAACATGTGGCCCACACCTTGACATAACAAACACCGAATGCAATGCTCGGCATTAATAGCAGCAATGGCATCGATGGATTGACGCAAAGTGTCAAGGATACGGCACTCAGCATCAGGATCCATCACGAACAAAAATAATTGCTGAAAAAGTGCTACACAACTAAAATGAAAATAGCACGGAACTGCTATCGAAATCAAAAATCTGAAAAGGGCAAAAATAAATAAGCAAAATAAAAATTATAATAACCAAAGCAAATAAGAAAAAAGAAGAATGATATGCACAAATGGAGAAGGGCTTCAATCTATTATCTCCCTCTCCAAAAACTCACACGACTGTGTTCCCCGACAACGACGCCAAAAACTTGATGCTATAGATCACGGCAGTGAACCGGTCGCACAAGTAATATAAAATGGGGGTTTTCCCAAGTATCGATCTCACAAGGAATACAGTAAGGTGGAGTTAATTTCGAGGAGGACTTGAGATTGAAGTCCTCAGGTCGGAGCTTATTAAGGGGGTTTTGATGGTTGCGGAAACAGAAAATAAAAGGTTAACAACTACTCCTATGCAACGCCGCTATGCGATGCTTCGCCAGGCGGGATGGAAGACTAGTCGGGTCGCTATGCAGCGAATCACTAGGCGGATGGACGAGAAGGCTAGCGGATGAGGTGGTTAGAATGGCGGAATGAGGGTCGTAAGCACCTCTTCGCAATGCACGGCACTAGCAATTGCTAGTGCGGCAAGGGTGGATGGTGGTGGATGGACTATGGCACAACTCAAGTAAATATAACAAAAACATACATTCACATAAACATAATTGTACACAAAGTTTACACACTAAGCATACTTCATCAATATAAATAGGTTTAAACACCAATATTCAACAAGAAAGCAAGTACAAGACAAGAGAACGACCGAATCAGAAGCCTTGCTGAGGATTCACGGTTGGAATCGTCGGGTTGTCATTCCACGTCCAAGCTCGGTCCTCAACTGCGTCCGGGGTAGAGAAGGGCGATCACCACCTTCCAATGTCTCGTCTTCTTCGTCTCACGATCGCGGACGAAGTTTGCTAGCTTTCCTTTGCTTGATGGCTATGGCGTCAAAGCTCTACTTGAAGCTCATGGATGAAGGAGAAGGCCGAGAGGAAGCTCTAGCTCGGATTTGGCGGTGAAAGCTTGCCCGGAGCACCTCCCTAGGGTGGAAGATGAAGGGGAATGATGGAGAATGCGGGAAACGGCGGAGAAGGCGAGCGATCTACGGATCTCGGATTAGGGCGAGACCTGCACTATTTATACAAAAGCATAATTGAACAATGCGCACGATCACAGGCGCACGACCAGTGGTCGTGCGCTCTATGTCCTGTGCTCGTGAGCACTGGCATGGAATATCAGGAAGAAGAACTGGGATAATGCGCATGAGAAGTGGTGCACGACCAGTGGTCGTGCGCACTAAGTCCAATGATCGTGTGATTACCCAGACAGGACTCCAGAAATGAGGAATCAATGCACACGATCAGTGGCGCACGACCGGTGGTCGTGCGCAATATGTCTAGTGGTCGTGCGCTTACCCCAGGCTGATTCTGGAAAACGAAGAGTAGTGCACACGATCATGGGCGCACGACCAGTGGTCGTGCGCATTAGATCCCATGATCGTGCGCAGTATTCCTGTTTCACAACCACCCCGGAACACGCACACGACCCCTGTACCGAAAGGAAAAACCAACCACTAATCTGTGCAGACATTCCAGATAATCACAAAAGCGAGTACAAACTATAAAAACAACAAAATACACAACCACATGCATAAATATGCACTTCCTATGGAAATAAAGACAGAATGAAATATATATGATAATGAACTAAAAGTGAAGTGCAAATGCGTGAAAACTAGCCCAGATGAGTCCGAAAATAGGTATATAAAGTGGACTCATCAGCTCCCCCTGAGATGTAGAATGAATCAGGTAAAAATAGGAGCTAAGCTTCAGGGTGATAGGTCTTCAAACTGAATTCTTGAGCAACAATAATCTTCAGGAACTTCTTTGACAAATGGAACTGATGTTGTCCTTTTGAAGTGTCCTGGAGTACTTGAAGAAAGAAGACTCTAGATATGGGTATTGTTGTTCTTCTTATTCAGGTACTGATAAGCTTCTGGTCGAGAGCTTCTCTGTATCAGAGAATGCTTCTTATTAACAGAGCAGATTGTTCAACACTGAATATTTCTCTGTGTCTCTGTAATCACTATATGCCTATGAGTACACTGTGCTTTGTGTAAAAACTTTCTTAATGATCCTTGATTCTTGTATCCGTTATTCTCTTCTTTTCTTTTATATCTTCTATCGAGATTTGTCCTTCAAAAATTTGAATTCATCTGCAATTAATGCTGACAGCCTTGAGAATAAATGATATTATTTTATTTCCCCAACTGTCCCATGGAAAAATGGCAAGCAATGATGCTGGAGAAGACCATAATTAATGCTCCTTCTAACGGCTACATTCAGAGAATGTTAGAGCATTATTTACTCAGGAATTATCGCATTAGAGTGGGGACAAAAGGTCGGAAATAACTAAGCCTGGAATCGTCGAACAGATAACAGAATTCATCGAGCTGAGTCTGCAGTTTGTTGACCTGATGACTTCTGTTCGTCGAGCTGAGTTGCAGAATCGTCGAGCTGGAAACTGCACCGCTGTCTCTTTTGAACTTTGCCTATTTTGTATGAAGTTCGTCGAGCTGGTAAATGTGTTCATCGACTGGAGTTCAACAACTATTCTGGAGTTGTCAAATATTCTGTGTGTTGAAATAATTACTCCTGTGTGTCGACACAATTCTTCTGTGTGGTGTCGATATAATCTTTCCATAGTGTCGACTGATGATCTGGGAGTCGACACAAGTTATTCTAGTGTCAAATCAGTTGGTGTCGACATATACTCTGAGTACTGAGAAAAGTCTTCTGGTTCTTAGTTGTTGAAGTAGATGATCCAGAATTCATCGGGCAGAGAACTGAGTTTATCGACCAGAGACTAGCGGACATAGTCTCGACAGAATGCTGTAGTAGTCCAAAGATTCGTCGACCAAAGAATAGTGTTTGTCGAGCTTAGTCTGGAGAACCTTGAATTCGTCGCGCTGAAAATGATTTTGGACTTAGAGAAAGATTGATAAACCTCTAGAAATAGAGTTGAAGTGGAAGTCCAGAAATCGTCGAGAAAAGAATGAAGTTCGTCGACCTGAGAACTAGGTTCGTCGACCAGAGTCTAGAGAACAGTCTGGACTTAGAATTCTGAAGGTGGAGTCCAAGGATCGTCGATCTGTGACTCAATTTCGTCGAGCTCAGCTCAGAGAATATTTCTCTAAGATCGTCGAGATGAGAACGACTATCATCGAACTCATTTTACTTAGTTTCTTGAGAAATCACTGAATCTCTGGAAAAACTCTAAGTCTTGAGTCTCTCGCAGTCTGATGATGGCTTGTCCATGTTATGTTGTTACTGAGGACTTGCCCTAGACTCTAGGACACAACTATGAACCTGGCTATACATGTTGGGTCACATTATCCTAAGTTAGTGAACCTAGCCCAAATCAAACTAGGGATCCAACAATCTCCCCCTATTTAGGTGAGGTCACTAATAGACTCAAAAAAAAATCATAAAGTAAACAAAGCAGGAAAAATATATATCTGGCAAAGATAATTAACACATGCAGCAGATATTTTTACACAAGAGCTTTGTTCAGACAATATGAAACAGTTTAAGAGAGAAAAATAGAAATAAAATAGTTCAGATTTCATTTCTTCTGCTTCTTCTCCTGATGCTTTACATCCTTGTCCTTGTCTCCTGTCTTGGTAAATATTATTTCCCTGTTTGGATTTGAAGCTTGTTCTACATTCATTGTCATGTCAGCAGCCCCTATAATCTTCAGAGATGTAGCTCTAGGGACCACTGCTTCAAGATGTAATTTCATATAATCATCAACATTAAAAATTGTGTTAACCTTTTCAAACCTTTTCAGTTCTTCTCTCCTGTATTTGGACATTGTAGTGTATTCAGAAATATCCTTCCCTTCAGTCTTTGCCTTGTTAATCATAGAAAGGCTTACTAGTTCCTGGAACCTGGCCATTCTAGCTGTGTTGGCTGTTTCTGGATCTTCATAAGGAACAAGAGGAGAGGTTGATCTTCTAGAACTTTCAGCATGTTGATGTTAATGTTGTTGATGTTGTTGTTGCTGATGTTGTTGTTACTGATGTTATTATTGCTGCTGCTGATTTTTTTTCCTGAAGTGTTGCCTGTGCTGACTCCTACCAGAGGAAGATGTGCCATGATGTCTTTGATAAGTTTGAACAGGGGCAGACCTTTGAGAACTTGAACCAGGAGCACTAGCTACAGGAGGAGGAGGTGGTGGATATTTTCTATACCTTTGAACTGGTGGAGAAGAGTACATTCTACTCTTCTTCATTTCCTTCTGCTGATTCTTAGATATCCACATCCATGCTGGCATCCCTTTGTATGCAGTTATCTTTTGAAGAATGTAATAAGTAGTGGCATTGTTTGGATTAGGCTTAGGAGCAAGAGGAGGAGGAGCTTTTCTTTTCTTTGATACTTGCTTCCTCTTCTTTGTATCCTCCTCATCTGAGTGCTCATCCTCATCTTCATCTTCATCATTTTCAGAACCCTGAGGGTTATCATATAAATCATTCAAAGCTTTCAAAGCCTCAGCAAAAATAATAACCTTTTCTGGAGCAGGAGCAGGAGTTTCAATAAGAGTTGGAGGAGAAGCTACAAAAGAATCAGAACTAACTTGGACATCGCTTTCAGCTGCTGCCTTATTTTCTTCTTCAATATCAGCCAAGATCAGTTCATCTAGATCTAGCAATGGAGAGTCATCCATGACATAACTAGGAGTAGAAGAGTTTTCTGAAGGAACTGGAATAACTGTGGGCTCAGGAACAACAAAACTATGACTGAGTTGCTTTGCAACTTATGGACTTACTGGAGATGTATATGGTATAATAGCCAAGTATGGCTTAGTAGTATATTCTGCTGTAAGATATCTCAAAACTACAAAGGGAAAATTTTTCAACAAATTTTCTAAATCAACTGTGGGATTAATGATGAAATCACCATCAATAATTATTGTCTCAGAGACTGACTCTTCCAAGTCCATCTCATTATCAATAAAATTAATAAAGTCAAGATCATCTGTATCAATAAACTCTGTACAGTCTGCTGCTAATGTTGCTGCCTCTGCTGCAGGAGCTACTATTGTTGGAACTACTACAGCTACATCATCAGACATCTCCCCATGCATGGTTTCAGTAAGACCTGAAGCCTTGCCCCTGACTGAAGATATGGGAGTAGTGAGGGCAGTTATCTGTGCAAATATGGTAGTAATTGATGTAGCAAGAGGTGTAATGGCCTCTGCTATTAGTGTTTTTAGAAGGGGAGTGAGGAGGGCAATGAGAGAGGTAATTGTGGAGGTGTCCAATGGTGGAGTGGTAGATGTTGTTGTAGAAGGCGTAGAAGTGGGAATTGTGGGAGGGATAGAAAGTGGAGGATCTGGTATGTGAACATCTGGAGGGGATGCATGTTAAGGGATGGTAGATGTTGATGAGGATGGATGGGTGGCATCTTCCATGTGGTTGATTGGAGGAAGAGGGGAATTGGAAGGTGATGGTGGTATGTTGAAAATGGTATGGAGGATAAATGAGGAGGAAGTGGAGATGATGGATGAGTTTGTGGTGGTGAATCATGTGGATATTCTGGTGGAGTAGGAGGCTAAGTAGGGGATGATGGAGGTGTGGAAGAGGGATGGATTTGTGTTGCTGGAAGGGGGGCTAGAAGAGATGGTGGTGTTGGATGAATCTCTTCAGTAGGTTGGGGGTGGCTTTAACAGCCCTGGTGCCTTCAGAAGCTAAGGTGGTAGAGGTAGAAGCCTTGGATGGCTTAGTGATGGTCCTCTCCCATCATCCAAACAAGGCACATGTAAGTCTTTTGCTGACATTTATGAATATGGTCTGGGAGACCAGTGATTCAGTAGATGTTTCTTGTAAAAAGATCCCTAGGATCCGTCCAAAGCAAACTTCATCTTTATTGTTTTTCTTCTTTATCAGATGAAAAAGAATATGTGCCCAATCCACCTGTTTCTTATTTATGGTTGCACACATGATTAGAAACTGGTGTCTGGTGATGTAGTCATGGGCAGTATGTTTCCCAAGCAAAACTTTTCCAACCAAATCTGCCAAAAACGTATAAGGGGCAGGGAGGTGTTTCTTCAATAGTTTATTAGGATTATCTCCAGTATAACCCATTAGGCTCAGCATCACGTCAGACTCCTCTATTTCAATCTCTAGTTGCTCTTCTACATTCCTTAATCCAAAAATTTCAGTTAAAATTGCGGGAGTTAAGGAGACGGGGTTACCCGCAATGGTGCCTGTCATCATATTCTCCTCTGTTGGCGATAGGGTGTAGACCCATTCTCTGATTTCAGTGTTGTACAGTTTGATTCTTCTTGTCATCAAGGTTTTGAGTTCTTGTTCTTCAAGTAGTTCCAGAATGTAAAGGAATATGGGATTGGAATGCTGAAAAGAATCAAAATCCACATCAAAACCTATTTTGAACTTCATGCCTGCGAGAATGCTTTCCTGAATTGCCATGGAATCACCTGCAAGAGAGACACAAAAATGGCGATCAAGTGCAAAGGTACAGAAAGCACGGGACGGAGGTCGAAGAAAATCTAAATATATGGTTTTCAAGAATATGAATCGACAGACTCCGTTCTCCGAAAATAGAAATAATTCATCGAACTGAGTTCGACAAAATAATTTTGAATGTAATAATTCGTCGATCTTATCCAGAAGAATTGAAGACAGTTCGTCGAACTCTGTTCGACGAATATCTTCTGAAGCAAGTTCGTCGAACTCCGTTCGACGAAAATTATTTCACTCATAGAGAGTTCGTCGATCTCCGTTCGACGAATATCTCTCAAACTTTACCCGGTTTATCGAACTCCGTTCTACGAACTTTGGAAAATTCGTCGAGTGCAGACAAAAATTAAATAAAGTCTTCTCCATTGATCATTCCATGTTGATTTACAAAGAACATATGATTTCACTCATCCAGAGGTTTGGTGAATATATCAACCCTTTGTAAATCATTGTAGATATAGACAAGCCTGATTTAATTTTTGTCTACACACTCTCTTATGAAATGATGTCTTATGTCAATATTTTTTATCTTACTATGTTGAATTGGATTTTGGGCTATGGCTATAGCACTTGTATTATCACAGAGTAGGGTTGGATTATTTAAGTTGAACACATAATCTTGAAGTTGATTTTGTATCCAAAGAATCTGTAAACAACAGCTGTCTGCTGCAATATATTCAGCTTCAGCAATATAGGTTGACACTGATGTTTGCTTTTTACAAAACCAAGATACTAATCTCATGCCCAGGAACTGGCAAGCCCCTGAAGTACTTTTTCTATCTACCCTGCATCCAGCAAAATTAGCATCAGAGTATTCAGTTAACTCAAATTTTGATTCAGCAGGATACCATAGGCTTAGATTAGGACAACTCTTTATATATCTCAAAATCCTTTTTAGTAAAATTAAGTGAGATTCTTTAGGGTTCTGCGGGAACCTAGCACAAAGAAATGTGGCAAACATAATATCTGGCCTACTTGCTGTGAGGTATAATAGGGACCCAACAATGCCCCTATAAAGTTTCTGATCCACAGGTTTCCCTGGTACATCAGAGTCCACAACAGCATTAGTAGCCATGGGTGTTTTCTTTGCTGAGGCATCAGCCATCCCAAACTTCTTTAGAAGTTCTTTAGCATATTTTGCTTGAGAGATGAAGATACCATCATGGAGCTGCTTCACTTCGAGACCAAGGAAGTAGGAAAGCTCACTCATGCTACTCATTTCAAATTTGGAATGCATGAGGTCAGAGAACCTCTTGCATAATTTGGAATCTGTAAAGCCAAATATAATATCATCCACATAGATTTGTACTAATAAGATTTGGTCCTTATGATATCTAGTGAAAAGTGTTTTATCTACAGTTCCTCTTGTAAATTTATGCTCTAATACAAAACTAGCTAAGGTCTTATACCAAGCTCTTGGAGTTTGCTTTAGACCATAAAGAGCCTTATGCAATTTAAAAACATGAGAGGGGTAAGTTGGAGAAACAATACCTGGAGGTTGTTCTACATAAACCTCTTCTTTTAGCACTACATTTAAAAAATCACTCTTCATATCCATTTGGAAGACCTTGAATCTCTTGTATGCTGCATAGGCAAGGAATATTCTTATGGCTTCCAACCTTGCAACAGGTGCAAAGGTTTGATCATAATCAATTCCTTCTTCTTGCCTATATCCTTGAGAAACAAGCCTAGCCTTGTTTCTCACAATGATTCGTTGGGCATCCAACTTGTTTCTGAAAACCCATTTGGTTCCAATAACTGGGTAGTTTTGGGGTCTTGGAACCAAATCCCAACCTCTACATCTCTCAAATTGATTTAGATCCTCCAACATTGTAAGGATCCAATGGGGATCCTGGTCACCATCATGGATGGATAGAGGTTCAACATAAGAGAGAAAACAGGCATGCATCAAATATTGGGTGAGTTGATGCCTTGTCTATACACCTGCTGATATGTCTCCAATCACTTGAGATCTGTGGTGATCCCTAAGTGTGACAAAATCAGTGGGTGGAGTTGGTTGTGCAACAATATTTGGAATTAATTCCTCCCGTGGAATTGTATTTGCTGTTGGTAGAGATTCATTTTCTTCAGCTTCTTCTTCTTCAATTTCTTCAATGGCTTGTGGAGAGGGTTGAGTTGGAACCTCTTGGGTGAGGTTTAGTCCATCCAAGGTCTCACACAAGTGGGGTACCTGCAAGTTGCTATTGGTAGAAACTTCTTTCTCCTTGCAATACATGTTAGTCTCATCAAATGAAACATGAATGGACTCTTTAATTTTTAATGTTGATTTATTAAAAACCAAATGGGCCTTGCTTACTTGGGAATAACTTAGAAAAATTCCCTCTTCAGCCTTAGCCTCAAACTTTCTAATGTATTTTTTGTTGTTGTTATGAATGTAACATAAGCATCCAAATACTTTGAAGTAGTTGATTTTAGCTTTCTTCCCTTTGAGCAATTCATAGGGAGTCATGTTCTTTAGTTTGTGAATTAGGCTCCTGTTTAGGACATAATTTGATGTGCTTATAGCCTCTACCCAAAAGGTTAGGGGCATGTAAGCATCTGCAAGCAATGTACCTGCAGCTTCAATGAGTGTCCTATTTTTCCTTTCAGCTACCCCATTTTGTTGGGGAGTTCTAGGAGCTGAGAAGCAATGTCTGATACCTTCCTTATCACAGAACTCATGCATAAGAAGAGACTCAAACTCTGTGCCATGATCACTTCTAATCAATGCAACATGAGTAGAGAACTCAATCTATATGGTCCTGAGAATATCTGTAAGAACCCTGAAGGTATCTGACTTAGATCTCGGAAAGAATACCCAACTGAACCTGGAGAAGTCATCCACTATAACCAAAGTGTAGGATTTCCCTCCTAGGCTATGTATAGCAATGGGTCCAATAAGATCCAAATGTAGCAAGTACAAAATCCTAGGTGAATCACTCTTATTAACAAATTGAAAACTAGTTTTAGTTTGCTTGCCTAATTGACAAACCCTACAGAGACCTTCCTTCTTGTAGGGACCAGAAGGTGGACCTCTAACAAGGTTGTGTTTAGATAGCCTAGCAAAATGTTTTTTAGATTTACATGACCTAGTCTTTTGTGCCATAAGTCATTCTGATTACTAGTTAAATTAAGTAAACAGATATCAGTTTTGGCAGAAAGAAAATTTACAAAGTATATGTTGCGTTGTCTATTTCCAATTAAAACTATTTGGTTGTTTTTATCAATAAAAGAACAAGTGGATGGGCTAAAGTATACCTGATATCCATCATCACAAAACTGACTTATGGAGATGAGGTTAGGCTTGAGTCCACTTACATATGTCACCTTTTTGAATGTGATAGCTCCTATTCTTACATCTTCAATTCCTTCTAACTGACCACATTTGGAGTCACCAAAGATAACCTTTGGCCCCAACTTGGACTTGTAGTTGGATAAGATGTCCTTGCTACTATTCATATGTTTGGAGCAGCCACTGTCCAGGTACCAAGTTTGATTTACCCCTGGATAGCTCTTCACTTGTACTAGAAAACAGTTAATGGTTTTTGACCCAGGTTACCTTGGGTCGTTTGTATTGCTGATAAGAGAAGCTGGAAATAACAGAGAATTTAGGTTGGGACTTGTATCCTAGGTGGTGATATCTCCTAGGTGGTATGATCCAGTCAGCTAGTGGATTAAATGGTTTCTTAGAAATATTTAAGTTGGTGTTGGAATTATAGTTTTGATTAGGTCTTCCTGAGTTCAACGAATTTCTGTAAGTTCGTCGACCAGAGTTCGACGAATTTGGTTGAAATCGTCGATCTCTGCCCAGAGAATGAACATGTTCATTCTCTGTGCCCCACGTTCGTTGACCTCTACTCGAACAACCATACAGAGTTCATCGATCGCAGTTAGATGAATAAATGTAACTATAGTTTGCGTTCAGAGTTCGTTGATCTGGGTTCGATGAACTGGACCCATTTCGTCGTTCTGAGTTCGACGAAAATTGCTGAACCTTGTTTTTACTAGGTGTTTTCTGGTTTTTGGTTTTCTGTCCTACTATCCTAGGGATCTTTTCTACTGTTTGTTTGTCATTTATTGTTTCTTTCCCTTTAGCAGATACAAATTTTATTGGGGTTGATAAAATGTTCTTCCTGAGAATGGGGGGCAAACCTGATGGAGCACCCAAGCCTTGCGTGCCATTAAGTCTGGCATTAACAGTACTTGTGATATCCATCATCTTGAGGCTTCTCCCATTGAGAGTTTCCTCAAGTTGTTTGGCCTCACAAAGCTCAGTTTATAGTGAAATTATTTTTTCATTTGCAAAGGTTAATTCATCTTTTAACCTAATGTTTTCAGATTGAACATCCTCTAAATTTCCTAATTTTTCCCTAAGAATTTTAATTTCTTTTTCAGAATTAATCAAATCTATGCACATTAACTTGAAATCTGATTTAAATGTTTCAGAGCTGTAGTCAAAGGAGGACAATACCTGATCTGCCTCTAATTCAGACAATCCTTCATCTTCAAACTCTTCTTCTTCTGAGTTACTTCTGGAGGCATCAATTGCCCTGAGGCAAACCTCCTATGCTCTTACTTCTTGCTGAACTCACTGGATCTTGAAGATGTTGACTCATCTTCTATCTCACTCCAGGTCTCAGCCACAAAGCCCTTTTCCTTCTTCTTATGCTTGCTGGAAGATGGTTTGCTGGTATGATGTCTTCTAGTTTCCTTCTCTCTTCTCTTCTCTTTCTTCTGGTTCTCTGGACACTCAGAGAGGAAGTGACCAGGCATCCTGCATCCATAGCACACAATTTATTTTGTTGGTGTCTTGTCATATTTTGGCTTATCATCTTTTCTTGATGCCTTTCTCCTGAAATCCTTTCTGGCCATCTTGTAGAATCTTTTAGCAAAGAGACTCATGAGCTCTTCATTTGATGTTGCAGTCTCTATCTCTTCAGTGGCTTTGAAGGCAATACTTTGTTCTCTTCTGGCTGCTGGAGGTGTTCTTTGTTCAGCTGCCTCCCTGGTCTTTATCAGCTATTCATATGACTTCAGTTTGCCTAATAAAGATTCAGTTGAAATCTCATTCAGGCATCTGGGCTCCTTGATGGGCCAGATTCTTATATCCCATAAGCTTGGGAAGTACATCAGGATCTTGTCATTCACTTCAGTAAGAGTGATGTTCTTATCTAAGGTTTTTAGCTCATTGATAATTGAGCTTAACCTATTGTACAAATAATAAACTGTCTCAGCTTCTTCCTTCTTAAAGTTCACATATAGGGATATGAGACTTGATCTCCTATCCTTTCTCTCATCTGCTGATCCATCCACCATTTGGTTTAGGGAATCCCAAATGGCTTTTGCTGAGGTGCACTCAGCAACCTTCTGGAAGATATCATCTGACATAGTTTGTGTCAGGATATTCATAGCTTTGACATCTACAATTTTTGCCTTTCTTTGAGTTTCAGTCCACTCAGGTGGTGGAACTGTTGTTGAACTTGTAGGTGTTGCAGAGGTGGATGCTTGTGGGGGACCTGTCAAGATTGAATTGTAGATGTCTTCATCAATGGAATTCATGTACAGCCTAATTCTTGCCTTCCAGATGGCAAACCTATTAAGGTTGCAAACTGGAGGTCTGGTGCTTACATAATCCTTGTTCTGTACCATGGTTGTGTTTATAATCTAAATGCAAATAAAATAATGTGTAGATCTAACAAAGGATCTTTTGTTCAAGATTTAACTTGTACAACCAAAGGAACCTCCTCTGATACCAATTGAAAGTGAGAGTTAGATCTGAAATACTCTAGAGGGGTGGGGGGTGAATAGAGTATTCTTAAAAAAATACTTAACAATTATTACCGCTTTTGCTGTAAATTAAAAGTGCTGAAATAAATATAGCTAGCACACAATAAACCTAAAGCACAAGCATAACAAGAACAAAAGAAAAAGGGGCAACCAGATGACACAAGAATTTTATAGTGGTTCCCCAACCTGGGTACATCCACTCTTCTACCACCCTTTGTAGGAATCCACTCAGATTTTTGATCAGGTGGCTGACACCAATGAGCTTTTGATCAGGTTCTCAAAAACCAACCCAAGTCTTTTGATCTGGAGACTTGCAACCAAGGAATACTTTTGAAGGGAGATGATAACCCTTTACAAAGATGGGGATGAGAGATGATTTTGTCTTCTCTTTCTCAATCAACCGAGAAGACAGTGGATTTGATTATAGCTTTTGGCTCCCCTTGAGATGTAGGATGAATCAGGGAAAAACAAGAGCTAAGCTTCAGGGTGATAGGTCTTCAAACTAAATTCTTGACCAGCAATAATATTCAGGAACTTCTTTGACAGATGGAACTGGTGTTGTCCTTTTGAAGTGTCCTGGAGTACTTGAAGAAAGAAGACTGTAAATATAGGTATTGTTGTTCTTCTTCTTCAGGTACTGATAAGCTTCTGGTCGTGAGATTCTCTGTATCAGAGAATGCTTCTTGTTGACAGAGCAGATTATTCAAGACTGAATATTTCTCTGTGTCTCTATAATCACTGTATGCCTCTGAGTACTCTGTGCTCTATGTAAAAACTTTCTTAATGATCCTTGATTCTTGTATCCGTTATTCTTTTCTTTTATATTTTCTGTCAAGATCTGTCCTTCAAAAATTTGAATTCATCTGCAATTAATGCTGACAGCCTTTAGAATAAATGGCATTGGTTTATTTCCCCAACTGTCCCATGGAAAAACGGCAAGCAATGATCCTGGAGAAGACCATAATTAATGCTCCTTCTAACGGTTACATTCATAGAATGTTAGAGCATTAATTACTCAGGAATTATTGCATTAGAGTGGGGACAGAAGGCCGGAAATAACTAATCCTGGAATCGTCAAACAGATAGAAGAATTCGTCGAGCTGAGTCTGAAGTTCGTCGACCTGATGACATCTGTTCATCGAGCTGAGTTGCAGAATCGTCGAGCGGGAAACTGAACCGCTGTCTCTTTTGAACTTTGCTTATTCTGTCTGAAGTTCGTCGAGCTGGTAAATGTGTTCGTCGACTGGAGTTCAGCAACTACTCTGGAGTTGTCAAATATTCTGTGTGTCGACACAATTACTCCTGTGTGTCGACACAAGTCTTCTGTATAGTGTTGACATAATCTTTCCACAGTGTCGACTGATGATCTGGGTGTCGACACAAGTTCTTCTTGTTTCGACTCAGTTGGTGTCGACATATACTCTGAGGGCCGACACAAGTCTTCTGGTTCTTAGTTGTTGAAGTAGATGATCCAGAATTCGTCGGGCAGAGAACTGAGTTCATCGACCTGAGACTAGAGAACATAGTCTCGACAGAATGCTGTAGTAGTCCAAAGATTCATCGACTAAAGAAGAGTGTTCATCGAGCTAAGTCTGGAGAACCTTGAATTCGTCGAGCTGAAAATGATTTTGGACTTAGAGAAAGATTGATAAACCTCTAGAAATAGAGTTGAAGTGGAAGTCCAGAAATCGTCGAGCAAAGAATGAAGTTCGTCGACCTGAGAACTAGGTTCGTCGACCTGAGTCTAGAGAACAGTCCGGACTTAGAATTCTGAAGGTGGAGTCCAAGGATCGTCGATCTGTGACTGAAGTTCGTCTAGCTCAGCTCAGAGAATATTTCTCTAAGATCGTCGAGCTGAGAACGACTATCGTCGATCTGAGTTCGACGAATGTCGAACTCATTTTACTTAGTTTCTTGAGAAATCTTCGAATCTCTGGAAAAACTCTAAGTCTTGAGTCTCTGGCAGTCTGATGATTGATTATCCATGTGATGTTGTTACTGAGTACTTGGCCTAGACTCTAGGACATAACTATGACCCTGGCTATACATGTTGGGTCACATCATCCTAAGTTAGTGAACCTAGCCCAAATCAAACTAGGGATCCAACAGAAATGAGCCCCCCTATTTCTTACAATAGCGCGCGGTGGCCGAAGCGAGAAAATAGGTTTTTTAAGAAAAGTAACGACGACTCGCGCCTCGTTGGTGGGGCGAGCTTACGCTTCCGCCCACCTCGATACGTAGTCGACCGCCACTAAAATATATATATTTTTGAAAGACGGAGGTTGATGCTAAAGATCACGGTAGTGAACCACTCGCACAAGTAATATAAAAAGGGGGCTTTCCAAAGTATCGATCTCTCAAGGAACACAGTAAGGTGGAGTTAATTTCGAGGAGGACTTGAGATTGAAGTTCTCAAGGTCGGAGCTAACTAAGGGTGGTTTTGATATTTGCGGAAAAAGAAAGTACAAATCTAACAACTACTCCTATGAAACGCCGCTATGCGATGCTTCGCTAGGTGGGATGGAAGACTAGTCGGGCCGCTATGCACCGAATCGCTAGGCGGATGGGCGAGTAGGCTTGCGGATGAGGTGATGAGAATGGGAGAATGAGGGTCGTGAGCACCTCTTCGCTACGCACGCCACTAGCAATTGCTAGTGCGGCAAGGGTGGATGGTGGTGGATGGAATATGGCGCACCTCAAGAAAATAACAAAAATATGAAATCACATAGACGTGATTTGATACAAATGTATATCGAAATAAGTACAACTTCATCATAAACAAGAGATCAACTATACTATTCAACAACAAGAGAAGAAAAGTGTGCGAAATCGACCGAATCCGAAGTCTTGCTGAGGATTCACGGTTGGAATTGTCGGGTTGTCAATCCGCGTCCAAGCTCGGTCCTCAACTGCGTCCGGGGTAGAGAAGGGCTGTCACCACCTTCCAATGGCCTGTCTTCTTCGTGTCACGATTCGGTGGAGGATGTCACAACTTCTCCAAGCTTGATGGCGAAAGCTAGGTCAAGCTCTTCTTGAAGCTCAAAGATGAAGGAGGAGGCCGAGAGGAAGCTCCGGCTTGGATTTGGCGGTGATAGCTTGCCCGGAGCACCTCCCTAGGGTGGAGATTGAAGGAGGACAACGGAATCCTTCCTTGGGGATGAAAATGGCGGAGAAATGTCGAGTGATCACCGCTATTTGACTTAGGGCGAGACCTGCACTATCTATACAAAGCAGAAATGAACAATGCGCACAATCACGGGCGCACAAACAATGGTCATGCACACTATGTCCTGTGATCATGCGCACTGGCATGGCAGGATAGGAAGAAGAACTGGGATAACGGGCACGAGCAGTGGCGCACGACCAGTGGTCGTGCGCACTAAGTCCAATGGTCGTGTGATTACCCCGGACAGGACTCCAGAAAAAGAGGAATCAATGCACAAGATTAGTGGCACACGACCGGTGGTTGTGCGCACTGTGTCCAGTGGTCATGCATTTACCCCAGGCTGATTCTGGAAAATAAAGAGTAGTGCGCACGATTAGGGGAGTACGACCAGTGGTCGTGTGCATTAGATCCCATGATCGTGTGCAGTATTCCTGTTTCACAACCATCCCGGAACACGCACACGACCCTTGTACCGAAAGGAAAAACAATTCACTAATTTGTGCAGACATTCCAGGCAATCACAAAAAGGAGTACAAACAATAAAAGTAACAAAGTATACAACCACGGGCGTAAATGTGCACTTACTCATAAAAAGGACATAATAACAAATATGAACAAATAAAGCTCTAAAGTGAAGTACATCAACGAGAAAACAAGCCCAGATGAGTCCGAAAATAGGTATATAAAATGGACTCATCACACCCCCAGACTTAACTGTTTGCGCGTCCCGAGCAAACAAGATCTAAAGCAGAAATGGAAAATGATTTAGCTAACAAGGAAATTGCGATACAGAGTGTCATGCGAAGTCGCATGCTCGCATGCGTAAAAATATAATAGAAGAAATTTCTAAGTATGCAAAATAGTTTATATATTTCACAATGCGTATCAACATTTTATTATTACTCAAAAATGGAATCACGGTGAATCATCCGGTCATGCGTAGGGAGAAAGTAGACTAATCGCAGGTCGAGCATTGCCAATGATCGGGGCTCGGGATAACCTCCAAAGGAATCCACCATTGTCGTTGACCATATGCTTGCCCTTTCGTATTCTCTCCACGGCACTGGTTTGGTTCACACAGGAATCAGTAGGACTTTAGGTGAAGATATGGGGCTTGGGTTTCGGTGAGGTAAACAGTAATAAATAAGAATGGCTATGCACCAAACCCAAATGAGCTAGTATAAAATGAATCCATCAGCTAACCAAAATACATGCGGGTACACCACACCCCCAAACTTAACTTTTAACATATGGGTGTGTGCACCGCCTACTCCAAAAATAATCACAACTCAAATAGGATTTTCAATTATACTTTTTCTTTTCACTCTTACTGTTCTTTTTGTTTTTCTTTATTCAAATCATCTTTTTATTCTTTTTTTTTTTTTTGCAATTTCAGCAAATATAACATTGGAGCACATCCACATAATCACATGTAAAATCACCACATCACACCCCAACATTAAAAATGTAAAACTCTAAAGCTCGACTTGGGAGTGCGACTAAGATCGGCTTTGAGGCTTTGGTGAAATAAAGGTGGAGCTGAATCAAAAGAATGGTTAGGCACAATGGGGCTAGCGAGGACAAGACGTTAGGAACGGTACAAAGCTCAAACGGGCCAAAATGATGGCCTATATCACGCTCATGCGAGTGAACTAACCTATACCCATGCTTCAAGAATAGCTTGGGGCAAGTTCTTATCCAACGAGAAACACTATCCATCCTCCCGACTCAAGCAATACGAACCTAACGGCCGTCTACACACATCTCTAAGCTACTGTAGGATTCACACCGGATTCACCAATAAATTTTTTTTGAGTAGAATAAAAAGTATTTACGCAATTAGAAAAATACAAAACTATAATCATATAGAAAAATTAAATCTACTCAAATTTCTATACGAGATGAGAGCACTCGACTAGGAGCACAGCAAGGTCAATATTTTACTCCGTCTCACAATCCTATGTCAGCACCATAATTTTCCCAAATCATACAAAAGAAACGAGTTTAACTCGCAGCACGCAAAAAGCTAAGCACGCGCTCATGTGGGTGCAGTGGTGTGTGATGCAATGGACTAATCAAAATATAACAATAAAGGCTTCTAGTATGCACAAGAAATGTGTGCGTGCAAAAGGTTACAAATACTGGCTCTCCCCCAGACTTAAACTAAGAAACACAGCATATGATAGAGAAATTAAAATAATAAAGAGCTAAGGGAAGACGTTACCCAATGCTCAGCCAGTGAGCATACCAGAAGACGCATGGAAACCTGAAGCAGGCCAGCCATACGAAGAATCACAACACCGCCAATGCGATTTGCGATGAATACCTGCAGGGGTGAGCTCTACAAAAACAAAAGAAAAATATACAAAATACAAAGAAATACTAAAACAAAGCAAGACATGAAAAATAAAAATACAGGAAATAAAAGATAAGTACTGGGGTTATTGTCATCTCAGCACGACTTATTCTGCTACAAGAAGGTTCTAGCTAATGGGACTATGAAGAGAAAACTGCACAGGTAACTGTTCCATTATCCGTTGCGGTAACGGGTACCGATACGGTGATAAAACAGTTACCGCTCTACCTGAATAATCATACCTGCTCCTCGCAGGCAGAGGAAATAGGAATTAAGTTGAGGAGGAGGCCTGGTCCTCACTCATCTTATCACAAAAAGTATCCTCGCCTAGCAAGGCCCCGTCAACTATAGGGAGAAGGCATGAGGAGAAAGCAATCAATGGAGCTTTCTCAACATAGGAGGAATCAACCACCTCATGAGAAAGGATGCTATCATCGATGACTCAAACTGAGAGCTCCAAGTCCTCCTGAAGCTCCTGTGAAGACTCAACCCGCCCAGGCTCAGATAAGTAAGGGGGATTAAGAAATAAAGGATAAGAAGAACAAAAATAATCTGAAATAGGTGGAGTGGTCCCGGTCGCAATCCCAGCAGGATCCCGACATAGATCATCGTCGGCGTCATATGAGTCATGACAAGGGTAATCCACGAGCTCGAGGTCCTCGGTGGTGGTTTGGACCTCCTCATCCATCAAGGAAGTGAAAACTTCCTCAACAAAGAGGATCTCCTCATCAACACACCTCGGTGCGTCCACATGTTCCAAGACATAACACTGCCCATTAATGAAAATAATATCCTCGTCAAACATGGACACATCCTCAGGCTCAGAATCACAATCCGGTCAAACATAGTCAACCGACTCACTAAAAATAGGGATAGATAATTCTTGCAAAGAAGGCGGAGGAACAACAGCATCAGAGAAAATATGTGCAGGTTCCTCCGGGGGTGAATCAATAAGATGGGAAGAGTTCATCGGGAGAGACAGCGCCACAATGTCGTCACACCGATCAGCAAAAAGTCTGATGGGCATATCTGCAGCAGTCCCCCATAGACAAGGTGGTGCTGCGAATATATCATCAGAATCAGAAGGGGCGGCCATTTGAGAGGGTGATAGAGTGAATCGGATACCCGGTTCATCATCCTCCTCCAACTGGCGATGAAATTCTGCGCAATATTTCAACACGTGGTCAGTGCTACGACAACACAAACACCATTTTCCATTACTCCTCGGTCCAGGTGGGACTGGAGAGGAATAAGAAAAAGATGAATGCGTAGAAGAGGAGTGACCATAAGGCCTTGGTTGGGTGTATGAAGTACCATAGGAAGACGATGCTCCATACACATAACCACGAGAATTATGCTCCCAATCTTCAGTGGGGCACTCATCACTACCATGCCTATAATCCCCGCACCATCGGCAACGAATATTCATATAAGAATACATGGTGCAACAAGAAGAATTCACCAAGAGAAAGTTTCTAAGCAATAATTAACTACACACCACAAATAAAAGAATAGGAAAACCTGCTACAGAAAAATTAAAATTAGAATAGGAAAAAATAAAAACAAACACAAATGCTAAACACAAAAACAAAGAAGAAAGTGAATGAACAAATGAAAAAGGGCTTCTATCCCTTATCTTCCTCTACAAAAACTCACACAACTGTGTTCTCCAGCAACGACACCAAAAACTTGATGCTAAAGATCACGGCAGTGAACCGGTCGCACAAGTAATATAAAAAGGGGGCTTTCCCAAGTATCGATTTCTCAAGGAATACAGTAAGGTGGATTTAATTTCGAGGAGGACTTGAGATTGAAGTTCTCAAGGTCGGAGCTAACTAAGGGGGGTTTTGATATTTGAGGAAAAAGAAAGTACAAATCTAACAACTACTCCTATGCAACGCCGCTATGTGATGCTTCGCCAGGTGGGATGGAAGACTAGTCGGGCCGCTATGCAACGAATCACTAGGTGGATGGGAGAGTAGGCTTGCGATGAGGTGATGAGAATGGCGAAATGAGAGTCGTGAGCACCTCTTCGCTACGCATGCCACTAAAAATTGCTAGTGCGGCAAGGGCGGATGGTGGTGGATGGAATATGGCGCACCTCAAGAAAATAACAAAAATATGAAATCACATAGACATGATTTGATACAAATGTATTTAGAAATAAGTAGAACTTCATCATAAACAAGAGATCAACTATACTATTCAACAAGAAGAGAAGAAGAGTGTGCGAAATCGACCGAATCTGAAGTCTTGCTGAGGATTCACTATTGAAATTGTCGAGTTGTCAATCCGCGTCCAAGCTCGGTCCTCAACTACGTTCGGGGTAGAGAAGGGCTGTCACCACCTTCCAATGGCCCGTCTTCTTCGTGTCACGATTCGGTGGAGGATGGCACAACTTCTCCTAGCTTGATGGAGAAAGCTAGGTCAAGCTCTTCTTGAAGCTCAAATATGAAGGAGGAGGCCGAGAGGAAGCTCCGGCTTGGATTTGGCGGTGAAAGCTTGCTCGGAGCACCTACCTAGGGTGGAGATTGAAGGAGGATGACGAAATCCTTCCTCGGGGACGAAAATTGCGGAGAAATATCGAGTGATCCCCGCTATTTGACTTAGGGCGAGGCCTGCACTATTTATACAAAGCAGAAATGAACAATGCGCACGATCACGGGTGCACGACCAGTTGTCATGCACACTATGTCCAGTGATCGTGCGCACTGGCATGGCAGGATAGGAAGAAGAACTGGGATAACGCGCACGAGCAGTGGCGCATGACCAGTGGTCGTGCGCACTAAGTCCAATGGTCGTGCGATTACCCCAGACAGGGCTCTAGAAAAAGAGAAATTAATGCACACGATCAGTGGCGCACGACCGGTGGTCGTACGCACTGTGTACAGTGGTCGTGCGTTTATCCCAGCATGATTCTGCAAAACGAAGAGTAGTGAGCATGATCAGGGGCGCACGACCAGTGGTCTTGTGCATTAGATCCCATGATCGTGCGCAGTATTCCTGTTTCACAACCATCTTGGAACACGCACATGACCCCTGTACCGAAAGGAAAAACAATTCACTAATCTGTGCAGACATTCCAGGCAATCACAAAAAGGAGTACAAATAATAAAAGTAACAAAGTACACGACCATGGGCGTAAATGTGCACTTACTCATAAAAAGGACATAATAATAAATATGAACAAATAAAGCACTAAAGTGAAGTGCATCAACGAGAAAACAAGCCCAGATGAGTCCGAAAATAAGTATATAAAATGGACTCATCAGAGGTAGGGGGCCAGCAAAATGTATGCCCCATACATCGAATACTACGCATTCTAAAAACATTTTTTGCGGCATCTCATCTCGACGAGAGATGTTACCCGAACGCTGACAGCTATCGCATGCGCACACAATTTGTGAGCGTTTTTGAAGAGAGTGGGCCAAAAGTAGCACGAATCCAGCGCCTTTCGCGCGGTATGGTTAGCTTGATAAGGCCCACCGGCCGGACCCTCGTGGCAGTGTCTAAGTATTTGCATGCACTCCACACCCACGAATCACCTTCGGACCGCTTGGTCCGCACAGATAAGAAAAAGAAAAGGGTCCTCCCAAAAGAAATATTTCAAGTCAAAAAAGAATTTCTTCTTTTGTTGGCTCGAAAAGTCTTTTAGGAGCACCCTCGCAACTAAATAGTTCGCAAAATCTGCGAACCAAGGCGGGGAAGATTGTAACGCCCCAGTTTTTTTTCGGCATTATTTACTCCTCTTATTGACGTCATAATGATGTAAGGGCGTTACTTTAGCGTGCAGTTGTTGGCGCGTCGCCGATAGTGCGTTTTCGCATCTTTTCAATTCAGTCGGTTGAATTCATGGATCTTTGGCGGAAACGGAAAATTTCACATTTGGAAAACTTAATTGATTGATTTTTGTCTTGCTCGTCCAGTTTCGTCGAACAAACCTTATTATGTTGGATTTTATTTTATTTTTTTCTCTGGGTACTGTCTGGTTTCGACGATCGTCGAGCGGAGCTCGACGATCGCGAGCGGAGCTTTTCCTTTTTGTTGTTGTCTGGGTTCGACGATCGTCGAGCGGAGATCGACGATCACTTTTCCTTTTTGTTGCTGTCTCGGTTCGACGATCGTCGAGCGGAGCTCGACGATCGCTTTTCCTTTCTGTTACTATCTGGGTTCGAAGATCGTCGAGCGGAGCTCGACGATCACTTTTCCTTTCTGGGCGCTGTTTGGAGTTCGACGATCGTCGAGCGGAGCTCGACGATTGTTGGTTTCTTCTGGGCGCTGCTTGAAGTTCGACGATCGTCGAGCGGAGCTGGACGATTGTTAGTTTTTATGTGAGTTCGTCGAGCTGAGCGGTCTAGTGTCGACACGGTTGTCTCGACACCGCTGAGATGAGTCGTCGGGTGTCGACACAGTTGTGTCGACACCGTTTTGCCGTCGGGTGTCGACACAGTGGTGTGGACACTATCGTCGGGTGTCGACACAGGGGTGTCGACACTGCCATCGGGTATCGACACAGTGGTGTCGACACCGCCGGGCCGATTTTGTTGAATCCGGTCCTCTCTACTGTTGAGTATTTATACTTTCTGCTTCTTCTTAATCTTTAAGACGACCTAGAATTTCTCATGCCTTCCGTACCAGAGCAGCGTGTGAGGGGAAGGTTATCCGTCCGTGCTTCTTCCGGTGACCACCGACGGAGCTCCGGTGCTTGGAATGTCCAACCGATCGTAGATATGGAAAGCTCTCGTCGAAAGCTGCACCCTCGTGGTAATTTCTTCCCTGTTTCTCGAGATTTTCTTGTGAGGGTTTTCGACCCTAACTCTTATTTCAGACATTTTCGTCCAGATTTCGGCTCCTATCGCGATGTGTGGAGATTTGGAGAGTTTTTCCGAAAAATCGAGGCAAGTGGTGTGCTTGCTCTCCCTCTTGTTCTTGATTCTAATTTTTGCCCTTTTTCTACACTTGTTTGAGTTTATTTTGTTTTCATTGTTGAGATACTTGTCCTGAAATTCTAACTTCCCCCCCCCCCTCTATTCCTGGAATTGTGACTTGATGTCCCATAAGCCTTAACCCCAAAATTCTAGTCCATTGCATTGGTAAACTGTTGGGTATTGTATCCACAATCACCTGGATTTGAGGAAACCACCTGTCAAGCTAAGATGAATTCACAATGTATTTGATGAAACTTCTTAAGTTGTGCTTGCAGTTCTTCCACGCTAAGTGCACACCAATGTCAGGGTGCAGTAGGACAATATACACGGGTCTGCACGACGTAATCCTTCGTTGAGCAGATCAGTGTGTTGGCCTACGTGCACTCTCTCTATTGGAGTGCACTTACTTTCAAGTACAGGGCCGTGTTTATGCAAGAGAAGATAAGGAGCAAGGATGGGTCAAGGGGCAGCTCTTGGGTGGAAAGACGAAAATTCGTCTAAGTAAAAGTCGACGAGAATCACCAAGTGATTCTCGCCGATTCGGCGAGAATCACTAGTGATTCTCGCCGACTCCTTCCGGCTACCTCAAAATGGTGCCAAGTGAGATTCGGCGAGAATCACTAATGATTCTCGCCGAACCCTTCGCTGAGCAGGTCATGAATACCAAGTGAAAATCGTTGAGAATCAACAAGGGAATCGTCAAGAATCACTAGTGATTCTCGACGAATCGTCGAGAATCGTTAACTGATTCTCGCCGATTCGTCGAGAATCACCAATGATTCTCGACGAATTTTACTTGGCGTTTTCTCTGGATGCTGGACCGGACTCTGCCGCTGGACGATTTTGAACCGTAATTCGGGTGTCTACGTGTGGGACCCACAACGGTCATGTTGTTTGTGTCTACAGTGTATAAATACATGGGTATATTTGACCAGTAGAGACAGTGAAGAAAATAAGAAATACGCGAGCACGGACAAACCCTAGATCGCCGCTTCCTCTCCGTCGCCGCCGCCACCGCTCGCGACAAGTGGTCGCCGCTGTTGATCGTGTTTCTTCTCGATCTCCGGCGACAGAAGCTTAGCAAAGCTTTGAGTCTCACGTGTCTATCCAGAGATCTCTTGTCTCTCGATTTGTAGATCGGGAAAGTGTTCCCCATCCGAATCGATCGAGACGATTGATCCTAGTGTGACCGTTAGTAGACCTAGCTAGCTTCGCTACGAATATTGGATCTCTAAGTTCAGCAGCCGCTCATCATCATAGCCGCCGATCCTGAAGCAAGCCGCCGCTCGTCTTGCTGCCGCCGGTTCTGGGGAGATCCTTTCCAAGAGAGACCAAGGTTGTAGACTCTTCGTTGACTTCACGAACACGTCGTCGAACGAAGAGGAACACCGTAGTCTACAAATGAAGTTTGTATCTCGTGTACATTCTATTTTACTTTTGTTGTAAAGGAACGATTGTTCCGTATTGTAAGGGTTGGGTGCAACCCGGTTTGTGGGAGTATTGACTCCTACGTGTGGAAGGGTTCCTTCCGATAGTGCAGGGATTGGATTTCAATCCTGTTGGAGAAGAGACCGATTCGTCCCTTGTTGGGAGATAGGTCGAAGGGGGAAAGTGGATGTACCCAAGTCGGGGAACCACTATAAATTGCCTGTGTATTCTGTGTGCTGTGCTTTTTATTTTTATTGTGCAGGTACATTCGTAAATTCCGCAAAAGCGTTGCACGTCACCTATTCTCCCCCCCCCCCCCATAGGTGAACTTTGTTGACACTAGGTGGACTTTCAAGTGGTATCAGAGGCAGGTTTCTCATCAAAAAGGTTTACACCTTGAGTAGTATCCTGCCACCAGTGTCAGAAGCATGGAGCTGGATTATGAGATATCGCCACTCAGACTCCCCGCATGTACAAAGGAGTTTTATCCCGTCTGGAGGATGAGAGTGTCGTATTACTTGGATGCCATCAATCCCCGTGCCTCTTTCATCCTGGAAGAGGGTCCTTTTATTCCTATGAAGACCTCCGACTCTGGAATTCAAGTGCCCAAGTGCATTGCTGAGATGTCGGAAATGGAGCTTTCATTCTTTAATTTGGATAAGAGGATTCGTCAAATTATCATGGATATCTAGTCTGGAGCTTCTCGCTCTAGATTGGAAAAATGTAGGACAGCTAAATCTCTGTGGATGATGATCTCAGAGCTGATGGGGGGGTCAGAGAATGCTGGAATCTGCTGTCAATCGGAGGATGAAGCCTATGTGGGGGTCCTCACCTCTAAAGATGAAGGCAAGGATCTCTCGAATAGCATCAGAGCTCCAGTATCCGTGTCAGAGACTGAAGAGGCCAGTGAGGAAAGCAGCTCTGATGAGGATGACATAATGGTCACTGGCTCAAGTGACAATATCACTGAGGAGCAGGTAACCTCTTCATCCTGCCCCGTATCTCTTGAAATTTCTGAAGACAGGAACTACATTCCTCCAGAAGATTCTGATTCTCTGAAGAGAGCCCTTCAGTCAAGCAACCTACTTGCTGAGGAGCAAGCTCAAGAGATTGCTCGACTGAAGATCTTGTTGGTTCTCCAATTGGCGTCCAACAAGGTCAAGGACTCTAAGATCTCAGCTCTAGAGAGTAGTATAGAGAATGAGAAACGTATAGTGTCAAACTTTTCCAAAGTTGATGCTATAAAGAGAAAACAAGAAAACGGGTGGATCTCCCGGATTATCAATGCGTGGAGAAATGAGGAAACGGTGTTCCGACCCCCCACTCCAAGCAGGAAGACAACTCATCATGCCTTCAGGTATGACCACAGGAATAGTCGTGGTCACTGCAAGGGTGATCTGTCCACATGTGGAGACACCCATAGTGCAAGGGCCGTCGTGGCCACCCATGAGAGAATACCTAAGGCTCATTCTGAGCCCTTTGTATTCACTGCCACTGCCCCAACTCGGTGCGAATCTGCATGTCCCCGCTCACAGAAGACTTCTCACCACCTGAGGATACAGGATAGGGAGGTTAGAAGTCATGGTGTAAGTTTTCATGAGGCCTCAGGAAGAGGGATGCCTGAAAGAATGGCACTACCTTCCCGGCCTCATGACGCTCACAACATGCATTCCTTCCACCCTTCCACGTGTCACGATGGAAGAGAAAATTTTGTGAGGCGATCATGCTCTATCCCGGTTAGACCTAGGACCGTGACTACCTCAGTCACTAGATCAGGTCGGAAACGGCGATACAACATTCACCCATGTTGGTGCTGTGGCAAAGTGGGGCACTTTGCCATCGACTGTTGGCACAACCCCTCTGTGCCCACGGCAAGGGCTTATCCACATTCACGGGACAGAGGTAGTCTTCCTGACAGGTTTTCTGAAGGAAGGCAGTTGCGTGCTTATGCTAACAGGAACCTAGGACCCAATATGATTTGGGTTCCTAAGGTAAGGTAATTCCTTTTTGCAGGGTAGTCTAGGTTCCCGTAAATATGATGGGAACTAGACAGTAGGTGTTCCACGACTGAAATGGAACATGCATCTGGAATAACAGAAGTGACATTTATATATATCAGCATACTCACAACGAGCACTTGGTATGTTATAGTCAGAGAGACTCATTGTTAACTCTCATTATCTCAGGTACTTCTGATCAGTTCAAGGACTTGCGTCATATTGCATCCTCATTTACATATATATCTCTATCTATGTGTATATTTATACTTATGCTTATACATGTATGTGTGCATATCTAAGGATAGGTTAACTCGATACATGCAAACCTTTATACATCAATAAAGAGTTAACGAAGATATGTCATTGTGAATCTCGACAACTCACAATTGACATCAAGAAGTTTTTGGAAAAGCCTCGTTCAAACCCAAATAGATTGGCTTTAAAATATATATATGTATTTATCATTTTTATATTGACTTGACATCAGAAGAATTCGAAAATGTTGCAATGCTTCTTAACGTGAAAATTCCTAGTAAAGAAACCTTTCAATTTCTACTTAGACAAATCCCGCCGACCTTTCATTTCCACGGGACACTTACCACAGAGCTGAAATCCCGCCGACCCTGTATATACTTGGAATCTCACCGACCCCTCACCTTCCTTAAGAATCCCGCCGAAGAAGCAAGCTACACGAATCTCGCCGACCTTCGCAGAAAACACGCCAAATCACAAGGTTTCTTCCGCCGACCCGCAGGAAGCTCGTCGCACCGCCTTCGCAAAATTCCGTCGAATCCCTCCGAACCCTGCAGGAAGCTCGTCGCTACAAGAATCCCGCTTCTCCATCGTCTTCCCGTAAGTTCCCGCAAGGTTCTCGCAAGGTTCTCGTCGAATCGCACCGGCTTCTGTCGAATCCCGCCGAACCTCGCGGAAAACTCTCCTATCCACCGTAGGTCTTTCCAAAGGACGCTCAAGGAAGAGTTCTCGCAGGAAGCTCACCAACTCACTTCCATCTACGCCCTTAGGTAACCTCTTCCTCACCCGTACTTGGACGTTCTCACTAGTTACGCTTTCCTTTTGAATGTTCATTAAAGCTTAGAGTAGGGCTTCTCTCTCTAGATCTGCAATGGCTCCAAGGACAACCGCTGGGTTGGTCACTGGTTGCGAGCTTGTTCGGACTGGGTTCTCTCACGCCTCGGACGAATTCCGCAACATCATTCTGATGCTGGAAGAGGCTGGGCTAACATTCGTCCTGGAGCACCCTTGAAAAATCTTGGACAAAGAGGTGCTGGAGTTCTTCGCCACCGCAAGACTCCGAAATGGCGACTCACTAATCAAAAGCAAGGTGGCTGGGGCAAAGGTCAAGCTGTCTGCCAGTAAGCTGACTCGCTTCCTGCAGCTTTCTAGCTCGGAGCATGAGGACTATCTGGAGGACGATGACAAAACCAGAACTCTCTTATTCTGCGGTCTCCCACGAGGAACTCGGTCAATAAAGAGAAAGGATATGAATGAAGAAGGGAAGCTCCTGTCTGACATTATTGGAAAGGTGCTCATCTGCAAGCCGGGCTCTCATGACCATATCTCAGCGGATATGTTCAAGATCCTGATAGCTGTTGTCTGCCGTAAAAGGTTCAACTGGGGGGAGTTGCTGTTCGAGAAGATCAAGGACACCTTGGGCTCTCCGAGTTTTGGCCGTATCATAAGTCTGTATCTAAATCAGCTAAATGGAGACAGGTTTGACATGAGCAAAGGTGTTCCTCTACACTACTTGAAGAAGATGGACTCAAGTGTGTTTGACCGATGGGAGAGGCGTATTAGGCCGACTGCAGTGGAAGAACAACAGGGAGTATCTCCAGCAGTCAACCCTAGTGAAGTTCCTGATACCTTGACTGCAGGAATCGACGGGGAGCCTCTACCCCCTCATACTGATGTAGTATCTGACATCTCCCAGCTGGCCAGAGATGCTGTGGCAGATCTACACGTAGAAAGTGAACCTGAGCTGGAGCATGAGGAGGCCCTGAACCGAAACGATCAAGGAGCCGAAGCTACTGTGCTGGAGACTGCTGACAAAGAGTCGGAAGAGGCTGCTGATGAAGATGAATTCATGGATGATGATGGAGAGGAAGAGGAGAATGAAGGACATGAAGCATTGGAGGCTCCGGATCTCATTGAACCTCCATCTGACAAGCATGCACCAGTGGAGGGGGAGTCAGACAAATCTACAGAGGCCGCCAGCATTCCTCCATTAGAGACTGTGATTGTATCCAGCTCTACAGATGCGTCTGCTGAAGAGCAAGGCCCACAAGTGCCTCCGGCTCTTCCATTATGAGATGAGCTAGCCTCTCACACTGTAAATGTCATTCAGGGCATTGTGAATGAACTTAAAGCCTCCTTTGATGAAGCTCAGAATAAACTGCTGAAAAGGATTAAGACATCTGAAAATCTCATGCTCAAAAATATGGTGGAGATAAACCATAAACTGGACATGATGGAGAAGAAATTTGAAGAGAAGTATACCGCGGCCGGCGAAGCTGTCACACTTCTTATGGCCGGATTGAAGAAGAACACTGACACTCTTGCTGTAGTAAATCAGAATGCACATGTTGTAGCAAACAACATTCAAAAGTTTGACGGTAATATGGTAACTCTTAACGCCAATCAGCAAGCCTTAGTTAATGAATTCTCCCGGACCTCAAAGCATATTGATGACTCGCTGCACTCATATGTCAATTCCATCGCGGTCGAAGCCAAAAAGGGGGAGAAAGAGTATCTAGCTAAGATGGCTGAGCTTCAAGAAATCATGATCACAAACTTCGAACAGTCAAATAAATATGTCTATGAGAGCTGCTGGTGGATGCTACAACAGGCGTTAGGCGTCGATTTGAATCCTGCAGGTATTCATGCTCCTGAGACTTCTATGGCTGCAGCGGGAGTAAGTGCTGCTGAGGGAGTAAGTGTTGCTGATGTTCCCATGAGTGAAGCTGATGCTAGGGCCATTTCTAAAGCAAAACTGAGGAGCATGTTTGACCAGGAGGCCCTAGCAAAAGCCAGGGGCAAGCGAAAAGCTCAAGAAGGGACCTCCAAGGAGACACAGGCTGAAAAGAGAACTCGACTGAGTGAGGAGGAGGTAAGAAATGAAAAGTGGAGTCCAGTTTCAAAGAATATCATCTTGGACACCTTCTGGCTACAGGAAAAAGGAGAAATCAATCGAAACGAAGTATACAGCCAGTTTGAGTGGGAAACGCACAAGACGTATGAAGCGAAACGAAACATCTTCTTCAGAAACAACACAGATGCAGATAAAGTTCCTCCTCCCAGATATTATCCGAAGCCTAAAGAGTATATGGAGAGGCAAAGGAAGAAGTATTTGGCACAAAAACTCAAAGATGACTTAGCTAAGGAAAAATAGTCAACAATTCATAGCTTGTCATTCTTTCTTAAGAACATTTAATACTTATTGTTATCATATGAACAATTCTGAGATTATATATATATTTATATATATTTGTATATGCAATTGAATTTGTGAATGACTCAAGTCCTGATCTGATTGCTTATTTTTTCTTACGCCGCTGTTTAACTTCTGAATGTTGTTTTTTATTATTTGATTGGTGTTATTCATCTTAGCTAGTAGGGTTTTGGCTTCGTCAAATAGGGAGAGATTGTTGGGTATTGTATCCACAATCACCTGGATTTGAGGAAGCCACCTGTCAAGCTAAGATGAATTCACAAGGTATTTGATGAAACTTCTTAAGTTGTGCTTGCAGTTCTTCCACGCTAGGTGCACACCAATGTCAGGGTGTAGTAGGTCAATATACACGGGTCTGCACGACGTAATCCCTCGTTGAGCAGATCAGTGTGTTGGCCTACGTGCACTCTCTCTATTGGAGTGCACTTACTTTCAAGTACAGGGCCGTGTTTATGCAAGAGAAGACAAGGAGCAAGGATGGGTCAAGGGGCAGCTCTTGGGTGGAAAGACGAAAATTCGTCTAAGTAAAAGTCGACGAGAATCACCAAGTGATTCTCGCCGATTCGGCGAGAATCACTAGTGATTCTCGCCGAATCGTCGAGAATCATTAGTGATTCTCGCCGACTCCTTCCGGCTACATCAAAATGGTGCCAAGTGAGATTCGGCGAGAATCACTAATGATTCTCGCCGAACCCGTCGCTGAGCAGGTCATGAATACCAAGTGAAAATCGTTGAGAATCAACAAGGGAATCGTCAAGAATCACTAGTGATTCTCGACGAATCGTCGAGAATCGTTAACTGATTCTCGCCGATTCGTCGAGAATCACCAATGATTCTCGACGAATTTTACTTGGCGTTTTCTCTGGATGCTGCTGGACCGGACTCTACCGCTGGACGATTTTGAACCGGAATTCGGGTGTCTACGTGTGGGACCCACAACGGTCATGTTGTTTGTGTCTACAGTGTATAAATACATGGGTATATTTGAACAGTAGAGACAGTGAAGAAAATAAGAAATACGCGAGCACGGACAAACCCTAGATCGCCGCTTCCGCTGCGTCGCCGCCGCCACCGCTCGCGACAAGTGGTCGCCGCTGTTGATCGTGTTTCTTCTCGATCTCCGGCGACAGAAGCTTAGCAAATCTTTGAGTCTCACGTGTCTATCCAGAGATCTCTTGTCTCTCGATTTGTAGATCGGGAAAGTGTTCCCCATCCGAATCGATCGAGACGATTGATCCTAGTGTGACCGTTGGTAGACTTAGCTAGCTTCGCTACGAAGATTGGATCTCTAAGTTCAGCAGCCGCTCATCATCATAGCCGTCGATCCCGAAGCAAGCCGCCGCTCGTCTTGCTGCCGCCGGTTCCGGGGAGATCCTTTCCAAGAGAGACCAAGGTTGTAGACTCTTCGTTGACTTCACGAACACGTCGTCGAACGAAGAGGAACACCGTAGGCTCCAAACGAAGTTTGTATCTCGTGTACATTCTATTTTACTTTTGTTGTAAAGGAACGATTGTTCCGTATTGTAAGGGTTGGGTGCAACCCCGTTTGTGGGAGTATTGTCTCCTACGTGTGGAAGGGTTCCTTCCGATAGTGCAGGGATTGGATTTCAATCCTGTTGGAGAAGAGACCGAGTCGTCCCTTGTTGGGAGATAGGTCGAAGGGGGAAAGTGGATGTACCCAAGTCGGGGAACCACTATAAATTGCCTGTGTATTCTGTGTGCTGTGCTTTTTATTTTTATTGTGCAGGTACATTCGTAAATTCCGCAAAAGCGTTGCACGTCACCTATTCCCCCCCCCCCCATAGGTGAAGTTTGTTGACACTAGGTGGACTTTCATAAACAAATTGGTTGTCATGCTGTTATAACCATCGAGTAATCTTGTTCGTTTTTCTTATTAAGCTTCACTTGCTGTATCTTGAAATGCTTCTGAGGTGTTCTTCTTTTGAATGCCCTAGGATCAGAGTTGTAGCAGGTTTAGCTGGCAGTGCTGGGCTTCTGGTGCTACTGGTGTCTGCGGCAGTTTGTTTCCACCTCTGAGCTTGAGGTAGTTGTCTTTGTTTAGACTTTTCATATTTTACTATGGGTTCGTGTAAGTTGTTGACGCCCATAGACTTTGACTTTTTGTGGTGGACTACTTACTGCTGTTATTTTTTACCAGATTGTTCTTGCTCTCTGTGAAGGATTTATGTTAGTATGCATTTAGTTATTTTAAAGTATACAAAACTGCATTCTGAAATATTGGCATGCCATGACTTCAACTACTAAATCTACTACTTTTAAGCGTACAAAAGATTTCTATATTTATATATAGTAAATGTAGAAGTCACATCATCATATTATGATACTGCACCCTCACTCTCACGTAGGTTAACAAATGAGCTAACTCAGTATTTTCCGTCGCTTAAAATATATATATATTTTATCACCTATGGACTAGTAGTCCACCAGACCGAGGTACACGGTCATTAACTCCGTTAATTTATATGCATTGTTTTTAACTAAAGGTTATAAATCTTTTACATGAAGTAAATGTGAGGACGGGTTGCCTGAGCGTCTGCAGTTGTCCCCTGCATAGCGTGGCATCACAGCACGTAGTTTCTCTACTCTGATGTATTTTTGAATACAGAGAAAATGCGGGTCGTGACAGTTTTTATCAGAAGCAACTGTCGAATGACTTCCCCTTAAGCAAAACTCTAATCGTACTATTACATTGCATACGCACAACAATATGTCATCAGTAGATTTTGATGGAAGCACGAACACTACACTCATAGCATTATAAGAAGTATACAATGCATATTATGTAGTATGGGATGCATAATATGTGTTTGTATATGGATCCACCATAGGTGGCAACATGTGACGGTTATGCAGTATGAGATACATAACCATCATCACATGGATGCCCATTAGCGCGTTTTCTTTTCTTCGTTACATACAATATTATGTAGTATGGGATGCATAACATTGTATGTGTACGCCGCTCATAACATGCACTAAGGCTTTTTTTAGAATGCATAGCACTGCATACATATCATATCATTGAATAAGCACACGTGTCAAGTTAAAGATCTGCATGATGACATATGTACAACCATGATTTGAGATGAAATTTATACATTCATGCATTCATGTTATAGGAACAAGTTGGAAGCATAACATCATTTTACGATTTCCCAGAGCAAGGTAACAGTAAGAGCAAGTATCGATTCTTTTCCGATATGATCTGAGTTTGTTCGTTCCTGATCTGATCTGTGCCAGGGTATTCAAGTTTTCTAGCTTTAGTGTCTTAAGCTAGGTCCCTGATAAGTCTTTTGTTCGAATCGGTTAAATATGAACACAAAACAGTGTGTTTCGGGAATATTTTCCCAGTTTGTGATGTCTTACGCAAAGTCTGACTAGATATCCATTTATTCTGTAGAATGCCGCCTAAGCGCGTTGCAACGAGGTCGATCCCCCAGTCAGAGGGTGAGTCTTCTGGTGCCCAAAGCGAAGCGGTGATCGAAACACTAAGGCAAAGTAATGAGACCCTGGCAAGGAAGATGGTGGACATGCAGTCCCAGATGCAATCATTGTTGGTTGTCGTTGCCGGGAAGCAGACCAGAGCGCAGGGCCCTGCTGTGGACCAAGCTGTTCCTACCCCCCTGCTGCTCTAGTTCCCCCAGTCGTGCTGCCGCCTGAGATGAATTTCATTTCACACTTCCAGCGATTAGGACCTCCTTCGTATGATGATAGGGCAGACTTCATGGCATTGGATGACTGGATTATTACCATGGAAGAAATGTTTTCCTACTCTGGCATTTCTCCCGATCAAAAGGTGATGATTGCGGCATATCAGCTCAAGGGTCTTGCGAAGAGTTGGTGGATCAGAGAGAAAGAGAACCTTTCTGATGGGTGCTCGTGGGTATCGTTCAAGAGTATGTTACTGAAGAAGTTCCTACCATCGGTCGAGCAAGACCGCCTAATGAATAACATCTTACACCTGAAGCAGAGGCAACTCACTGTTTGTGAGTACGAGATCGAGTTTGGCAAGCTAAGTCATTTCGCCCCAGATTTGATAGCATCTGAAGAAGGCAGAGTGAAGCGTTTTCTGGGTGGTCTGAGGTATGACATCCAACAGTTGGTTAGCGCATACAAGTCTGAGACCTTTGTAGAAGTAGTCGAAGCTGCCTTAAAGGTTGAGGCGATAGAAATGCGAAGAATCAGGGATCGCTTGCAAAGAAGGACAAGAGGAAATCTGACGATGGAAGAAGTGCAAGGGCATCTGGCCCTGTAGTGAAGAAGGATAGAAGAGAGGTGTGTAGCTTCTATAGTAAGCCGGGGCACCCTTTCGATAAGTGCTTTAAGAGATTGGATGCAAAGAAGCTGTCTTAGGTGCATGCGATCCAGGATGCTCCCAAGGGGGGTCCTGTCTGTTCATTTTTTCAGAGGAGTGGGCATGATGTGGCCCGTTGTCGCAAGAAGGCTGGAGCCTGTTACCTCTGTGGCCAAAAAGGGCACATGAGGGCTAATTTCCCGCAGAGCCATCCCGCGCTGCATGCAGTTCCGTTGATGACTTTACCGCTGCCCCCGCCTCTCGTGGACAAGGGCAAAGGAAAGTTGAATGTGCTGACCAAGGAGGAAGACCAATCTTCGACTCAAGTGATTGCATGTTAGTCTCTAAGTCGGCTAGTAATTTCTTTTAGAAGATTTATGGTTTCTGCATATTAGTTGCGCGCGCTATATGTTTAGGTGAATTTAAGGTGAAGAATAAGTGGGCGCTCGTTTTGTTCGATTCGGGTGCTACTCACTCTTTTGTGGCAAGGAGTTTTGTAGACCGACATCGCTGGGCTCTCGACCAGCTAGACAACTCCATAAATGTCAAATTTCCTTCAGGAGAGTTGGTGAGGTCAGGCCAGGGTATCCAAAAATGCCCCATCTCCCTAGGCGGATTTCTAGCATTTGCGGATCTGAAGGTGCTAGATCTGATAGACTTTGACATGATTTTTGGCATGGACTGGTTGTCCAGCTATGATGTCGTCATTCAGTGCAAGCACAAGCGCTTGGATTTCTAAGGTAGCAATTTCCAGCCCATGAGTGTGTATGGTTTGCCGCGTCAGGAATCTCCGATCATTTCGGCGGTACGTGCTCGCAAATTTCTAGAGTCTGGCTGTGATTCTTTTCTTGTCTCCATTTTTGTTGTACGAGCTGCATCGGTTGAGCCTCGGGTAGAGGACGTTTCTGTGGTGTGTGAGTTTCCGGATGTTTTTCCCAGTTAGCCTTCCTGGACTTCCTCCTGAGACAGAGGTGGAGTTTGTTATAGACCTCGAGCCAGACACTCGTCCTATTGCAAAGGCACCGTACCGTATGGCGCCGCGTGAGTTAGAGGAGCGACGTACTCAACTAGATGAGTTATTGTAGTGTTCTTTTATTAGTCCCAGTTCTTCACCCTGGGGTGCACCAGTGCTCTTCGTGAAGAAAAAGGTTGGACCGATGAGGCTATGCATTAATTATCGAGAGCTAAACAAGGTAAAAATTAAGAACAGATATCTGTTGCCTAGGATCGATGATTTGTTCGATCAGTTGCGGGGTAGTTCCGTGTTCTCGAAGATTGACCTCCGTTCAGGTTACCATCAGTTGAGAATCCGGGAGTCAGATATTCTGTGAACCGATTTTCGTTCTCGTTAGGGTCACTTTGAATTTCTTGTAATGTCATTTGGATTAACGAATGCACCGTCAGCTTTATGGACATGATGAATAGGGTGTTCAAAGATTTTCTGGATAAGTTCGTCGTGGTATTCATTGACGATGTTCTAGTATATTCTAGAAATGTAGATGAGCACGCCTTGCACTTGCGCTTGATCTTGTCTACTCTGAGGGAGCACAAGCTGTATGCGAAGCTTAGCAAGTGTGAGTTCTGGATATCTGAGGTGTCACTCCTAGGACATATTGTAAGTAAGGATGGTATCTCAGTAGACCCTGCAAAGATTGCTGCGGACTTGGATTGGAAGAGACCTGCATCGCCTAAGGAGATAAGGAGCTTCTTAGGGTTGGCAGGTTACTACAGAAGATTTGTGGAAGGATTCTCTGTTCTCTCTGCGCCGTTGACCAGGCTTACGCAAAAGAGCGTAGCTTTTTTTTGGAGTGATGCCTGTGAGGAAGCATTTCAAGAGCTCAAGAGGCATTTGTGTTCTGCTCTGGTATTGGCATTGCCAGTGGAAGGAGTGGAGTATGTTATTTATGTGGACGCCTCGCGAGTTGGAGTCAGTTGCGTGTTGATGCAGGACGGCAAAGTGATTGCGTATGGATTAAGACAATTGAAGGTGCATGAAAAGAATTACCCTACGCAGGACCTGGAATTTGCTACCATCATTTATGCCTTGAAGTTGTGGAGACATCTTTTGTATGGAGTGTCGTGCAAAATTTATTCGGACCACAAAAGTTAGAAGTATGTCTTCACTCAGAAGCAACTGAATTTGCGCCAGCGTCGATGGTTAGAATATGTTGCGGACTACGAAGTCGATATCCTTTATCATCTCGGCAAGGCTAATGTTGTAGCAGATGCATTAAGCCAGAAGCCCGCACACATCTTTAACCTATCGGTGAAATCCCTTGTTGAAGAGTTCTGGATCATGGACATAATCGTAGAGAACAACGCTTCGCCGACTAGCCTAGAGGTTGTTGAGCCTTCGTGGATTACTCTCACTGGGCTACACCAGAAGGACGATCCTAACTTGCAACACCTCAGCAGTAGAACTGAGAAAAGGGAATTACCGACTTTACAATTGATGACGAGGGTACCCTAAAGTATCGTGGAAGATACTGTATTCCCGCTGTTGGGGACATCCGATCAAAAATATGCAGTGAAGTGCATGGTTCCAGTGTGGCATATCATCCTGGCTCCACGAAAATGTACAGAGATTTGAAGCAGATTGTTTGGTGGTCAGGCATGAAGAATTATATTACAAGATTTGTATCAGAATGTTATACTTGCCAGCGTGTCAAGGCTGATCACAGAAGGCCAGGTGGTAAGTTAACGCCCTTAGATATACCGATTTGGAAATGGGAGATTCTATCCATGGATTTCATTACCGGTTTTCCTAGATATCCCTGAGGACATGAGGCAGTGTGGGTTATCGTGGATAGACTAACCAAGTGTGCCCACTTTGTGCCTTTCAAGATTAGTTATTCCGTGGAAAGGATAGCTGATCTTTATCTGAACGAAGTTATCAGACTTCATGGTGTACCTACGAGTATTGTGTCAGACCGAGACTCCTGATTCATGTCTCGTTTCTGGCAAAGCTTGCAAGAAGCTCTAGGTACTGACCTTAGGTATTCTACTTCCTATCATCCTCAGACAAATGGTCAGACGAAGAGAGTGAATCAGATCTTGGAGGATATTGATAACTATAATTTTATCCATATTTTTATATCTAATTTTTATTTAATAATTAATTAGTTTTTAATATATTCTATGATTTTATTATCTAATATCTATATTTTTTTTATTTTAGGATCAATATGGGATGCTAATATCTATATGGAGTCTACATGATTGATCAGGAGACAAATCTGGGCAAAGCTGAAAAAATTGCAAAGCACACGCCCGGACACGGGCATGACACCCAGGCATGAACCCGACGCGTGTCTTGAACTCCAATCCACGGCAGATTATAGTTACATGCCCAGACACGGGCGTGTCATATCGTTCACGGGCGTGACGACTAGCCGTGACATCCCGGCATGTCAAATTAAAGCTAAAGTTTCAAGATCGTCGAACAGCCAAGTGCACGCCACACCCTTTGTCACGGGCGTGACACTAGGCATGACACCAATGGGCTCAGATCGTAGAACGAAGATCGTCGAACGCAGATCGTCGACCGAAGAATGTCGAACAGAGAATTACACGCCCGTGATACATCGGTCACGGGCGTGTCCAGGGCGTGTCAAGAGCATTTCCAGCCAATAAGTCCAGTCGTTTCTGCCATTGCCGCCAGATAGTCGTTTCAGCCTGACACGCGCATGGTCATGGGTGTGACCATGGGGCATGACCCCTCCATCAACAGCCATTTACTCCCGTCGTTTTCAGCTTCCCGCGGTTTTCTAAAAATAGAAGTGACACGCACTAGGTCACGAGCATGACCTAGGGGCGTGACCCGCAATTTAACAAATTTTGGTGATTTCTCCTCCAACGTTCCCGAGTTTACAAGACGGCAGTTCTGAGCCTGACACGCCCTAGGTCACGGGCGTGACCTTGGACGTGACCTTGCAGAAATTTTTCCTATAAATTCCAGGCAATTCCCGAAGCTGGAGGAGATTTTTGGGAGCTTAGTACTATTTTATTTACAGTTTTTCTTGCATTTTAATTTCATAGAATAACATTTACTTTCAAGTGTATCTTTAGTCATGTCTTTCCTTACCTTAACTTGTATTTACCTAAGGATGACGAGTAGCTAATTTTCATTTAACGCATGGTCATGATGAAGCTTGAAATAAAATAAATCCTTTTGTCTTTTTATCCAATGTCTTGTTCTTAATTATGCTCGCTATGATTTATCTTTGATTTATATTTTTGTTGAATTCACATTTCGCGAATATGTTTTTCGATCTAAGATCCGTATCCTAAATGACTGAGAGGTTGCCGATACGGGAAGATCACTCAAAGATAAAAGGAGTTGCATGCACTCCTCGATAGAGGACGACATAAATCCTCTGGATTGGAGTCAAACCCAAAAGAGTGGTTCACCGCCTAAAACAAGCTTAGGGGTTTCGACTAGCCGAGATGTCTTAATCGATCAACCTAAGGTTAGTCAAAAGCATGAGCTCGAGAGAGACGCTTTTGTACTTAGGAACTTCCACGGTCGAGTGAGTAGTTTAAGAGCTCGCATTACTTTATTTTCAAAAAGGTTTATTTTGGTTCATGTGGATTCTAGATCAAGTGCTAGCTTCCCCAAAATCGAACTTCACTTTCTTAGTGTTTCGTTTCCTTTTCTATTTTAAACAAAAAACAACTTTCCGTCCGATAAGATAATAGCTCTTTCTTGTGAGTACAAGTATTCGACAAGCACCGAGTCGATATACGACACTTGATCCTATACTCCGAATGATAGGTATACTTGTCTCATCGATTGGAAACACGAGCTAGCGTGGAGAAAATAATCATCAAGTTTTTTGCACCGTTGTCTTGGACTTTTTCAGTGTTTATATTTTGAAAGCAAGGATCTATTAGTTTTATCACTTTCTTTTGTTTTTTTTGTTTTTTTAAAAAAAAACTCAAAATCCAAAAAAAAATTATTTTTTTATTTTGTTGTATGACCCGAGGGAATCCGTCAAATCTACTTGATTTGGATCCGGAGATTGAGCAAAGCTTACGGCGACGTCTAAGACTTCGCGATCTCAATTCTCCAGATTTGGTTGAGGAATCCATCAGTGACACTTCTTTTTCTTCTACTTCTTCTTCTTCTACTTCTTCCTCTTCTTCTTCTACTTCTTCCCCCTTTCAATTTTCTTCTAATTTGGGTAATCCAAATCCGAATATGGCCGATCAATAGACTATGTCTTATTATGCTCGGCCGAATTTTTATAATGCTCAATCAAGTATTGTTCGTCCCTCTATTGCGAACAATAATTTTGAGTTGAAGCCAAGCATCATCCAAATGGTACAACAATATGTACAATTCGATGCGATTCAAGGTGAGGATCCCAATGCACATATTTCTAACTTTTTAGAAATATGAGATACTTTTAAAATTAATGGGGTTTCCGATGATGCCATTCAGCTAAGGCTTTTTCCTTTTTCTTTGCGCACCAAGGCTAAGCAGTGGTTGGCTTCTCTACCAAGAGGCTCCATCACTACTTGGGCCGAGATGACGGAAAAATTTCTTACGAAATATTTTCCGCCCGCTAAGACGGCCAAATTGCGCAATGATATTACTTATTTCTCCCAAGTTGATACGGAAATGTTATATGACACTTGGGAGCGATTTAAGGAATTGCTTCGTCGTTGTCCGCATCATGCAATCCCCGATTGGTTTCAAGTGCAAACCTTCTATAATGGCCTCAATCAACAAACGAGGCAACATATTGATGCCACCGCCGGTGGAACGTTAAACAACAAGACAACGGCGGCCGCCCAAGAATTTATAGAAGGTATGGCGATGAATACGTATCAATGGAGTACACCCCGGTCTCGTCCACCTAAACCGGCCGGGATGCACAAAACAGATACGGTTTCTTGTTTGTCTCTCCAGGTTGAGCAACTACAAAAACAGATGAATGAGATGTCTGCTTCCTCGTCTAAATCTACCTGTGAGCCCCAATATTGGGAGCCTTCTACTATTGCCGAGCATGTGGATTACATGGGTAATCTGAATCGTCCACCTTATAATCCGGGTAATAATTTTGGCAATACGTATCACCCGGGTATAAGGAATCACCCCAACTTCTCTTGGAGTAATCCGGGGAACGCGGTGCACCCGCCAAATACGATTCCACCCGGCTATTTTCCACCGCAAGCTCCAAAAGCTCCAAATCTTGAGGAGTTGTTTACCCAATATACAACTACAAATGATGCCAACATCCGGAATCTCACCGGATCTCTTCGTAGTTTGGAGACACAAATTGTGCAAATCGCTAAAATGCTCTCCGATCGTCAACAAGGAGCGCGACCGGGCAATACAGAGTCCAACCCAAAGGAGCATGCCAAAGCCATCACCCTATGGAGCGGGAAGGAGGTAACCAATTCTCAAAATCCGGTTGATACATCTCCAATTCCGGTTGATACGGAGGTAACAATTTCTTCATCTTATCCTCCGCCTAAGCCTTCTACTTTTAATAAACCAAAAGCTTATCAACCACCTCTTCCCTATCCATCTAGAATGCAAAAAGACCGGGTGGATGAGCATCACGGTAAATTTTTGGACATGTTTAAACAACTCCAAATAAATTGACCGTTTTGTGAAATAATAGCACAAATGCCGAAATACGCCAAGTACCTCAAGGATCTTTTATCCAATAAAAAGAAACTTGTGGATATCTCCACGGTTCAATTGAACGCGGAGTGTTCGGCAGTTTTACTTAATAAATTACCTAAGAAATTTCCTGATCCGGGTAGTTTCTCTATTTCTTGTTTGTTTGGTGATTTATTAGTAAAACGTGCGTTAGCCGATCTAGGCGCCTCAATCAATTTAATGCATTATTCTTTAGTTAAGAAGTTGGGATTAGGAGAACCTAAGCCCACAAAAATGTGCATTCAATTGGCGGATCGGTCTGTCAAGCTCCCTATGGGGATCATAGAGGATGTGCTTGTCAAAATTGACAAATTTATCTTTCCGGTAGATTTCGTCATCTTTGACATCGAAGAGGACACTGAGGTACCACTAATTCTCGGTCGCTCTTTTCTTGCCACCTCGCGCGCAGTTATAGACGTTAGTAATGGGAAACGTCTCCTTAGAGTCGGTGATGAAGAAGTTACCTTTACTATTGACACGTCTATGAAAAACTCGCTCTCAAATGACGACTGATGTTATTATTTGGAGGCTTCTCCTGAAGAAGACTCCTTTCTTTTTTCTGAAAAATCTTTATCTTCTATTGATCATGATGCCGATTTTGAAAATTTATATTTAATTGCTCATGAAAATAGTGATAATCTCTCGATCACTCACGCACCTATTTTTGAACTTTTAGAAATTGGTAGTGATCGTTTGAAAACTTCTTATGATGAAACTCCCGCACTAGAACTAAAACAATTGCCGGATAATTTAGAGTATTTATTTTTAGCGGACGATTCAAAACTTCCAGTTATTGTGTCGGCCTACTTTACCGATGAAGAAAAAATTAAATTATCTCAGACTTTAAAACTTCATCGCCGCGCAATTGCGCGGAAGATCACGGATTTGAGATGGATTAATCCCTCCTTTTGCACCCATTAAATTTTATTAGAAGAACACGCTCACAAAACCATTCAACCTCAACGCTGGCTAAATCCTAACATGAAGGAGTTAGTCAAGGCCGAGGTAATAAAATTATTAGATGCGGGTATCATCTATCCGATTTCGGATAGCTCTTGGGTGAGCCCGGTCCAAGTGGTGCCCAAGAAAGGAGGGTTAACGGTCGTGCCTAATGATATAAACGAGTTAGTTCCTACTCGAACCATGACCGGATGGCGGGTGTGCATCGATTACCATAAATTAAATGATGCAACCCGTAAGGATCATTTTCCTTTGCCATTTATTGACCAAATCCTGGAACGGCAATCCAGGCACTCATTTTATTATTTTCTTGATGGTCTCTCGGGATATTTTCAAATCCCAATCGCGCTCGAGGACCAAGAGAAAACAACCTTCACTTGTCCGTTTGGCACCTTCACCTATCGAAGGATGCCTTTTGGTTTGTGCAATGCGCCGGCAACCTTCCAAAGGTGTATGCTAGCGATCTTTGACGAATTAGTGGAGGATATCGTGGAGGTTTTCATGGACGATTTCTCTGTTTTTGGAGATTCGTTTGATTCATGTTTGGCAAACCTTTCTCATGTACTCCAAAGATGTGAGGACACGAACCTAGTTTTAAACTGGGAGAAGTGCCATTTTATGGTATAGGAGGGTTTGGTCTTAGGGCATAAAATTTCAAGTAAGGGCATAGAAGTAGATAAAGCAAAAATTGAAACTATAGAAAAGCTACCTCCCCCTTCAAATGTTAAGGTCGTTCGTAGTTTTTTGGGGCGTGCCGGTTTCTATCTCCGGTTTATTAAAGATTTTTCTAAAATAACTAGGCCCTTACCCACTTGTTAGAAAAAGACGCGCCGTTCATTTTTGACGAAAATTGTTTCCGTGTTTTTTCTCTTATTAAAGAAAAATTGATTAACGCTCCTATCATGATCACTCCCAATTGGGAACTTCCATTTGAGATAATGTGCGACGCTAGTAGTTTTGTTGTCGGTGCGGTCTTAGGACAACGCATAAATAAAAACATTCATCTTATCTATTATGCAAGCAAAACATTAACCGCCACACAGGAAAATTACACGACCACCGAAAAAGAAATATTAGCCGTAATTTTCGCATTTGATAAATTCCGCTCATATCTCACCATGTCAAAAATTATCGTTTTTACTGATCATTCGGCTTTGAGATATTTACTAGCAAAAACTGATGCAAAACCACGATTGATTAGGTGGATCTTACTACTCCAAAAATTAGACTTGGAGATTCGCGACAAGGGAGGAGCGGAGAATTTGGCGACTGATCATCTTTCGCGGTTGGAGAACCCCAATTCGGGGGAGCTCATGGAGGAGGACATTGATGACACTTTCCCCGAGGAGCGCCTTCTTGCCATTCATAAGGTAATTACTCTCGCCACTCCTTGGTACGACGATTTCGCAAATTATCTTGTTGCGAGATTCCTCCCGAATGGTTTTTCTTATCAAGAAAAGAAGAAATTCTTTTCTGATTTGAAAAATTATTTTTGGGAGGATCCCTTCCTTTTTCGTGTTTGCGCGGACCAAGTAGTGTGGAGGTGTGTTTCTCATGAGGAAGGCACACAAATTCTAAAAGATTGCCATGAGGGACCCGTCGGTGGGCACTATAAAGCTAATCGGACTGCTCTGAAGGTACTTGAAGCAGCCTTCTATTGGCCAAGCATCTTCAAGGATGCTCACACCCATGTAAGTCATTGTGAACAATGCCAACGCTCAGGTAATATTTCCCACCGTGATGAAATGCCATTAAATTCATTTTTAGAAATAGAAGTTTTTGATTTATGGGGGATCGACTTTGTTGGACCGCTACCAACATCTATGGAAATAAATATATTTTGGTAGCGGTCGAATATGTGTCATGGTGGGCGGAAGCGCAAGCCCTTCCCACTAATGATGCCCGAGTTGTGACCTGATTTCTCAAAAAACTATTTTCACGATTTGGAGCACAGCAGGTAATAGTTAGTGATAGAGGCACCCACTTTTGTAACGCACAATTCGCTAAGGTTTTGTCTAAATACGGCGTAACACATAGGTTAGCCACCCCCTATCACCCTCCAACAAGTGGCCAGGTAGAAGGAGTTAACCATGAAATCAAACGAATTTTAGAGAAAAGGGTTTCTACTAGTAGGAAGGATTGTGCGGTCAAGCTTGATGATGCTCTATGGGGTTATCGGACCGCATACAAAACCGCTATCGGTTGTACGTCGTATCGACTAGTCTATGGGAAAGCATGCCATTTACCGGTTGAGCTTGAACATCGTGCCTTTTGGGCACTTAAATTTTTCAATCTTGATGAGAATTTGTCCTCCGAGCTCCGTAAACTCCAACTTAACGAGCTCGATGAGTGGCGCTCCCTCGCTTATGAGAATAACGAACTCTATAAGGAGCGCACCAAATTTTATCATGATAGAAAAATTAAGTGCCCAAAGGACTTCCAACCGGGGGACCAAGTCCTTCTTTATAACTCGCGCTTACGCTTATTTCCGGGTAAGCTTAAGTCCCGTTGGTCCGGCCCCTTTATCGTAAAAGAGGTTTCGCACTATGGGACGGTGCTTATCTCGCACCCGGAAAGCGGCGAGTTTAAGGTAAATGGGCACCGGCTAAAATTATTTATTAACGGTGATAATATTCACGAACAATTGGACAACATAGTGTTGTCAAACCCATAGTAAGCGCGCATCACTATGGTCGAGCTCACCGACCATAAACAAAGCGCTAGTGGGAGGCATCCCATGGTTATCCTTTTATTTTATTTTATTTTTTTTAGTTTTATAGGTTTGAAGAATATCTTTGTGGCATGACGATCGATCAGGAACGTCAACCTCGTGCGAGCTCTTCATGTCGGTAAATTTAATTTATTTTCTTTTACTTATGTCTTGAAAATATTTTACAAAAAACAAAAAAAAACAAAAAACAAAACAAAAAACAGAACAAAAAACAAAAAAAGAGAGAAAATTTTTTTTTCTGTTCGTACACGCCTCTATCACGGCCGTGACCAATTAGTCACGGGCATGACAGAGCCGTGTTTAGTTCGTCTAGCGCAACCCGATAGTGGTTTCGTCGAACGAAGTTTCCCGTTCGACTTCCATTACAAACACGGGCATGCCCATTTTTGGTCACGGGCGTGACCAGCGCGGATCTTCGTTCGACGACCTAGATTAGAGAAAACAACAAAGTTTTCCACATCATGCCCGTGACAACACATGTCACGCCCGTGACGCAGGTAAGTCATGGCCGCGACTTGCCCGGAATTTCTAAAAAAAAAAAGATGAAACAAATTTTTTTTTTCATCTTTTTCAGTTACACACCCCAGGGTCACTTCCGTGACCCCAGGCCGTGTCGGCGAATCTGAGGCGTGACCCAAGGTCAATACCTCGCACTCCTTGTCAATACCAAAAATATGTTTTGCTTTAGTATTGTCTTCCAAGTACACTTTGGACTAATTCGCCCGCTCTAGGGAAGTTTCCTTTTCTTTTTGTTCTTTACTTCTTTTTCATTGGGGACAATGTCTTGTTTAAGTATGGGGGGATAGTTTTCAAGCAAAACAACAACAAAAAAAATTGCAAAAAAACAACCAAAAATTCAAAAAAAATTAGTGTTAATTTTTATAAATTAAAGAAATCTTTATTCTTATATTTATTCACAGGCAAAATCCTTAGTATTCAACTTTTACATATTGTTTAGAATATTTTAATGCTTTAATTGAATTTTGAATTTTGAAGTAGAACTGTTGGCTATGTTGTGTTTCTAGTCAAGTGCACATGTTTGTAGAATTTAAGTAGAATTAAACATTCAGCATACAATTAGATTTTTATTTTTCTAAATGCGTAAAAATAGTTTATTTCACTTCTATCTTGAAACTAGAAAAATCTAAAAATAGTTTAGAGAGTGTGTAGAAGTTTACTAGAGAGAAATTTCACGAATCAAGAAAGAGGTATTCTTTCTCGATATCTACAACTTGCCCTCTAGCTATTTTCAAGACTTTGCATAGGTTAAACTCATTAGCATAAATGTGATTTAGGCACTTCTTTTGGCAAGTTTGAGCCTTACCTAACGTTTTATCTTTGCTAAGCCAATTTGAGCCTATACCCTTCCTTTTGTTTTATCTCCATCAACAGTTTACTAAAGCCTAAAAAGCATCCTAATTGCACACATATGACCGAGCTTGACATTATATATACAGAACCGGTTTTTCAGTAATTAGGGGCCATTTTATTTTGGTGGCTAATTGAAAAAAAAATAGTTATTTTTCATTCCTCCTCTAAAAAAAGAGAGAAAAAAAAAGAGAAAAAAAATAATATAAAAAATGAAATGATGAAAATAAATAGAAGAAGTTGAAAAAATTCAACATGTTAAGAAAAAAAACAAAGGAGTTTAGGAATTGGAGGAGCTCTACCAATTATTTTGTGCAAGCTCTCATTAGGATTTGGTGTGTGTACCCATCATTTTTATCGTTGAGTTTTCCAAACCAAAAACCTAAGACGACATTTCAACCAAGTTAAGCCCTACTGATTTGTGCATCTAAGTTAAACTAGTGTCGTGGCGAGAGTGTGAAAGGGAAATCCTATGGCCATCGACATTGATGGATTTCTTTGGAGGGTATCCCGATCTTCGATTTGTGCAATGTTATATTAGTAAACACGCTACTTTCTCCCTAAACGTGATTTTAAGATTTTCCGGAACTTCATTTTCGAAGTAAAAATAATAAGTGAAAACACATTTTTTAAGATTAAAAACTAACTTGTATGCTGAGTAGTTTTTCTACAAAAATAACTACGTGCATAGGCACAAGACTTCGCATTCTACTCCTTAGGTTCAATTTTCGTTTTTAGTGTTAAAATTTTTTCTACTCTCCATGTAAAGTTGTTTGCTCGGGACGAGCAAACGAGTAAGTATGCGGGTATTTTATAACTCTAATTTTATCCATATTTTTATATCTAATTTTTATTTAATAATTAATTAATTTTTAATATATTCTATGATTTTATTATCTAATTTCTTTATTTTATTATTTTAGGATCAATGTGGGCTGCTAATATCTATATGGACTCTACAAGATTGATCAGGAGACAAATCTGGACAAAGCTGAAAAAATTGCAAAGCACACGCCCGGACACGGGCGTGACCAACAAGTCACGGGCGTGACACCAATGCGTGAACCCGGCGTGTGTCTTGAACTCCAATCCATGGCACATTACAGTTACATGCACAGACACAGGCGTGTCATATTGGTCACGGGCGTGTCGACTAGCCGTGACATCCCGGCATGCCAAATTAAAGCTACAGTTTCAAGATCGTCGAACAACCAAGTACACGCCACGCCCTTTGTCACGAGTGTGACACTAGGCGTGACACCAACGGGCTCAGATCGTAGAATGAAGATCATCGAACGCCGATCGTCAACCGAAGAATGTCGAACAGAGAATTACACGCCCGTGATACATCGCTCACGGGCGTGTCCAGGGCGTGTCGAGAGCATTTATAGCCAATAAGTCCAGCCGTTTCTGCCGTTGCCGCCAGATAGCCATTTCAGCCTGACACGCCCATGGTCATCGGTGTGACCATGGGGCGTGACCCCTCCATCAACAGCCATTTACTCCCGCCGTTTTCAGCTTCCCACGATTTTCCAAAAACAGAAGTGACACGCCCTAGGTCACGGGCGTGACCTAGTGGCGTGACCCGCAATTTCACAGATTTTGGCGGTTTCTCCTCCAATATTCCCGAGTTTTCAAGACGGCAGTTTCGAGCCTAACACGCCCTAGGTCACGGGCATGACCTTGCAGAAATTTTTCCTATAAATTCTAGGCAATTCCAGAAGCTGGAGGAGATATTTGGGAGCTTAGTTCTGTTTTGTTTACTGTTTTTCTTCCATTTTAATTTCATAGTATAGCCTTTACTTTCAAGTGTATCTTTAGTCATGTCTTTCCATACTTTAACTTGTATTTCCCTAAGGATGATAAGTAGCTAATTTTCATTTAGCACTTGGTCATGTTGAAGCTTGAAATAAAATAAATCCTTTTGTCTTTTTATCCAATGTCTTGTTCTTAATTATGCTCGCTACGATTTATCTTTGATTTATATTTTTGTCAAATTCATATTTCGCGAATATGTTTTTCGATCTAAGATCCGTATTCTAAATGACCGAGAGGTTGCGGATACGAGAAGATCACTCAAAGATAAAAGGAGTTGCATGCACTCCTCGAGAGAGGACGACATAAGTCCTCCGGATTGGAGTCAAATCCAATAGAGTGGTTCAGCGCCTAAAGAAAGCTTAAAGGTTTTGAGTGGCCGAGAGGTCTTAATCGATCAACGTATGGTTAGTCAAAAGCATGAGCTCGAGAGAGACGCTTTTGTACTTAGGAACTTCCACGGTCGAGTGAGTAGTTTAAGAGCTCGCATTTCTTTATTTTCAAAATGTTTTATTTTAGTTCAAGTGGATTCTAGATCAAGTGCTAGCTTTCCCAAAATCGAACTTCTCTTTCTTAGTGTTTCGTTTCCTTTTCTGTTTTAAACAAAAACCAACTTTCCTTCCGATAAGATAATAGCTCTCTCTTGTGAGTACAAGTATTCGACAAGCCCCGAGTCGATATAAGACACTTGATCCTATACTCCGAATGATAGGTATACTTGCCTCATCGATTGGAAACACGCGCTAGCATGGAGAAAATAATCAACAAGTTTTTGGCGTCGTTGCCGGGGACTTTTTCTTTGTTGATATTTTGAAAGCAAGGTTCTATTAGTTTTATCATTTTCTTTTGTTTTTTTTAAAAAAAAATCAAAATAAAAAAAAAATTATTTTTTTTTATTTTGTTGTATGACCCGAGGGAATCCGTCAAATCTACTTGATTTGGATCCGGAGATTGAGCAAAGCTTACGGCGACGTTTAAAACTTCGTGATCTCAATTCTCCAGATTTGGTTGAGGAATCCATCAGTGACACTTCTTTTCTTCTACTTCTTCTTCTTCTACTTCTTCCTCTTTTTCTTCTACTTCTTCCCCCTTTCAATTTTCTTCTAATTTGGGTAATCCAAATCCGAATATGGCCGATCAACAGACTATGTCTTATTATGCTCGGCCGAATTTGGATAATGCTCAATCAAGTATTGCTCGTCCCGCTATTGCGAACAATAATTTTGAGTTGAAGCCAAGCATCATCCAAATGGTACAACAATATGTACAATTCGATGGGCTTCAAGATGAGGATCCCAATGCGCATATTTCTAAATTTTTAGAAACATGCGATACTTTTAAAATTAATGGGGTTTTCGATGATGACATTCGGCTAAGGCTTTTTCATTTTTCTTTACGCACCAAGGCTAAGCAGTGGTTGGGTTCTCTACCAAGACGCTCCATCACTACTTGGGCCGAGATGACGGAAAAATTTCTTACAAAATATTTTCCGCCCTCTAAGACGGCCAAATTGCGCAATGATATTACTTATTTCTCCCAAGTTCATACGGAAACGTTATATGACACTTGGGAGCAATTTAAGGAATTGCTTCGTCGTTGTCCGCATCATGCAATCCCCGATTGGTTGCAAGTGCAAACCTTCTATAATGGCCTCAATCAACAAACGAGGCAACATATTAATGTCGTTGCAGGTGGAATGTTAAACAACAAGACACCGGCAGCCACCAAAGAACTTATCGAAGGTATGGCCATGAATACGTATCAATGGAGTACACCCCGGTCTCGTGGACCTAAACCAGCCGGGATGTACGAAATAGATATGGTTTCTTGTTTGTCTCTCTAGGTTGAGCAACTACAAAAACAGATGAACGAGATGTCTGCTTCCTCGTCTAAATCTACCTGTGAGCCCCAATATTGGGAGCCTTCTACTATTGCCGAGCATGTGGATTACATGGGTAATCCGAATCGGCCACCTTATAATCCGGGTAATAATTTTGGCAATACCTATCACCCGGGTATAAGGAATCACCCCAACTTCTCTTGGAGTAATCCGGGGAACGCGGCGCGCCCGCCAAATACGATTCCACCCGGCTATTTTACACCGCAAGCTCCAAAAGCTCCAAATCTCGAGGAGTTGTTTACCCAATATACAACTACAAATGATGCCAACATCCGGAATCTCACCAGATCTCTTCGTAGTATGGAGACACAAATTGGGCAAATCGGTAAAATGCTCTCCGATCGTCAACAAGGAGCGCTACCGGGCAATACAGAGCCCAACCCAAAGGAGCATGCCAAAGCCATCACCCTACGGAGCGGGAAGGAGGTAACCACTTCTCCAAATCCGGTTGATACTTCTCCAATTCCGGTTGATACGGAGGTAACAATTTCTTCATCTTCTCCTCCGCCTAAGCCTTCTACTTTTAATAAACCAAAAACTTATCAACCACATCTTCCCTATCCATCTATAATGAAAAAATACCGAGAGATGAGCATCATGGTAAATTTTTGGACATGTTTAAACAACTCCAAATAAATTTACCGTTTTGTGAAATAATAGCACAAATGCCGAAATACACCAAGTACCTCAAGGATCTTTTATCCAATAAAAAGAAACTTGAGGATATCTCCACGGTTCAATTGAACGCGGAGTGTTTGGCACTTTCACTTAATAAATTACCTAAGAAATTACCCGATCCGAGTAGTTTCTCTATTCCTTGTTTATTTGGTGATTTATTAGTAAAACGTGTGTTAGCCGATCTAGGCGCCTCAATCAATTTAATGCTTTATTCTTTAGTTAAGAAGTTTGGATTAGGAGAACCTAAGCCCACAAGAATGTGCATTTAATTGGCGGATCGGTCTGTCAAGCTCCCTATGGGGATCATAGAGGATGTGCTTGTCAAAATTGACAAATTTATCTTTCTGGTAGATTTCGTCATCTTTGACATGGAAGAGGACACCGAGGTACCACTCATTCACGGTCGCCCTTTTATTGCCACCTCACGCGCAGTTATAAACGTTAGTAATGGGAAACTTCTCCTTAGAGTCGGAGATGAAGAAGTTACCTTTACTATTGACACGACTATGAAAAACTCGCTCTCAAATGACGACTCATGTTATTATTTGGAGGCTTCTCCTGAAGAAGACTCCTTTCTTTTTTCTGAAAAATCTTTATCTTCTATTGATCATGATGCCGATTTTGAAAATTTTGATTTAATTGCTCATGAAAATAGTGATAATCTCTCGATCACTCGCGCACCTATTTTTGAACTTTTAAAAATTGGTAGGGATCGTTTGAAAACTTCTTATGATGAACCTCCCGCGCTAGAACTAAAACAATTGCCTGATCATTTAGAGTATTTATTTTTAGCGGAGGATTCAAAACTTCCGGTTATTGTGTCGACCTACTTGACTGATGAAGAAAAAATTAAATTATCTCATACTTTAAAACTTCATCGCCGCGCAATTACGTGGAAGATCACGGATTTGAGAGGGATTAATCCCTCCTTTTGCACCCATAAAATTTTATTAGAAAAACCTGCTCACAAAACCATTCAACCTCAATGTCGGCTAAATCCTAACATGAAGGAGGTAGTCAAGGCCGAGTTAATAAAATTATTAGATGCGGGTATCATCTATCCGATTTCGGATAGCTCTTGGGTGAGGTCGGTCCAAGTGGTGCCCAAGAAAGGAGGGTTAACAGTCGTGCCTAATGATAAAAACGAGTTAGTTCCTACTCGAACTGTTACCGGATGGCGGGTGTGCATCGATTACCATAAATTAAATGATGCAACCCGTAAGGATCATTTTCCTTTGTCGTTTATTGACCAAATCCATGAACGGCTATCCAGGAACTCATTTTATTGTTTTCTTGATGGTCTCTCGGGATATTTTCAAATCCCAATCGCGCCCGAGGACCAAGAGAAAACAACCTTCACTTGTCCGTTTGGCACCTTCGCCTATCGAAGGAAGCCTTTTGGTTTGTGCAATGCGCCGTCAACCTTCCAAAGGTGTATGCTAGCGATCTTTGACGAATTAGTGCAGGATATCATGGAGGTTTTCATGGACGATTTCTCCTTTTTTGGAGATTCGTTAGATTTATGTTTGGCAAACCTTTCCCATGTACTCCAAAGATGTGAGGACACGAACCTAGTTTTAAAGTAGGAGAAGTGCCATTTTATGGTACGAGAGGGTTTGGTCTTAGGCCATAAAATTTCTAGTAAGGGCATAGAGGTAGATAAAGCAAAAATTGAAACTATAGAAAAGCTACCTCCCCCTTCAAATGTTAAGGCCGTTCGTAGTTTTTTGGGGCATGCCGGTTTCTATCGCCGGTTTAATAAAGATTTTTCTAAAATAACTGAGCCCCTTAACAACTTGTTAGAAAAAGACACGCCGTTCATTTTTGATGAAAATTGTTTGCGTGCTTTTTCTCTTATTAAAGAAAAATTGATTAACGCTCCTATCATGATCGCTCCCAATTGGGAACTTCCATTTGAGATAATGTGCGACGCTAGTAGTTTTGCCGTCGGTGCGGTCTTAGGACAACGCATAAATAAAAACTTTCATCCTATCATTATGCAAGCAAAACATTAACTGTAGCACAGGAAAATTACACGACCACAGAAAAAGAATTATTAGCAGTAATTTTCGCATTTGATAAATTCCGCTCATATCTCACATTGTCCAAAATTATCGTTTTTACTGATCATTCGGCTTTGAGATATTTACTAGCAAAAACAGATGCAAAGCCGTGACTGATTAGGTGGATCTTACTACTAAGAGAATTTTACTTGGAGATTCGCGACAAGAGAGGAGCAGAGAACTTGGCGGCTGATCATCTTTCGCGGTTGGAGAACCCCAATTCGGGGGAGCTCATGGAGGAGGACATTGATGACACTTTCCCCGAGGAGCGCCTTCTCGCCATTCATAAGGTAATTACTCTCTCCACTCCTTGGTTCGTCGATTTCGCAAATTATCTTATTGTGAGATTCCTCCTGAATGGTTTTTCTTATCAAGAAAAGAAGAAATTCTTTTCTGATTTAAAAATTATTTTTGGGAGCATCCCTTCCTTTTTTGTGTTTGCGCGGACCAAGTAGTGCGGAGGTGTGTTTCTCATGAGGAAGGCGCACAAATTCTAAAATATTGCCATGAGGGACCCGTCGGTGGGCACTATAAAGCTAATCGGACCGCTCGGAAGGTACTTGAAGCAGGCTTCTATTGGCCAAGCATCTTCAAGGATGCTCACGCCCATGTAAGTCATTGTGAACAATGCCAACGCTCAGGTAATATTTCCCGCCGTGATGAAATTCCATTAAATTCATTTTTAGAAATAGAAGTTTTTGATTTATGGGGGATCGACTTTGTTGGACCGCTACCAACATCCTATGGAAATAAATATATTTTGGTAGCGGTCGACTATGTGTCAAGGTGGGCGGAAGCGCAAGCCCTTCCCACTAATGACGCCCAAGTAGTGACCCGATTTCTCAAAAAACTATTTTCACGATTTGGAGCACCGCGGGCAATAGTTAGTGATATGGGCAGCCACTTTTGTAACGCACAATTCGCTAAGGTTTTGTCTAAATATGGCGTTACACATTGGTTAGCCACCCCCTATCACCCTCAAAGAAGTGGCCAGCTAGAAGTAGTTAACCTTGAAATCAAACGAATTTTAGAGAAAACGGTTTCTACTAGTAGGAAGGATTGGTCGGTCAAGCTTGATGATGCTCTATGGGCTTATCAGACCGCGTACAAAACTGCTATCGATTGTACGCCGTATCGACTAGTCTATGGGAAAGCATGTCATTTACCGGTTGAGCTTGAACATCGTGCCTTTTGGGCACTTAAATTTTTCAATCTTGATGAGAATTTGTCCTCCGAGCTCCGTAAACTCCAACTTAACGAGCTCGATGAGTGGCACTCACTTGCTTATGAGAATAACAAACTCTATAAGGAGCGCACCAAATTTTATCATGATAAAAAAATTAAGCGCCCAAAGGACTTCCAACCGGGGGACCAAGTCCTTCTTTATAACTCGCTCTTACGCTTATTTCCGGGTAAGCTTAAGTCCCATTGGTCCGGCCCCTTTATCATAAAAGAGGTTTCGCACTACGGGACGGTGCTTATCTCGCACCCGGAGAGGGGCGAGTTTAAGGTAAATGCGCACCGACTAAAATTATTTATTACCGGTGATAATATTCACGAACAATTGGACAACATAGTATTGTCAAACCCATAGTAAGCGTGCATCACTATGGTCGAGCTCACCGACCATAAACAAAGCGCTCGTGGGAGACATCCCATGGTTATACTTTTATTTTATTTTATTTTATTTAGTTTTACAGGTTTGAAGAATATCTTTGCGGCGTGACGATCGATCGGGAACGTCAACCTCGTGCGAGTTCTTCATGTCGGTAAATTTAATTTATTTTCTTTTACTTATGTCTTGAAAATATTTTACAAAAAAAAAACAAAAAACAAAAAAAACAAGAGAGAGAGAGAAATTTTTTTTTCTCTTCGTACACGCCTCTGTCACGGTCGTGACCAATTAGTCATGGGCGTGACAGTGTCGTGTTTAGTTCGTCTAGCGCAACCCGATAGTGGTTTCGTCAAACGAAGTTTCCCGTTCGACTTTTGTTACGAACACGGGCGTGCCCATTTTTGGTCACGGGCGTGACCAGCGCGGATCTTCATTCGACGACCTAGATTAGAGAAAACAACAAAGTTTTCCCCGTCACGCCCGTGACAACACATGTCACGCCCGTGACGCAGGTAAGTCATGGACGTGACTTGCCCGGGATTTCTAAAAAAAAAGAAGAAACAATTTTTTTTCATCTTTTTCAGTTACACGCCCCAGGGTCACGGCTGTGACCCTAGGCCGTGTCGGCGAATACGAGGCGTGACCCAAGGTCAATAACTCGCATACCTTGTCAATACCAAAAATATGTTTTGCTTCAGTATTGTCTTCCAGGTACACTTTGGACTGATTCGCCCGCTCCAGGGAAGTTTCCTTTTCTTTTTGTTCTTTACTTCTTTTTTATTGGGGACAATGTCTTGTTTAAGTATGCGGGGGAAAGTTTTCAAGCAAAACAACAACAATAACAAAAAATTGCAAAAAAACAACCAAAAATTCTAAAAAAATTAGGGTTAATTTTTGTAAATTAGAGAAATCTCTATTCTTATATTTATTCACATGCGAAATCCTTAGTATTCAAGTTTTACATAGTGTTTAGAATATTTTAATGCTTTCATTGAATTTTGAATTTTGAAGTAGAACTGTTGGCCATTGTACAACCCCGTGTCCGGCAAGCAAGGTCGCCAGGAACCAGACAGATCAGGCTAAAGGTAGTAGGCGAGCTCGGCGGCAGGGGAGCCGAGCCCGAGCTCGTCATTCGTCGACGAGAGATCGGCGTTTGTCAATCGGAGATCGGAATTCATCGACCGAAGATCATTATTTGCCGACCCCGAGCTCGGCATTTGCCGAGCTAGTCCCAGCTCGCGCCCTCGTAGTGGAACTCGGCAACATTAGGCGAGCAGGACCTGCCGAGGTGACCAAAGCTCCCCAGCTCGCCTGGATGAATGAGGTACTTTTTACTGTTTTGCCCCTGCTGGCCTGCCTATAGCCCTTCAAAACAATGGAGTTTGGCTATTGGCAGACCCATCTAGGGGTTTTTTGGTAATTTCAGGTCAGTTCTTTTGGTTATTGGCAGTCCAGATTCTAAAAACTATAAATAGGACCCAAGGGGTACCCCAGAAAGCATGCTTCCTGTGCCTCCCTGCTCCAGTTTTCAAGTGCTTTCTGAGGGTACGTTAGCTCGGCTTCTGGCTAAGAAGGGGAAGCGCTCTGAGATCTTCCGGGTGTGTGGTGGGACCTCCCCGCCGAGCCCTTGGGTCCGTTTCTCCTTGTCTTCTTTGTTGTTTTGCTTGCAGGAGTGAAGTAGGCGCAAGACCAGCCTTCCCCAAGGGTCGAACTCCACAGGAGATCGAGAAATCGGTTTCAACATTTTGGTGCGGTGAGCGTGGAACGTGGTCAGTGCAGAAAAGCTTCCGTGAGCTCAATGACGGGACAAGGATCTGATAGGCCGTACTCGCCTCCCCCCCCCTGCCTCTCGGCACGGTGGGGATGTTGGAAGATTTCAGGAATGAGGCGCTGAGCCTCGTAAAGTTCGCACTCGGCACGCGGGACGAGTGCTCGACTCCAGCAGTCCATATCCCAGCCGCCCCCCTTTGGGCGAGGACGCTCCCGACAGTCGAGCTGGGAAGGAAGTGGCCGAGGAAGGCCGGGGGTGCTAGCTCCCTGGGCGCGAGCACTTCCTCGGCTCGACAGGCCGAGGCAGGTTCGGCGAGCTGGGCTCGCGAGACTCGCCAACTCGCTCAGTGGGAGGAGGAAGCCCCTTCAGCGAGTTGGTCTCTTCTGCCCCAGTTCCAGACGGGTTTAGGGAACCCGAGATGTCCTACTACACCGGGAAGGGAGACCCGGTCCAGTATGTTCAATGGTTTGAAGATGTAGTCTCCATCCTTCAAATGTCGGACAGATTCAAATGCCGACTCTTCGCTATCACCCTCAGGGAGAATGCAATGGAGTGGTTCCATCAACTACCGGCCAGCTCCATCTACTGCTTCGAGGACCTACGTCGGGGGTTCGTGCTAAGGTTCACTACCTCAAAGAAGAGGAAGAAGGAGTCAGAGTGCCTGTTCCACATCAAGCAGGGAGTGAATGAGATGTTGGGAAGCTATGTGGATCGGTTACAGGAGGAGGTTACTCAGGTCCAGGGATGTCGGGCCACAGCTAGATGATGGCCTTTACCCTGGGCATGCAGCAAGGGTTCTTCAGAATGGAGCTGAAGAGAGTTCCCCCCTCTCCTATGAAGAGCTGATGGAGAGGGCGGCAAGAGAAGTTGACGGGGAGGCATCAAACCCTGAATTCGCAAGGAAGCTGGCCAGGTGGTCCACGGAGCAGGAAAAGGAGTCGAAGGGAGGAAGAGGATAGGAGGAAAGGAGAGGGGAGCCCAGGCAGAGGGAGCAGAGGCAGCTCCAGTGGCAGCAGCAGCCGAGGTGGGGGCGCCAGGAGCCCGACCGACGGCTAGGTTTGAGACCCGAGTGGCAAGGGCAAGGGCCACAGATAGGATACTACAGAAGGGATCGATACTAATGGGGGCAAGATCAGTTCCACCACCCAGGCTGGAGGCAGGCACAGAGGCCCTGGCTCCCCGACCAAGAGGAGGCTATGGCCATAGCCTTGGGGGCAAGGAGGAGGATAATGAGGAGGAGGAGGAGAGAAGTTGGGGTGGAGTTGCCCTATTGTGACTTCCATCAGGAGGAGGGGCAGGCAACAGCCATGTGCCCGGAATTCCTAGAGATGAGAGGGAATAGAGAGTTGCAGCAGCAACAGGGGCGATAAGAAGTGAGGATTGAGGATGTCCTGCCTCGGGCAGAGGAGGATCGTTTCGAAGACCAGGTGGATGTGGGAACCCGAGGAGGGATCGGAGTGATCCACGGAGGGGTCGGGGTCGAGGCTTCCCGCAAGGCGAGCCTCCACACCATGCATCGACAGAGCGTTTCCTCCACATCCCAAACCCCACCCCCGGAGGAGAGGATCACCTTCTCCAGAAGCGATATGCCAGATCACGAGGATCTATTCTGTGATGCGCTGGTCATCAAGGCAGCCATCGAGAATTTTACCATCTCTCGGATCCTCGTGGACAATGGGAGTTCCGTCAATGTCGTCTTCAAAAAGGCGTTTGACGCGATGAAGTTGGAGGCAAAGAGGGTGCTGTCCTCGGATGGCCCTTTGTTCGGGTTTTCAGGAGAGAGGAAGGAAGTGGAGGGAGGAGTAGGCCTCCATATCACCTTGGGGGGCAGTCCCAAAACTGCCGATTCGTCATCATGGACGCCTCCACCAGCTACAACGCCATCTTCAGGAGGCTCCTTATCAGCGCCTTCCGCTACGTCCCCTCATCTTTCCACCAATGCTTAAAGTTCAACGCTGAGGGGATTCAAGTCTGGGTCAGGGGGGACCCACAGGTGTCGCGAGATTGCTATGTCACTGCGGTAAGCACCATCTCTTGGCAGGAGGGAGGCGAGGAGATGGGGCGGAGGATGGAGGAAGCTGAGCAAGGAGAAAGAAGGGAGGAGCTGGAGATGGAGAGCTGGGCTGAGGAGGCGGCAGGAAGAGACCTGGAGGAGGTGGCCGAAGTAATGGCCGTGGGGGAAGAGATGGAGGTAGAGGTCCCCGTTCCGGAGGAAGGGGATGCTGAAGGATGGGGGGAGAAGTCCAGGCTGGAGGCTGCAGAGGAAGTGCTGGAGCTGGAAGTGCTTACCTGGGGAGGCAGGATGTAGAAGATCCGCGTCAGCGGGGGGCTGACCCCGGAGGACCAAGGCAGGATGCTGGAGTGCATCCAGAAGAACGTGGACATCTTTTCTTGGAATGCCGCGGAGATGTCGGGGGTTGATGCGGATGTGGCCTGTGACCGCCTCAACCTGGACCCGGGAACACGACCCGTTCAGCAGAAGAAGATGTCCACTGTAGTCAAGCTGGCGGAGCCCATCAGGGAGGAGGTGGCGAAACTCCTCAAGGCCGGCTTCATGTCTGAGATCAAATACCCCGGCTGGGTCTCCAACGTGGTCATGGTCAAGAAAGGAGACGGCCGATGGATGATGTGTATCGATTTCTCTTTACTTAATAAAGCTCGTCCTAAGGACTGTTATCCTTTGCCTCGAATCGACGCGCTGGTTGACTTAGCCATTGGTTTTTCTGTAATGAGTTTTTTAGATGCTTTTTCAGGTTATAATCAAATTAGGATGCACCCCCCGGACATCAAGGATGTCTCGTTCATCATAGGGGAAGGATGCTATTATTACAAGATGATGCCCTTCGGGCTGAATAATGCAGGGGCAACCTACCAGAAAATGATGGATTGGGTCTTCAAGGAGCAAAAGGGGAGGAATTTGGACGTGTACGTGGATGCTCATGATCAAAAGTCGGGATGTGGACTCCCACCTCCGGGACATAGAGGATACATTTGCCACCCTGCGTAAGTACAAAATGTGGTTGAATCCATTAAAGTGTGTCTTCGGGGATAGCAGGGGAAAGTTCCTGGGGCACCTCCTCACCCCCATGGGGGTCGAGCCTAATCCTGATAAGGTAAAGCCTATCTTGGAGCTGGGGTCGCCATGAAATGCTAACGAGGTCCAACGGCTGACGGGGAAGCTAGCAGGGCTGAGTAGGTTCCTCTCCCGGGCAGGAGAGAAGTGCTCCCTCTTCTACAAAACGTTGAGGGGTGGTTAGAAGTTCAAATGGACCAAGGAGTGCGAGGAGGCGTTCCAGGACCTCAAGGTGCAGTTGACTCAGGCTCCGCTACTCCAAGGGCCGAAGGAGGAGGAAAACATGTTTCTGTATCTCGGGGTCGGGGCAGAGGCCTTGAGCTCCATCCTAGTTCGTGAAGAAGGGAAGAAGCAGCTCCCTATTTATTATGTGAGGCGGGTCCTGAGGAAGGCCGAGCTCCGGTACCCGATTCTAGAGAGGCTAGCCTTCGCCCTGATCATCTCAGCCCGGAGGCTGCGACCTTACTTCCAGGCACACTCAATCTGAGTGGTGACCGACCATCCTCTCTGCAACATCTTTGAGGGGGTGGAGCATTCAGGTAGGCTGGCCAAGTGGTCGGTGGAGCTGAGTGAGTTTGTCGTTTCCTTCGTTCCGCGACTCTCAATCAAAGCTCAAGCGATGGCTAAATTCTTGGCTGACTTTATGATCGAGGTAGCAGAGGAAGAACTCACCCGTCCGACTCCTTGGAAGGTGAAGGTAGACTGCGCCTCAGGGAGGCATTCCCTAGGAGTGGGGGTGATCCTGGAAAGCCCCCAGGGGACTCGAATTGAGCAGACGGTGGTGGCGCACTATCCTATTACAAATTATCAGGCCAAGTACGAGGTCGTGATAGCAGGGCTACGCCTAGCCAGGGAGCTGGGGGTGTTGGACATGGAGGTCCTCACCGATTCCATGGTGATAGCTTCCCAGATCAACGGGGAGTTTGAGGCAAGGGAGCCCACCCTGCGATTATACTTAGCCAAAGTGAAGGGGGTCATAGGCACTTTCCAAACCTTCTCCATCCGACACGTGCCCAGGGAAAAGAATGAACAAGTCGACCAACTAGCAAAGCATGGTCCCCAGGTGGGTGGTACCATCACCGACCTGTTCCGCCCCTCCATCGAAGAGGGGGAGCTCATGGAAATTGATCAACAAACTTCATGGATGGACCCAGTTGTGACTTTCCTCTCCACGAGAGATTATCCGGAGGGGGTAGATAAGAAGAAGCTATGGCACAAGTCAGCGTATTACCTCCTCCAGGACGGGCAGCTGTACAGAAAAATGCTCTCGGGGATGTTGGCCCATTGCGTGGCCGAGGATGAGGTACAAAGGATCTTGGAGGAAGTCCACTCCGGAGAGTGTGGGAGTCACTCTGAGAGTCGGACCCTGGAAGGAAGAATAGTCAGATAGGGGTACTTATCGCCCACCCTAAGCCAAGACGCCACAGAGTTCGCGAGGAGGTGCCATAAGTGTCAGCTGTTTGACCCCTCTAGCTATAGCCAGCCCAGCGACTCAAAAGTATCACGGCCACCTGGCCCTTCGACATTTGGGGAATGGATTTGGTTGGGTCGTTCCCCCAGTCCAGTGGGCAGAGGAGATTCCTCCTAGTAATGATCGATTACTTCTCCAAGTGGTTGGAAGTGAAGGCACTGGCCAAGGTGACCTCCCAGATAATCAGGAACTTTATTTGGGGGGAGATCATCTGTCGTCACGGTTTGCCTCAAGCCATTATCACGGATAACGGGCCCCAGTTAGCCAGTGCGGAGTTCACTAGCTTTTTCGAGCAGCTTGGAATTGACCTCAGGTTCGCCTCAGTCCATCACCCCAGGAGGAACGGGCAGGTGGAGGCTTCGAACAAGATCATCGTCAACCTTCTCAAGAAGAAGGTGGAGAATTTGAAGGGGAGCTGGGTGGAGCAGCTTCCTGCAGTTCTTTGGGCCCTAAGAACCACCCCCAACATGGCTACTGGAGAGACCCCCTTCAAACTCTCTCATGTGTGCGAGGCAGTGCTCCCCGTGGAATTTGAAGTCCAAACACCTTGAGTCGTTGCAGCCAAAGAGGGCAGAGAAGAATGGCAAGCAGAGAATGAGGAGGATCTGAGGCTCTCCCTTGACATGGTGGAAGAGCTGAGGGACCTTTCCGCTATCCGATAGGAGGAGATAAATAGGAGATTGGCCAAGTACTTTGACAAGCATGTCAGGGTCAAGCAGTTCGTGGAAGGGGACTTGGTGTTGAAGAAGGTGGATGCAGCAGGGAGGTCGGCATCAGTAGGGAAGCTCACCCCAGCTGGGAAGGGCCATTTATTGTAAAGGAGGCTCTAAAATCAGGGGGCTATTGACTCCAAAATGTAGAGGGAGAGACCCTGAGTCTCACCTAGAGTGGTGACAACTTAAAACATTTTTTCCCCTGAAACATGTAAGCGATACTTTGACTATAATAAATTTCTTCAACACTTCAGTACTGTCACAGCTAGCTTGCATGGAAAAATGGAATGTGTATGGACCCCGAGCAGATCCCACTGCCAGGCTCTCACCTAGCTGGCAGGGCAGGAAGTCACTCAGTGTCATCCTTGGCCTCGAGCAGATCCCGCTGTCAGGCTCTCACCTAGCTGGCAGGGTAGGAAGACACTCGATGGTATTGATAATGGACCCCGAGCAGATCCCGCTGCTAGGCTCTCACCTAGCTGGTAGGGCAGGAAGTCACTCGGTGTCATCCTTGGCCTCGAGCAAATCCCGCTGCCAGGCTCTCACCTAGCTGGCAGGGCAGGAAGTCACTCGATGGTATTGATAATGGACCCCGAGCAGATCCCGCTGCCAGGCTCTCACCTAGCTGGCAAGGCAGGAAGTCACTCGGTGTCATCCTTGGCCTCGAGCAGGTCCCGCTGCCAGGCTCTCACCAAGCTGGCAGGGCAGGAAGTCACTCAATGGTATTGATAATGGACACCGAGTAGATCCTGCTGCCAGGCTCTCACCTAGCTGGCAGGGCAGGAAGTCACTCGGTGTCATCCTTGGCCTCGAGCAGATCCCGCTGTCAGGCTCTCACCTAGCTGGTAGGGCAGGAAGTCACTCGATGGTATTGATAATGGACCCTGAGCAGATCCCGCTGCCAGGCTCTCACCTAGCTGGCATGGAAGGAAGTCACTCGGTGTCATCCTTGGCCTCGAGCTGATACCGCTGTCAGGATCTCATCTAGCTGGCAGGGCTGGAAGTCACTCGATGGTGTCGGCCTTTAGATTTCCAGGAAGAGATCAAGAAGTTTGAAGCGCCAAGGAGTAAGGGGAAATGGGTTCTACATAGGCGAGCTCGGACTCGCCTAACCCAGCTAGGCATCAGCAAAAGGATTCTGCTCAGGCGAGTTTGGACTCGCCAACCCCAGTTCGGCATCAACAAAAGGGTGACAAGCCAGGGTCTCGCTGAAGGAAGGCGAGCCATGACGGGGAACTTCACCCCTTTGCCTGTTTTCCTTAGAATATTCCCTTCTTTTCAACCTGGATGGCTTGCTGGCGAGTTAAAGTGGCGTGACAAGGGCGGAGAGCGCCCCACTCCCGAATCGCTTGGGGCTTGGTGAGCATTCAAAACGTACCCACTCGCGGGCGCGCACTCATGGCTACCCTACTTGCGGAACCTGTATATGCGAGGTCGCATGGGGAAGCACTCGCGGGTATTCAATGCATAACAAACAAAGTACAAGGAAAAAGGGAAAAGAAGAGTGTCACGGGTATGATTAAAACTTTCTTTCATTAAGTGTTTACAAAAATAGTTACAGGCGGCTCGCCTCGTCGAGTAAACAAAAAGGGAAAAGAAAGAAGAAAAGTACAAGCTATCTTCAGCCCCCCCCCCCCCCCCCCCCCCCCCCCCCCCCGTCGGACTGGTCCTCGCCTTCACCCGACGGATACTGGAATCTCTTCCCGAACATCGCATCCAAGCTGTCTTCCTTCTCGCTGGGCGGCGTTGCCGGGAACAGGCTCGGCATCAGGTCCCGTGCCGAGATCCCCTCGCATCCCTCCACCAGCACCCCCGACTCCTTCATCATTTGGAGGGTGCACTCGGAGGCTTGGATGGAGTTGATCTGCATGCTTTCGGTGAGGTCGGTCTGGCCAAAGATCCGCGGGCTCTTGTAGGGGAGGGTAGGGTCGATGTCGTGGGGCGGGAAGAAGATCTCCGCCTGGCAACGGACCTCGCTGAGGAGGTACTGTTTCTCCTCCTTCAGCTTCATGTTCGCGCCCTCCAGCTCGGCGAGGCGTGCGCGCAGCTGCCTGATCTCCTCCCCCTACTCGGCATTGCAAGCCTGAAGCTCCCCTGCAACCTTGGCATCCTGGTAAATAAAAAATTCAGTCTGGTATCAGTGCAAAATGTTCTAAGTAAAAGAGAAGAGTGGTGCTTGACACTTACCAGCCCGCCGGCGGCTTGGGCGAGTAGGCCCTTCGCTATGCCGAGCTGCCTCTCCTGGTCAGTGACCTTATCTTTGGCGATGTCGCGAGCCTGCTCAGCCTTTTGGAGTTGGTGGCTGAGGGCAAAGGTGCGGCGTGCCAGCATGTGGTGGCGCTCCAGGGTCCGGAGGTTGGCCTGCAGACCCACGTGGCTGAGCTGCCGGAGGGTCATGTGCCTGTAGGCCTCGGCGTCCTCGTGGCCATAAAGGCCGAAGCTGAGGGCGTAGGCGTGGCCGGTGGCAGGCTCGTGGTCTTGCCAGGAGGGGTGCAGGGTGGAGATGGAGACTCGATGAGCGAGCTCATCCCACTGCAGCATGGGCTCGCCCGCCGAGTCCTTCCACCGCCCGCCGAAGTTGAAGAGGGGGTGTTTCTTCGGTGCCGCAGCTCGCGGGCTGCCCTCTTTGCCGATGGAGGAGGGGAGATCACCGCCATGGAGGAGGGGCCCTCGCCACCTTTCCGACCATTGCTGGTAATCTCCTTTAGCGGGTTCTCCGGCGATGCGTCGGGAGGGGTCTCCGACGAGCTGATGTATTTGGGGCTGGGCTGTTGATGTTGTTGTTGTTGCCCCCGTGGAGCCAACAGGGCCCTCTGCATCTTCTTTAGAGGTTGCTGGCGGTGTGGAGGGTTCGTCCCCGCGTTCTCAGGTGCCTCCTGCTGGAAGAGGGTTGAGAGAGGGCCGCCTCATCTTGGCAGGCCGCCGCTGCCGCATTCTCCCGGGCAAAAGGGTCCGGGTGCGATCCCGGATCCGCAAATGGCGGGGTCGGCGGAATAATTCGCTCCGCTGCAAGAAAATACTTTGAAAAAATTAGAAGAGATTCAGCAACAATATGGCGAGCTCGCGATCGGGCAAGCTCGGCAAGATGAGGAGGAAACAATACCTTCGCCGGCCAGAATGGGGGGAGCGCGTCGAGGCCCCTTCGCAGGAAGGTGACCTCGAAGTCCTTGTGGAGAAAGAACTTGTGGAGCTCGGCATCATTGCCGGACACAGCTGGGGGGCGGTAGATCTCCTCGCCCTTATGCTGCGGCGAGTATGGGATGTTGTCGAGATCGCCCTTGATGAAGGCAATCTTGGTCATCCAGGTGTGGTGCTGATTCGCGATCTCGCGAACCTTGATCAGCGAGCCGCTGAAGTAGGCGACCCCATCCGGCGTCTCCTTGTAGGAGAAGATCTTCCTGAACACTGTCAGGTTGAACTCGATCCTCTCCCGCCGGAGATAGCTCGCGAACTCCACCATCATTGCGACGGCGTTGGAGTTCAGCTGGGCGGGTATCGCGTCGTTGTATTTCAAGATTTGTTGGATTTCCGGCCAGAGGGGGAGGTGCAACCCCACCTCGAAATGCGAGATGGGGAAGACGAGCTCATCCTCGTAGAACATGTTGATAGCCTCCCCCTCCCCCAGCCTGCACGCCTTGAAACCCGGCGGCACATACGCGGCCTTGAATTCCGCGAGCTCGTCCTCGCTGTTGTGCCCATCGAAGAAGCAATAAACCGTGAAGTGCTGCGTACTTGGAGCTGCCGTCAGCATCTGGATTTTTCTTGCCCATGATCGCGGAGGAACGAGCGGAGCACGAGCAGGAAGGGAAAGAAGCACATAGAGAGGGAAACAAAGAAATAAAGGCACAGTACGGGGTAGGTGAGGGGGGGCTATTTATAGGAAAAGAAATCTGGGGTAGGCCGTCCAATCGGCTCAGCTCGCCACACCAGCTCGCCGACTTCCGGCGCATCCCAACCAAGGCTAAGTCAAACATTGCAATACATTATTTGAATAACATGTCCAAGACTATTCTAAAAAAGTTACTTATTACAGAAACAAAGTTCAGGAACCAAAGGACAGGGCGCACGAGCAGAGGGAGCATCGGGATGCGAGTACCCGTCGGCTCGGCAAAGGAGCCGCTCACTTACCTACCCCGGCCTCGCGACCCCCGCTCCCCAAACTGCCGCGCGCTGAGCAGCTCACGGATCCTTCCAGAATTCCTCTGTGCAACCGAGAGACCGTCATCTATCTCGTCCAGGAGATGAGAGGGGGACATCAGCTTGCCAGCCTGGCCGCTTCGCACCACATCGACGAGACGCACGTAGTCACGCTGTAGCGTCTTGTTGACCCCCTGCACCTCGCGCAACCCGCACACCAGCTTCGTGAGGAGCTTGACCTCCCTACTCGTCAGCTCACCTTGATCCACCTAAGGACCCAGGTAAGAGTCTAGCGAGCTTGGGGAGGGGAGGGGAGAGTAGTGGGCTGCCTGCGAGGATTCCTCGACAGGGGATTGGCTGGGAAGAGCTGTGAAGACAAGTGTCAGCAAGAAGAGAAACGCAGAAAAAACTCATGGGGCAAGAAGCAAGGTTGAACTGACGAGCTCGGCAGCTTAAAGGAGATGCGGGGAGGGATGAACCTGAGATCCTTCCCGCGACCTGGACCGCGAGCCCCCGACGAGAGGAGCTCAAATCCCGGGGTGGGGATACTTCCCAGACCCGCCCCCGCAGCCACGTCAGTCTCCCGAGGAGAGGGGGCGCGCATCAGCGAGCTTGGCCTCTGCGAGCTCACTGGCAGGATCCCAAAGAGAAGTGGCAGGTCCTGGGGACGGTTATCCAGTGTCACGAACTGCGAGTCCACGGGAGTTGCCTCGCCTCGCGTTGTGGGATCTCGCGGCCTGACACCCCCCAAGTCGTCAGGCTGACCATCAGGGTCATCGCTGACTACAACAACCTCCCTATCCTTCTCCAGAATTGTCCAAGTGGAAAAGCCAGTCTCGCGCTCCAGGGTGGCCCTCAGGTCTTGGTAAATGGGCTCGGCCGCATGAGGAAATACTTCGACCTGTTGGAGCTGGGCTCGGCAGAATCTATTTGAGGAACCGTGACAGGAACCGCCGTCGGGGCGGCTACACGAGCTATGGAAGCTTGGTGAGCTCGGTCTAAGTGCTCTTGGATCTCCTTGGGAAGAGGCATCCTGGCAGGGTTAGAGCAAAGGGAATGGCAAGAGTCAGGCAGGTGGGCAGGTGTACATATATATAGCCACAGGTGGACCCCACCCAAAGATTCCCTGCAACTCGCCAACCCGCGCTCACCGCACACTTGTGGTTGGATGTCTCTTTCCGAGCTTTGCCAAGCTCAAAAAGTGCGGGGATTGTGTACAACCGTGTGTCCGGCGAGCAAGGTCGCCAGGAACCACACAGATCAGGCTAAAGGTAGTAGGCGAGATCGGCGGCAGGGGAGCCGAGCCCGAGCTCGGCATTCATCGACCAGATATTGGCGATCGGCGACCGGAGATCGGCATTCGTTGACCGAAGATCAGTATTCGCCGACCCTGAGATCGGCATTCGCCGAGCTAGTCCCAGCTCGCGCCCTCGCAGTGGAACTCGGCAACAGTAGGCGAGCAGGACCTGCCGAGGTGACCAAAGCTCCCCAGCTCGCCTGGATGAATGAGGTACTTTTTACTGTTTGAACCCTGCTGGCCTACCTATAGACCTTTAAAACAGCGGAGTTTGGATGTTTGCAGACCCATCCAGGGGTTTTCTGGTAATTTCAGGTCAGTTCTTTTGGTTATTGGCAGTCCAGATTCTAAAAACTATAAATAGGACCCAAGGGGTACCCAAAAAAGCATGCTTCATGTGCCTCCCTGCTACAGTTTTCAAGTGCTTTCTGAGGGTACCTTAGCTCGGCTTCTGGCTAAGTAGGGGAAGCGCTCTGAGATCTTCCGGGTGTGTGGTGGGACCTCCCCGCCGAGCCCTTGGTTCGGTTTCTCCTTGTCTTTTTTGTTGTTTTGCTTGCAGGAGTGAAGTAGGCGCACGACCACCCCTTCCCCAAGGGTCGAACTCCACAGGAGATCGAGAAATTGGTTTCAACAGCCATGTTGTGTTTCTAGTCAAGTGCACATGTTTGCAGAATTTAAGTAGATTTAAACATTCAACATACAATTAGATTTTTATTTTTCTAAATGCGTAGAAATAGTTTATTTCACTTCTATCTTGAAACCGATAAAATCTAAAAATAGTTTAGGAGAGTGTGTAGAAGTTTACTAGAGAGATATTTCACGAATCAAGAAAGAGGTATTCTTTCTCGATATCTAGAACTTGCCTCGAGCTATTCTCAAGACTTTGCATAGGTTAAACTCATTAGCATAAATATGATTTAGGCACTTTTTTGGCAAGTTTGAGCCTTTGCACCCTTACCTAACGTTTTATCTTTGATAAGCCAATTTGAGCCTATACCCTTCCTTTTGTTTTATCTCCACCAACAGTTTACCAAAGCCTAAAAAGCATCCTAATTACACACCTATGACCGAGCTTGACATTATATATACAGAACCGGTTTTTGAGTAATTAGGGGCCATTTTATTTTGGTGGCTAATTGAAAAAAAAATAGTTGTTTTTCATTCCTCCTCTAAAAAAAGAGAGAAAAAAGTGAAAGAAAATAATATAAAAAAAATGAAATGATGAAAATAAATAGAGGAAGTTGAAAAAATTCAACATGTTAAGAAAAAAAACAAAGGAGTTTAGGAATTGGCGGAGCTCTACCAATTATTTTGTGCAAGCTCTCATTAGGATTTGGTGTGTGTACCCATCATTTTTATCGTTGAGTTTTTCAAACCAAAAACCTAAGCCTACATTTCAACCTAGTTAAGCCCTACTGATTTGTGCTTCTAAGTTAAACTAGTGTCGTGGGGAGAGTGTGAAAGGGCAAGCCTATGGCCATCGACATTGATGGATTTCTTTGGAGGGTATCCCGATCTTCGATTTGTGCAATATTATCTTTGTAAACACGCTACTTTCTCCCTAAACGTGATTTTAAGATTTACCGGAACTTAATTTTCGAAGTAAAAATAATTAGTGAAAACACATTTTAGAAAATTAATAACTAACTTGTATGCTGAGTAGGTTTTTCTACAAAAATAACTACGTGCATAGGCACAAGACTTCGCATTCTACTCCTTAGGTTCAATTTTCGTTTTTAGTGTTAAAATTTTTTCTACTCTCCATGTAAAGTTGTTTGCTCGGGACGAGCAAACGAGTAAGTATGGGGGTATTTGATAACTCTAATTTTATCCATATTTTTATATCTAATTTTTATTTAATAATTAATTAGTTTTTAAAATTTTCTATGATTTTATTATCTAATTTCTTTATTTTATTATTTTAGGATCAATGTTGGCTGCTAATATCTATAAGGAGTCTACAGGATTGATCAGGAGACAAATCTGGACAAAGCTGAAAAAATTACAAAGCACACGCCCGGACACGGGCGTGACCAACAGGTCACGGGCATGACAACCAGGCGTGAACCCGGCGCATGTCTTGAACTCCAATCCACGGCAGATTATAGTTACACGCCCAGACACGGGCGTGCCATATTGGTCACGGGCGTGACGAGTAACCGTGACATCCCGACATGCCAAATTAAAGCTACAGTTTCAAGATCGTCGAACAGCCAAGTACACGGCACGCCCTTTGTCACGGGCGTGACACTAGGCGTGAGACCAACGGGCTCAGATCGTAGAACGAAGATCGTCGAACGCAGATCGTCGACCGAAGAACGTCGAACAGAGAATTACACTCCCGTGATACATCGGTCACGGGCGTGTCCATGGCGTGTCGAGAGCTTTTACAGCCAATAAGTCCAGCCGTTTCTGCCGTTGCCGCCAGATAGCTGTTTCAACCTGACACGCCCATGGTCACGGGCGTGACCATGGGGCGTGACCCCTCCATCAACAGCCATTTACTCCCGTCATTTTCAGCTTCCCGTGGTTTTCAAGAAACAGAAGTGACACGCCCTAGGTCACGGGAGTGACCTAGGGGCGTGACCCGCAATTTAACAGATTTTGGCGGTTTCTCCTCCAACGTTCCTGAGTTTTCAAGACGGCGGTTCCGAGCCTGACACGCCTGAGGTCATGGGCGTGACCTTGGGCATGACCTTGTAGAAATTTTTCCTATAAATTCCTGGCAATTCCAGAAGCTGGAGGAAATTTTTAGGAGCTTATTTCTGTTTTGTTTACTATTTTTCTTGCATTTTAATTTCATAGTATAGCCTTTACTGTCAAGTGTATCTTTAGTCATGTCTTTCCCTACCTTAACTTGTATTTCCCTAACGATGATGAGTAGCTAATTTTCATTTACCGCTTGGTCATGATGAAGCTTGAAATAAAAAAAATCCTTTTGTCTTTTTATCTAATGTCTTGTTCTTAATTATGCTCGCTATGATTTATCTTTGATTTATATTTTTGTCGAATTCATATTTCACGAATATGTTTTTCGATCTAAGATCTGTATCCTAAATGACCGAGAGGTTGCGGATACAAGAAGATCACTCAAAGATAAAAGGAGTTGCATGCACTCATTGAGAGAGGACGACATAAATCCTCCGGATTGGAGTCAAATCCAATAGAGTTGTTCACCGCCTAAAGCAAGCTTAGGGGTTTCGACTGGCCGAGAGGTCTTAATCGATCAACCTAAGGTTAGTCAAAAGCATGAGCTCGAGAGAGATGCTTTTGTACTTAGGAACTTCCACGATCGAGTGAGTAGTTTAAGAGCTCGCATTACTTTATTTTCAAAAAGGTTTATTTTAGTTCAAGTGGATTCTAGATCAAGTGCTAGCTTCACCAAAATCGAACTTCTCTTTCTTAGTGTTTCGTTTCCTTTTTTGTTTTAAACAAAAACCAACTTTCCGTCCGATAAGATAATAGCTCTTTCTTGTGAGTACAAGTATTCGACACGCCCCGAGTCGATATACGACACTTGATCTTATACTCTGAACGATAGGTATACTTGACTCATCGATTGGAAACACGCGCTAGCGTGGAGAAAATAATCATCAGATATGATTAGATGCTATATTCTGGACCATGGTAGGGCTTGGGATAAACGCCTCAGATTGATGGAGTTTGCATACAATAATAGTTATCAGAAAAGTTTGCAGATGGCGCCCTTTGAAGCTTTATATTGAAAGCGTTGTCGAACTCCCCTGTTTTGGGCAGAAGTTGGCGAGAAGACGTTGCTCGGACCGGAAGTGCTGGAGGATATGAGTACTTCAGTAATGCATATTCGTGAAAAGCTGAGGTTAACTCAGGAGCGATACGGGAAGTATGCAAACCAGTGCAGAGTTGATCTGGAGTTTGCAGTTGGGGACATGGTGTTTCTTAAGGTCTCTCTGATGTCGGATGTTAAAAGATTTGGAAGAAACCAAAAACTAGATCCCAGGTATGTGGGGCCTTTTCAGATTCTGGAGCGCATTTGAGTTTCTGCCTATAGACTAGAGTTGTCTGATTCTTTCCATGGTGTTCACGACGTGTTTCATGTGAGCCAGTTGCAAAAGTGTGTCCGTAGTGATCGGCATGTCCTTGAATCAGTACCCCAGTTGCTACCTAATCTCTCGTATGTTGAAGAACCTATCCATATTCTGGTGATGCAAGACCGTGTGCTAAGAAAGAAAATAATTCCTGTGGTTAAGGTGCTCTAGCGAAATCAGGATGCAAGAGGTGCGACTTGGGAATTGGAATCTGCGATGAGAGAATCTCATCCTCAGCTTTTCTCCTAGTCTCCCTGGTTAGTATTCTAGTTTCAAGAATTCTTCTGTCTTTTCTCATTCTCTGTCCTCTTATTTCGTTCGTGTTCCAAGTTTCGGGACGAAGCTTCCTTTTTGGAGGGGTGACTGTAACGCCCCTGTTTTTTTCGGCATTATTTACTCCTCTTATTAACGTCATAATGACGTAAGGGCATTACTTTAGCATGCAGTTGTTGGCGCGTCGCCGATAGTGCGTTTTCGTGTCTTTTCGATTCAGTTGGCTGAATTCATGGATCTTTGGCGGAAACGGAAAATTTCACATTTGGAAAACTTAATTGATTGATTTTTGTCTTGCTCGTCCAGTTTCGTTGAACCAACCTTATTATGTTTGATTTTATTTTATTTTATTCTTTAGGTACTGTCTGGGTTCGACGATCGTCGAGCAGAGCTCGATAATCGCTTTTCCTTTCTGTTGTTGTCTGGGTTCGACGATCGTCGAGCGGAGCTCGATGATCGCTTTTCCTTTATGTTGATGTCTGGGTTCGACGATCGTCGAGCAGAGCTCGACGATCGCTTTTCCTTTCTGTTGCTGTCTGGGTTCGACGATCATCGAGCGGAGCTCGACGATCGCTTTTCCTTTCTGGGCGCTGTTTGGAGTTCGACAATCGTGGAGAGGAGCTCGACGATTGTTGGTTTCTTCGTGGCGCTGCTTGGAGTTTGACGATCGTCGATCGGAGCTCTACAATTGTTTGTTTCTCCATGAGTTCGTCGAGCTGAGCGGTCTGGTGTCGAAATGGTTGTGTCGACACCGATGAGCTGAGCCGTCGGGTGTCGATAGAGTTTTGTCGACACTGCTGTCTCGTCGGGTGTCGACACAGTTGTGTCGACAACGCTGTGCCTTCGGGTGTCGACACAGTTGTGTCGACACCGATGTGCCGTCGGGTGTCGACACACTGGTGTCGACACTGCCGTCGGGTGTCGACACAGCGGTGTCGACACCGCCGGGCTGGTTTTGTTGAACCCGGTCCTCTCTGCTGTTGAGTATTTATACTTTCTACTCCTTCTTAATCTTTAAGCCGACCTAGAATTTCCCTAGCCTTCCGTACTAGAGCGGCGTGTGAGGAGAAGGTTTTCCGTCCATGCTTTTTCTAGTGAGCACCGATGGAGCTCCGGTTCTTGGAATGTCCAACCGATCGTAGATCTGGAAAGCTCTCGTCGAGAGATGCGCCCTCGTGGTATTTTTTTTCCCGTTTCTCTAGATTTTCTTGTTAGGGTTTTCGACCCTAACCGTTATTTCAGACATTTTCGTCCAGATTTCGGCTCCTATCGCGACGTGTGGAGATTTGTCGAGTTTTTCCGGTAAATCGAGGCAAGTGGTGTTCTTGCTCTCCCTCTTGTTCTTCATTCTAATCTTTGCCCTTTTTCTACACTTGTTTGAGTTTATTATGTTTCGATTGTTGAGATACTTGTCCTGAAATTCTAACTCCCCCCCCCCCTCTATTCCTGGAATTGTGACTTGATGTCCCTAAAGCCTTAACCCCAAAATTCTAGTCCATTGCATTGGTAAAAAATTGGTTGTCGTGCTGTTATAACCATCGAGTAATCTTGTTCATTTTTCTTAATAAACTTCACTTGTTGTACCTTGAAATGCTCTTATGCAGTCCACTTGGTTGGTTATCCCTTGAATTTATGATGAATAAAAAACAAATGAACCCTGCTTGTATAATTATGTAACTAAAGGAACTCAGATGAACTGTGCGTGTTGGGGTCCTCCCTCGGCATAGTGTTTTATACTCAAATGAAATGTGCGCATTGGGGTCCTCCCTCAGCATAGTGTTTCATACTCAGATGAACTGTGCGAGTTGGGGACCTCCCTCGACATAGTGCTTAATGCTCAGATAGACTGTGCGCATTGGGGTTTCTCCCTCGGCATAGTAATTATTAATGAAAGATTGAACTTCTATTGCTGGTGCTTGTTCTGTCTTGTTGATGTGTTTAGCCTTTCCTGCTCGGCAAGTTTTACTGTTGCTTACTTTTACTCTGCTGACCATTTTGTTGCAGTCGCTTTTCATTCTCCTTCACTTTGAGGTTTGTGTAGTCTGCTTTTACTCTTGCACTACTTGTGACTTGCTTCTGAGGTGTTCTTATTTTGAATTCCCCAGGATCAGAGTTGTAGCAGGTTTAGCTGGCAGTGTTGGGCTTCTGGTGCTGCTGGTGTCTGCGGCCGTTTGTTTCCACCTCTGAGCTTGAGTTAGTTGTCTTTGTTTAGACTTGTCAGATTTTACTATGGGTTCGTGTCAGTTGTTGATGCCCATAGACTTTGACTTTTCTGTGATGGACTACTTAGTGTTGTTATTTTTTACCTGATTGTTCTTGCACTCTGCGAAGGTTTTATGTTATGATGCATTTAGTTATTTTAAAGTATACAAAACTGCATTCTGGAATATTTGCATGACATAACTTCAACTACTAAATCTACTACTTTTATGCGTACAAAAGATTTCTATATATATAGTAAATGTAGAAGTCACGTCATCATTTTATGATACTGCACCCTCACTCTCACGTAGGTTAACAAATGTGCTAACTCAGTATTTTCCGCCGTGTAAAATATTTATATATATTTTCTCACCTATGGACTAGTAGTCCACCCGACCGAGAGACACGGTCATTAACTCCATTAATTTATATGCATTGTTTTTAACTACAAGTTATAAATCTTTTACTTGAAGTAAATGTGAGGACGGGTTGCCTGAGCGTCTGCAGTTGTCCCCTGCATGGCGTGGCATCACGACGCGTAGTTTCTCTACTCTTACGTATTTTTGAATACGGAGAAAATGTGGGTCGTGACAAAGATGAACTAGTAGTTGTGGCTAGGAGGCGTTCCTCGGGGAATCTGTCATCTATGTCATATTCGACGAGCGCTTCTGCACCGGGATTTTCTAAGCGCGAGAGGTGATCGACGGCTAGATTTTCTACGCCATTCTTATCCCGGATCTCTAAATCAAATTCTTGCAGGAGGAGGATCCATTCAAGAAGGCGTGGCTTCGCATCATGTTTAGCTAATAAATATTTAAGGGCAGAGTGATTGGTAAATATGATAACTTTAGATAGCATTATGTACGAGCAAAACTTATCAAAAGCGAAAACAACGGCTAAGAGTTCCTTTTCTGTTATGGTGTCATTTATTTGTGCGGAAGTTAGCGTCTTGCTAGCGTAATAAATTGGATGAAAGTGTTTGTCTACCTGTTGGCCAAGAACAACACATAAAGCAATATCACTAGCGTCGCACATAATTTCGAACGGAAGGGACCAATCGGGCGCCACTAAAATGGGTGAATTGATAAGTTTTTGTTTTATTAAATTAAATGCAGACTCGCATTCGCTACTAAAGACAAAATTTTATTCCTTTTCCAAGAGGCGAGTAAGCGACTTTGTTATTTTTGAAAAATCTTGAATGAAACGCCTATAAAAGACAGTGTGGCCTAAGAAACTCCTAATAGATTTTACGTTAGTTGGCGGCAGAAGTTTCTCTATAATTTCTACCTTGGCCTTATCCACCTCCATCCCCTTAGATGAAATCATATGGCCGAGAAACAAACATTCTTGAACCATAAAGTTACACTTTTCCCATTTTAAAATGAGATGCGTGTCCTCACATCGCTGGAGGATACGATCTAGATTTCTAAGACAAGACGGGAAAGAGCGTCCGAAAACAGAAAAGTAATCCATAAAGACTTCCATAATCTTTCCTACCAGCTCTCCAAAGATTGTCAGCATACATCATTGGAATGTAGCTGACAAATTGCAGAGGCCAAATGACATTCTTTTGTAGGCAAAGGTGCCAAATGGGCAGGTAAAAGTTGTTCTCTATTTATCATTGGGGGAAATGGGGATTTTGAAAAAAAAACCTGATAAACCATCAAGAAAATAGTAAAATGGATGACCGGATAAACTCTCCAGAACTTGGTCTAAAAATGGTAGTGGAAAATTATCCTTACGGGTGGCATCATTTAGTTTTCTATAATCGATGCACACCCGCCAACCCGTAATAGTACGAGTTGGGATGAGATCGTTGTGCTCATTCTCCACTATGGTAAGACCGCCCTTTTTGGGCAGACATGAACGGGAGTAACCCACACACAATCAGAAATGGGATAAATAATCCCCGCATCTAATAATTTAATTATCTCGGCTTTAATGACGCCTTTCATGTTTGGGGTAAGGCGTCGATGCGGCTGAATGGTTTTGCGGCAATTATCGTTGAGAAAAATCCTATGAGTGCAAAAAGATTGGTTAATCCCCTTAAGATCAGATATTTGTCACGCAATTGCATGGCGATGTTTAAGAAAAACTTCCAATAAATCGGAAATCTCCGAATCACTCATGTCTGAAGAAATAATATCAGGAAACGTATCGCCTTTTACCAAAAAAGCGTATTTGAGTGATTCAGGTAAGTTTTTCAGGTCTAGGATGGGCGGTTCTTCTAACGAGGTTTTAATTTTAATGTCGTTTGATCCAAAATGTTTGAAAGACAAATTAGGAGGGTTATCCTCTTCGTAGTTAAAATTTTCGAGCGCAAAAAAGTCGTCGGTTAAAGTATACTCAAAAATAGGGGAAGTACAATTTCCGAGATAGGTATCTAAATTATAATAGAAGTCATCGCTCGATGACGAGTCTCCTATGGAGGGATTAATAGAGAAAGTAACTTCGTCATCTCCTACCCGAAGGAGGAGACGACAGTTACTTATGTCAATTAATGCGCGGGAGGTGGCGAGAAAAGGGCTGCCGCGTATAATTGGTACATCAGTGTCCTCCTCGATGTCCAAGATGATGAAGTCTACCGGAAAGATAAACTTATCGACTCGGAGAAGTATGTCCTCCACTACCCCGACGGGAAACTGAACTGAGTGATCCGCTAGTTGGATGCGCATATTAGTAGGGGCCGGAGTGCACAAACCTAATTTTTTAAAGAGCGAGAATGGCATCAAATTAATGTGCGCGCCTAAATCTGCAAGAGCGTACTCTACTAATATATTGCCAAAAAGGCACGGGATGGAAAACCGTCCCGGGTTGTTTTGTTTTGGGGGCAATTTATTAGTAAGGGCCGCCGCGCAGTCTGCGTTGAGAGAGATATGCGAAGTATTTTCCAATTTTTGTTTATTAGAAAGAAGTTATTTCAAATATTTTGCATACTTAGGCATCTGCGAGATCGCCTCGCAGAAGGGAACATTAATATGAATTTGTTTTAATAGTAAATTAAATTTTTTATATTGTGCGTCCTTACGTAGATCATCTAACCTATGCGGATATGGCAGGGCCTTGTTTAAAATAATTTTTTCGTTTAAAATTGGTAAAGGCAGCGTAATCGAAGAATGGGGAAGAGTGGTCGGAGGTGAAATATGTACCTGAGGATCGATCCGTTTTGGGTCGACCACCTGCTTACCACTACGGAGGGTTATAGCGTTGGTGTTCTCCCGAGGGTTATCCTCTGTGTTTCCCGGGAGTGCCTCGAGCGCGTGCTTGGACATCATTCTCGCCAGTTGTCCAAACTGTTGTTCAAGGGTTTTTAGCGATCCAGTGATGTTCCAGATATTTGATTCGTTGGACGTTATGTATTTAAAAAAGTTTTCCTCCATCGGGGAGGGTTTTGGAAGAGGGGGAGGCGGTGGAAATCCGGGCGCATATGAATTAGGCGGGAGCACGCATTGTTCGGGTTGCTCAAAGAGAAATTGGGGTGATTCCTCCAACCCGGATTATAGTTATTACTATAAGGGTTGTTGTTGGGGTTGAAGGAAGGATGACACAAATTTTCTATGAAATCCACGAACTCTTCAGCAACAAAGACGTTAGGGGGAATAAAACAAGGCGGAGTGGAGGAGGCAGCAGACATCTCCACCACCTGCTTTGTTAACCTTTCAACTTGAAGGGTTAAGAAAGCAGTGGCATCCACTTCAAAAAGAACGGCCGCCGACTGTGGGCATCCTCGCGGGACGTTCCATTGCTAGACGTTCATAGCCATTTCTTCGAATAAATCCTGGGCGGCCTCGGGGGTTTTGTTGTTTAATGTGCCCCCGGCAGCTGCGTCAATCGTTTGACGCGTCTGAAAATTAAGGACATTATAAAAAATTTGTACCTGCAACCACGTTGGCAGCGCGTGGTGCGGGCAGCGCATGGTGCGGCCAGCGCGTGGTGCGGGCAGCGCGTGGAGCGGGCACAAATAAAGAAATGTCCGCCCGCAACTTTGCAGTTTTTGCGTGCAGAAAGTACTTCGTCAGGAACCGCTCAGTCAACTCAGCCCAGGTGATGATACATCCTCACGGGAGGGAATTCAACCATGCCTTTGCTTCGGACTTAAGGGAAAAAGGAAATAGGCGCAAGCGAATGGAGTCATCAGTGAAGCCATTAATCTTGAAGGTGTCACATATTTCCAAAAAATTGGACAAGTGGACATTCGGGTCCTCATCCGGCAGTCCATCGAACTGCACGGCATTTTGGACCATTTGAATGACACTTGATTTGATCTCAAAATTATTGTTCGCCATCATCGGGCGAACAATACTGGACCCAGTATCGTCCAAATTTGGCCAGTAGTAATATGGCATTGTACGCTCGACGGCCGCATTCGGATTAGGGTCGGCTATAGTGACGGGAGAGGGTTCTCCGACGGATTTTTCGGGTTCCAAAGAGGGATTTTGGCGTTGAAACTGAATACACGCAAGTGAGCGTTCGATCTCAGGATCGAAATCCAAATGTTCGGACTCTGATGGTTGTCCACGGGTCATACACCCTAAAATATAAAGTAGAAAATTAACATTCTTTTTTGGATTTTTAAGTAAAGTTTTTAAGTTTTTTTTAGTTTTTTAGAAATATTGGTAAAAGTAATATACTCCAGAATTCGAAATAACAACTCAAGTCATTCCCCATCAACGACGCCAAAAACTTGATGGCCCGCGAACAGACTCTTGTTTAGGTGGTTGGTTCGATGAGTTGAACGTCGCGGGCTTGCTAAAAAGCGAGTTTTTAACAAAAGGTGGCAAGTGCACCTATCGCATGTAGTACTTGATATTCGGGAAAATATCGAGGTCGTATTATTCTCTAGGTCGGTTTGATTATCCCTACTTCTGTAGGAGTAACTATTGTTTTACTGAAAATTTGATGGGGATTTTAATTAACTAAGGCGGATAAAATAAAAGTGCGAAAATGATTTAGAAAATTCGATGAAGTTTTAACGCTCGGCACCGAATCAGATTAAGACTGAAATAACTTTTAATAATTATTGAACTTAGTTTTCAATTTAATAAAAGACAACTTGGTCGTGGAGGTTCCACAAATATGATCGCACTTATCTATAGGAATATTGCTCACCTGAACGGTAAGACTATTCGACCAAACGTTAGTCCGACAAAGGATTTCTCTTAATTCCAGCTTTACGCTAAGAACCCCTCTATTGGGTGGGGAACCCAATCCGGAAGAATTACGCTTGTCCTCTCTCGAGGGCATGCATGCAACTCTTACCCAGGGGTGATCTGTCCATACGCACGACCTCTCAGCTAGCAAGCGTATGGATAACAGAAATAGAGCCCACACATCGATATGTGGTCCTACGCATCGTTAACTCGGGGTAAACTTTAAGTCCTAAAATTAAAGTGAAAATAAAGAACTTTAATTATTTCAAATCATTTTATATGTCTCAATGCTCTTTGATGCCAAGGACTAATAATGATTAGCCACTCATAGGTATGGGGACGGCTTTATAATTTTAATGAGGCATGAGTTCATAACTAAGCGCTAAAAGGTTATAAGAAGAAGTCATAAAATAACAAACATTTAGAAAACTTGAAAAGTTAGCTAATAAGAGAACTCACGCACACTTCAAAATTATAAATAAAACAAAAACTAAGTTACAAAAAAAATGAAATAACAAGTCCTACTCAAATGTGTAGGCGGGAAATGAAAACACGCTATTTAACTCTTAACGAGTAGGCGGAAATAAATGCAAGCCATTTAACTCTTAACGATTAGACAGAAATAAATGCGCACACGCACACACTCGACATGAAATAAGGACACGCACTCACTCTACTGAAAATGAAAACGCACACACACTTGCATAAATGAAAAAAAAACGCACACACTCTACAAAAAGTAAAACACACGCACGCACTTTACATGAATTGAAAGAAATCAATAAAATTATCTCCTACACACACACACTCTACATATTTGAAAGAAAGCGATAAAATAAAGCATGAAAATTTATCTTCTACACTCACACACTCTACATAATTGAAGAAAACATTGATTATTATTCTCATACACTCACACACACAACATGGAAATTAAAAGAATAAAATGAAAAACTAACTCATACACTCACACACACTATTAAAGAGAAAAAACAAAGTTGCTTAAAAATTAAAACTACAAGATTCCTACTCCTAAAGCTTACCAAAAAGACATAAAAAGAACAAATTAAAATAAAAAGAACAGAAGGGTTTCAAAACAAAGCAAAAAAACTAAAGTCCTTTAAAAATTAAAATTACAACTTTTTCATTCTTAGGATTTCATAAAACTGATTAAAAAGTGAAAAGAACGTGAAAAGAACAAAAAAGTTTTACAATCCTAAAACAAAACTAAGTAAAAAAAAACAAAACCACTTTTAAAATCTCCTTTACAAATCATAAGAATGAAATTTAAAAACACTAAAAAAGAACATGGAGAAAAAGAGATAAACTTAACATACCACGTTTCACTCATAGAAAGTGAACAAGTTACACTCATACACACACACACACACTTTTCATAAAGAGAAGAACAAAGAGAAACTTAAGGATAAAAAGGGAAAGAGATAAGTCACCCAAATAAATTTTCATGCCATGTAGAGAGAGAAAATAAAACATTTTTATTATCATAATGATACTATTACAAAGCTAAAGCTAAAGCAAAAAAAAACATGAAAGGGAGGGGTGAGAAATCTCCTTACATAACAAGTGAATCCACAAGGGCAGCCCACCAAAACACACTAAATTTCAGCTCAAAAAAGTGAACCCTTGCACCTTACAGAAATGAGCTATTTATAGGGAAAAATTTCAAAGTAGACGCCCGCCGACACGGGCGTGTCGGGGGGGGGGGGGGGGGGGGGCGTGTCAGAACTATTCGCGATATGATCCCGCGATTTGACGACAGCATTGACTTGCCGCTGGACACGAGGATGTCACGCCCTTGGTCATGGGCGTGACGGTGGGCGTGTCGGGGAGGTGAAACTGGGCGCGGGTTGCATCAAAGGTCGACGGTGGAGTCTTGTTGGGCCAGGTGGAGTAGACACGCCCTATTCCATGGGCGTGTCGGGTTGGTCGATGATCGTTGAGCGCGGTTTCGTCAAGCGCGCGACATGGGCCTTGGTCACGGGGCGTATCAAATGACACGGGCGTGTCACGCCTTTTTCTTCATTCGGCTTCTTTCCACGGGAAATTGAAGTGTCACGCCCGTGTCACGGGCGTGACCCATAGTACAAGGGCGTGTACTTGCAAAATTTGACATTTTCCTGAAAATTTTTGGAAAATGAAATAAAGCTAAGTCAGCAATGTTTGTAAAAAAAACAATTTATTAAAGAAAATTAAGTAGAAATAATGAAAAGAAACTAAAACGACTTATTTAATGTACATAAAAATAAGTATATTTACAACTTATCACCAGCTAGCTATTTTCTAGTGCACGGAGGGATGATTTGCTCGGGACGAGCAAATGTTTAAGTCTAGTGGTGTGATGAGTCTGATAATTATAGGGTTTTTCGGACTCATCTGGGCTGGTTTTCTCACTCGTGCACTGCATTTCAACCAGATATCAGTTATATTTACATCGTTCGGTCATGGATCATTTTGTGCACTATTTTGGCCCGAGGGTGTGCAATTGCACATTCTGTCTTTCGGGGTATTGACATGGTGCTCCCCGTGGCTCTTTCCAGCTATTTTCTTTGCAGTATTTTTTGCTGGGAGCTTGTGCTCCAGTTTTTATTTTGTTGTGCAGGTGGTGCGTCTTCCCAAAGGCAGGAATTCTGTCTTATGGAAAATGCACGGTCATGGGTTTCTTTCATGCACGGTTTGCGCTTGATCGTGCATTTTAGTCAGCTGGAAGAACGTCAAACCTAGCTCGATGAATTACGTCGAGCTGAGTTTGATGATTCTCACACACGGTTGACGCCCGATTTCTTCGAATCCGTGCACGAAGGAAATGCACGGTTTTCCTATAGCTTTCTTATTTGTGCCTTCTATGGTTAATCATGCGCTTTGTTCATGCACGGGTTGATATGCCCGTGCACGAATAAAACGCACAGTTTTTCTGTATGTACCTGTTTTCCAGCTCTCTGTCGCTACCTATGCGATGTCCTTCACCCAAGGACGGAACTGCCCGTGCGCGAAGTAAAATGCATGGGTCAACGCTTCCCCTTCCGCAGTCTTGATCTCGAAGCTAATATCGCACGGTTTGCGTATAGTCGTCCGCCAAACCGTGCGTGGCTATTTTTCTGACCTGCTTCTATTTAAAGCGCAGATCTCTTCTTCTTGAGAGGTGCTCCATTCAAGTCCGTCCCAGCCGCCGTTTTCTGCTCTTTTGAGCGGGGAAACTTTCCCCGAGCCGTCATTTTCTCTATCCTCACTAGAGAGTAGAACCAGCAACCATTTCTCCTCAAAAAATTTGCAATAGTTGCATCTCCGGCTACCTTCATCTTCTCCAACCTCCAATCTACCATCTTAGCTCATTGTTGCTGTACTTGTGGAGTTCTTCGGTCAGAACTAGGACAGCGATCATTCATGAAGAAGACGGGATATTCGAAGTAAGTGACAGCCCTTTTTGGTTCCCGGACGTCATCCATAGACCGAGCTCGAATAAGGCCCGACAACCCTTGACTCCGACCGTGAATCTCGAAAAGCCTTCGTGCACTCGGTTGTAATTATCTACCTCTTCTTGTTGTTACTTCATTCTGAACTTGTGAAAGTGGGATTGTTGCTTGAGAATAATGTTTTTCTTAATGTTTCAGCATGTCAATATGTTGTTATGTCTTAATCATTGCTTGTGTTCTTAAGCTTCAGTTTTTGCTGTGCTTGTTGTGATTGTACCGTTCTAGCGATTTCTAGAAGTTTGCGTGATGAAGAGGTGATTGTGACACTCATTAGCTCATCCATCTTCCATTTTACTCTCTAGAGTAATCCACCAAAGAGACGAGGTGACGGCGACCCGCAATAGTTTTCTTATTGTTGTTAACTTAGGAATCCAAATCAAAAACCCCCTTTGGTTACTTTCCTGCTTGCAATCCCTATTTCATATAGCAAAATCACACTCCCTACTTGCACTCCTTAAGAGATCGATATCCAGGGATTCAACTCCTCACATTATTACTTGACTACGATCGGTACACTTGTCGTCGCATAAGTCATCACCTGTGGACTTAGCCAAAAATCTAGCAACATTAGCACAGACATAGTGTGAGTAATCATCACTCAACGGCAAAATACTTAGACATATTTCTATCTATCTTGGCGTTGAGAGCGTTGATTGAGCAAGCCTCACTCAACACCATTTGCCTTAGACAAAATCTGTCTCTGTAATATCTTAGTTGTTGAGAGCATTGAGTGAGCATGTCTCACTCAATGCTTTTTGCCTTAGCAAATTTTATGCCTCTGCAGTATATTAGGCATTGAGATCGTTGAGTGAGCATGCCTCACTCAACGTTTTTTGCCTTAGCCATATTTCTACCTCTGTAGTATCTTAGTTATTTAGAGCATTGAGTGAGTATGCCTCACTCAATTCTTTTTGCATTATCCATATTTCTGGCTTGACAAGATTCTTTCTTACCTCTGGCATTGAGTGAGCTTGCTTCACTCAATGCCTGTGGACTTAGCTGCAATGTCAACTACTCCTTTACTTCTGGCATTGAGTGAGCTTACCTGACTCAACGCCTGTGGGCTCAGGCAAATTCCTGCCTTTCCAGCATCTTCTCTTGGTTTCCACTTTTCTGTCTTATGACCACCTGTCACATCACTTAGATAATCTGTCTAGACTTATTCCATGGAACATCACACACAAGATGTGTTGGGTACACTGTTAATATGTACCAGATTTGGAGAAGCCTCATCTTAATCAATGATATAAATCAATTTGTATTTGATGTATGTTTGAGTTTCATTGTGCAGGTTTAAGAATTGGAAGAAAATTTTCTAAGTACAAGTGTCGACACTTGTGAAGAATTATGTCAACACTTGTTTAGAATTTTGTCGACACTTGTGATGAATTGTGTCGACACCCATGCATTGTGTGGACACCAAAAGAAGAAGCTGTGTCGACACCCAGACTTGTGTCGACACTTGTGAAGAATTGTTTCGACACCTAAAGAAGAAGCTGAGTCGCCACTCAGACCTGTGTCGAAACCCAGGAGTTACGTCAACACTGAAAGCAGAAGCTGTGTCGACACCTAGGAGTTATGTCGACACTAGAAGCAGAATTATGTCGACACATAGGACTTGTGTAAACACATTTAACAGATGATGTGTCGAGTACCAGAAGAATGACTATGTCGACACATGGAGTGTTGTGTCAACATCATCAAGTCTTGTGTCGACACTTAGTCCATTTGTGTCGACACCTGTGAAGCAGTTTGCTGAGTGGTTCATGCTGAGTTGGAAAGTCTTTGAAGAATCAGCTGTCATAACCAACCGGTCTGACACCTTTGTCAGAACTGTCAGAAGACTGTTACAAACCGTATCATCCGGTAACAAGGAGGAAACTCTATATAAAGGACTGGTTCGATACAACAGTTGGCAAGGAAAAGAGAACACACAACACTAAGAAGTGAATCCTTCAGAGAGAGTTTTCTACAACAAGAAAAGGGGAACCCTTACGAAGGCAGATCCAGATCAGTCTGCAAGGAAGATTCAGATCTCATTCTGAATTCAAGGAGGAAGCTATCTGAAGATCAACTTCTACATCAAGTGAAGATCAACCTTATTTGTTTCTATCAAGAAGCTTTGAAACGGCTAAGTCGGGTTGGATTTGAAGATCAGTTTATTCAAGAACTGATCAGGAAGCTCACACTAGGGAAAAGATCTATCTGGTGAAATTTCTGTATCTCTTAATCAAATAATTTTTGGTAGGATCTGTTGTAAGATCTGAGTTTTAAACCTGTAATTATAAAGGCTGAGGTAGGGGTTTTGCCAGAGTTATAGGAGTGGGGTTTCACTATGAGTTGTAAGCCTAGTGACATAGGCTGAGGTAGGGTTGAGGCCTGAGGTAGGGTTCTTGGGGAAGAATCTGAGGTAGGACTTGTATAAGTCTGATCTATAGCAACCAATCTGGTTCTGAGTTGTAAGATCTGTGGATCTGAGTAAGTGGAAGGAAGTTTTGCCGAATCCAGTTCACTACTGGAAAGGCGAAGGGGGAAAGTGGATGTACCCATACCTTGGGGAACCACTATAAATCTGGTGTATGTTGTGTTGTGTTCATTGTTTTGTGGTTTACATTTCCCTGTGTTGAGATAGATTTTGCTATTTGCCTAAAATTTTGAAGGAAAAATTAGAACCTATTCACCCCCCCACCCTCTAGGTGTCTCGACTTTTGAAATCAAGTCTTTCAAGTGGTATCAGAGGGAGGTTACTCAAATATTGACCTAACAATCAGAGTGGATCTCCAAGGCAAATAACTTATTTAAAGAATGGGTTCAATAGAGAATCAGAAAGAATTTGGATCTATGAAACTGCCTATATGCAGGAAAGAATGCTTTGGCATATGGAAGGAAAGGGTCAGGTTGTTTATGGAAGCATCTGATCTAAGAATCTACGTCACAGTACAAGAGGGTCCCTTCATTCCAATGAAGGTATCAACTCTGGATGCAAATGTTAAAACCCCTAAGAGCTATTCTGAAATGACTAAGGATGAGATCATCCAGGCAACACTAGACAAAGGGCACAAAACATTATAGTAAGTGTTATAGATGATGCCACATTTCAGAATCTGGTGCACTGTAAAACCTCTAAGGAAATGTGGGACACCCTGATTATCTACATGGAGGGAACATAAGAAGTTAGAGAGGACAGGAAATCTATGCTGAATCAAGAATATGAGAGCTTTAGACAAGCCAAGACTGACAGTATAGCTGAATGTTACAAGACATTCTTTAGGATTGTCAATGAGCTGATGACCTATGGAAGAGTCTTCAGCACATATGAACTGAATGACAAGTTTCTCAGGTCACTAACAAAGGACTGGGACACAAAGATATGTGTCATTAGAGAAGTGACCAAGCTTGCTGATACACCTCCTCCCACACTATTTGGAAAGCTGCTATCATATGAAATGCAGCTCACTGATAGAAAAGAGGAGGAGAAAAGCATTAGGCATGAGTACAATGAATGGTCTGTAGCCTTCAAGGCTGAAGGCACAAGAAAGGGTTGGAGAAAGTCTCCTTCTCCACCGAGAAGGAGTGATGAGGCTAAAGAAGAAAATCTTGACAACAACACATCAGATAGCCACACCATTGATGAGGATTTTGCTTCCTTTACAAGGAAATTTCAAAGGTTTATGAAAAAGAAGAAATGGAGATCCAGGCCATGAACATCCTTATCTAAGGATGAGTATTACAAGAAAAAGAAGACTCCCAAGGAGGACTGGTATGCCTCAAAAACCTAGTTAACAAACTAATTCTAAGATTGTTTGTTATTGTTGCAACAGACCTGGACATGTCATAGCTGACTGTCCAGACAAGAGGACTGAATCTAAAGATAAGAAGAATTATCAAGTGAAAGGCAAGAAGGAGAAATCCCTTGTTGCTCGGAGGTAGAAGAGTTGGACAGACTCTTCATCTTCAGGATCAGGAGAAGAAGATAATGCAGAAGCATATGTTGGACTGATCTCAACAGAAGAGGATTCTAGGGAACTAGAATTCCTACAAATGCTGGACTCCATAAATGGAGCAGAATACTTTTACTGTAGAGGGCTGATGGCTCTATCAGAAAATAATCAGTGCCAGGATCAACCTGCTCCTAGTAAGGTATACAGTTCTCCCTCAGCTTCAGATTACTGTACTGCATCAGAATCAGAAACTTATGCATCAAGAGATGTGGATTGTTCTGAATCTGAAGGGGATGTACATCAACTCATTAATGAGTATGGTGGGTTGTTGCAAGCTCTGAAGAGGAGCAAGTTTCTTGTCAAGGAGCAGGCCAAGGAGATTGAGTCCCTGAAGCATGCTGCATCAGATTCAGCCGTGTTAATAGATTCAAAACTGAAGGAGATTGACAAACTAAAAAATATTTCTGTTATTCAGATGGGCATAATCTCTTTCAAGGAAAATCACATCAAGAAACTTGAGGAAAAACTTCAACAAGAAAGAGAGTTAGTGGCTAAATACTATAAGCCAAAATCAGTCTTGCCCTTAATAGATAATTTCAATTCTCATAAAGGAAAGACTGGTCTAGGTTTCAAGGGCAAAACTAGGGCCACCAATTTTCATAGAAATGGTAAGGCCCCTGCATAGCCACTAGCTACAAAGCCCCATATTTTCTTTAGGAATGTGATGCAACCAACAAACAGGTATGATCATGATAGTACTCATGGTCACTGTGAGTATGAAGATCTCATGGGCAAGGGTGCAAATGCCAATAGATCACACTATAGGCAAGCCCATCAGGTTCAAGAGGAATTCTTGGGGTTTACTGCTCTAGTACCTACACTCAACAGAACCGCTGGCAACAAAGTAGTAAAGTCTGTACCTAAGAGAAGGTATAATAGGTTTGAGTGTTGGTGCTTTGGAAAGGTGGGCCATTTTGCAATGGATTGTTAGTTCAACACAAGTGTTAAAACCAAGAGTAGTCTACCTGTCAGAACAGCTGCATGATTTCAACCTAATAATGACCTAGGACCCAATAATAATATGGGTTCTAAGGGTAAGTGATTCTGTATTTGATGCCGGTGAATCCAAGTGACCATACCCCTATATGGTACTTGTATAGTGCATGTTCCAGACACATGACTGGAACAAGAAGAATGTTGAGGGAGTATGTACCCTTAGGGAATGGACCCAAAGTAATCTTTGGTGGATCAGAAAAAGGAATCATCAAAGGATTTGGTAACATTTTTAGTGATTCAATTACTACCACGAAAGTGCCTTATGTGAAGGGTCTAAAATATAACCTGATCAGCATAAGTCAACTTAGTGATCTAGGTTATGACATCTCCTTCCTCAAAGGGGAGTGCCAAATAAGAAGGTCAAGTGATCAAGAGATCATTTTGACTGGCACGAGGAAAGGGAATGTATATTGTCTTAAACTAGATTGTGAGTTTGACAACTCACCCATTTGTCTAGTTGTCGGAGAAAAAGATTCACTATATGTCAAATGGCACAAGAGGCTTGCCCATCTGAACTATAAGTCAATATGATAGCTGTTTAGCATGGGGTTAGTGAGGAATGATCCTCAAGTCAAGTGCAATAAAGAGGGTGTGTGTTCAGCTTGCCAAAAGGGCAAACAGACTAAGTACTCTTTCCATGCACTTGATATCAAAGATTCAATGAGATGTTTGTATCTCTTGCATATGGATTTGTTTGGTCCTATGCCAGTTCATATTCTTGGTAGGAAAGCATACACACTACTTATTGTGGATGACTATTCTAGATACACATGGGTTTTCTTCTTGAGGCAGAAATCTGAAACCCCAACTGTTTTCCAGACTTTTGTTAGAAAAATTCAGAATGAACATAACAGTTCAGTGGTCAAAATCAGAAGTGACCATGGAACTGAATTTCAGTGTGAATGTATGACAAAGTTCTGTGATGAACTTGGGATTCCTCAGGAATTCTCGTCACCTAGAACTCCTCAGCAAAATGGAGTTGCTAAAAGAAAGAATAGGACTCTAATTGAGGCATGTAGAACACTACTTAGTGACACTACTCTCTGTGAGTACTTCTGGGCTGAGGCAGTAAATACTGCATGTCATGTTCTCAATAGAGCCTCCAACAATAAGAAACATAAGTTGACTCCCTATCAGATTTTGAAAGGCAGAAAACAAACATTTTCTACTTTAGAATCTTTGGTAGCAAGTGTTATGTACTAGTTAATGGTAAGCACTACCAAAAAAAGTTTGCTGTCAAATCCCTATAAGGGATATTTGTTGGGTACAACAATAATAGTAGGGCATACAGAATCTACAACTTAACTACCAAAGTTGTAGAGGAATCTGTCCATGTTGTATTTGATGAGTCTAAGTTGATTAACAGTGAATTGTCTAGTTCTTCAGTTAGTTCTACAGGTCTAACAGACAGGCTGGACAAGCTGACCATCAATGAAGAGGTACCTGCTAGGCTGGATGAAGAAAAAGATGCTTGTTGTCCAGGGGGAGAACAAGACTCACTGGATGAAGAAGACAATGAGGAACATCAGGTTGATGAAAATGAAGGAGTCCATGAGGTTGTCAGATTTCCTCCAGCAAGAGGACATTTGAAGGATCATCCACCACACCAAATTATTGTTGATGCAAGTCAAGGTGTTCTAACAAGAAGCAAAAGTATAAACACAGTCCTATGTTCTAGCTTCTTGTCATAAATAGAACCCAGAAAGTTTGAATAAGCCATGCTAGACACAAACTGGATTGATGTTATGCAAGAAGAGCTGACTCAATTCAAAAGATGTAATGTATGGGAACTGGTTCCTAAACCAAAGGATCACAACCTCATAGGAAACAAGTGGATCTATAGAAACAAACTTAATGAGAATGGCACTATAATCAAGAACAAGGCCAGATTGGTAGCAAAAGGCTACGTGCAAGAGGAAGGGATTGACTTTGATCAAACCTTTGCCCCAGTAGCAAGGTTGGAGGCTATAAGATTGTTCTTGGCCTATTCTACCTATCAAGGGTTTAAGGTATATCAGATGGATGTAAAGTCAACATTCTGAATGGTGACTTAAAAGAGAGAGTCTATGTTCAACAACCCTCAGGTTTTGTAGATTCTCGTTATCCTGATTATGTATATAGGCTTAGGAAAGCTCTATATGGTTTGAAACAAGCCCCAAGGGCTTGGTATGAAACCTTGTCTGCTTTTCTTATTGAGAATAAGTTCCCTAGTGGAAAGATTGACAAAACTCTATTCTTTAGGGAATCTAAAGGCAAGATAATCCTAGTCCAAATATATGTTGATGACATTATATTTGGTTCTACTGAAAACAACCTTTATATGAAGTTTGCCAAACTTATGCAAGGGAAGTTTGGGATGAGCAGTATTGGTGAGCTAAAGTTCTTCTTGGGACTTCAAGTTAGATAGACTGATGATGGATTATCCATATCTCAGTCTAAGTTCACCAAGGAGTTGATTAAGAAATATGGAATGGACTCAGCCTCCACCTTGAAAACTCCAATGGGAATAAGTATGCATATAGGCAAAGATGAGGCAGGGAAAACTGTTGATGAGTCTTTGTATAGAGGGATAATTGGCTCGCTACTTTATTTGAATACTAGTACACCTGACATCATGTATGCAACATGTGTCTGTGTTAGGAACCAAGCTTGCCCAAAGGAATCTCATTATAGTGCAGTTAAAAGAATTTTGAGATATCTTAAGGGCACACCTAATCTAGGCCTTTGGTACCCTAAGAATAGAGATTTCTTACTAACAGGTTTCTCAGATACAAACTTTGTAGGATACAAAGAAGACAGGAAGAGTACAACAGGAACTTGTCAATTCCTAGGAGGAAGGCCGGTGTCATGGTGTAGCAAGAAGCAAATAAGTGTAGCTATATCAACAGCTGAGTCTTAGTATGTAGCAGCAGGTAGTTGCTGTGCATAGTTGTTGTGGATAAAGCACCAACTAGAAGATTATGACATCAAGGTAAGTAGAATTCCACTGTTTCGTGATTCTACCAGTGCTATTTCTATTGCTAACAATCATGTATCACACAGTAGAACCAAGCATATAGTAATTAAGTATCATTTCATCAGAGAACATGTTGAGAAGGAAGATATTAGTCTAGAGTTTGTGAACACAAATAATCAAATAGCTAATATATTTACAAAACCTCTGGATGGAATTAAATTCAATTATTTTAAAATTAAATTAGGTATGTTGAACCTAGAATAGGTTAGCACAAGCTTCCCTAAGAAGAATATGCAAGTACAAAATTTCTTAGAAAATTTGTCTAAGTACAAAGTTTGTGTCAACACAAGCACAATGGTGTCGACACACTCAATATGTTGTGTCGACAAAGAAAAAGGATGTGTCGACACAGAAACAGTATCTGTGTCGACAGAAGAATAGGTGTCGACACAACCTTATCGAGACCTTATATCTAGAGGATTTTTTGTGTCGACACACAAAAGTTGTTGTTGACACAACTATGTCAAGACATGACTAGCCTGTGTCGACTCTGACACAAGTATGTTGACATGTAGACATGTCGACTAAACCTAAGTTTTTCGAGACCTAGGTCATTTCTGTTGACACATGTAAAAATTTTGTCGACTAAGGCTTGTCTTTTGACCTGCCCTTTATACTAACACTATAAATAGGTAAAGCCAAAATCTGGTCGACTACACTTTCAGAATTCTAGGATCTGCACCTTGTGTCGACAAAGACCTTCTCTTCTTTTCTCTTCCATCTCTCTCGACAATGGCGCCTCACCTGGATGATAAGGTGAATGAAGGATATGAGCTGGTTCGTGGAGTATTCATGACAGCTTCACAAGAAATTCAGGGTATCATTACCCTAATTTCTGATAATGGTTTTGCATTCTTGGTCTCGGAACCAACAAAAATTTGGAAAAAGGAAGTAATGGAATTCTATTCATCTGCTTCTATGGACACAGAAGGGAAGAAGATCAAAGCCACAGTTCAGGATTCCCAAGTTAGACTAACACTAAAAACTATCAGGAAATCACTCCAACTTCCTATGGTTAAGGATGATGAAGAAATTGTTCCATCCAGGACTAAAGAAGCACTAAGTTGGTGCGGGCTGAACCCTAATATCAAGTTTGGATCATCTATTGCCCGGAAAGGGATGTATTCCCAAGGAAAGTTTCTATCTGAGGTAGTTGGAAAGGTAATTCTGTATAGAACTGGTGGACATGACAGAATTTCAGTCCACATGTTCAGTCTGAAGAAAAATATTATTTTCACTATAAAAACAGACTGGGCATCAATAGTTCTTGATAAGCTTCACGAAGGAATTAAGAAACCAAATCTGGAATGGATTTTGAGTTTATGTCTATATGTTATAATACCAGATGTTTTGAATCAACTTCTAGGAACCAAAATCAACCCCATGAGGAGGATGGATGTCAGAATTCTATCTAAATGGGATAGAGTATTGACAAAGGAAGTATCTACTCCACAAAAATACATTAAGAAAGATAAACAACAGAAAAAGGTTATTCAACAAGCAGAATCCTCCAGTGATTCTGAAGAAGAAGTGGTCTTCAGTTCAGAAGAAGACATGCAACAAAAAGAAGCACAAGATCAAGTGGAGAGCAGTATGCTCTTACAGCAACAGGTAGTCTCCACTCTAGGGGGAGAAAATCTTGAACCAGCAGTACAAGACACTGTACAAGTTAAGCTGCCTGCCCAAGGGGGGAGGTATTACTGAAGCTGCTCTAGAAAGTTAGCATGCTGATGATACTATTATGGAAATAATGTCAGAAATCAACAATGAAGAACTGCTAAATGTTGAGAAAGAAGCACAAAATGAGCAGATACAAGATACTGCTCAAAATATTCAAGTAAGTATCTCCTTTATAGAGAATGACACGGACAAAGATCTGGATGTCCAGGGAGAACCATCTGTTTTCCAAACAAATTTTGTTCTGCCTGTTCAGATGCAGTAAGAGGTAACTATGGAAGAGCTATTCCCTGAACAACTAACAGCATGGACTGAGGGGGAGCAGCAAATCATAGAAAAAGAACTACCAGGAACTAAGGGGGATGTATCTCAGCATGCCCCAACTGATAAGGAAATAATGAATATACAAAGTTCCTCAGAATCTTCTGATGATGAAGAAGCATATATGGCTAAGAAAAGGAAGTTAGCTGCCTTAAGGAAACTAAGCTCAGGATATAAAAAGGCCTTGCAAACAGTCACACCACCACCTGCTCCAAGCATGGATTTCAGTTCCCTACTAGTCCAATTGTAAGTGAAATTAGATGAGCAAAGGCAATCTTTGGTAAGGTATGTGGATGAAACACATAAAAATTTGCAATTCCATCTGGCTCAAGATATCAAATCAATCAGATTTCAAGTTAATCAAAATAAAAAGGAAATGACAGATTGCTTCCACAAGAGAGGAGATGTTGTGGTATACTTGGCAAAGCAACAACAAGAACTCAACACTAAAGTGGAAGACATTGTAGTTAAGCAAGGATATGTTCTTGTGAATTAAATCCGGTTGAATGATAATCTCAAAGAGTCACACTTTGTCATTCTAACACAGATTGATAATCTAACAATTGCTGTCAAAGCTGAAGTATCCAAGCAGATCAAAGAAGATCTAGTTGGCATTCAGGAAAGAGAAGTCATAAAGAGGGAGAAGGTGTTAGTCAAAGTAAGCTCAGATCATGCTAAATGGATATCAAATAGCATCAGAGCAACACCTGGATATCCCCCCTTGTGTGATGATGACAATGTTGCTGAGTCTCGTGTGAAACCTGCCTATATTGAAGGAAGTCAACCTGAAGTTGCTCAGGTCATTTGCCCTCCAGCTGATTTTGACATGGTTCACCAAGAAGTTCAGTCAATGTACAGCCCTCCACAAGAGTTTAAAAATATTATTATTGAAAAAGTGGAAATGTCAGAGGTTGCCAAGGAAGCTCAGAAGGAAGCACAACTATCCAAGAAAAGGTTTAGAGAACAGGCTGAGTTGAAGCCTGATTTTGAGGAATGGAACCCTACTTCCAGGAACATTATGTTGACTGCCTGGAAAGCTGTGAAGGACAAGACACATGAAAGGGGTAAATGGTATACTGAGCAAGAGTGGAACAAGTTTCAAGCCAGGAAGGAAGCCATTCTTCAATTCAGAAGGAAAGCAAAAGCTGGGAAGTTACCTGCTAATGCTCTGGAGCCTAGCAAGTACTTCCCAAAGCCTTTTTATTATTTTGAAAGGCAAAGGATAGGGGCTGAAGACCAGAGAAAGAAGGTTCTGAAAGGAAAGAAACCTACTGATGATGCTGAACCTACTATGCAGGCTCAGATCAGATCAGGAAAAGGCATTGTGATTAAGGAGCCTAGTCAATTTTAGGATAGTTAGGCTTATGTATAGAACAATGTAACCTTTTGGCTTTTGTTCTAAAGAAAACTGTGTAAACTTAAAATTTCTCTGTAATTAAATAAAATCAGTTTCAGTATTTATTTCAGTTATTTACAATGTTTATATGTTACCCTCCAGTGAAATGTATCTACATCTATTTCTTTTTATGTATTTTATTATGAGTGATGTATATCTTTGACTAAAGGTTATGACTTCTCCAAATAGGGGGATATTGTTGGGTACACTGTTAATATGTACCAGATTTGGAGAAGCCTCATCTTAATCAATGATATACATCAATTTGTATTTGGTGTATGCTTGAATTTCATTGTGCAGGCTTAAGAATTGGAAGAAAATTTTCTAAGTACAAGTGTTTTCACTTGTGAAGAATTATGTCGACACTTGTGAGGAATTGTGTCGACACCCAGACATTGTGTCGACACCAAAAGAAGAAGAAGTGTCGATACCCAGACTTGTGTCGACACTTATGAAGAATTGTGTCGACACCTAAAGAAGAAGCTGAGTCGACACTCAGACCTGTGTCGACACCCAGGAGTTATATCGACACTGAAAGCAGAATCTGTGTCGACACCAAGGAGTTATGTCGATACTGCAAGCAGAATTATGTCGACACATAGGACTTGTATCGACACATTTAACAGATGTTGTGTCGAGTACCATAAGAATGACTATGTCGACACATGGAGTGTTGTCTCGACATCATCAAGTCTTGTGTCGACACTTAGTCCATTTGTGTCGACACATGTGAAGCTGATGAGTCCACTTTATATACATATTTTCGGACTCATCTGGGCTTGTTTTTTACGTTTGCACTTCACTTTTAGTTCATTATCATATATATTTCATCTTGCCTATATTTCCATAGGAAGTGCACATTTATGCCCGTGGTTGTGTATTTTGTTATTCTTATAGTTTGTACCCCTTTTTGTGATTTCCTGGAATGTCTGCACATATCAGTGATTGGTTTTTCCTTTCAGTACATGGGTCGTGTGCGCATTCCGGGATGGTTGTGAAACAGGAATACTGCGCACGATCATGGGATCTAATGCGCACGACCACTGGTCGTGCGCCCCTGATCGTGCGCACTACTCTTCGTTTTCCAGAATCAGCTTGGGGTAAGCGCACGACCACTGGACATACTGTGCACGACCACCAGTCGTGCGCCACTGATCGTGTGCATTGATTCCTATTTTCTGGAGTCCTGTCTGGGGTAATCGCACGATCATTGGACTTAGTGCGCACGACCACTGGTCGTGCGCCACTACTAGTGCGCGCTATCCCAGTTCTTCTTCCTGATCTTCCATGCAAGTGCGCACGAGCACAGGACATAGTGCGCACGACCACTTGTCGTGCGCCTGTGATCGTGCGCATTGTTCATTTCTGCTTTATATAAATAGTGCAGGTGTCAACCTAATTCGAGAGAGGATCCGGAGCTTGACATTTCTCCGCCGTTTTCTGCCTTCTCCGTCGTTCCCCTTCATCTTCCACCCTAGGGAGGTGCTCCGGGCAAGCTTTCACCGCCAAATCCAAGACGGAGCTTCCTCTCGGCCTTCTCCTTCATCCGTGAGCTTCAAGTAGGGTTTGACGCCATAGCCATCAAGCAAAGGAAAGCTAGCAAACTTCGTCCGCTATCGTGAGACGAAGAAGACGGGCCATTGGAAGGTGGTGACAACCCTTCTCTATCTCGGACACAGTTGAGGACCGATCTTGGACGCGGAATGACAACCCGACGATTCCAACCGTTAATCCTCAGCAAGGCTTCGGATTCGGTCGATCTCTTGACTTGTTCTTGCTTTCTTGTTGAATATTGGTGTTTAACTTTATTTATAATTAATGAAGTGTGCTTAGTTTGTAAAACGTTTTTATACAATTATGTCTATGTGATTGTATGTTTTTGTTATTTGCTTGAGTTGCGCCATATTCCATCCACCACCATCCGTTCTTGGCACACTAGCAATTGCTAGTGGCATGCATAGCGAAGAGGTGCTCACGACCCTCATTCCGCCGTTCTAACCACCTCATTCGCTAGCCTTCTCGCCCATCCGCCTAGTGATTCGGTGCATAGCGGCCCGACTAGTCTTCCATCCCGCCTGGCAAAGCATCGCATAACGGCGTTGCATAGGAGTAGTTGTTAGCCTTTTATTTTCTGTTTCCGCAAACATCAAACCCCCCCCCCCCCCCCTAGTTAGCTCCGACCTGAGGACTTCAATCTCAAGTCCTCCTCGAAATTAACTCCATCTTATTGTGTTCCTTGTGAGATCGATACTTGGGAAAACCCCATTTTATATTACTTGTGCGACCGGTTCACTGTCGTGATCTTTAGCATCAAGTGTTTAGCGTCGTTGCCGGGGAACACAGTCATGTGAGTTTTTGGAGAGGGAGATAATAGATTGAAGCCCTTTTTCCATTTGTGCATATCAATTTTTTTATTTGCTTTGGTTTTTAGAATTTTTATTTTGCTTATTTCTTTTTACCCTTTTCTGATTTTTGATTTAGATAGCAGATCTGTGCTATTTTTTATTTTAGCCGTGTAGCACTTTTTCAGCAATTATTTTTGTTCGTGATGGATCCTGATGCTGAGTGCTGTATCCTTGACACTTTGCGCCGATCCATCGATGCCATTGCTGTTATGAATGCCGAGCATTGCATTCGGTGTTTGTTATGTCAAGGTGTGGGCCACATGTTGAAGGATTGCCCTCGTTTGTGCAAGCCTTCTCCCTCTGAGGGTGTGTGCACAACAACCTCCCGTTCACGGCAGACTGTTGTGGACAAGCCTACCAGGGTGTTTCCTGGCCCATATACTGACATAACGCACTTTGCTCATTCTTTACCCATTGAGATTACTTAAGAATCTCTGGCCGCATACAACTCTTTCATGGGTCCCTCGATCCCTTTTTACGAGCTTTCCTTGAGTGATGATGATCACTCTGGTGTTAGCCAACAAAAAGAGGAGTAGGAACTCATGGACGCTCCTGTATGGGACGATGAGATTGTTCCGGTCGTCGACGGGGTGGCGTCTGCGAATGATTTTTCGATGGGGCCTGCTCATTCAGTGCTTGATTTTGAGAGCAGCCTTGCCCCTCCGCAATTTTTGCCGGATTGTGCTATTCCTCTTTCTTTTGAGTCGGTTGATGATGCCGTGATTGTGGATGATTTGGTGCCCGAGGTTGCGCCGAAGTGGGATGAAGATTCCTCTATCTCCGACGGAGAAGGTGGATCTTCGGAACACTTTTACGCACCCCGGTGGGATGAGGAATACCCTCTTTCTGATGTGGAGGTTTGCACCTCTTTATTAGATGAGGCCATTCCTCTTACCACCGCGGACCTCGAGTTCTCGGATTCCCCTCGGTATGACTCGTATGATACCGATGATGATCTATGCTTGGATCCTGCTGAGAGTGACACCGGGATCACTCTCCCATTTTCTGATTATTTTATTTCTTCGTCTCCTTTATTTCATGATCCCCCTTATCTATCTGAGAATGTGCTGGCTGAGTCTCCACGGGTATGCTGGGATGATGATGAGCCTGGTGTTCTTGCCATTGCCATCATACCCTGCACACCTGTGGTTGACAATACCTTGCTAGGCAAGGATATGTTTTGTCATAAGATGAGCGAGGACCAGTGCTCCTCCTCTTCTTATTTCCTATTTCCTCTACCTATGTTGGACAGGTATTACTATTTAGGTTGAGGGGTAACTGCTCTATCACCGTATCAGTACCCGTTACCGAAACGGATATTGGAACAGTTACCTGTGCACTTTTTATTTCATAGGGCCATTAGCTAGAACTGTTTAGAATTTAATAAGTCGTGCTGGGATGACAATAACCCCAGTACTTATCTTTCCTTTTCTGCATTTTATTTTTTTATAACTATTTTAATTTTTAGCATTTCTTTTTGTATATTTTATTTTGTTTTTGCGGAGCTCACTCCTGCAGGTATTCATGGCAAATTTGTATTGGCGGGGTTGTGATTCTTTGTATGGCGGGCCTGCTTCAGGTTTCCACGCGTCTTCTAGTATGCTCACTGGTTGAGCATTGGGTAACCTCTTCCCTTAGCTCCTTATGATTTTAATTTCTATATCATCTGCTGTATTGCTTAGTTTAAGTCTGGGGGAGAGATTTGTTACCTATTGCACGTGCACATCTCATGTGCATACTAGAAGCCTTTATTGTTTTATTTTGCTTAGTTCATTGAATCACACACCACTGCACCCACATGAGCGCGTGCTTAGCTTTTTGCGTGCTACGAGTTAAACTCATTTCTTCGTTAGATTTGGTAAAATTATGGTGCTGTCATAAGATTGTGAGACGGAGTAAAATGTTGACCTTGTTGTGCTGCTAGTCAACTGCTCTCGTCTCGTGTAGAAATTGGAGTAGATTTAATTTTTCTGTATGCTTTTAGTTTTATATTTTTCTAATTGCGTAAATACTTTTTATTCTACTCAAAAGTTGGTGAATCCGGTATGAATCCGACGGTAGCTTAGGGATGTGCATAGACGGCCGTTAGTTTTGTATTGCTCGAGTCGGGAGGATGGATAGTCTTTCTCGTTGACTAAGAACTTACCCCTAGCTACTCACGAAGCATGGGTACATGGTTAGTCAAGTGCGTGCGTGATGTGGGCCATCACTTTGTCTCCTTTGAGCCTTGTACCATTCCCGACATCTATCCGTTGCTATCCCCGTTGAGCTTGTCCCTTCCTTTGAAATCCCTTCGCCTCGCTACCATAGCCATATAGCATTTCCTACTCGCACATCTGAATGTGGTCGCTCGGTTAGTTTGTTTTGTTGTAGTTTATATCTGTTTTGTGTGGGCAGTTTTGTTGGTGTTTGTGCAGCTTGTGGTGTTGGAATGTTTTCCTATTGTGTTTTGGCTATTTGGATAAAAGAAAAAAATAAAAAAAAAGGGGAAAAAATATGATAGTAAATAAAAAGAAAATTCCCAATGTGGAATACAAAAAAAAAGAGAAATGTATTTGTATATCTATTATTGCTGAGTTGTGCAATGTGGTTGAGTTGCGTTCGTTATGGGCTTGCGCGCACTGTCAAAAGTCCGGTTCTGGTGATGCATCGCACGTGTTTGTCCATTGAGTTTAGTTGTGTACGTTTTCGGGCGATCTTATTTTGGGTGTGCGTGTCCGTCTTGTTTACCTTTATATACCCCGCCTTCACCTAAGCCTATATTATACTCCAAGTCCTACGGATTCGTGCTTGAGTCTAACTAGTGCCGTGGAGAGAGTGTGAAAGGGCAAGCGTATGGTCACCGACATTGGTGGATTCCTTTGGAGGTTATCCCGAGCCCTGATCTTTGGTAATACTCGTCTAGCGATTAGTCTACTTTCTCCCTTCGCGTGACCGGATGATTCACCGTGATTCCATTTTTGAGTAATAATAAAATTTTGATACGCTTTGTGAAAAATATAAACTATTCTGCATATTTAGAAATTTTCTCTATTGTATTTTTACGTACGCGAGCATGCGACTTCGCATGGTACTTTGTATCACAATTTCTTTGTTAACTAGTGTTTTTCCCTATCTGCTTAGATTTTGTTTGCTCGGGACACGCAAACAGTTAAGTCTGGGGGTGTTATGAGTCCACTTTATATACCTTTTTTCGGACTCATCTGGGCTTGTTTTTCGCGTTTGCACTTCACTTTTTGTTCATTATCATATATATTTCATCTTGCCTATATTTCCATAGGAAGTGCACATTTATGCCCGTGGTTGTGTATTTTGTTATTCTTATAGTTTGTACTCCTTTTTGTGATTTCTTGGAATATCTGCACATATCAGTGATTGGTTTTTACTTTCGGTACAGGGGTCGTGTGCGTGTTCCGGGATGGTTGTGAAACAGGAATACTGCGCACGATCATGGGATCTAATGCGCACGACCACTGGTCGTGCGGCCCTGATCGTGCGCACTACTCTTCGTTTTCTAGAATCAGCCTGGGGTAAGCGCACAACCACTGGACATACTGCGCACGACCACCAGTCGTGCGCCACTGATCGTGTGCATTGATTCCTCTTTTCTGGAGTCCTGTCTGGGGTAATCGCACGATCACTGGACTTAGTGCGCACGACCACTGGTTGTGCGCCACTACTCGTGCGCGTTATCCCAGTTCTTCTTCCTGATCTTCCATGCCAGTGCGCACGAGCACAGTACATAGTGCGCACGACCACTGGTCGTGCGCCTGTGATCGTGCGCATTGTTCATTTCTGCTTTGTATAAATAGTGCAGGTCCCGCCTTAATTCGAGAGAGGATCCGGAGCTCGACATTTCTCCGCCGTTTTCCTCCTTCTCCGTCGTTCCCCTTCATATTCCACCCTAGGGAGGTGCTCCGGGCAAGCTTTCACCGCCAAATCCAAGCCGGAGCTTCCTCTCGGCCTTCTCCTTCATTTGTGAGCTTCAAGTAGGGTTTGACGTCATAGACATCAAGCAAAGGAAAGGTAGCAAACTTCGTCCGCTATCGAGAGACGAAGAAGACGGGCCATTGGAAGGTGGTGACAACCCTTCTCTATCCCGGACACAGTTGAGGACCGAGCTTGGACACGGAATGACAACCCGACGATTCCAACCGTGAATCCTCAGCAAGGCTTCTGATTCGGTCGATCTCTTGACTTGTTCTTGCATTATTGTTGAATATTGGTGTTTTTAAACCTATTTATATTGATGATGTGCACTGTGGTTGTTTATGTTATGTGTTTCATGTCTATGTGATTCCTATTTCATATTATTGCCTAAGTTGCTTGAGTTGCGCCTTATATTCCATCCACCATCTATCCACCCTTGCCGCACTAGCAATTGCTAGTGGCGTGCCTAGTGAAGAGGTGCTTACGACCCTTATTCCTCCATTCTAACCACCTGATCCGCTAGCCTTCTCGTCCATCCGCCTAGTGATTCGGTGCATAGCGGCCCGACTAGTCTTCCATCCCGCCTGGCGAAGCATCGCATAGCGGCGTTGCATAGGAGTAGTTGTTAAACTTTTATTTTCTGTTTCCGCAACATCAAAACCCCCCTTAGTTAGCTCCGACCTGAGGACTTCAATCTCAAGTCCTCCTCTAAATTAAAACCACCTTACTGTGTTCCTTGTGAGATCGATACTTGGGAAAACCCCCATTTTATATTACTTGTGCGACCGGTTCACTGCCGTGATCTATAGCATCAGAAGCAGTTTGCTGAGTGGTTCATTCTGAGTTGGAAAGTCTTTGAAGAATCAGCTGTCATAACCAACCGGTCTGACACCTTTGTCAGAACTATCAGAAGACTGTTACAAACCAGATAAGTCGATAATCAGGAGGAAACTCTATATAAAGGATTGGTTCGATACAACAATTGGCAAGTAAAAGATAACACACAACACTAAGAAGTGAAACCTTCAGAGAGAGTTTTCGACAACAAGAAAAGGGGAAAGCCTTACGAAGGCAGATCCAGATCAGTTTGCAAAGAAGATTCAGATCTCATTCTGAATTCAACGAGGAAGCTATCTGAAGATCAACTTCTACATCAAGTGAAGATCAACCTTATTTTATTCTATCAAGAAGCTTTGAAACGGCTAAGTCGGTTTGGATCTGAAGATCAGTTTATTCAAGAACTGATCAAGAAGCTCACACTAGTGAAAAGATCTATCTGGTGAAATTTTTGTATCTCTTAATCAAACAATTTATGGTAGGATCTGTTGTAAGATATGAGTTATAAGCCTGCAATTATAAAGGCTGAGGTAGGGCTTTTGCCTGAGTTATAGGAGTGGGGTTTCAATCTTAGTTGTAAGCCTAGAGACATAGGCTAAGGTAGGGCTGAGGCCTAAGGTAGGGTTCTTGGGGAAGAATCTGAGGTAGGACTTGTATAAGTCTGAGCTGTAGGAACCAATCTTCTTCTGAGTTGTAAGATCTGCGGATCTGAGTAAGTGGAAGGATGTTGGGCCGAATCCAGTTCACTACTGGATAGGCGAAGGGGGAAAGTGGATGTACCCATACCTTGGGGAACCACTATAAATCTGGTGTATGCTGTGCTTGTTCATTGTTCTGCGGTTTACATTTCTCTGTGCTGAGATAGATTTTGCTATTTGCCTAAAATTTTGAAGGAAAAATTAGAACCTATTCCACCTCCCCCATCTAGGTGTCTAGGCTCTTGAAATCAAGTCTTTCAAGATGAGCTTAAACAACTTCAAATGCAACTATGCTCTTAGTGTTGAAGGAGATGCCTCTTCAAATCCAATCTAGGGAACATTTTGGGCAATGTACCCAATAATAATCAAATGATTGATGAATATGTGAAGTACCATTGTGTTGTTGTGAAGGACATGTGGAAGGGTTGGATGTGCGATGGTGATGCATCACTAAAATGACATGTTGATAAGGGACTCGGTTTGGAGCCCTTGCGTGCTGTTGAGTGCGAAATGTGGGTAAACAAAAAGTGCTTGAAGTGGAGCCCTTATATGTGAAATTGTATTTGGTGTGAGTTGACATGCGGTGCCATAATCTTGGGTTAAGGATAGTGTGGCAGGTAACAGGCTCGCTAGTCGTCACACCGACGAGAGCTGACTGATAGACTTGTACGATTGGTCCTTGGTCCTCGGTGTTTACTTCCCGAGGCACCCTCCGTGCTAGTGTATAGTTGGCCTTGGTCCTTTGGTGATATGTTCATAGAGGTACCTTCTGTGCCACGAAGATAGGCTAGTTGAGGTGGGATGTAGGTGCATATCTACCCGAGACCCCTTCTAAGCCGTAGTATGCATGTGAGCTCCGCTATTGTGTTCTTAGCGTTGAGGTGTACGAAGTCCTAGGCTAGGTAGTGTGGATGCCCGTATAGTAGTGGAGAATCCCGCTCCGCTATCACCGCCTGGCCACAACGGTTGACGCTTGAGAGGTTCGCTACCTGCTTGAAAAGTGGGAACTACAAGTCTGTGTCAACATAGCAATTGCATGTGCATGATCTTGGGTGAGTCATTGCATTGCATTCATATCATTACATACATTACATACACAAGATCCTCATCGTATAAGTTTGTATGTGCGCTCATATATGATGAGTTAGTTTACTATTTAGCCGATTCTTAACTTATATGTCTGTATGGGCATTCATATAAGTTAAGTTACTTACTATCATAGATTTATACTTATATACTGCGGTTGATGGTAGAACTGATAAAGTAGGTTTATATACTTAATTGTTGCAGCTACTTGATATACATTGCTATTGATTAATCCTTTATCATTTCTTTATACTACTGATTATATATATTGTACCCTTGATAATTTCTCAGCCCGGTGCCGAGGAGTTGCCCGGGGAGCAGATGTGATAGTCATATAGTCCTTGTGACTAACGGTTGCTACGACTTTCTTTTTAGGAGGGGACCCCACAGATAGAGCAACAACTGGTTACGCAGTAGGGCAGCCTGGCCAGGATGATAGGTCCTGATGTGACGGTGCCATCGCCCCCGTTAGTGACTGATGCGAGTTAGAGGGACTCATTTTGTTCATGTTCTTTGATGTTATAGAAGCTTGTTGATGCTTATTTTATTTGATGTACTTTCTTTGGACTATTTTACTTATGTGTTGTTTTGACATCTGTTTTATATTCTTGGTTGGGTTGGCAATGAATGATATTGATTATTGCCGCAGGATAGGTGTCTTGTAGTATAGCTTAGCCCATGTTCTAACGCTACCGCAAGGTGTCTGTTCTGGCCATAAGACTCCCCTCGTGCCCTTTTTTGTGTTCCAGGAGGAGGGGGGGGGGGGGGGGGGGTTCTACATATGGAGCGTCCAAGGCTATGATGGCCATTATGCTCACATTTTCTCTCTCCTCCAGATCGTAGAAACTCCCACTCTCTCGCTCCTAGTCACCAATCTCTGAAATTGGTGGGCCCCAAAGGTGTCTCTCCCCTCCTAGACCAATGGGCCGCACTTGTTTGGGCAAAGCCCACTTGGATTGGGCATAGCCCACTTGGATTGGGCATAGCCCCCTTGGATTGGTCTAGGTTAGCCAAAATTAACCAAAATGAACTATGGGTTGAGTTTGTTCAAATTAGCCACTTGGTTGACTTAAGCATGGGGCTTTTGCGGCCATTGGGTCCCCCAAGATTCCAAGAGACTAAGGGTGAGGTCAATTTGACACTTGGGTGTTCAATTGACCCAAATTGAGCTAAGTTGACTTTCTTAGGCTAAAGGTTGACCTTGGTAAATTTGGCCTCTTTTGTTGACTACAATATGTCTCTATGGATCTAATGGACACTCTAATGCGTTAAAGATGTTGTGGTGGGGTCATGGAGTCCTGGTGAAGCCCTGTGGTCATCCCTAAGCTAGTATTTGGAATTCTACTATTTGCATACCAAGGTAGTTCTCACCCTAATTCCCATGTTCACCCAAACCCTTAGTGCTTCCCATGATATTGTCATGACCTAGTTATGACAAAACCATCCTAGGGCTCTAGAAGTCTGAGGGATGTTACACAGCTAAGGTCGCCAGTGTTGAAAAGGTTATGCCCGTTCGATTCAAACAAGCAAATCATTATAGCTATGACAACACTGTGTGGCTACATGGACAGTTATTGTAACGACTCAGGTTTAGGCACTTTAGACCACCCCACGACATCACAAGGCCCACCAAACAACCCAAGAACGCAACATGGCACCGTAGGTGGTACAGCCGAAAACTACAAGGCCTGCAGGCCGTAAACCCCAACCCATCAATGTGCTTGTTTATCAACAACAATAGGTTGTTGCCACGGGGTTTCGAACCTACAACCTTGATAAGACCATCCTGCAAACATGGCTCATCACCAGCTGTGATGAACTTTTTTGTAACGACCCAGGTTTAGGCCATTTAGACCGCCCCACAACATTGCCCGACCCACCAGACAAGCCATGAAGACAACCTAGCACAGTCGGTGGTACAACAGGAGTCAACAAGGCCTGCATGCCATACACACCAACCCATCACTATGACTATTTATCAGCAACAGTAGGTTGTTGAGATGTGGTTTAGAACCCGCAACCTTGATAAGACCCTCCTGTAAAAAGGGCTCATCACCAGCTGTCATGTAACTTAGTTGGTAATGAGCCCTGTATGTAGGAGAGTCTTATCAAGGTTGTGGTTCGAAACCCTGTGAAAAAAACATATTGTTGCTGAGAAACATGTACAATGTTGGGTTGTGGTGTAAGGCCTACAAGCCTTGTAGATTTTGTCTGTACTACGGACGGTGCCAAGTTGACTTCTTGGACTGTCTGGTGGGTCGGGAGATGCCGTGGGTCGGTCTAAAGGGCCTAAACTCGAGTCGTTACAACAGTGGAGCATGGGATGAGCGACTTACATTTATGGAGTTTGCTTTTAATAGTAGTTATCAAGAAAGTTTGCAGAAGGCACCGTTTGAGGCCTTGTATGGGAGGCGATGCAGAACTCTCATGTTTTGGGACGAGGTCGGTGAGAGACCGTTGTTAGGACCTAAAGCGCTAGAAGAGATGGAAATATCTATAAAGCTTATTCGAGAGAAGCTTCAGATAGTGCTTGTGTAACACCCCCTATCCGTCACATAGCATATAGCAGTAGGTCCAGCCGGGGCCCGACGCCATATACTACAGACAGACTGGGTGGTTACTCAATGGAAACCATCCAACCAATCAAACGTCCTACACAGAGCATTCTACGGGAAGCAGTTTATATATGTTGCAATTAAGAACAAAGCACAAAGAGCACGAATGTCCACTAAAATACCAAATAGGAATGTAGTAGATACACAAGTATTGGCCTTAAGGCCTTACAAAATTGTTTACTTGATATTACATGATTTACAAACCACGGCACGCAGGCCGGTCATACATGAATAAAATCAAGTAGACACTCTAATTAGGCCTTCAAGGTCCGACATCGCAATTTGGGCTTTAGCCCGCTATTGATCGCTTGGTCCCGCAGCACCTACAAGCAACAAACCACCGCACGGTGGCAAACAAAAGCAACGGTCAGCAATGCTGACCAAATTATAACGATCCTGCACCCAATTCGGGGCGGCGATGCTCCTTCCCTGCATTTCATTAGCACAAACAAGCAGTATATAAATTCATTACATCACATGCGTTGACACGCATGGCCACATGCCCCTGCTCTCAGGGCACATTCTCGGTGATCACAGTCTAAGCCCGTTGACTCACCACCATCTCCAGGACGGCAATATTTCGTGAGCAAATTGGTCATTTTGGCAAATGTTACGACAAAGTTAATATCATCAACAGCCAATGTCACGACACTTTAATATCATCGACAGCAAAGACCCGACCTATATGCCCTCGCCATAAAGCAGGAACGGTTCCACTCAACCCGTTGCTCACTTGCCACGACACTTTAATATCATCGGCACGAGTTAAGTTTCCGCGAAGCCCGTGAATCGAACGTACAATATTACATAACCCAATTATGTACAAGTTGGCTCCAAGGCCCATAAGTTGGCAAGACCACGCATCTGCCCAGTTTTCCGGGTGCACCTTTGGGTTAATCCCCAAGACTCCCTGTTGCAATCTACCACGTAGAAAACCCGAAAAACAACCAATCGTACGGAGTCTTCTCCGGCATTTATGCAATGCAACATCACCGATCTAGACCAACATGTTCGGGTAGGCTTCACACATCATGCCTATGTCTATTTTCGAATACGGACTCGACACAACGGGGACTATTCATATCTACCCGTAGGAATGCCTCAAACTCACCACAAACTCGCGAGAGCGGGCTTCCTATGCAAAATAAGAAGAGCTTCACATGCTCAAGTAGAGAATTGTTACCCTAGCATTCTTCCTTGGCGACATGGAAAAGTAAGTGGATGAAAAGCACCGCACTCTCTTTGCCTCCGTAGATCCGAAGTCGGCTCGCGATTTGGAGCTTCGAAGCTCCTCTAATGGCCGGATCTAGCTTCTTCATCCTCCTATGCTCTCACCTCACTCTTGACTTAGAAAGGGAACCACTCAAGTAAAAGTGAGGGTTTCAAAGGTCGAATCCAGGGTATATCCCATCAGGAACAATGTCCAACCATTGGATACCAAATTAAAGAAACGAACGGCCTTGATTCGGGCCTGAAATGCTAAACCTGAGCCGAACACGGCCTGCGACACGCCCGTGTCTAGGGCTGTGTCCCCCATTCGCCGTTAAAATCGACGCGCCTGGAACAGCACACGAGCATCCAACACGCCCGTGTTCGACCTGACACGCCCGTGTTCCAGCTGACACAGCCGTGTGGTCGGCCGTGTGCCTCCATCGACACAGCCCCAAAAACAACCAGAGAGTCACACGGGTATTGGACACGCCCGTGTCCTAGACCGTGTCTACTCGAACATGCCTGGGCGCCAGGCCGTGTTCACTGTATCGACACTTCATCGAGCAAAGTTCGTCGACTGCCTGACACAGCCTTGGACACGCCCGTGTCTTAGGCTGTGTGCATTGTGTTGACATATCGTCGAGCGAAATTCGTCGACTCCCCGGTCCAATTGTCGACACGAGCTCGACACGCCCTGAGACACGCCCGTGTCTCAGGCCGTGTGCCCTGTCTCGACACATTGTCGAGCGAAATTCATCGTCTTCGCAGCCAAGTCGTCGACTCAAGCCTGACACGCCCTGGGACACGCCCGTGTCCCATGCCGTGTGCCTCCTGCCAGATTCTAGATTTGGCCCAAAATGCCTCCCGTTGCTCTTTTGAGTTTCGGGGTGTTACAACTCTCCCCCTCTTAAAAGAATTTCGTCCACGAAATTATATAAAGGAAAGACAAGTACCAAAATTAAATTGTACCTGAGCGGAACAACTCCGGATACTCGTCAAGCATATTCTTCTCTCGTTCCCAAGAGAGCTCCTCTCGACCGTAATTTTCTCATCGGACCTTGACCATCCTGATCTCTTTATTGTGTAGCCGCTTGACTTCCGATTCTTCAATCCGCACGGGATTGACCTTTGTCGTCAAACCGCTATCCACTGTCACTTGATTAACCGCAATCACTTGCGAAGGCTCTTGCTCCGCCTTCCGTAGCACCGAAATATGGAATACATCATGTGAACCACTAAGCTGAGTGTCGAAATATATGCTGCTTCACCAACCCACTCCAGAACCTCAAACGGCCCAAGGTACCTCGTGTAACGCCCCAAATTTGTAGAGGGACGACCATCATTTCTGGCCAAGTTTGGGTCATTGCTGAGTGTCGAACCGGGTTCGTCGAGAAGGAAAATTGGTTTCTGGCAGGGGGCACATGGCCTGGGACGCGTGCATGTTCCAGGGCGTGTTAGGCTCCAGTCAATGATTTGGTCGAGAGGTCGACAATTTTGGAGTCAACAATCGTCGAGCAGAGAACACGGCCTAAGACACGGGCATGTCTCAGGGCGTGTCGAGCCTGTGTCGACGATCAGCCCAGGGAGTCGACGATTTCGCTCGATGATGTGTCGAGACAAGGCACACGGCCTAGGACACGGGCGTGTCCAAGGCCGTGTTAGGCAGTCGACGAACCTCGCTCGACGAAGTGTCGAGACAGTGAACACGGCCTGGATCCCAGGCGTGTTGAGTTAGACACGGGCAGGGACACGGGCGTGTCCATTACCTGTGTGAGTCTTGGGTTATTTTTGGGGCTGTGTCGATGGAGGCACACGGCCGATCATACGGCCGTGTCAGTTAGAACACGGGCGTGTTAGGTCGAACACGGGCATGTCGGCTGCCCGTGTGTTGTTCAAGGCGCGTCGATTTTGACGGCGAATGGGGGACACAGCCCTGGACACGGGCATGTCGCAGGCCGTGTTCGGCCCAGTTTTAGCATTTCAGGCCCGAATCAAGGCCGTTCGTTTCTTTAATTTGGGATACAATGGCTGGGGGTTGTTCCTGATGGGATATACGCGGGATTGGACCCTTAGAAACCCTCATTTCTTTTGAGTGGTTCTCTTTCTAAGTTCTAGAGAGAGGGGAGAGCAAGGAAGAAGATGAAGTAGAGATCCGGCTATTGGAGAGGCTTCGGTGCTCCAAATCGCGAGCTGAGTCCAGATCTGTTGAGGCTAGATGAGTCGGAAGGTAACAACACTTCTCCTCTCGGTTTTAGGATGCATGTTTTAGCATCTTTTCGTTTCTAGTTTTTGGGCACCAAACACTCAAATGAGAGGGGTTTGGGTCGCTAAGGTTCAAGAGGAACCTCCGGGTCGATTGAGTCCATCCCCGACATGTTTTTGCATTAGAGATCCACTACGTTAGTGGATTAGGCATGGTGGGTGAAGCCGTAGTTACGACTGTTAGTCCGACTCGGTGATGTTGCATACGAGGTTTAAGGATTCGTAGAAAACCGCTGCGGCAAGGGGCCGTTTGTGATGTTCGTGTTGTTTGTGATGTTCTTCCATTTACCTTGCATGAGTACGTGTGGCCGGTACCGGACAAGGTTAGCTCCTCATTGGCGGTAGATGGTTTCCTTGGTGAATATGGTTAGCTCCGCATGAGCGGTAGATGTTTTCCTTGGTGAACAAGGTTAGCTCCGTATGAGTGGTAGATGGTTTCCTTGATGCGCGGGAACGCTGCAGTACGTGTGAGGGATTATGGAGGAAATGTCTTGGTTTGTGATGTGCCAAGGCGTGGCTGTGTCTCCGTGGTCGGCTGGCTGTCCCGTGACGTGCAAGTCATGTGTGGAAAGTGTCCCGACGAGACTAGTCCCCTTTGTGTGAGACTGACGGGAACGCCGAGCATGGGACAAGCCCGGGCAATGAGGCCATGAGCGGGTGGGGTCCAGCAAGGGTTCTTAGAATCGGTCAGTGTGTTGGACGGAATCCTGACATCAGAAGTAAGAGTTTGCCCGCAAGCCCGGGTCTGCGACCGTGAGCGGGTGGGGCCTTGGCAAAAGTTCCATGTAGTGGCTTGTATGCCATTGGAGGATTATGGTTCCCCTTTGTTTGCGGATTTATGCCAATGGGGAAATGATGAGTACCCAATTGATTTGATGTTGTGCTAGATGCACACGCTATAGGGTGCCTTGGGTGAAGCTCTGGCGTTGCATTCATGTTGCATAGTAGGCCCTATTATTATATGATCAACAATAGAGAACATGTATGATGTTTGAGACATACAAGCCTGTTTCCGTAGTTTCCTTCATTGCTTATGATTATTGCATATGAAGTGCTAACTTGGAGGTTGGAGGAATACCCCGGGGTCCGTTAGGGGCGGTCGGGAGGAGATGTGTTTGTTACATAGTGAAAGTCCACCTAGTGTCGGCTATGTGCACCTATGGGGGGGGGGGGGGAATAGGTGACGTGTGGTTCTTTTGCGGAATTTACAGATGTACCTGCACAATAAAAACAACAAACACAGCACACAGAATACACAGCAATTTTATAGTGGTTCCCCGACTTGGGTACATCCACTTTCCCCCTTCGACCTATCTCCCCAACAAGGGACGACTCGGTCACTTCACCAACGGGATTGAAATCCAATCCCTTCACTAACGGAAGGAGCCCTTCCACACGTGAGAGTCAACACTCCCACAAAGCGGGTTGCACCCAACCCTTACAACTCGGAACAAAAGTTCCTTTACAACGAAATGAAAATGTAGAATGTACACGTGATACAAACTTCTCTTGGAGACTCCGGTGTTCCTCTTGGTTCGACGACGTGTTCTTGAAGTCGATGAAGAGTCTACGACCTTGGTCTCTCTTGGAGAAGATCTCCCCGGAACCGGCGGCGGCACACGAGCGGCGGCTAGCTTCGGGATCGGCGGCTACGATGAAGAGTGGCTGCAGAACTTGGAGATCTAAACTTCGTAGCGAAGCAAGCTAGGTCTACCAACGGTCACTCTAGGATCAGTCGTCTCGATCGATTCGGACGGGGGAGTTTTTCCCGGTCAACGAATCGAGAGACAAGAGATCTCCGGATAGACGCGTGAGACACAAGCCTTGCTAAGCTTCTGTCACCGGAGATCGGGAAGAAGAGCGATCAGCAGCGGCGACCACTTGACGCGAGCGGCGGCGGCGGAGCGGAGCGAGTTTGCGGATTTAGGGTTACGTCGCCGCTTGTTTTTCTTTTTCTCTTATCCGTGTGGTTACTGTTCAAAAGTACCTGAGTATAAATACTGTAGGATTCTCAAATATGACCGTTTGTGGGACCCACAATTGAAATCCCCAAAATCCGGTTCAAACAAATCCAGAAGCAGAATCTGGTTCAGCAGCATTCTGAGAAAACGCCAAGTCAAAATCGGCGAGAATCGCAGACGATTCTCGACGAATCGGCGAGAATCACCAAGTGATTCTCGACGATTCGTCGAGAATCGTTTGTGATTCTCGTCGAATCACTTGTCGATTCTCAACGAATTTTACTTTACACATGGGCTGCTTGACCACTGGTTCGGCGGGAATCACAAGTGATTCTCGCCGAATCTTACTTGGCACCATCTTGAGATGGCCAAAAGGAGTCGGCGAGAATCACTAATGATTATCGTCGATTCGGCGAGAATCACTAGTGATTCTCGCCGAATCGGCGAGAATCACTTGGTGATTCTCGTCGAATTTGCCTTGGAAGATTTTTCGTCTTCCACCCCAGGAGCTGCTCCTTGATCCTCCATGCTCCTTGTCTTCTCTTGCATATGAGCGGCCCTGTGCTTGAAAATAAGTGCACTCCAATAGAGAGAGTACACGTAGGCCAACACACTGATCTGCTAAACGAGGGATTACGTCGTGCAGACCCGTGTATATTGACCTACTGCACCCTGACATTGGTGTGCACTTAGCGTGGAGAAACTACAAGCACAACTGGAAATGTTTCATCAAATACATTGTGAATTCATCTTAGCTCGACAGGGGGCTTCCTCAAATCTAGGTAATCGTGGATACAATACCCAACAATCTCCCCCTATTTGACGAAGCCAAAACCCTACTAGCTAAGATGAATAACACCTATCAAATAATAATAATAGCATTTAAAGATTAAATATGCGACACAAGGGAATATATGCAATCAGAACAGGACTTGAGTCATTCACACATTCAAGAATATATATATATACCAAGAGAAATATATTCACATGAAAGTCAGAATTGTTCACACGACAGTAATAATTGTTAAATGTTCTTAATACACCGTGACCAGCTATAATATAATGACTATTTGTCCTTAGCTCCGTCACCCTTAAGAGTTTGCGCCAAGTACTTTTTGCTCTGCCTTTCCATGTATTCCTTGGGCTTTGGGTAGTACCTAGGAGGAGCAACTTTGTCTGGATCCTTGTTGTTTCTGAAGAAAATGTTGCGTTTCGCTTCAAATGCTTTGTGTGTCTCCCATTCATACTGGCTATATGCTTCATTTCGATTTATCTCTCCTCTTTCTTGCAGCCGGAAGGTGTCTAGGATGATGTTCCTTGAGACTGGGCTCCACCTTTCGTTTCTTACCTCCTCCTCACTTAGTCTGATCCTCTTTTGAGTTGGTGTCTCCTTTGATGTCCCTTCCTGAACTTTCCTCTTTCCCCTTGCTTTAGCTAAAGCCTCCTGGTCAAACATACTTCTCAGCTTAGATTTGGAGATGGCCCTAGCGTCAGCTTCATCAGTGAAAATATCAGCAGCACTTGTACTTACATCCTCAGAAATATGTACTTCCTCAGCAGCCTTAGAAGTCTCAGGAACCTGAACACCGGCAGGTTGGTCAGGTAGGACGACGCCTAACGTGCCCAGTGCCTGTTGTAGCATCCACCAGCAACTCTCATAGACGTAGTTGCTTGATTTCACAAAGTTTGCATCCATGCTTTTCTGGAGCTCGGCCATCTTAGCGATATACTCCTTCTCCCCCTTTTTGGCTTCTTCAGCTATGCAATTGGCATATGAGTGCAAGGAGTCATCAATGTGCTTTGTTGTCTTGCCGAATTCAGTGATTAGGGCCTGCTGATTTGCATTTAAGGTGACCATATTACCATCAAACTGCTGAATGTTCTTGGCTACAACGTGGGCGTTCTGATTGACAACAGCCAGAGTATCAGTAGCCTTTTTCAATCCGGCCATTAACAGTGTGACTGCTTCGCCGGCCGCAGTATACTTTTCTTCGAATTTCTTTTCCATCACATCCAGCTTATGGTTGATTTCCACCATGTTTTTCAACATGAGATCTTCGGAAGTCTTGATCTTTTTCAGCAGTGTTTTATGAGCTGTATCAAAAGAATCTTTAAGCTCGTTCACTATTCCTTGAATGACAGTGATGGTGTGAGTGGCCAGCTCATCTCGTAGTGGAATACCCGGAGGCACCTCTTGGCCTTGCTCTGGCTCGGCAGCAGAAGCATCAGTAGAGCTGGATACAATCACAGCCTCTATGGGAGGAACGTTGGTGGCCTCATTTACCTCCCCCTCCACTGGTGCAGACTTATCAGTAGGAGGTTCATCAGTATCTGGAGATTCAACCACTTCATGGCCCTCACTGACCTCGTCCTCTCCGTCCTCATCCAAAAACTCATCCATATCAGCATCTTCTTCCACTTCTTGATCAGCAGTTTCCAGTGCCTCAGCTTCAGTTTCGTGGGTGTTTCTGTTCAGGACCTCCTCATCCTCCAACCCAGGTACACTTTCTTCATGAACTTCTGCCACCGCATCCCTTGCCACCTGGGCGATTTCAGATATTATATCCAGATGAGTGGGTAGAGTCTCCCCCTCGATTCCTGCAGTCAGGGTATCAGGAATTTCACGGGGGGAGGTTGCTGGAGATACTTCCTCTTGCTCTTCCACAGCCGGCTGCCCGATGCGCCGCTCCCATCGATCAAACACAGTAGCATCCATCTTTTTCAAGTAATGTAGAGGAACTCCTTTGCTCATGTCGAATCTGTCTCCGTTGAGCTGGTTGAGATATAGACTGATGATGCGGCCGAAGCTTGGAGTGCCCAGAGTGTCCTTGATCTTTTGAAACATCAACTCTCCCCAGTTGAACCTCTTTCTGCAGACCACGGCTATGAGAATTTTGAACATATCTCCGGAGATATGATCATGGGAGCCTGGCTTACAGATGAGTACTTTTCCTATGATGTCAGCTAGGAGCTTCCCTTCTTCATTCATCTCTTTTCGCTTTATTGATCGAGTGCCTCTTGGTAGACCGCAGAACAGGAGGGTTCTGGCTTTGTCCTCGTCCTCCAAATAGTCTTCCTGTTCCGCATTTGAGAGCTGCAGGTAGCGAGTTAGCTTACCGACAGACATCTTGACCTTAGTCCCACCCACCTTGCTCTTGATGATGGAGTCTCTGTCTCGGAGCCTTGCGGTAGAGAAGAACTCCAGCACTTCTTTATCTAAGACTTTGCAAGGATGCTCCAATATGAAGGTTAGCCCGGCTTCTTCCAGCATGAGAATGATGTTCCGGAACTCGTCCGAGGCATGAGAAAAACCAGTGCGAACCAGCTCGCAACCAGAGATCAAGCCTGCAGTCGTCCTTGGGGCCATTGAGGATCTAAACAGAAGCCCGACTCCAAGCATTAGTGTACATTCAAAAAAGAAGGCAGCACATGGGGTTCGGCCTTGGAGCCAGTGAGGAGGAGGTTACCTAAGGGCTTCGGTGGAAGAGAGTTGGTGAGCTTCGGGAAGAGCTTCGGTGGAGGGAAGAGTATCCCGTGGGATGCGACCTAGTTAGAATCTCACGGGAGCTTCGGGAGTTGGTGAGCTTCGGGAGAAGAAGATCACGCACAGAAGCGATTCGACGGCGTCGACGAGAGCGTCGGAGGGCTGCGGGTGTCGGCGAGTTCGCGGAAGAGCACTTGCGCGAGGAAGGCGAGGGTCGTCCAGAGGTCTCCTGCGCGAGTCGTGAGGAAGGTGAACAGGCGGAGATTCTTTCGGCGGGATTTATAGGAGTCGTCGGGATTCAGGGGAAGCCGAGCGGTCGCGAGTTCCTTCGACGGGATTCGGCGAGAGTTGTCTAATTTGTTTTCTAATACCGTTTGTCTAATTCGGCGAGATATAAAATGGGTCGGCGAGATTCGGAGTATATATTGATGTTTTTCTTGACTACTTTGGGAAGCATTGCACCATTTTAGAGATTTTCCGATGTCAAGTTAATAAGAGGAATGATAAATACAAGTATATTCTAAAGTCAATCTATTTGAATTTTGTGGAGGTTTTTGCAAAGTCTTCTAAATGTCAATTGTGTGTTGTCGAAATTCGCAATGACATAAGTATACGTATACACAATGATAGAAATGTATATATATTTACTTTGAACGAGGATGCATCATGACACAAGTCCTTGAACTGATCAAAATTACCTGGGATATGGAGAGTCATCGTCTTAGTCCCACAGGTAGAACATATCAGTAGCTTAAAGTGATTATGCTCAACAGGTAGCACGTCTGTTATTGCAGACGCTTGTTCCAAGTTAGCCTTGAGCCACGTACTGTCTAGTTCCCAAGTATTCACGGGGATCTAGACTACCCTGCAAAACAGAATTACTTTACCTTAGGAACCCAAATCATATTGGGTCCTAGGTTTCTATTAGCATGAACACGCAACTGCCTTCCTTGAGAAAACCTGTCTGGAAGACTGCCTCTGTCCCTATAATGTGGAGAAGCCCTTGCTGTGGGCACAGAGAGGTTGTGCCAACAGTCAATGGCAAAGTGTCCCACTTTGCCGCAGCACCAACAAGAGTGAATGTTGTATCGCCGTTTTTGACCTGATCTAGTGACTGATGTAGTCACGGTCCTAGGTCTCAAAGGGATAGGGCATGTTCTTGTTGCACAACTTCCTCTTCCATCGAGGCATGATGAAGGGTGGAACGAATGCATGATGTGAGCGTTATGAGGCCGAGAAGGTGGTGCCATTTTTTCAGGCATCTTCCTTGCTGAGGCTCCATGACGCCTGACATCATGACTTCTATTCTCCCTATCCCGTGTCCTCGAATGGAGAGAATTCTTCTGTGAACCAGGACCTGCAGATCCACACTTTGTTGTGGCAGTGGCCGTGAATACAAAGGGCTCAGAATGAGTCTTAGGTATTTCTTCATGGGTGGCCATGACGCCTCTTGCACTATGGACATTTCCACATGGGGACAACTCACCCTTACAGTGACCACGATTATTCCTGTGGTCATACCTGAAGGCATGATGAGTTGCCTTCACGCTTGGAGTGGGAGGTCGGAACACCGTTTCCCCATTTCTCCATCCCTGGATAATCCGGGAGATCCACCCGGTTTCTTGTTTTCTCTTTATAGCATCAACTTTGGAAAAGTTGGATACTATACGTTTCTCATTGTCTAGACTATTCTCTAGAGCTGAGATCTTAGAGTCCTTGACCTTGTTGGACGCCAATTGGAGAACCAACAGGATCTTCAGTCGAGCAATCTCTCGAGCTTGCTCCTCAGCAAGTAGATTGCTTTCCTGAAGGGCTCTCTTCAGGGAATCAGTATTTTCTGGAGGGGAGCAGTTTTTGTCTTCAGAAAGGTCAAAAGATGTGGGACAGGATGAAGATGATACCTGCTCATCTGGGTTATTGTTATTAGAATCAGTGACCAATGGTTCTTCCTCGTCGGAGCTGCTTTCCTCACTATCTTCTTCAGTCTCTGACAAAGATACTGGAGCTCTGATGCAATCTGAAGGATCCTTGCATTCATCTTCAGAAGTGAGAACCCCCACATATGCTTCATCCTCAGATTGGCAGCAAATTTCAGCTTCCTCTGACCCCCCCATCAGCTCGGAGATCATCATCCACAGAGATTTAGCAGTTTTACATTTTTCCAACCTAGAGCGAGAGGCTCCAGACCAGACATCCATAATAATTTGTCGAATCCTCTGGTCCAGTTGGAAAAATGAGAGTTCCATCTCTGTCATCTCAGGAATGCACATGGGCACTTGGGTTCCCGAGTCGGTGGTCTTCATAGGGATAAATGGACCCTCTTCCAGGATGAGGGATGCTCGAGGATCGATGTCATCCAGGTGAAATAACACTCTCATCCTCCAGATAGGATAATAATCCTTTGTGCATGCAGGGAGTTTGAGTGGCAGTACGTCATAATCCAGATCCATGCTTCTGACACTGGTGGCAGGATTCACCTCAAGGTGTTAGCCTTTTTGTTGAGGAACCTGGCTCTGATACCACTTGAAAGTCCACCTAGTGTCGGCTATGTGCACCTATGGGGGGGGAATAGGTGACGTGTGGTTCTTTTGCGGAATTTACAGATGTACCTGCACAATAAAAACAACAAACACAGCACACAGAATACACAGCAATTTTATAGTGGTTCCCCGACTTGGGTACATCCACTTTCCCCCTTCGACCTATCTCCCCAACAAGGGACGACTCGGTCACTTCACCAACGGGATTGAAATCCAATCCCTTCACTAACGGAAGGAGCCCTTCCACACGTGAGAGTCAACACTCCCACAAAGCGGGTTGCACCCAACCCTTACAACTCGGAACAAAAGTTCCTTTACAACGAAATGAAAATGTAGAATGTACACGTGATACAAACTTCTCTTGGAGACTCCGGTGTTCCTCTTGGTTCGACGACGTGTTCTTGAAGTCGATGAAGAGTCTACGACCTTGGTCTCTCTTGGAGAAGATCTCCCCGGAACCGACGGCGGCACACGAGCGGCGGCTAGCTTCGGGATCGGCGGCTACGATGAAGAGTGGCTGCAGAACTTGGAGATCTAAACTTCGTAGCGAAGCAAGCTAGGTCTACCAACGGTCACTCTAGGATCAGTCGTCTCGATCGATTCGGACGGGGGAGTTTTTCCCGGTCAACGAATCGAGAGACAAGAGATCTCCGGATAGACGCGTGAGACACAAGCCTTGCTAAGCTTCTGTCACCGGAGATCGGGAAGAAGAGCGATCAGCAGCGGCGACCACTTGACGCGAGCGGCGGCGGCGGAGCGGAGCGAGTTCGCGGATTTAGGGTTACGTCGCCGCTTGTTTTTCTTTTTCTCTTATCCGTGTGGTTACTGTTCAAAAGTACCTGAGTATAAATACTGTAGGATTCTCAAATATGACCGTTTGTGGGACCCACAATTGAAATCCCCAAAATCCGGTTCAAACAAATCCAGAAGCAGAATCTGGTTCAGCAGCATTCTGAGAAAACGCCAAGTCAAAATCGGCGAGAATCGCAGACGATTCTCGACGAATCGGCGAGAATCACCAAGTGATTCTCGACGATTCGTCGAGAATCGTTTGTGATTCTCGTCGAATCACTTGTCGATTCTCAACGAATTTTACTTTACACATGGGCTGCTTGACCACTGGTTTGGCGGGAATCATAAGTGATTCTCGCCGAATCTTACTTGGCACCGTCTTGAGATGGCCAAAAGGAGTCGGCGAGAATCACTAATGATTCTTGTCGATTCGGCGAGAATCACTAGTGATTCTCGCCGAATCAGGCGAGAATCACTTGGTGATTCTCGTCGAATTTGCCTTGGAAGATTTTTCGTCTTCCACCCCAGGAGCTGCTCCTTGATCCTCCATGCTCCTTGTCTTCTCTTGCATATGAGCGGCCCTGTGCTTGAAAATAAGTGCACTCCAATAGAGAGAGTACACGTAGGCCAACACACTGATCTGCTCAACGAGGGATTACGTCGTGCAGACCCGTGTATATTGACCTACTGCACCCTGACATTGGTGTGCACTTAGCGTGGAGAAACTACAAGCACAACTGGAAATGTTTCATCAAATACATTGTGAATTCATCTTAGCTCGACAGGGGGCTTCCTCAAATCTAGGTAATCGTGGATACAATACCCAACACATAGTTTGAGGTCAGCCTTTGCTGACCCACGTTACTAATAATTTTTACAAGGCAAGGATCGCAAGCAGGAGCTAGCTCGCTGGGCAGAAAGGCCTAAGCCTCATGAAGTGTTAACTTTTTGCTGCAGCTCTACTCTTTATGACATTGTATGTTTTGATGCCCTTGGTGACCGGCTTGCATGCCGCGGTATACTAGGTGTGCTTATGCACTTTCAGGACTGTTATATTATGTGATATTGGTTTCACTCTTGTTGTAAGGCCTTAAGGCCATTTTTTTACTCTTGTAGGTGTAGATAACTTCTATTCTCTTTTATTGTTTCCGCTGTGATTTGTTTTTAGTTTTGAGTTTTGGTAGCTATATCATTTTATAATACTGAAGCTGTGGTGTCTATATGTTGTGGGGCCCCGACCGGACCCATATTATACGGTCATTACAGGGGAGGTGTTACACCTCGGGCTTATCTTTTTCAATCGCCGCACCCACGAGACACCCTTGAACGGCTTGATCTTTAAGTACACATAGTCGCCCACAGTGAACTCCACGTTCCTGTGCTTGGCATTATAGTACTTCGCCTCACGGTCCTGAGCCATTAGCAACCTCTCCCGAATGGTACGAACCAAAGATGTAGCATCTTCCACCTCTTGGCGCTTGTACAACTTTGACTCACCCGTTTCTAACCAAGACAATGGCGTGCGACATCTTCTACCATATAGGGCCTCGAAGGACGACATTTGAATACTCGTCTGGTAGCTATTGTTGTACGCAAACTCCACCAAATAAAGATGGTCTTCCCATTGCTTTCCAAAATCCAAGACACACATGCAGAGCATGTCTTCCATAGTCTTATTGACCCTCTCGGTCTGACCATCCGTTTGTGGATGGAAGGCTGTGCTGAATTTTAACTTTGTTCCCAACATTTGCTGCACTAGACTCCAATCATTGGATGTGAACCGCCCATCTCGATCACTCACGATGCTGCGGGGCACACCGTGAAGCCGCACTATATTATCCACATAAAGTTTTGCTAACTTTTCCACCGGATCATCCTTCCTATGCGGAATAAAATGTGACACCTTCGTTAGCCGATCTACGACCACCCAGATGGCGTCGTTCCCCGTTGGAGGCCTTGGCAAACCGTGCACAAAGTCCATAGAGATGTCGTCGAATTTCCACTCCGGAATAGGCAAGGACTTCAGAAATCCTCTCGGCTTTTGGCACTCCACCTTCACTAAGGCGCATGTTTGGCACTTCGCCACTTAGAGCGCCACATCCTTCTTCTAACCCGGCCACCAAAACAGTTTCTTTACATCGCGGTACATGTTCGTGCTTCCCGGGTGAGTCAAGTACTTGGTATGGTGTGTCTCGTACAACAATTCCACCCGCAAATTGCTCACGCTTGGGACGCAAAGACGACCGTCTTTCCAGAGCAATCCGTCCTCCACAATGAATTGGGAATTTGACCCACTCAGATCCTCTATCATGAACTGCTTCATATGGTTATCCAAATCCAAAGCCTCCCGAATCCGATCAGCCCGGTCATATTGGAGTTCGGTCCAATTCAGTACTGCTTCAGCACTTGATTGCTTATCTATACAAACAATCTCCAACGCCTCTAACTTCCGAACCAACTGCTCATCATGCACCGATAGCCAATTGGCTTGAGCTGGGGCCCGACAACTAAACGCGTCCGCAACTGCATTACCTTTACCAGGCACGTAGTGGATCTTGAAAGTATAGTCCCCCAGGTACTCCATCCATATATGCTGCCGCATAATTAGATCTTTCTGATCAACCAAATACTTCAGGCTCTTGTGATCGGTGTAGATATCAATCTTCACACCGTACAAATAATGCCTCCACAGCTTCAAGGAAAAAATCACGGCCGCCAACTCCAAGTCATGGACCGGATAGTTCCTTTCGTGCACTTTCAGCTGTCTCTAGCCATAAGCTATCACACTTCCATGTTGCAGTAGTACACAACCCAAACTGATGCCCGAAGCATCACTATAAATCTCATAACCTTCGGTCACACTCGACTAACTCAGCACAGGCGCCGTGGTCAGCCGACATTTCAACTCCTCAAAAGCTCGCGCGCACTCCGGCGTCCAAACGAACTTCTGCTCCTTCCTCGTCAAAATAGTGAGGGTAACGCTATCCGCGAGAAGTTCTCTACGAAGCGCCTATAATACCCGGCAAGCCCCAGAAAGCTCCGGACTTCCGCTACCGTAGAAAGCTCAGGCCACTCCCGAATCGCAACAATTTTCGCCGGATCCACCGCAACACCTTCCCCACTCACTATATGACCGAGGAACGCCACTGAGGATAACCAAAACTCGCACTTCGAGAACTTGACATACGATGATTCCTCCTTAGCGTCTCCAAAACCAAATGAAGATGCTTGAAGTGATCTTCCTCACTCTGCGAGTACACCAAAATATCGTCAATGAAGACGATCACAAAATGGTATAAGTACTCCCTGAAGGTCCTGTTCATCAGATCCATAAACACTGACGGCGCATTAGTCAGCCCAAACGGCATGACTGTAAACTCGTAATGCCCATATCTCGTACTGAATGCTGTCTTCAGGATATCACTCTACCTTATTCGCAGCTGATAGTACCCGGACTTGAGATCCAACTTTGAGTCCAACGTCGACCCGACCAAATGATCAAAAAGATCATCGATCCGGGGGGGGGGATCGGGTACTTGTTCTTTTCCGTCAACTTGTTGAGCTCCCGATAATCAATACATAGCCTCAAGCTTCCCTCCTTCTTCATAATAAAGAGAACCGGTGCGCTCCAAGGTGAAGAACTTGGACGCACATACCCTTGCTCCAGCAACTTTTTGAAGTTGCACCTTCAGCTCCACCATTTCCTTAGGCGCTAGCCGATATGAAGAGCGTGACACGGGCTTTGCACCTGGTATTAGCTCAATCATGAAATCTATCTCCCGTTGAGGCGGGGCTCCAGGAAGATCTCTAGGGAACACATCAGGGTACTCAGCTACCACTGAAATACTATCCAACATAGGCTTCAGCTTTGCAACCTCCAAAAGTGTAAAGAACAGCTCTGCACCAGCACAAACTGCCTTCACTTCCTGAAGAGCAGACACCAATGTCTTGCTCGACCCCTTTGAGCCCGTAAAGGTCGTCTCACGACTAGCTCCCAGCTTGACTTCCTTGCTACCACAATCGATATAGGCTTGCTGCTCCGAGAGCCAGTCCATGCCAAATATTACGTCGAACTCCCCTAGCACTAGTAACGATACTTGGAAGTCAAAATCTTGGCTCCATGACCACCCCTAAACGCAACAGATACTACCCGCGTGCATTGAGCGCCATTGGACCATAGCACATCCAATTTGTCTTTTACCAATGAAGGAGGTACTCTGACGCATAAAATAATTCCTACATAAAGGAATGCGAAGCTTCGTTTACACGAACGGTACTCTCGTCGAATAAACGAAAATCAAAACAAAGCTTAGCACAAGTAGTTCTAAGCTAACATGCACAAGGGAGACAAGCATTCAAGGCTAAACTGCTATAACTTTAAACCATTCCTATCATCACGACAGCATGTTTCTTCTCGGAATTGGGACGTCCGCTCCAGCAGTCTCGGGCAAAGTGCCCCGGTTTTCCACAAGTGAAACATGCACTCGGTGTTCGTCCCGTAGTCACCCCAGAAGCACCAGCAGAGGGGGCTGGGCCCAAAGTCCTAGCCTTCTTATACCACCTACGGTAACCAGACTTTGTGGTGTTCGGCATTTTGAATGTCGTTTCCTTTGCACTAACGTCCTCAACTACTCCTGACATAGCTTTCTTAGTCTTCTGAGCACCATTCCAACATTCTCGGGCAAAATGCCCTTTCTTTCCACAAGTAAAACATGTGTAAGTAGCTTTGCGAGTCGATGTCGTAGCCCCTTTCTCCATCATTCCGCCGGATGCAACTCTTATGGGGCTTGCATAGTTCGATACCATGGTCGCTGGCATCGGGAGAGTCTTTCTCAAATCTGCCTCCAAAGATCTAGCTGATTCCACCAAGGCTCGGAATCCCAATAACTTTGGTCCTAGAAGTAGAACTCGTAACTCGGCGCGCATGTCATTATAAAATCTATCGATAGTAGCTTTATCATTATCCAACTCGAAGCATGGGTAGCGGCTTATCATAAGAAATGCTTGCAAATATTCCTCAACTGTGTGCGCACCCTGCACTAAATGTATATTCTGCTGCTGCCCCGATGGTCTAGCAAAGGTCATCTGCTCCATCACGCCAACCGGCGTTGAAGCTACAACAGGGGCGCAGGGTTGTACATTTATTCCATACTGTGCATCCGTCACAGCGAACACTGCTTCAACGATCCTTCTAACAGTTTCATACGAAGGAGGGGTTTCAAACACCTCATCGGGTGCACTATGCTCCTCAGAAACCGGACATTCTGGCGGCCCAGCACCACTTCTGGTCACCTATAGTGGTACAAAACACCTTTAAGCGACCAAATAAAATTGCAAACAACAATTATAGGAACACGCAGATTCCCCAAACACGTGTATTTTCATTCCTAAGTGGACATTCATGGGTTCTTTTGTTGTTATAATGATGACGCACACACATATGCTCACCACCCCTTAAAAGAATTCGTCCACGAATTCATTATAAGTCTGACCGAAACTAGTAGTCTGATACCAAATTGTAACACCCCCTATCTGTCACATAGCATATAACATTATGTCCGGCCGGGGCCCGACGCCATATACTACAGACAGACCGGGTGGTTACTCAATGGAAACTGTTGGAACACCCTATTACTGATTTGGGTCAGGATCACTATGTCCCTTAGGAAACCTGTTTTGACCTCGTTGTATAGATCTAAAAGTCAATTAGAATTGAGCCTAAGGGTTAGTAGTTAGGTTTGGAAGCTGCCCTCAAGACCAGGTTTTTCAGCTTTGGAGACCAAGTCATTTTGTCGAGCTCAGTATGACGAATCGTCGAACTCCATTAGACGATCGTTGAGCTCACTTCGACGGATCGTCGAACTCCATTCGACGATCTCTGAGCTCAACTTCAACAAGTCGTCGAACTCCATTCGACGATCTTCGAGCTCAGATCGACGATCTTGACTCCAGTTTGATACTCAATCTCTGAGCTCAGTTCGACGATAGTTGAGCTCAGATCGACGATCTCTGTTTCTGTCTAAGTCCAACTCTCTGAGCTCAGTTCGACGATAGTGGAGCTTAGTTCGATATTTTTCTGAAGAGTTCAATGATTTTTAATATTCAAATTCAGACAGTTGAGGAATTATTGTCAGCATTTAATTCAGAGATCTTGTAGCCGTTTTTAATTAATCTGGAGCAAGTTTCAAGGAATTATCAAGGAATGTTTTATTGGATTTTCCTCCAGAAGACAAAAGCAATTAAGGAAGTCATTTATGACAGGCCAACGACTATCTTGGATAGAGGATCATTTCTATTCAGACAAAAGGAATAAAAGATAAGCTTTTTCATTCCTGCTGTAAGAAGAACAAGAAGTTAGAAAAATATTCTCTGCAACAACTCTTACAACATCAACAACAATTACATAAGAGAAAGAAAGAGAGTTGCAGACATTCTCAGTCTCAAGATTAATACAAGAACACCATCACCAAAGGAGATCAACAAACTGAAATCTTCAGATCTCTTTTGATTCAAAGTGTACAAAGGTCATCATCATTCAAGACTCCAGACACCACACATTTCAGTTGCTGCTGAAATCATCTATTGCTCGAGATCAAATCATTTGAAGGCCTATCACCCTACTGCAAAGCTTCACTTCCTGAACAACTCAAGATCTCAGGGGGAGCTTTGACAACATCCAATATCTTCTCTCTGACTGTTGATAGATAAGATCTTCTCATCCCTCACTCTCTCTTTCTACTGTAAAGGGTTTTTTCAAACTCCCTTCAAAAGTTTGTGATTGGTTTCTGAGACTTATCAAAACTCAGTGGTGTCAAGACACCTGATCAAAAAATCTGATTTGGTTTTTGAGCACATTATCAAAAGCTCATTGGTGCCTAGGACACCTGATCAACTCATCCTGTAGTGGATTCCTACCTAGGGTGGTAGAAGAGTGGATGTACCCAGGTTGATTGGGGAACCACTATAGCTCCTTGTGTCATCTGGTTGCTTACTTTATTTTTGTTTCTAGCTGTGGCTTGTGATTGCTTTGTTATTGCTTCTTTTTTAGATTACTTTATATTATTTCCTTCCCTGTTAACTTAGGATTACAACAATTGTTGTAAAAAGTTTTTAGCAAGCACCATACTCTATTCACCCCCCCCCCCCCTCTAGAGTATATCAGATCTAACTTGCACTTTCAATTGGTATCAGAGGGAGGTTTGTTAAAAATACCACATCTCAGTGGTTGCACAGGCTAACACCTGAACCCAAAGAATCCTATAGTTAGATCTGCTTGTTGTAGATTTTGTTATTAGAATTATTTCTTCACAAAACATGGCCCAAAATAAAGATTATGTTAGCACCAGACCTCTAGTGTGCAATCTGTCCAAGTTTGCACTTTGGAAGGCAAGGATTAGACTCAACATGAATTCTATTGATGAGGACATCTTCAATTCTATTTTGACAGTGTGTCTAAGACCTCCAGAGAACACAAGTACAAATGTTGTTCCACCTCCTTCAGTAACAGATGTAGAGATCAAGAAGTGGAAAGTAGCAGATGCAAAGGCTATGAATATCTTAGCCCAGACTATGTCTGATGATATTTTCCAAAAGATAGCTGAACGCAACTCAGCAAAGGACATCTGGGACAAGCTATCTGAAATAGTCTCAGTATCTGCTGATGAAAGAAAAGATAGAAGATCTCACCTCATAAGCCAATATGAGAACTTCAAGAAAGGAGAAGCTGAGTCAGTATCAGACATGTATAATAGACTCAGTCTGATAGTCAATGAACTAAAAACTTTGGATAAAGAGATCTCACTGACTGAGCTAAATGATAAAATCCTAATGTGCTTCCCAAGCCCTTGGGACTCAAGGATCTGGCCAATCAAGGATGCTAGAACTCTCAATGAGATCACAACAGAAGCTCTCTTGGGCAAGCTCAAGTCTTATGAGCTGCTCATCAAAAATAGAGAAGAAGAGCAGAAGGCTGCCTCACCAGCCATAAGAAAGGAAAAGTCAATAGCTTTCAAAGCCACTAAAGATCAGCATGAAGACAAGGTCACAGACAATGATGAGCTGCTTAGTCTACTGGCCAAAAGATTTTACAAAATGGCCAGAAAGGACTTCAGGAAGAGATCATACAAAGAGCATGACAAGCCAAGGTATGATAAATCAAATAATAAAGAAATTATTTGCTTTGGTTGCAGGAAATCAGGCCACATTGTGCCTGACTGTCCAGAGAACAAAAACAAGGATAGAAAGGACAAGAAAGAAAGAAGAAAAGACAAGGACTTCAAGAATAACAACAATGGCAAACCCTCCTCAAGCAAGAACAAACACACAAGGAAGGGATTTGTTGCTGAATCTTGGAGTGAGATAGAAGAGGAATCTGAAGCTTCATCCAGCTCAAGTGATGATGAGGATGATGCTGAAGAAAAGGAATTCTGCATAATGGCTATCAATGCTTCACAACACAATTCTGATGCAGAAGATTCAGAGTCAGACTCAGAGACTCAACTTGAAAAGGACCAGGTAATAGACTCTTTTGATTTCAATTCTGAGGACTTTAAGTATGAATTTAAAGCACTATGTTTAGACTTATTAAAATATGAGAAGGAAATCATTTCTCTCAGAAATCAATTATCTGAACACAGTTCCTTAAAATCAGAAAACCTCAAACTCTCTGAGGAGTTGGAGTGCTATAGGGAGCAGATAGCTTCGGTGAAAAGTGAGCTATCAGAGGCCAAAAAGCTTGAAGAATCCCTTAATGGGAGAAGCATCAAGCTAATGGACATCACAAGCACAGTGAACTTGAAATTCAATAGTACACTGGGCTTGGGTGCTTCATCTAGCCAACCTATAGTACTAACAACCCCAATTAAGTTTATCTCTGATAAAGGGAAGGGAGTAGTAGAGGTAGCTAGGAAAAATTCTGACTTACCCAAGAAATCAAGTGTTCAACAGAAATCGTCGAATGGATCTAGACGATCGTAGAATGCAGATCGACGATCTCAGGCAAAATCGTCGAACTCAGGTCGACGATCTCTAAACCCTGAACTCTGCCACAGTCGATCGTCGAACGGAGCTCGACGATCTGACCCAAGATCGTCGAACGCAGCTCAACGATCGTCGAGCAGAGATCAGAGATTTGAAAACTTCTTCAAGGGTAAATCAAAATACAAACCTAGTGGTCCTTCATCCCAAAGATTTAACCCTTATACTGAATGGATAATACCTCCAAGGAGATATCATCCTGAAGGTTATAATAGTCAACCAGGGATGTCATTTATTTCTGAATTTAAAGGTTATCAACCTAGGCCCAAGGTAAACTGGGTCAAAAACAAGTAAATTGCTTTATGTGCAGGTGAAAACCTATCCAACATCAAACTAACAATGGTATTTGGATAGTAGGTGCTCCAAGCACATGACAGGAAGCAAAGACAATTTCACATCCTTCAATGCCAAGCTTGGACCCAAAGTCATATTTAGTGATTCAAACTTTGGACTAACAAAAGGATATGGTGCAGTCCAGATTGGCACAGTCACATTCAAGAAAGTAGCCTATGTGGAAGGACTAAAGCACAACTTGATCAGCATCAATCAGCTATGTGATGAAGGCTACCAAGTGACTTTCAGCAAATCCTTATGTAGGATCAAGTCAGAGGACAACACAACTGTGTTGACAGGTAAAAGGAAAGGTAACATATATTTAGTAGACTATCTTTCTACAGAAGTAGATATTTACCTGTTTAATTATATTTGTAGACCTAATGAGTTATGACATAAGAGACTAGGGCATATAAACCATAGAACCATTGCTAGGCTATCCAAGGATAACCTTGTTAGAGGACTACCTTCTAGCCCCTACAAGAAGGAAGGACTCTGCAGGGCTTGTCAATTAGGCAAGCAAACTAAAAATAGTTTCCAGTCACTTAATAAGAGTGATTCACCTAGGATTTTGTATCTGTTACACATGGATCTTTTTGGACCCATTATAGTACAAAGCTTAGGAGGGAAATCTTACACTTTAGTGGTTGTAGATGAGTTCTCTAGATTCACTTGGGTGTTCTTTCTGAGGAAGAAGTCTGATAACTTTAAGTGTTTGACAGAGTTTCTCAAATACATACAGACTGAGTTCAATACTCACATTGCCCTGCTCAAAAGTGATCATGGGACAGAGTTTGATTCTCTTCTTATGCAAGAGTTCTGTCAGAGTGAAGGGATCAGGCACACTTTCTTAGCTCCTAGAACTCCTCAACAAAATGGGGTAGCTTAAAGGAAAAATAGAACCCTTATTAAATCCGCCACTACATTGTTGTCAGATGCTCACCTTCCTCTATCCTTTTGGGCAGAGGCAGTGAACACCTCCAACTATGTGCTGAACAGAAGTCTAATACACAAACTGAAGGGGAAGACTCCCTATGAATTACTCAAAGGGAAGAAACCTAAAGTAGATTACTTTAGAATTTTTTGTTGTATCTGTTACATACACAATAATGACAAGAAGTACTTAGCAAAATTTCAAGCTAAAGCTGATGAATGAGTGTTTCTGGAATACTCCATGATCAGTAAGACTTATAAGGTATATAATAAATCAACTCTTAAAATTGAAGAATCTGTTCACATATCTTTTGATGAAACTAACATGTCTTTCGAGGAGAAGAATACTTCTACCATAGAACCTTTGTAGGTACATTCTCTTGCTGAAGACTTGAACAGATTACAAATCATTCAAAAAGAGGAAAGCAGTGAAGATGAAGAAGACATTCAACACCTTGAAGAGAAACTTCTTGAAGAGCCAGTTGTTGTACCACCAGAGGAAACAACAACACAGGTTGGTGAACAATCAACACCTCCTATTGATTTAGTAACATCAAGAGACCATCCAATCTCCCAAGTGATTGGAGACATCTCAGCTGGTGTGCAAACTAGAAATCAGGTCAACCAAAATCTGTTGCACACTTGCATCCTATCTCAAATTGAACCTCAATCCATTCAAGATGTAGAACAAGACCCACACTGGATCATTGCAATGCAAGAAGAATTGCATCAATTTGAAAGGAACAAAGTTTGGGAACTAGTACCAAGGCCTAAGGATCACTCCATTGTTGGAACAAAATGGGTGTTCAGAAACAAGTTGGATGATCAAGGAGTCATTGTAAGGAACAAGGCAAGGCTAGTTGCTCAAGGGTACTCTCAAGAAGAAAGGATAGATTATGACCAGACTTTTGCACCAGTTGCAAGGTTGGAGGCCATAAGAATCTTCTTAGCATATGCAGCACACAAAGGCTTCAAAGTGTACCAGATGGATGTAAAGAGTGCTTTTCTCAATGGATATATCAAAGAAGAAGTCTATGTCAGACAACCTCCAGGTTTTATCTCTCCAACTCATCCTGAATATGTTTTCAAATTATACAAAGCATTATATGGTCTCAAGTAAGCTCCTAGAGCATGGTATGAGACCCTAGCATGCTTTCTTCTAAAAAATGAATTTATAAGGGGTAGAGTAGACCAAACTCTTTTTATTAGAGCCCATAAGTCCCATACCCTACTAGTACAGATCTATGTAGATGATATTATATTTGGTTATACTGATTCAAATTTGTGCAGAAGGTTCTACAATATAATGCATTCTAAATTTGAAATGAGTAGCATGGGTGAGCTATCCTTCTTTCTAGGATTGCAAATCAAACAACATGCTGAAGGCATATTTATTTCTCAAACCAAGTATGCAAAAGAATTGGTTAAGAAATTTGGTATGTCTGAAGCATCATGTATGAAAACACCTATGCCTACTAATGTTGTATTAGATGCTGATGAACATGGGAAACCTGTTGATCAGACAAAATATAGAGCAATGATTGGCTCTTTACTGTACCTTATAGCTAGTAGACCTGATATAATGTTTGCTACATGCATATGTGCTAGATTCCAAGTAAGACCTAGAGAGTCACACCTAACCTTAGTAAAAAGGATTCTCAGGTATGTAAAAAGTTGTCCAAATCTAGGTCTCTGGTATCCAAAAGATTCAGCATTTGACTTAACTGGATTTTCTGATGCTGATTATGCTGGATGAAGAATAGACAGGAAAAACACAAGTGGAACTTGTCAGTTTCTTGGTGACAGACTTGTCTCCTAGTTTTGCAAGAAACAAACATCTGTGTCAACTTCAACTGCTGAAGCTGAATATATGGCTGCAGGTAGTTGTTGTTCACAAATGTTGTGGATTCAAAACCAACTCCTAGACTATGGCTACAACTTAGAGAAGTCAAAAATCTTTTGTGATAATACCAGTGCTATTTCTATAGCTCAAAATCCAGTCCTCCATAGTAGGACAAAACACATAGAGATTTGGCATCACTTTTTTAATGGATAATGTTGAGAAAAATAAAATTGAACTTCAATATATCCCAACTGATTTACAAAGGGGAGATATTTTCACCAAATCCTTGGATGAAAAGAAACACACCTTCTTCCTGAATCAGTTAGGAATGTTAGATGGAGGAAGTCTAAAATAATATCCAAGATTTTAAAACTCTAAAAATGACCAAGACTAGGCAAACTTCTTAATTTTTCTAGTGTCTAGAGTGTTTCTGGTCTCTGAACTACGCTCGATGATTTTCCCCCAGATCGTCGAACGGAGATCGACGCTTTCCGAAATCGTCGACCAGAGTTCAACGCTTCTCGGATAGTGCTTAACTATCTCTCCAGGTCAGCGATCGTCGAAGGAAGCTCGACGATTTTGTTTTCTGAACTATCGTCGAACGGAGCTCGACGCTCTCCAATATCGTCGAACGGAGATCGACGATGTTGATGACCTTTCAGTTTCCTTTAGAAGCCCCGATCGTCGAACAGAGTGCAATGATCTTTCCTTTTTTGCGTCGAACCCTAATATAAAATTCATTTTTTCGGTCGTCGTTCTCTCTTTGCGCCTTCATTCTCTCTGCAAATTTTCTCCTTCCCTCCAAATTTCTCTACACTTGGTCGTTTGTTTGTTGATTTTTGCAGGAATCAATGGCCGTCTCAGTTGCAGTTCTGGCCGCAATGAAATTTGATGCAGGTTTTGACATTGACATGGATTATTTCAGCATCAGTGATCAAATCTTCCAAGATATACTAAGAACTTTTCAAGGAACAAAAGCTAGTTACAATAATGACTACCAGGATCAAGTTAGCTGCTGATGAAATAAAGGAATTGGTATATACTGCCCACAACCAGGATCAGAATACAGTTGTTGGATCAATTTCAGGAACTCAGGTATCTCTCACACATGCTGCCCTGACAGAGATTTTTGGATTGAATTCTGGAGAAGACTCTGCTGAACTGTCTGGAGAAGAATTTTCTGATTTACTTAATAGAATGGGTCATTCAGATGCAAACCCTAGCAAACTCATTAAGAAAAATTTATCTGTGGAGTACAGATTTTTGGCTGATGTTGTAGGAAAGGTGTTATTGGCCAAACACTCAGCCCATGAGACCATATCCAGGTATCAGCAATGCTTGATGGGTGCTCTAGTGGATAAGAAACAATTGAATTGGGGAGAAATCTTCTTTGATCTGATTAAGAAGAAGATCAACAAAAATTTTGTGAATTATGGGAGAATATTAGGGCTGTTCATTCAGACCAGATGCACTGCTCTGCTAGTTTCTAGTGGGGTGCACATTAATGCCTCCAAGAGACTCACATGTGCCCTGTTTGGAAAGTGGGACAGGAAAATAGTGAAGCCCAGCAGACTCTCTACAAGTGCAACTTCAGGCACAAGGACTGTTGTAGTCTCTTCCCCTCAAGTCTCTGCCCCTGTAGAAGACTTGCCTACTTCTTCTCCTCCTCCTCCACCTTTTATTTCATCTCCACCAGTCACATCCACCATTACAGTTTCCTCCACCATCATAATTTCAACCCCATCTCCAACTTCTATCCATTCTCCAACTCTTCCACTAACTGAAGAACTCTTCCATCCTTTACATCACTACCCACAACAAGAAATTGATTCATCATCTCATCTTCCATATTTCAATCTGATAGATGATTGCTTTATGGATGATTCTCCTTCATCCCCTCCTGATCCACCATCTTCATCCACATCCTATCAACAATTGCTTCAAGACATCATTGCACAACCCTCCTTCACACCCTCTATTTCAACCACATTATCCTCAATTTCCACAATCCCCATATCTCAACCTTTATTTGTACCATCCACCAGCTCTCCACCCACATCTCCAGCTGCTCCACCTTCTGTCCCTACCTCTGCTCAAGTCCCTCTTGAGCATGTAGATCTTCCAGCTTTAGCAGACAGACTCTATGAGCTGATATCTCCCAGGCTATCACTCTTGTTGGAGACCTCCTTGGCTCCACTTCTCAAGTCAGTTGCAGACCTGTCTGCCATGCTCTCCTCTATCATTCCTCCTCAGACAATCCATTTATCTGGGTGCCTTGATCCAGTCCTGAATGAATCGAGGCAGGGGGAGATGCCTCATGAAGTGGAAAGATTGCCTGCTGCTGCTGTTACTTCAGTTCAAGCTCAAGCCTCAGCATCTCTAGTTACAGTTTTCTCAATGGACCTCAGGTCACTATTATCAGATTTTGAGTATATTTATTTCAGCTGTCTTCCAGAGCACACTGTAGTCCAGCCATCTGAAGATATCTCTAAGGCCATTGTGCCTATTTCAAGCTATGACACCAGTTTAATACATTCTTTTATAAAGTCCCTTTCTGCTGCTGCTCCTTCAGTTTCTGTTGAAAGTACTGATATTGTTGATATTGCTATTAATTCTGATGCTTTAATATCTGAGAATATACATATGACAGAGGCACTTATTCTTGAGCCTGCTGTTATTGCTGCTGTTGCCCCTTCTAGTGATGATTTTCTAGCATCAACTGATACTACTGCTGATGTTATTTCTGAAACTGCTGAAACTGTTATATCTGAATCTGCTGCCCCAGCTAATGTTGTATCTACTACTGCTGCTACAACTTCTTCTGCCAGTATTATTTCTACTACTCTTTCTGTTGCTGTTACTACTATTGCTATCACTGCTGTTACATCTGCTCAATCACAACAACAGATAGACTATCTCAAAAGGATTGATGAACTATATGATGATCAAAGCTCAGAAAGTGATCAGTTCAGGACTGATTCAGATGATTCCTCTGCAACTATTGCAAGGAAAAGAAAAGCCAGAAGCAAAGCAATGAAAAGGGTTCCTCCAGCAAAAGTTAAAGACACAAATGATATTTCATACTACATACTACATAACTGTTCCATCACAGAACATTGGATGCAATACTCCAAAAATCAACTGAAGGCTATGAAGAAAAAGAGAAAGTATGAGAAAGGGTCTTCACAGTTCAATCATCCTCCTCCTCCTCCTCCCTCACCTGATGCAGGTGCAGGTGGTAGTTCTGCTGTTCAACCTTCTGCCAGAAGCCAATCCTCTTATCAACCTCAAGGAAGATCTCAATACAGAGTAAGTCAATCCAGAGGCTACCAGTCAAGGAGAGGAAACTACAGAGGAAACCAAAGAGAATTTCAAGTCTATTCCAAAGGGTATTCCAGATAACATCCATATTCAAGGGAAGGACAAGGTCCATCTGATACAACCTCTGGTCCCTTTCCCTACAAGCTTAAAGAGTTAGTCTCCTCCATAGCTCCTCCAGACAATCCCTCAAATATATATGAGCATGTAGTTCCTTTTGAGGATCCAGAGAATAATCCTACTTCATGGACAGCTAGGATGAAAGAATTATTTGCTCTGGACCAGATCAAGAAAGCCAGAGAACAAGGCAAAGACACCTCCAGTATTACTACATTATTAGATCAAAGGAAAAAGGAACTTGGAAGATATTCATCCAGCAAGTTCTTTGATTCTGAAAGCTACATGAAGCTGCACCCTGAAGCTGTAGTGCCCAGGCCTAAGAAACAAACCTCTTTAGGTGCAGTTGATGACAGAAGATCTAAAAAGGAAGCTCTCAATCCAAACAAAGAAATAGTACTTATAAAGAGCAAGGAAAAAGAGTAATTCTATAAGGTGACAGTTATTTTGATTTCTGATCTATCTGAGATTATGTTTGTGATTCTGCAATGTTTTGTTGTTATATTGTTGTTCTGTATGTTTTTAATTTTCCAATTTCTGTAAATAGTAATTCTAACCCAAATAGGGGGAGATTGTTGGAACACCCTATTACTGATTTGGGTCAGGATCACTATGCCCTTAGGAAACCTGTTTTGACCTCATTGTATAGATCTAAAGGTCAATTACAATTGAGTCTAAGGGTTAGTAGTTAGGTTTGGAAGCTGCCCTCAAGACCAGGTTTTTCAGTTTTGGAGACCAAGTCATTTCGTCGAGCTCAGTACTACGAATCGTCGAACTCCATTCGACGATCGTTGAGCTCACTTCGACGGATCATCGAACTCCATTCAACGATCTCTGAGCTCAACTTCAACAAGTCGTCGAACTCCATTAGACGATCTTCGAGCTCAGATCGACGATCTTGACTCCAGTTTGATTCTCAATCTCTGAGCTCAGTTCGACGATAGTTGAGCTCAGATCGACGATCTCTGTTTCTGTCTAAGTCCAACTCTCTGAGCTCAGTTCGACGATAGTAGAGCTCAGTTCGACGTTTTTCTGAAGAGTTCAATGATTTTCAAGATTCAAATTCAGACAGTTGAGGAATTATTGTCAGCATTTAATTCAGGGATCTTGTAGCCGTTTTTAATTAATCTGGAGCAAGTTTCAACTAATTATCAAGGAATGTTTTATTGGACTTTCCTCCAGAAGACAAAAGCAATTAAGGAAGTCATTTATGACAGGCCAACGGCTATCTTGGACAGAGGATCATTTCTATTCAGACAAGAGGAATAAAAGATAAGCTTTTTCATTCCTGCTGTAAGAAGAACAAGAATTTAGAAAAATATTCTCTGCAACAACTCTTACAACATCAACAACAATTACACAAGAGAAAGAAAGAGAGTTGCAGACATTCTCAGTCTCAAGATTCATACAAGAACACCATCACCAAAGGAGATCAACAAATTGAAATCTTCAGATCTCTTTTGATTCAAGTGTTCAAAGGCCATCATCATTCAAGACTCTAGACACCACCCATTTAAGTTGCTGCTGAAATCATCTATTGCTGGAGATCAAATCATTTGAAGGCCTATCACCCTACAGCAAAGCTTCACTTCCTGAACAACTCAAGATCTCAGGGGGAGCTTTGACAACATCCACTATGTTCTCTCTGACTGTTGACAGAGCAGATCTTCTCATCCCTCTCTCTCTCTCTCTCTCTGCTGTAAAGGGTTTCTTCAAACTACCTTCAAAAGTTTGTGATTGGTTTCTGAGACCTTATCAAAACTCAGTGGTGGCAAGACACCTGATCAAAATATCTGGTTTGGTTTTTGAGCACCTTATCAAAAGCTCATTGGTGCACAGGACACCTGATCAACTCATCCTGCAGTGGATTCCTACCTAGGGTGGTAGAAGAGTGGATGTACCCAGGTTGATTGGGGAACCACTATAGCTCCTTGTGTCATCTGGTTGCTTACTTTATTTTTGTTTCTGGCTGTGGCTTGTGATTGCTTTGTGATTGCTTCTTGTTTAGATTACTTTATATTATTTGCTTCCCTGTTCACTTAGGATTATAATAACTGTTGTAAAAAGCTTTTAGAAAGCATCATACTCTATTCACCACCCCTCTAGAGTATATCAGATCTAACTTGCACTTTCAGAAACCATCCAACCAATCCAACGTCCTACACAGAGCACTCTAGTGGAAGCAATTTATATAAGTTGCAATTAAGAACCCAGCGCAAAGAGCACGAATGTCCACTAAAATACCAAATTGGAATGTAATACATACACAAGTACTGTCCTTAAGACCTTACAAAATTGTTTACTTGATATTACATGATTTACAAACCACGGCACGCAGGCCAGTCATACATGAATAAATGCAAGTAGACACTCCAATTAGGCCTTCAAGGGCCGGATTCGCAATTTGGGCTTTAGCCCGCTATTGACCGCTTGGTCCAGCAGCACCTGTAAGCAACAAACCACCGCACGGTGGCAAACAAAAGCAACGGTCAGCAATGCTGACCAAATTATAACGATCCCGCCCCCAATTCGGGGCGGCGATGCTCCTTCCCTGCATTTCATTAGCATAACCAAGCAGTATATAAATTCAATGCATCACAGGCGTTAGCACGCATGGCCACATTCCCCGTGCTCTCAGGGCACATTCTCGGTGATCATAGTCTAAGCCCGTTGACTCACCACCATCTCCAGGATGGCAATCTTTCGTGAACAAATTGTCCTTTTAGGCAAATGTTATGAGAAAGTTAATATCATCAACAGCCTATGTCACGACACTTTAATATCATCGACAGCCATGACACAACCTCTATGCCCTCGGCATAAAGCAGGAACGGATCCACTCAACCCGTTGCTCACTTGCCACGACACTTTAATATCATCGGCACGAGTTAAGTTTCCCCGAAGCCCGTGAATCGAACGTACAATATTACATAACCCAATTATGTACAAGTTGGCTCCAAGGCCCACAAGTTGGCAAGATCACGCATCCGCCCAATTATCCGGGAGCACCTTTGGGTTAATCCCCAAGGCTCCCTGTTGCAATCTACCACGTAGAAAACCCGAAAAACAACCAATCGCATGGAGTCTTCTCCGGCATTTATGCAATGCAACATCACCGATCTAGACCAACATGTCCGGGTAGGCTTCACACATCATGCCTATGTCCGTTTTCGAATACGGACTCTACACAACGGGTACTATTCATGTCTACCCATAGGAACGCCTCAAACTCACCGCAAACTCACGAGAGCGGGCTTCCTATGCAAAAGAAGAAGAGGTTCACATGCTCAAGTAGAGAATCGTTACCCTAGCGTTATTCCTTGGCGACATGGAAAAGTAAGCGGATGAAAAGCACCGCACTCTCTTTGCCTCCGTAGATCCGAAGTCGGCTCGCGATTTGGAGCTTCGAAGCTCCTCCAATGGCCGGATCTAGCTTCTTCTTCCTCCTTTGCTCTCACCTCTCTCTTGACCTAGAAAGAGAACCACTCAAGTAAAACTAAGTGTTTCAAAGGTCCAATCCCGGGTATATCCCATCAGGAACAACCCCCAGCCGTTGGATCCCAAATTAAAGAAACGAACGACCTTGATTCGGGCCTGAAATTCTAAAAATGTGCCGAACACGGCCTGCGACACGCCCGTGTCCAGGGCCGTGTCCCCCATTCGCCGTCAAAATAGACGCGGTTGGAACACACACATGCATCCGACACGCCCGTGTTCGACCTGATACGCCCGTGTTCCAGCTGACACGGCCGTGTGGTCGGTCGTGTGCCTCCATAGACATAGCCACGAAACAACCCGAGAGTCACACGGGTATTGGACACGCCCGTGTCCTAGCCCGTGTCTACTCGAACACGCTTGGGTGCCAGGCCATGTTCACTGTCTCGACACTTCGTCGAGAAAAGTTCGTCGACTGCCTGACACGGCCTTGGACATGCCCGTGTCCTAGGCTGTGTGCCTTGTCTTGACACATCATCGAGCGAAATTCGTCAACACCCCGGGCCGATTGTCGACACGAGCTCGACACGCCCTGAGACACGCCCGTGTCTCAGGCCATGTGCCCTGTCTCGACACATTATTGAGCGAAATTCGTCGACTTCGCGGCCAAGTCGTCGACTCAAGCCTGACACGCCCTGGGACACGCCCGTGTCCCAGGACGTGTGCCTCCTGCCAGATTCCAGATTTGGCCCAAAATGCCTCCCATCGCTCTTTTGAGTTTCGGGGCATTACAGCATGAATGTTATGAGAAGAATGACAGTCGGCGTAGGACTGATTTGGAGTTCATTGTTGGGGACCACATTTTTATAAAGGTTTCCCCAAAGTCCCGTGTAAAATGGTTTGGAAAGAATCATAAGTTAGACCCGCAGTATGTGGGACCTTTTAGGATTATTGAGCGTATTGGAGTATCAGCTTATTGGCTGGATTTTACCGCAACTTTGCTTGGTGTGCGTGACGTTTTTCACTGAGCCAGTTGCGAAAATGTGTGCTCAGCGACACACAGATTCTTAATGATGTGCCCTAGCTGGAGCCTAATATTTCCTATGTTGAGATGCCTGTCCACATTCTGGATACTCAAGATCGAGTGTTGTGGAGGAAAAACATACCAATGGTGAAAGTTTTGTGATGAAACCAATAAGTGGAAAGCGCCACTTGGGAGTTGGAGTCAGATGTGAGGGAGGCACATCATCATCTTTTCTCCTAGTTGATTGGTATGTAGTCTTTTCAATAACCCTTGGTTATTTCTTTTTCTTTTATAATAGAGGTTTTGTGGGTAAAGATTCAGGACGAAACTTTCTTTTAGGGGGAGTGACTGTAACGCTCTCAATTTTTGATATTTAGTTTAATTCATTATTTGGCATGTTTATGATGTCAGGGCGTTAAATTGATGCATATTTGGCATATGTTATTGTTAGAGCATGGCTTTAGCTCTTAGGTTTCCTTATGTGTGGCTAGGTTTATCCTGTTTGCAAGATTCCCTAGCGAGCTGGGTCTGTTTAGGTGACATGGTGGAGCCTCTTTGTGAATGCATGTGTTTTGGCTTCGGGAGGTGTTTTCCCGAGTTTGGTTCGTCGAATCTTAATTTATACTATGCTGTTGGGTTTCTTGCCTCGGTATTTTGCTACGATGTGATTTTCGTAGAAATCCGTGTTGGCGCAAATTGGAGTCATTTGGACTATTATTTAATAAGAAACTATCATTATAATACTTATATTTCTAAGTATAAATAGCCTTGTGAATAGAAAAATCCAATTCATCGTCTTCATCTTGGAAACAGTCAGCCTGTTTGCGTAAGAAAGAAAGAGGCATCCTTATTGTAAGACCCATTTTTTTTACAAAACTAACTGGGTCTTATGCCCAGAACATCCGCTTTGTAGTGACAACAGCACACCCGGGAAGGTCGTCACTACAAAACGCCGATCCAGCCGGACATACCGATCCTAGAAGAGACGAGTAAGTACAAAGAGTAAAGTAAAACTCAAATACTGGTCCACCATAAATCACATGAATATAAAATAAATCTCCACAAAGGGAGAGTCAACAGTAACGATAAATCAAAGCACTAAAAAGAGGGCTCCTACTCGATGCATCATGATCCTCACTACAAGTAACTCAACGCGGAAGTAAATCTAAAATAAGTACTAATGATCGGTAATCACTATCCCTGATACTTAAACCTCCGTGCTAGATTGTACTGTCTCCAAGCGCACCGACCTCTGGGGCTGCATCTCCAGGTTCGGATCCATGATCCCCTAAAATGATTTAGTCAAGGACCATTAGTCAAAAATACTAAGTCCTATCATCCCCGAACCCTCCCCCAATGGCTCCTAGGCACCGAGCGGGGAGAAGGAAAGCGAAGGTATTTAAGGTGGAGAGTAACAAAAGTAATAAGATGACGGTGGAACTAGTCTATCGTGAGCATAAAATCACATCAAGTATAAGTAAGCAAATAGTAGGTAAGTAATATGAGTATACACATAAACAAGGTGAGCAAGTAAAGATACAAGAGGGTAAACAAGGTAAGTAACCATGACTTATAGGAATGCCCATAAAAACATATAGACCAAGGGGTCATTTTGCAAGTCCTATTGCATAAAGAGTCTCATACCAATTATATACAGAAATGATGGGTTGGGCCTCCTGAAGGATCAAGCGCATACCCAACTGCACCAAAAGCCCGGACTGTTGGAGAGGGCGCTACTTAATTTCTTAAATAAGTAGAAAAGCGCCACGGGTCAAGTGAAGGAACGCCGGACCCAACAATCCCCCCCCCCCCGGCGTCCAACACAACCTGTGGGCTCAGAGGTGGAGTTACCACATGGCCCACCTGGCTCATAGGTGGGGTTACAACATGTCCATGGTTTCCTGACCCGCCGGATGCACACAGGTAGAAGGGAAAAATCAGGATTAAATAGCGCCCCCCGGTCTTGAACCTGTGACCTCCTCTGATACTAATTGAAGGATCAAGCGCATACCCAACTGCACCAAAAGCCCGAACTGTTGGAGAGGGCGTTACTTAATTTGTTAAATAAGTAGCAAAGCGCCACGGGTCAAGTGAAGGAACGCCGGACACAACACCTCCCCCACTGTTGGATCCCTAGTTTGATTTGGGCTAGATTCACTAAGTTAGGATCATTTGACCCAACATGTATAGCTAGGGTCAAAGTTGTGTCCTAGAGTCTAGGCCAAGTGTAACACCCTAGAGCTAATTTCGGTTCAGTCTTGGTTGACAAGGCCTATGACACTGGCGTGTCCCAGGGCATGTCATCTTTGGGTTGAGCAGTTGAGTATGGACTTGACAAAATTTGGCCGACGGAGGGAACACGCCAAGTGACACGGGTGTGAACCATCTGACACGGGCGTGTCAGTGGGCATGTCCCCCCTGGTCGACGATCTGTGCTCGATGATCGTCGAGTAAGGTGTACACAGCCTGGGACACGAGCGTGTCCTAGGGCATGTTTGCGTGACACGGCCTAGGACACGGGCGTGTCCTAGTGCAGTGGGACTCTTAGGTGAATTTGAGATGTTGCCGAGTGAAGTACACAGGTGGTTAACACGGGCGTCTCGGTCAGGACACGGGCGTGTATGTTGTGACATGGGCGTGTCACACGACCGTGTACTGGTTGGATTTGAGTCGGTTGCCTGCCTCTTACATAACACGGCCTGTAACACGGGCGTGTCCGGCCGTGTTCAGGCTTTTCTAGACAATTCTGAGCCGTTCGATTCCCTTACCCTGGATCCAAAGGCTAGGCTGCCTCCAGGTGGGTCAAGGCCGAGGATATGGGGATATAAGCCCTCCTCTTCATCTCCTTCTTCTCCATCTCATTTCAAGACAGAGAAAGAGAAAGGGAGAGCAAGGGAAGGAGAGAAGGAAGGAAAGCCAGCTACTGGAGTAGCTACGGAGTGCGGAGCGAAGATCCGAGTGCAGATTCGTGAAGGCGAGGCCGAGGCGGTGACTTCTATCCAGCTACTTCATGGCGCCAAAGCGATATTCAAGGGTAACGATCTCCTTCTTGGACATCGAAGTCCTTTCTTTATGCATGTGCATGGAATCCTCCACCACGAGGTGGATCTCGTAAGCAATTCCTTGGTTGTGTCTGCATATAGAGCCGGAAGTGTGGCGTACGACATAGGCATGCTGTGTGAAGCCCATCTGGATGGGTAGTCTTTATTGGTAATGATCATGGGTAAACAAGAGAAAACTCCGTAGATTTGATGCTATGAGATATATACTTTGCTTTATTGGATGAATGAATGGATATGTGATGTTGGTTATGGATGCATGGAGGCTTTGAATATGCTCCTGTTTGTAATGAGAGATCATTGGTAGCATGTCCGTGAAGCAATCACCCGGCTTGTTGCACTACAAAGTGTGGGTCGATCTGGATTAGGTTGAGAGATCGATGGGTGGCAGTGTCCGGGAAGCGAGCACCCGGCCTGCTGCACCACAATGTGTGGGTCGATCAGTTTTGGTTGGTAATGTTTAAGGTGCTCTGAGCGCACGGAGCATTGGGTGGATACCAACATAAAAGTGCAAGTTAGATCTGATATACTCTAGAGGGGGGTGAATAGAGTATGGTGCTTGCTAAAAAATTTTTACAACAGTTGTTGTAATCCTAAGTGAACAAGGAAGCAAATAATTTAAAGTAATCTCAACAAGAAGCAACTATCTAATCACAGATTAAACACAAAGCAATCACAAACCACAGCCAGAAACAAAAGAAAAATATGCAACCAGATGACACAAGGAGGTATAGTGGTTCCCCAATCAACCTGGGTACATCCACTCTTCTACCACCCTAGGTAGGAATCCACTGCAGGATGAGTTGATCAGGTATCTTGGGCACCAATGAGCTTTTGATAAGGTGCTCAAAGACCAAACCAGATTTTTGATCAGGTGTCTTGCCACCAATGAGCTTTTGATAAGGTGCTCAAAAACCAAACACAAGCTTTTGAAGGGAGTTTGAAAAACCCTTTACAGTAGATTGAGAGAGAGAGAGGGAAAAAGACGATCTTCTCTGTCAACATTCAGAGAGAAGATAGTGGATGTTTTCAAAGCTCCCCCTGAGATCTGTAGTTGTTCAGGAAGTGAAGCTTTGCAGTAGGGTGATAGGCCTTCAGAAAATTGATCTCCAGCAAATGATGATTTCAGCAACAGCTGAAATGTGAGGTGTCTGGAGTCTTGAATGATGATGGCCTTGAACACTTAAATCAAAAGAGATCTGAAGATTTCAGTTTGTTGATCTCCTTTGGTGATGATGTTCTTGTATGAATCTTTGAGACTGAGAATGTCTGCAACTCTTTCTCTTTCTCTTGTGTAATTATTGTTGTGAGAGCTATTGTTGTAGAGAATATTTTTCTAACTTCTTGTTCTTCTGCTTTGGGAATAATGAAAAATCTTATCTTTTATTCCTTTTTGTCTGAATAGAAATGATCCACTGTCAAGATAGCCATTGGCCTGTCATAAATGACTTCCTTAATTACTTTTGTCTTCTCGAGGAAAGTCTAATAAAACATTCCTTGATTATTCCTTAAAACTTTCTCCAGATTAATTAAAAACGGCTACAAGATCTGTGAATTAATTGCTGAGAACAATTCCTTAACTGTCTGAATTTGAATCTTGAAAATCGTTGAACTCTTCAGAAAAACGTCGAACTGAGCTCCACTATCGTTGAACTGAGCTCAGAGATTTGTACTTAGACAGAAAGAGAGATCGTCAATCTGAGCTCAACTATCGTCAAACTGAGCTCAAAGATTGAGAACCAAACTGAAGTCAAGATCGTCGATCTGAGCTCGAAGATCGTCGAATGGAGTTCGACGACTTGTTGAAGTTGAGCTCAGAGATCGTCGAATGGTGTTCGACGATTCGTCGAAGTGAGCTCAACGATCGTCGAATGGAGTTCGACGATTCGTCGTACTGAGATCGACGAAATGACTTAGTCTCCAGAAATTGAAAAACCTGGTCTTGAGGGCAGCTTCCAAACCTAAGAACTAACCCTTAAACTCAATTCTAATTGACCTTTAGATCTATACAATGAGGTCAAAATAGGTTTCCTAAGAGACATAGTGATCCTGACCCAAATCAGTAATACGGTGTTCCAACAATCTCCCCCTATTTGGGTTAGGATTACTATTACAGATATTGAAATAAAAACAACAATATACAAAGCAAAAATGCAATAAACAAGACATTGCAGAATCACAGATATTATCTCAGACAGATCATAAAACAGAATATATTGTCACCTTACAGAATTACTCCTTTTCCTTTCTCTTTATAAGTACAATTTCCCTGTTTGGATTAAGAGCTTCCTTTTTAGATATTCTGTCATCAGCTGCACCTAAAGAGGTTTACTGCTTAGGACTGGGCACTACAGCTTTAGGATGCAGCTTCATGTAGCTTTCAGAATCAAAAAACTTGCTGGAAGCATTCTTTCAAGTTCCTTTTTCCTTTGATCAGATAATGTAGTAATATTGGAAGTGTCTTTGCCTTATTCTCTGGCTTTATTGATCTGATCCAAAGCAGCTAATTCCTTCATCCTGGCTGTCCAAGAAGTAGGGTTGTTCTCTGGATCATCAAAGGGAACTGGAGGCTCATGTCTATTGGAGGAATTGTCTGCAGGAGTTCTGGATGAGACTAAATCTTTAAGCTTGTAAGGAAATGGACCTGAAGTAGTATCAGATGGAGCTTGTCCTTGCCTTGAATAAGGGTGTTGCCTGGAATAGCCTTTGGAATATACTTCAAATTCTCTTTGGTTTCCTCTATAGTTTCCTCTCCATGATTGATAGCCTCTGGATTGGCTTCCCCTATGTTGAGATCTTCCTTGAGGCTGATTAGGGGTTTGGCTTCTGGCAGAGGAATAAGCAGCAAAGCTACCACATGCACCTACATCAGGAGGAGGAGGAGGAGGAGGATGGAACTGAGAGGAACCTTTCTCATACTTTCTCTTTTTCTTCATGGCCTTCAATTGATTCTTGGAGTATTGCATCCAGTGTTCTGTGATAGGACAGTTATGCAGTATGTAATAAGGAATATCATTGGTATCTTTGACTTTTGCTAGAGGAATCCTTTTCATAGCCTTGCTTTTGGCCTTTATTTTCCTTGCAATAGTTGCAGAGGAGTCATCTGAATCAGTCCTATATTGATCACTTTCTGAGCTTTGTTCATCATACAGAGCATCAATCCTTTTGAGATAGTCTTTCTGTTGTTGTGATTGAGCAGGAGAAATAGTAGTGACAGCAATAGTAGAAGGACGAATAAAAGCAACACTAGCAGAGGAGATTACATCAGCAGATACAAAACTTTCAGGAGTAACACTCTCAGAAATGGAAGGTACAGCAGCAGTAGATACAGCAGTAACTGGGGCAGTAGAAGATACAGATAAAATACTTTCAGATACAACAGGTTCAGCATCAGCAATAACATCAGCAATAACAATAGGCTCATGGTCAAATTCCTCTGTCATATGTATATCCTCAGATATTAAATCATCAGAATTAGCAGCAATATCAACAATGTCAGTACCAGAAACTGAAGGAGCAGCAGCAGAAAGGGACTGTACAAAAGAATGAATTAAGCTAGTGTCACAGCTTGAAATAGGCACAATGGCCTTAGACTGATCTTCAGATGGCTGGACTGCAGTATGCTTTGGAAGACAGCTGAAATATACTGAATCAAAATCTGATAATAATGACCTGAGGTCCATTGAGAAAACTACAACTTGTGGTGTTGAGGCTTGAGCTTGAATAGAAGTAACAACAGCAGCAGTAGCAGCAGGTAATCTAACCACTTCATGAGGCATCTCCCCCTACCTAGATTCAGTCAGGACTAGATCAAGGCACCCAGATGAAGGGATTGCCTGAGGAGGACTGAGGGAGGAGAGCCTGGCAGACAGGTCTGCAACTGACTTTAAAAGTGGAGCCAAGGAGGTCTCCAACAAGAGGGATAGCCTGGGAGCTATCAGCTCATAAAGTCTGTCTGCTAAGGTTGGAAGATCTACATGCTCAATAGGGAATTAAGCAGAGGTAGGGACTGAAGGTGGAACAGCTGGAGATGTGGGTGGAGAGCAGGTGTATGGTGAAAATGAAGGTTGAGATATGGGGATTGTGGAAATTGAAGATCATGGAATGGAAACAGAGGGTGTGAAGGAGGGTTGTGCAATGATATCTTGAAGTAACTGTTGATATGATGTGGAAGAAGAGGGTAGATCGGGAGGGGATGAAGGGGAATCATCCATAAAGGAATCATCTATTAGATTGAAAGATGGAAGATGAGATGATGATTCAATTTCTAGGTGAGGGTATTGATGTAAAGGATGGAAAAGTTCTTCTGAGAGAGGTGGAGGTGGAGAAATTGAAGTTGGAGATGGGGTTGAAATAATGATTGTGGAGGAAATTTGAATGGTGGAGGCGACTGGTGGAGATGAAATAAGAGGTGGAGGAGGAGGAGAAGCAGCAGGCAAGTCTTCTGCAGGGGCAGAGACTTGAGGGGAAGAGACTGCAATAGTCCTTGTGCCTGAAGTTGCACTTGCAGAGGGTCTGCTGGGCTTCACTATCTTCCTGTCCCACTTTCCAAACAGGGCATAGGAGAGCCTCTTAGAGGCATTGATGTGCATACCATTTGAGACTAGCAGTGCAGGGCATCTGTTTTGAAGAAATAACCCTAGTATCCTTCCAAAGTTCACATAATTCTTGTTGATCTTTTTCTTAATCAGGTCAAAGAAAACTTCTCCCCAGTTTAACTGTTTCTTGTCTACAATAGCACCCATCAGACACAGCTAATACCTGGAGATGGTATCATTGGCTGAGTGTTTGGCCAACAATACTTTTCCAACCACATCAGCTAAGAACCTGTACTCCACAGATAAATTCTTCTTCAGCAGTTTGCTAGGGTTTGCATTTGAATGTCCCATTCTCTCAAGCATAGTAGAAAATTCTTCTCCAAACATTTCAGCAGATTCTTCTCCAGAATTCAATCCAAAAATTTCTATGAGGGCAGCAGGTGTAAGAGGTACCTGAGTTCCTGATACTGTGCCAATCACTATATTCTGTTCCTGGTTGTGGGCAATATAGACCCCCTCCTTGATTTCATCAGCAGCCAATTTGATTCTGGTGGACATTATAGTAACTAGCTTTTGCTCCTTGAAAAGTTCAAGAATGTCTCTGAAAATCTGATCACTGTTGTTAAACGAATCCATATCAATATCAAATCCTGCATCAAATTTCATGGCGGCCAGGACTGCAACTGAGACGGCCATTGTTTCCTGCAAAAATCAACAAACAAACCACCAAGTGTAGAGAAGTTTGGAGGGAAAGAGAATTTTTGCAGAAAGTATGAAAGCGCAAGGGAGAACGACGGCCGAAAAAAGAGTTTTATATTAGGGTTCGACGCAGAAAATGAAAGATCATTGAACTCAGTTCGACGATCGGGGCTTCTAAAGGAAACTGAAAGGTCATCAACATCGTCGATCTCCGTTCGATGATATTGGAGAGCGTCGAGCTTCGTTCGATGATAGTTCAGAAAACAAAATCGTCGATCTTCGTTCGACGATCGCTGACCTGGAAAGATAGTTGAGCCCTATCTGAGAAGCGCTGAACTCTGGTCGCCGATTTCGGAAAGCGTCGATCTCCGTTCGACGATCGGGTGGAAAATCATCGAGCGTAGTTTAGAGATCAGAAACACACTATACACTAGAAAGATGAAAATGTTTTCCTAGTCTTGGTCATTTTTAGAGTTTTAAAATCTTGGAACTTATTTTAAACTTCCTCCATCTAATATTCCTAACTAATTTAGGAAGAAGGTGTGTTTCTTTTCATCCAAGGGTTTGGTGAAAATATCTCCCGTTTGCAAATTAGTTGGGATATATTGAAGTTCAATTTTATTTTTCTCAACATTATCCCTTAAAAAGTGATGCCTAATTTCTATGTATTTTGTCCTACTATGGAGGACTGGATTTTGGGCTATAGAAATAGCACTGGTATTATCACAAAATATTTTTGACTTCTCTAAGTTGTAGCCATAGTCTAGGAGTTGGTTTTGAATCCACAAGATTTGTGAACAACAACTACCTGCAGCCATATATTAAGCTTCAGCAGTTGAAGTTGACACAGATGTTTGTTTCTTGCAAAACCAAGAGACAAGTCTATCACCAAGAAACTGACAAGTTCCACTGGTTCTTTTCCTGTCAATTCTGGATCCAGCATAATCAGCATCAGAAAATCTATTTAAGTCAAATGCTGAATCTTTTGGATACTAGAGACCTAGATTTGGACAACTTTTAGCATACCTGAGAATCCTTTTAACTAATGTTAGCTGTGACTCTCTAGGGCTTACTTGGAATCTAGCATAGATGCATGTAGCAAACATTATGTCAGGTCTACTAGCTGTAAGGTACAATAAAGAGCCAATCATTGCTCTATATGTTGTCTGATCAACATGTTTCCCATGTTCATCAGCATCTAATACAACATTAGTAGGCATAGGTGTTTTCATGCATGATGCTTCAGACATACCAAATTTCTTAACCAATTCTTTTGCATACTTTGTTTGAGAAATAAATATGCCTTCAGTATGTTGCTTGATTTGCAATCCTAGAAAGAAGGATAGCTCACCCATGCTACTCATTTCAAATTTAGAATACATTAGATTTGAGAAACTTCTGCACAAATTTGAATCAGTAGAACCAAATATAATATCATCTACATAGATTTGTACTAGTAGGGTATGAGACTTATGGGTTCTAATAAAAAGAGTTTGGTTTACTCTACCCCTTATAAACTCATTTTTCAGGAGAAAGCATGCTAGGGTCTCATACCATGCTCTAGGAGCTTGCTTGAGACCATATAATGCTTTATTCAGTTTAAAAAATTAATCAGGATGAGATGAAGAGATAAAACCTGGAGGTTGTCTGACATAGACTTCTTCTTTGATGTCTCCATCCATCTGGAGAAAGGCACTCTTTACATCCATCTAGTATACTTTGAAGCCTTTATGTGCTGCATATGCTAAGAAGATTCTAATAGCCTTCAACCTTGCAACTGGTGCAAAAGTTTGGTCATAATCTATGCCTTCTTCTTGATAGTATCCTTGAGCACCTAGCCTTGCCTTGTTCCTTACAATTACTCCTTGATCATCCAATTTGTTTCTGAACACCCACTTTGTTCCAACAATGGAGTGATCCTTAGGCCTTGGTACTAGTTCCCAAACTTTGTTCGTTTCAAATTGATGCAACTCTTCTTGCATTGCAATGATCCAGTGCGGATCTTGCTCTGCATCTTGAATGGATTGAGTTTCAATTTGAGAAAGGAAGCAAGTGTGCATCAGGTTTTGGTTGACTTGATTTCTGGTTTGCACACCAGCAGAGATGTCTCCAATCACTTGGGAGATTGGATGGTCTCTTGATGTTACTAAATCAACAGGGGGTGTTGATTGTTCACCAACCTGTGTTGTTGTTTCCTCTTGTGGTACAACAACTGGCTCTTCAAGAGGTTTTTCTTCAGGGTGTTGAATGTCTTCTTCATCTTCACTACTTTCATCTTTTTGAATGATTTGTAATCTGTCTAATTCTTCAGCAAGAGAATGTACCTGCAAAGGTTCTATGGTAGAAGTATTCTTCTCCTTGAAAGACATGTTAGTTTCATCAAAAGATATGTGAACAGATTCTTCAATTTTAAGATTTGATTTATTATATACCTTATAAGTCTTACTGATCATGGAGTATCCCAAAAACACTCCTTCATTAGCTTTAGCTTGAAATTTTGCTAAGTACTTCTTGTCATTATTGTGTATGTAACAGATACAACCAAAAATTCTAAAGTAATCTACTTTAGGTTTCTTCCCTTTGAGTAATTCATAGGGAGTCTTCCCCTTCAGTTTGTGTATTAGACTTCTGTTCAGCACATAGTTGGAGGTGTTCACTGCCTCTGCCCAAAAGGATAGAGGAAGGTGAGCATCTGACAACAATGTAGTGGCAGATTTAATAAGGGTTCTTTTTTTCCTTTCAGCTACCCCATTTTGTTGAGGAGTTCTAGGAGCTGAGAAAGTGTGCCTGATCCCTTCACTCTGACAGAACTCTTGCATAAGAAGATAATCAAACACTGTCCCATGATCACTTCTAAGCAGGGCAATGTGAGTATTGAACTCAGTCTGTATGCATTTGAGAAACTCTGTCAAACACTTAAAGTTATCAGACTTCTTCCTCAGAAAGAACACCCATGTGAATCTAGAGACTCATCTACAACCACTAAAGTGTAAGATTTCCCTCCTAAGTTTTGTAATGTAATGGGTCCAAAAAGATCCATGTGTAACAGATACAAAATCCTAGGTGAATCACTCTTATTAAGTGACTTGAAACTATTTTTAGTTTGCTTGCCTAATTGACAAGCCCTGCAGAGTCCTTCCTTCTTATAGGGGCCAGAAGGTAGTCCTCTAACAAGCTTGTCCTTGGATATCCTAGCAATGGTTCTAAGGTTTATATCTCCTAATCTCTTATGCCATAATACATTAGGTCTACTAACAGAGTTAAGCAGGCAAATATCTTCTTCAGTTGAAAGAAAGTCTACTAAATAGATGTTACCTTTCCTTTTACCTGTCAACACAGTTGTGTTGTCCTCTAATTTGATCCTGCATAAGGATTTGCTGAAAGTCACCTGGTAGCCTTCATCACATTGCTGACTGATGCTGATCAAGTTGTACTTCAGTCCTTCCACATAGGCTACCTTCTTGAATGTGACTGTCCCAATATGGACTGCACCATATTCTTTTGTTAGTACAAAGTTTGAATCACCAAATATGACTTTAGGTCCAAGCTTGGCTTTAAAGGATGTGAGATTGTCCTTGCTTCCTGTCATGTGCTTTGAGTACCCACTATCCAAATACCATTGTTGGTTTGATGTTGGATAGGTCTTCACCTGCACATAAAATAATTTACTTGTTTTGACCCAGTTTACCTTGGGCCTAGGTTGATAACCTTTAAATTCAGAAATAAATGACATCCCTGGTTGACTCTTATAACCTTCAGGATGATAACTCCTTGGAGGTATTATCCATTCAGTATAACGGTTAAGTCTGGATGAAAGACCCCTAGGATTGGAATTTGATTTACCCTTGAAGAAGTTTTCAAATCTCTGATCTCTGCTCGACGATCGTTGAGCTGCGTTCGACGATCTTGGGTCAGATCGTCGAGCTCCGTTCGACGATCAACTGTGGCAGAGTTCAGGGTTTAGAGATCGTCGACCTGAGTTCGACGATTTTGCCTGAGATCGTCGATCTGCATTCGACGATCGTCTAGCTCCGTTTGATGATTTCTATTGAACACTTGATTTCTTGGGTAAGTCAGAATTTTTCCTAGCTACCTCTATAACTCTCTTCCCTTTATCAGAGATAAACTTAATTGGGGTTGTTAGTACTATAGGTTGGCTGGATGAAGCACCCAAGCCCAGTGTACTGTTGAATCTAGAGTTCACTGTGCTTGTGATGTCCATTAGTTTGATGCTTCTCCCATTAAGGGATTCTTCAAGCTTTTTGGCCTCTGATAGCTCACTTTTCAGTGAAGCTATCTGCTCCTTACAGCACTCCAACTCCTCAGAGAGTTTGAGGTTTTTTGATTTTAAGGTACTGTGTTCAGAAAATTGATTTCTGAGAGAAATGATTTCCTTCTCAGATTTTAATAGGTCTAAACATAGTGCTTTAAATTCATACTTAAAGTCCTCAGAATTGAAAACAGGGAAGCAAATAATAAATAGTAAATCTAATCACAGAAACTATCTAATCACAGAGCAACCTAGTCACAAACTACAGCCAGAAACAAAAGAAACACAAGCAAGCAGAAGACACAAGGAGCTATAGTGGTTCCCCAACCAATCTGGGTACATCCCCTCTTCTACCACCCTAGGTAGGAATCCACTGCAGGATGAGTTGATCAGGTGTCCTGGGCACCAATGAGCTTTTGATAAGGTGCTCAAAAACCAAACCAGATTTTTTGATCAGGTGTCTTGTCACCAATGAGCTTTTGATAAGGTGCTAACAAACCACACACAAACTTTTGAAGGGAGTTTGAAAAACCCTTTACAGCAGAGAGAGAGAGGGATAAGAAGATCTTCTCTGTCAACAGTCAGAGAGAAGATTGTGGATGTTGTCAAAGCTCCCCCTGAGATCTGTAGTTGTTCAGGAAGTGAAGCTTTGCAGTAGGGTGATAGGCCTTCAGAAAATTGATCTCCAGCAAATGATGATTTCAGCAACAGCTGAAATTTGAGGTGTCTGGAGTCTTGAATGATGATGGCCTTGAACACTTAAATCAAAAGAGATCTGAAGATTTCAGTTTGTTGATCTCCTTTTGTGATGGTGTTCTTGTATGAATCTTTGAGACTGAGAATGTCTGCAACTCTTTCTTTCTCTTGTGTAATTGTTGTTGTGAGAGCTGTTGTTGCAGAGAATATTTTTCTAACTTCTTGTTCTTCTGCTTTTGGAATAATGAAAAATCTTATCTTTTATTCCTTTTTGTCTGAATACAAATGATCCACTGTCAAGATAGCCGTTGGCCTGTCATAAATGACTTCCTTAATTGCTTTTGTCTTCTAGAGGAAAGTCCAATAAAACATTCCTTGATAATTCCTTGAAACTTGCTCCAGATTAATTAAAAACGGCTACAAGATCTGTGAATTAATTGCTGAGAACAATTCCTTAACTGTCTGAATTTGAATCTTGAAAATCGTTGAACTCTTCAGAAAAACGTCGAACTGAGCTCCACTATCGTTGAACTGACCTCAGAGATTTGGACTTAGACAGAAACAGAGATCGTCGATCTGAGCTCAACTATTTTCGAACTGAGCTCAGAGATTGAGAACCAAACTGAAGTCAAGATCATCGATCTGAGCTCGAAGATCGTCGAATGGAGTTCGACGACTTGTTGAAGTTGAGCTCAGAGATCGTCGAATGGAGGTCGACGATTCGTCGAAGTGAGCTCAACGATCGTCGAATGGAGTTCGATGATTCGTCGTACTGAGCTCGACGAAATGACTTAGTTTTCTAAAACTGAAAATCCTGGTCTTGAGGGCAGCTTCCAAACCTAAGAACTAACCCTTAGACTCAATTTTAATTGACCTTTAGATCTATACAATGAGGTAAAAACAGGTTTCCTAAGAGACATAGTGATCCTGACCCAAATCAGTAATAGGGTGTTCCAACACAACGCTTGTGATATGGTTGTGGTTGCTAGATTGATATGGTTGTGGTTCCTATATTGCTAGAGAGATTATGATATGTCAATGCAGACAGGGAAGGAACCACTACCCCGGGTAAGGGGTAGGGTCATTATAAGTCGTCAGCTTTAGCTGACCATTACTTTGTTTGCCGCTCTTGGGTGGATATATGTTTGCAGGTGTTGACGGTGGCATTGAATAGAGCGGAGTGGAGGCTTGCTGCTAAAGTCCCTTGAAGGCCGTGTGCGTTGTTAGATTTTATGTATGGCCGGCCTGCGTGCCGATGTACGAAAATGTATTTGTGGAAAGAGAAACCTGTAAGGAATTAAGGCCATGTGTGTATGAGTTGTATACATTCCTAGTTTGGATATATAAATGTGGAGTTTATATTGTCGTGGGCATTCTTTGAGTTGAGTTCATGGTAACTTAAAATGCTGCGCTAGAATGTATTGAGTTAAGCTACGAGTAGATTTTGATTTCCACAAGTAATTTTGCGGCCTGTCTGTGACGTATGTCATGGGCACCCGGCCGGACCCACCGTTATATGCCACGCGATGAGTGGGCACGTTACAAAGTGGTATCAGAGCGAGGTTAAGATTGTTTGGGAGGAGACAACATAATTGAACTCAAGAATGTCCATGAGAAATGTATGTCATGCACGTAAGGTGCATGATTGTGTAGTCAATGTATAATTACTGTTATGACATGGATGAGTAATGGTGCTTTGTACATTGCTAGGTGGTGAGGAGTGGTGCTGGGCAGCCGGAGCCCCAGCAATCCGATGAGAGTGTAGCACCAGTTGCAGCGCCTACACCTCCCTCGGTGGAGACCATACGGATGGTTACGGAGACGGTGCTTGCGGTGTTACAGGCGCAACCTATTGGGCAGGCAAGGCCTGTAGGAATACCAGTACATGCTGGTGCAAGGCAAGAGCGTGCTGCAGTTGTGGTGGAAGAGCAAGCAGCAAATAAGACATTAAAAAGCTTTATGGAATTTCATCCACCTACGTTTGGTGGGGCGACTTCCCCAACGCAGGCAGAAGATTTGTTGGCTCGAGTAAAGAGAATCCTGACTGCAATCAGGATGGTAGTGGAGCAGAAAGTGATGTTAGCCACTTTTCTGTTGGAAGGAGACTCAAGATTATGGTGGGATGAGATGGATGTGAATCACTTGGCAGGTCGAGGTTTAGCTCAATGGTTGAATTCTCCCTATTATTTCTTGCCAAATATTTGCATGTGTCGCAGCGAATTGCAATGGAGAATGAGTTCCAACGTCTAGTGCAGGGTGAGGTAGACATTGATACGTATCTTCATTAGTTTACCAGACTGGGGCGCTATGCGGGGTCTACGTTTGCTGAAGAGGCTCGAAAGACGAATCGATTTTATGAGGGACAACGGGATGAGTTGAGGCTAGTACTCCCGAGTTCAGTGATCCAAGGCTTCGAAGCGTTGGTTGATACAGCCCGTGCTTTGGAGAAAGACTTGATACGAGTACAAGAAAAGAAGAGACTGGCTGTGGAGAAGCCAGAGTTCAAAGTACCATAATCGGAGCAGTCAGAGTTCAGAAGGCGAGAGAAGAAAAAGTTTAGGCCTGCTGAATCAGCTCCGTCGACTGTTTTTTCGGGGGCGACTTATGGGCCAGGACGTGTTGATACACATATATGTTATAACTGCAGGAAGCAAGGACATATCGCCCATTTTTTCTGGAATGCCCCATAAGGAAGTGAGAAAAAGATAGGTGCATTGTATGACAAAAAGGGTAAAGTTGTGGCCGAGACATCTGCATCCCGGACACAACCTCGATTGCATAATATGGAAGTGCAAGAGCCGCAAAGCTCAGTTGGTGAAATACAGCCGCGAGTGTTAAATTTGGGACTGTAAGAGCCGATAAAACGATATTTGCAAAATCAGGCGGCTGAGAAGCGGAAGGAAAAGTAGAATAGGGATCTGATGTACTATGGATAATGTGTTTATGGGCTATGTATGATGATGCACTACTACTATGAATACTGGTGATGATACTATTGTACATATAGATGTTATGGTATGTGGAATGATAACAGGTTGGTGCACACTTGTGACACTGAATTGATCGCTCGACTGTGCTATAGAGCTTGATGATGTCTTTTTTTCTCAATCACTTGATAAATCTTGTGGCTTCATGTGTACAGATGGAAGTTAGGGATGTATGTATGTCATGTATGTTTGTTTAGTTTGTGCGATGCCTTGGGTGAGACAAGCCGTGGACTCTGAGCTCAAACCCGGCTCGCCTCTTCGAGTGCTCGGTTGTGTATGGGTGCAACATTGAGTGATTATGTGGATGATTGGAGTGAGCCAAATTTCGTGAACGAAATTTCTTTGAAGGAGGGGAGGATTGTAACACCCCCATAGCGAATTTGGGTCCAGGCTTGGTTGACATGTCCTGTGACACGGGCGTGTCCCAGGGCATGTCATCTTTGGGTTGAGCAGTTGAGTGTGGACTTGATGAAATTGGGTTGACGGAGGGAACACGCTAGGTGATACGGGCGTGACCCATCTGACATGGGCGTGTCAGTGGGCGTGTCCCCCCTGGTCGACGAACTATGCTCGACGATCGTCGAGTAAGGTGTACACTGCCTGGGACACCGGTGTATCCCAGGGCATGTTTGCGTGACACGGCCTCGGACACAAGCGTGTCCCAGGGCCGTGTGACCCTCGGGTGAATTTGAGATGTTGCCGAGTGAAGTACACGGGTGGTAAACACGGGCGTGTCGGTCAGGACACGGGCATGTATGGTGTGACACGGGCGTGTCATACGGACGTGTACTGGATGGATTTGAGTCGGTTGCCTGCCGCTTACGTGACACGGCCTGTGACACGGGCGTGTCACAGTGCGTGTCAGGTCGTGTTCAGGCTTTTCTGGACAATTGTGAGCTGTTTGATTCCCTTATCCTGGATCCAAAGGCTAGGCTGCTTCCAGGTGGGTTAAGGCCGAGGATATGGGGATATAAGCCCTCCTCTTCATCTCCTTCTTCTCCATCTCATTTCAAGAGAGAGAAAGAGAAAGGGAGAGCAAGGGAAGGAGATAATGAAGGAAAGCCAGCTGCTGGAGGTGCTGCGGAGTGCGGAGAGAAGATCCGAGAGCGGATTCGTGAAGGCGAGGCCGAGGCGGTGACTTCCATCCGGCTACTTCATGTCGCCGAGGCAATCTTCAAGGGTAACGATCTCCTTCTTGGACATCAAAGTCCTTTCTTTATGCATATGCGTGGAATCATCCACCAAGAGGTGGATCTCGTAAGCGATTCCTTGGTTGTGTCTACATCTAGAGTCAGAAGTGTGGAGTACGGCATAGGCATGCTGTGTGAAGCCCATCTAGACAGTTAGTCTGGATTGGTGATGATCATAGGTAAACCAGAGAAGACTCCGTGGATTTTATGCTATGAGATATATACTTTGCTTTATTGGATGATTGAATGGGTATGTTATGTTGGTTATGGATGCATGGAGGCTTTGAATAAGCTCTTGGTTGTAATGAGAGATCATTGGTAGCATGTCCGGGAAGCGAGCACCCGACATGCTACAATATAAAGTGTGAGTCGATATGTATTAGGTTGAGAGATCAATGGGTGGCAGTGTCCGGGAAGCGAGCATCCGGCCTGCTACACCACAACGTGTGGGTCGATCTGTTTTGGTTGGTAATGTTTAAGGTGCTCTGAGCGCATGGAGCATTTGGTGGATACCAACGTTTTGTGATATGGTGGTGGTTGCTAGATTGATATGGTTGTGGTTGCTAGATTTCTAGAGATTTTATGATATGGCAATGCAGACAGGGAAGGAACCACTGCCCCGGGTAAGGGGTAGAGTCGTTATAAGTGGCCAGCTAAAGTTGACCGTTACTTTGTTTGCCGCTCTTGGGTGGATATGTTTTTGCAGGTGTTGACGGTGGAATTGAAAAGAGCGGAGTGGAGGCTTGCTACTAAAGGCCCTTGAAGGCCGTGTGCGTGGTTGGATTTCATGTGTGACCGGCCTGCGTGCCGATGTATGAAAATTTATTTGTGGAAAGAGAAACCTGTAAGGTCTTAAGGCTCCATCTCTCTGAACCATTCTATACCTCAGGGGGAGCCTTTGCTAAAATCAATATCCACAAGTCTTCTCAGCTGTATATTGAGAAAGAGAAGATAATATCATCTCTCATCCCCTTCACTGTATAAAGGGTTATAACTCCCTTCAAAAGTTATTCCTGGTTGCAAGTCACCTGCCAAAAGACTTGAGGATTGGTTTTTGAGCACCTGATAAAAAGCTCATTTGTGTCAGGCACCTGATCAAAAATCTGAGTGGATTCCTACCAGGGTGGTAGAAGGGTGGATGTACCCAAGTTTAGGGGAACCACTATAAATTCTTATGTTGTCTGGATTGCCCTTTTCTTTTGTTTCTTGTTGTGGCTGTATTAGTTGTTAGGTTTGCTGTTTATGCTCCTAATTTTATTCCTGCACTAGATAAAATCAATTGAAAATTTTATAAAACCTGAATACTCTATTCACCCCCCTCTAGAGTATTCGTGATCTAACAGCTCACTTTCAATTGGTATCAGAGCCTGGATTCCTTGGTGTACAAGCTAACCCTTGAACCAAACATCCTGTGTTAGATCAGATTTCATCTTTTATCTTTATTTTTATTTAGATTATATACATAGCAATGACACAGAACAAAACTATCCAAGCACCAGACCTCCAGTTTGCAACCTAAATAAGTTTGCAATCTGGAAGGCAAGAATCAAATTGTATATGAACTCTATTGATGACGATATCTACAATTGCATCTTGAGAGGTCCTCCTCAAGCCACTGCCTCTACATCTATAACAGCTTCAAGCACAAATGTAGTTCCACCACCTAAGTGGACTGAGGCTTAGAAGAAGGCCAAGTTTGTTGATGCTAAAGCAATGAATATACTGGCACAAACAATGTCAGATGATATCTTTCAAAAGGTGGCTGAATGCACCTTAGCAAAAGCCATTTGGGACTCCCTAAATAAAAGTGTGGCTGGATTAGCAGATGAAAGGAAGGATAGGAGATCCAATCTCATATCCTTATATGAGAACTTCAAGAAAGAAGAAGGTGAGACAGTAGCTGATATGTACAATAGGTTAAGCTCAATGATCAATGAGCTAAAAACCTTGGACAAGGACATCACCCTCACTGATGTGAATGATAAGATCCTTATGTGCTTCCCAAGCTCATGGGATTCAAGGATATGGCCATCAAGGATGCCAGAAGCCTAAATGAGATCACCACTGAATCTCTATTAGGCAAGCTTAAGCCCTATGAACAGCTGATCAAGTCTATAGATGCAGCTTAGCAAAGAACACCTCCTCTAGCAAGAAGAGAACAAAGCATTGCATTCAAGGATGCCGAGGAGATAGAGAATTCAACCGCAAATGAAGATCTGATGAGCCTTTTTGCCAGAAGATTCTACAAAATGGCAAGAAAGGACTTCAAGATAAAGTCATCAAGGGAGGATGACAAACCAAGGTATGACAAAACACCAACTAAAGAAGTGGTGTGTTTTGGTTGTAGGAAACCTGGACAATTCATCTCTGAGTGTCCAGAGAATCAGAAGAAGGAGAAGAGAAGAGAAAAAGACACAAGAAGATAGCTCAGCGGCAGACCTTCCTCCAGCAAATATAAGAAGGAGAAAGGTTTTATGGCTGAATCTTGGAGTGAAACTGAGGATGAATCATCATCCTCCAGCTCCAGTGAAGAAGAGGAAGTGGCAAGGGCCAAAGAGGTTTGCCTCATGGCCATTGATGCTTCCAGGAGCCATTCAGAAGAAGAAGATTCAGAAAATGAAGCAGTTTCATATTCTGAAGCTGATAAGGTTTTATCTTTATTTGATTACAGTTCTGATTCTTTCAAATTTGAATTTAAAACAATGTGCATAGATTTAATTTATTAAGAAAAACAAATCAAGACTCTTAGGGAAAAATTAGGAAACCTAGAGAATGTTAATTCTGAAAATAATAGGTTAAAGGATGAATTAACATTAGCTAATGAACAAATTATATTATTAAAAACCGAGTTATGTGAGGCTAAACAACTTCAGGAAACTCTCAATGGGAGAAGGCTCAAGCTGATGGACATCACAAGCACTATAAATGCTATACTCTCTGGCAAGCTAGCCTTGGGTGCTTCATCATGTTTGTCCCCCATCCTCAAGAAAAATATTCTGACTGCCCCAATTAAATTTATTTCTGCAAAAGGGAAATTGAAAATGAACCATAATCAAACCATAAAACAATTTTCAAAATCAAATAGTCAAAACGACAAAAATCAGAAAACATTAACTAAAAACAAAGTTCAGTAGAATTCGTCGAACACCGATCGAAAAAATGCTGCAGGTTCGTTGAACCTAGATCGATGAACTCTGAACGAAAACTATAGCTATAATTATTCGTCTAACTGCGATCAAGGAACTCTGTATGGTTTGTCAAGCAGAGGTCGACGAACATGGGGCACAGAAAATGAATACGTTCATTCTCTGGGCAGAGATCGACGATCTCAACCCAATTCATCGAACTCTGATTGACGAACTCACAAAAATTCGTCGAACACAGAAAGACTTAACAGAAATTTTAATTATAACAGTAACTCAAATAATTCTAGGAAACCTTTTAATCCTGTAGCTGATTGGGTTATACCACCTAGTATATATCACCTTTTAGGATACAAATCCCAACCAGAATTTTCTGTTATATCTAACTTCTCTTACAACAAAACAAAGGACCCAAGGTGACCTGGGTCAAGAACAATTAATTATATTTCATTGCAGGTGAAGAGCTGTCCAGTAAATAATCAAACATGGTACCTGGACAGTGGATGTTGCAAACATATGACAGGAAGCAAGGACAACTTAACCAACTACAAGTCCAAGCTAGGGCCAAAAGTAATCTTTGGTGACTCCAAGTGTGGCCAGTGTGAAGGTTTTTGATAAGTGAAGATTGGAGCTGTTACTTTCAAGAAAGTAACTTAAGTCAGTTATGTGATGAAGGTTATTAGGTAAACTTTAACTCATCTTCTTACACTATTTCTAATAAGGAAAAACTAACTGTTTTAATTGGGAATAGACAAGGTAACATATACTTAGTTGATTTTCTTTCTGCCAATTCTGATATCTGCTTACTGAATATAACTAGTAATCAGAATGATTTATGGCATAAAAGGCTAGGTCATGTAAACCTGAAAAACATTGTTAGGCTATTAAAAGAAAACCTTGTTAGAGGTTTACCTTCTGGTCCCTACAAGAAGGAAGGTCTTTGCAGGGCTTGTCAACTAGACAAGCAAACTAAATCTAGTTTTAAATCTGTTTATAAAAGTGATTCACCCAGGATTTTATATTTGCTACACATGGATCTCTTTGGACCCATTGTTGTACAAAGCCTAGGAGGGAAATCCTACACCTTAGTTATTGTGGATGACTTCTCTAGGTTCACTTTGGTGTCCTTTCTGAGATCTAAGTCAGATACCTTTAAGTTTCTTACAGATTTTCTCAGGACCATACAGATTGAGTTCTCTACTCATGTTGTATTGATCAGAAGTGATCATGAAACAGAGTTTGAGTCTCTTCTTATGCATGAGTTATGTTAAAAGGAAGGTATCAGACATTGCTTCTCAGCTCCTAGAACTCCTCAACAAAATGTTGTAGCTGAAAGGAAAAATAGGACACTCATTGAAGATGCAGGTACATTGCTTGCAGATGCTTATATGCCCCTAACCTTTTGGGCAGGGGCTGTAAGCACAACAAATTATGTCCTGAACAGGAGTTTAATTCACAAACTAAAAAATAGGACTCCATATGAATTACTTAAAGGGAAGAAACCTAAAGTCAACTATTTTAAAGTATTTGGATGTATATGTTATATTCACAACAATAACAAAAGATACATTAGAAAGTTTAAGGCTAAGGCTGAAGAGGGAAGTTTTTTAGGATATTCACAAGTAAGCAAATCCTATGGGGTTTTTAATAAATCATCTCTAAAAATTGAAGTATCTACTTATGTTACATTTGATGAAGCTAACATATCTTGCAAGGAGAAAGTGATTTCTACCAATAGCACTTTGCAGGTACCTCACTTGCGTGAGAAGTTGGATGGACTAAACCTCACCCAAGAGGTTCTAACACATCCTTCTCCACGAGTCATTGAAGAAAGTTAAGATGAAGGCACTGAAGGAATTGATCTTCCCCCAACAGCAAACATAATTCCACAAGAGGAATTAGTTCCTAATGTTATTGCAGAACTAACTCCACCCACTGATCTTGTCACACTAAGGGATCACCCCAGATCTCAAGTGATTGGAAACATATCAGCAGGTGTACAGACTAGGCATAAACTCAACCAAGATTTGATGCATGCTTGTTTTCTCTCTAAGGTTGAACCTCTATCCATCTATGATGCAGAGCAAGATACCCACTAGATCATTGCAATGCAGGAGGAATTAAACCAATTTGAGAGATGTAGAGTTTGAGATTTGGTTCCAAGACCCCAAGACTATCCAGTCATTGAAACTAAATGGGTATACAGAAATAAATTGTATGCCCAAGGTACAATAGTGAGGAACAAGGCTAGGCTTGTTGCTCAAGGATATAGGCAAGGTGAAGGAATAGATTATGACCAAACCTTTGCACCAGTGTCAAGGTTAGAGGCAATCAGAATATTCCTTGCCTATGCAGCCTACAAGAGATTCAGGGTGTATCAGATGGATGTGAAGAGTGCATTCCTGAATGGAATACTTAAAGAAGAGGTTTATGTTGAACAACCTCCAGGTTTTGTCTCTCCAACTCACCCTTACCATGTTTTCAAATTGCATAAAGCTCTTTATGGTCTCAAGCAAGCTCCAAGAGCTTGGTATGAGACCCTAGCTAGCTTTTTGATAGAGCATAAATTCATTAGAGGTATAGTAGATATGACACTTTTCACTAGACATCATAAGGACCAAACTTTATTAGTACAAATTTCTGTGGATGACATCATATTTGGGTCTACTGATTTCAAATTATGCAAGAGGTTCTCTGACCTCATGCATTCAAAATTTGAAATGAGTAGTATTGGTGAGCTCTCCTACTTCCCTGGTCTCCAAGTGAAGCAGTTGCCTGATGGCATCTTCATCTCCCAAGCTAAATATGTAAAAGAGCTTATCAAAAAGTTTGGGATGGCTGATGCCTTAGCAAAGAAAACACACGTGGCTACTAATGTTGTGAATGACTCTAATGCACATGTGAAACCTGTGGATCAGAAATTATATAGGGGCATTGTTGGGTCCCTACTATATCTTACAGCAAGCAGACCTGATATCATGTTTGCCACATGCCTTTATGCAAGGTTCCAAGTGAACCCAAAAGAATCTCACCTTGTTTTCTTAAAAAGGATTTTTAGATATATAAAGAGTTGTCTTACTCTAGGCCTATGGTATCCTGCTGAGTCAGAGTTTGATTTAACTGGATTTTTAGATGCTGACTTTGCATGATGCATGGTTGATAGAAAAAGCACCTCAGGAACTTGTCAGTTCCTTGGTATGAGGTTAGTATCCTGGTTTTGCAAGAAACAGTAACCTGTATCCACCTCAACTGCTGAAGAAGAATATATTGCAGCAGGCAATTGTTGTTCTCAGATGCTGTGGATCCAAAACCAACTCCTAGACAATGGTCTCAACTTAAATAATTCAACTCTCTTTTGTGATAACACAAGTGCAATAGAAATATAACAAAATCCATTCCATTACAGTAGGACTAAGCATATAGACATTAGACATCACTTCATTAGAGAGTGTGTGGACAAAAACAAAATTAATCTTATCTATATCTACACTGATTTACAAAGAGCTGATATATTCACCAAACCTATGAATGAGAAAAATCACTTATTCTTTATAAATCAGCTTGGAATGATCAATGGAGGAGACTTAGTTTAGTTTCTGTCTGCACTCGACAAATTTTCTAGAGTTTGTCGAAAGGAGCTCGACGAACTAGGGACAGTTCGGGAGATATTCGTCGAACGGAGGTCGATGAACTCTCAGTGTGTGAAGTTATATTCGTCGAACGGAGCTCGACGAATGCACTTCAAGAAAACTTTCGTCAAAAGGATCTCGACGAAATGTCTTCAAATCATCAGGCTGCGCTCGACGAATTATTTAACTATCAATTATTTTGTCGATCTCAGGTCGAAGAATTTCTTAATTTTTGTGGAACGGAGTTTGTCGATTCATATTCTGGAAAACCTTATATCTAGGTTTTCTTCAACCACTGTCCCGCAATTTCTATTCCCTTGCACTTGATCGTCATTTTTCTCTCTTGCAGGTGATTTCATGGCGATTCCAGTGAGAACATTGGCTGTAATGAAGTTCGACACCGGATTTGATGTTGACTTTGATTCATTTCAGCATTCAAATCCGATATTTCTAAACATTCTGCAACTTCTGGAAGAGCAACAACTGAAGAATTTGATGACAACAAGGATAAAATTATCTGGAACTGAGATAAGAGAATGGGCCTATACATCATCGACAACAGAAGAAAATACAATGATTTGAACAATTGCGGGTAACACCATCTCCCTATCTCTCACCGTATTAATTGAAATCTTTGGTTTGGATAATGGAGAAGAAGAATTGGAAATATATTCTGAAGAATATGATATGATGTTGAGTTTGATGGGTTATACTGGAGATAACCCCAATAAGTTACTGAACAAACATTTATCTGCAGAATACAAATTTCTGGCCGATATTGTTGGGAAAGTCTTGCTAGCCAAGCACACTACACATGATTATATTACCAGGCATCAGTTTTTGGTCATGTGTTCAGTGGTTAACAAGAAGAAGGTTAATTGGGCACAGATCATCTTTGATCTAATAAATAAAAAGTCAAATAAAAAGGAAGTCTGTTTTGGAAGGATCCTAGGGATCTTCCTGAAGGACAAGGCTACTGAAACACTGGTCTCCCTGACCATATTCATTAATGCCAGCATGAGACTCACCTGTGCCTTGTTTGGCAGATGGGAGAGGACCATATCCAAGCCATCCATGTTTTCAACCTCTTCCACCCTAGTTTCTGAAAGTACAAGGGCTGATAGGGCCACTTCCCACCCTGCTGAAGAGATCATACCCACTCGTCCATCCCTTTCAGCAACTCAACAACAATCACCCTCCACAGTTCATACTCCATCTCTTCAACCACATCAACAACTCCAACAACAACTTCAACCATGTCAATAACTCCAACAACAACTTCAACCACATCATCAACCATAACCCTCCGTTCATGTTTCTACTATAGCTACACTACCTGCCACCTCTCCACCATTAGACCTTACTGACTTCCGTTCCTTACCCACCCAGGAATACCATCAACCCACTCCATCTCAATCACCACAATCCCCCCATGATATACCATCCCCAACACCACCTTCATCTCCTCTTCCCCCCCCCCCCACTTATGTTCCCTCCCATCCTTCAACCTATTGTCATCTCCTCCCAATACTCCCTCTCCTCACAATGCATCCTTCCATGATGCCCACATGCAAGATGCTCCTCCTCCATCCTCACCAACATCTACCATCCCTCCACATGTTTCCACCTCAACACCATCTGCCACTCCATCACTGGATCTCTCCACCATATCATCTGTCATTGCTCTCATCACACCCCTCCTCAAAACTCTAATAGCAGAGGCCTTTACACCTCTTGCTACCTCCATTTCCTCTCTCTCTCTGCTCAAATTTCTGCCCTCTCTGCTGCCCCCTCTTCATTCAGGGGCCTGGCTCCAGTTATTACTGAAACCATTCAGGGGGAGATGCTTGATGAAGAAGCTGCGGCAGCTCCAGTAGCAGCAGTTTCAGTTTCAGTTTATGCAGCTCCAGCAGATACAGAGGTAGCAACAGCAGTAGATACAGAGTTTATAGATACAAATATGATTGATTTCATTAATTTTATTGAGACTGATATGGATATAGAAGAGTCAGCTCCAGAAGAAATAATTACTGTTGGTGATTTCATCATTAATCCCATAGTAGATTTAGCATATTTGTTGAAAATTTTTGATACTGCATTTTTGAGCTTCTCTCCAGCAGATCATACTAAGCCATCCTTGGCTATTGTTCCATATTCCTCCCCTATTAGTTCAAAAGTTGCCATGAAAATCAGAACTCGTTTTGCTGCTCCAGAGCCCATAGTTATTCCATCCCCTTCAGAAGCTATTTAAGCTCCCAGTTTTGTTATGGATGATTCTCCAATGTCAGATCTTGTTGCCTTGATCTTGGCTGATATTGAGGAATAGAATAAGGCAGCTGCTGAAAGCACTTTCAGAGTTAGTTATCCAACTCCTGATGAAGTTTCTTCTCCAGCTCCACCTCCTGTTGATGTTTCTTCTCCAACTCCTATTGCAGTTTCCCCTCCAGCTCTAGTTCCTACTCCTTCTCATATTACTGCTCAGGCTGAAAAGCCAATTGATAAGTCTATACTAAAGGCCATTGATGCCTTATATGATAATCCTCATGGATCTAATCATGATGAGGATGATAATGAGGATGAAGATTCTGATGAGGATCCAAAGAAGAAGATAGTGTCTAACAAGAGGAAATCACCTACTCCTCCTGCTCCTAAACCAAATCCAACAAATGAAACTCCCTACTATATTCTTCCGAAGATAACTCCATATAAAGGGATGCCTGCTTGGATGTGGTTATCTAAAAATGAACAGGAAGAAAGGAAAAGAAGCAGAAGATACTCCCCTCCTCCAACTCAGAAATACAGAAGGGACCCTCCTCCTCCTCCTCGAACTACTGGTACTTCAGGCCCATCTTCTCAAAGGCCCACTCAATTTCAAACTTATCAAAGACATCAGAGTAGGCCCTCCTACTCAAGCAGCCAGCAAAGATAATACCAATCTGGAAAGTAACATCAATCTCAACATCAACCATAATAGCAACATCAACAGCAGTTACCATTCCCTGCAGATCAGAAAGTTGAAAGTCCTAAAAGACCAAATTCTCCCCCTATTCCTTTTGAAGATCCTGAAACAGCTAATATAGCTAGAATGGCCAGGTTCCAAGAACTTGTAGGCCTTTCTATGATTAACAAGGCCAAAGCTGAAGGAAAGGATCCTTCTTAGTATTCCACAATGTCTAAGTACAGGAAAGAAGAGCTTAAGAGGTTTGAGAAAGCAAATAAGTTTATCAATGTTGATGACTACATGAAGTTGCACCCAGAAGCAGTTTTCCCCAGAGCCACATCTTTGAAGATTATAGGTGCTGCTGACATGACCATGACTAAAGTGCAAGCTTCTAATCATAACAGAGAGATTGTCTTCGCTAAGCCAGGAGACAAGAGCAAAGAAGAAAAGCCAAAGGAAAAGAATCAAAAGAAATGAGTTCTGGTCTGTTTTATTTCTGTTATGTTTTTAAAACTGCTTTCTATTTCTGAACAAAGCTTATCTGTATATATATATCTGTTGTATGTGTTATTGATCTCTGCCAGATTTATGCTTTCTTGCTTTGTTTATTTTCAGTTCTAGTCTGAGACTGTAATTAGTGACCTCACCCAAATAGGGGGAGATTGTGGGATCCCTAGTTTGATTTTGTCTAGGTTCACTAAGTTAGGATCATTTGACCCAACATGTATAGCCAGGGTCATAGTTGTGTCCTAGAGTCTAGACCAAGTCCTTAGAATCAACACTGCAAGGACCAGCCATCAACACTGCTAGAGACTCAAGAGTTAGACAGATTTCATACTAAGTAAAATGAGTTCGACATTCGTAGAATGCAGTTCGACGAAAGTCTTGCTTAGCTCGATGATCTCATGGTAAATTCTCTGAGCTGGGCTCAATGAACTTGGTACTCAGGTCGACGACCTTTGGACACTATACTTCAACACTTCAAGATCAGAAAACATCTCTTTATTCTAATTCCAGAGTCAGACTTTGGTCGACGAAATTAGTTCTCAGCTCGATGAACTTGGACCACAGTCTAGGCAAGGCTTGTAACACCCCAGTTTTTGAGAGAGGGTCGATTTGCATTTCTGGCCAATTTTTGGTTTTTGGCAGGGGGCACACGGCCCGGGACACGCACGGGACACGGGCGTGTCCCAGGCCGTGTCAGTCTGGAGTAGATGACTTGGCCGCGTAGTCGACACTTTGCGCTCAACGAAGTGTCGAGACAGGGCACACGGCCTGCGACACGGGCATGTCGCAGGGCGTGTCGAGCCCGTGTCGACACTCGGCCCTGGGTGTCGATATTTTTGCTCGACAATGTATCGAGACAAGGCACACGGCCTAGGACACGGGCATGTCCAAGGCCGTGTGGGTCTGTCGACGAACTTCAGTCGACGATGTTCACTCGACGAATGTCGAGTGTCGAGTATCGAGTGTCGAGACTAGGGCACACAGCCTGTGACACGGGCGTGTCACAGGGCGTGTCCCGTTTTGTTGACAATCTTTGCTTGACGTTTTTCCGCGATGTAGACACAAAGGCTGTCGACGAGTGTCGAGACTTGGTACACGGCTTGGGACACGGGCGTGTCCCAGGCCGTGTCCCTTCTCGGGTTGTTTTGGAGCTGTGTCGCTGGAGGCAAACGGCCGACCACACCGCCGTGTCAGCTGGGACACGGGCGTGTCGGGTCGAACATAGGCATGCCGAATGCCCGTGTGCTGTTCCAGGCACGTCAATTTGAGACGGCGAATGGGGGACATGGCCCTGGACACGGTCATGTGCCAGGCAGTATTCGTCCCAGGTATTTTATTTTTCAGACGGATCGTGGGCATTCCTTCCCTTATTTTGGGATCTGACGGTCCAGAACTTCTCTTCGGGGGTTAAGTCCGAGAATAGGGTTGGAAACCCTCATTCTTCCTCAAGCTTTTCTCTTACTAAATTCTAGAGAGAAGGGAGAGCAAGGAAGAAGGTGAAGGAGGGTTTGGGCTATAGGAGAAGCTTCGGTGCTCCAAATCGCGAGCCGAGTCCAGATCCGTGGAGGCTAGATTGTTGCGAAGGTTTTCATCCGGCTATTTTGCCATGGCAAGGAAGAGGAGTCGGAAGGTAACGACACTTCTCCTCTCGGTCTTAGGATGCATGTCTTTAGCATCATTTCTTTTCTAGTTTTGGGCACCAAACACTCAAATGAGAGGGGTTTTGGGTCGCCAAGGTTCAAGAGGAACCTCCGGGTCGATTGAGTCCGTCCCCGGCATGATTTGCATTAGATATCCGCTCTGCTAGTGGATTAGGCATGGTGGGTGAAGCCGTAGTCACGACCGTTAGTCCGACTCGGTGATGTTGCATACGAACTCTAAGGTTTCGTAGAGATTCCGTTGTGGCAAGATGCCGTTTGTGATGTGGTGATGTTTTCCCCTTTTTCTCGAGTGAGTACGTATAGTCGGAACCGAACAAGGTTAGCTCCTCGTGGCGGTAGATGGTTTCCTTGGTGGACAAGATTAGCTCCGCATGAGTTGTAGATGGTTTCCTTGGTGCGCAGGAACGCTACAGTACAAATGAGGGACTAGGGTGGAATTGTCTTGGTTTGTGATGTGCCAAGGCGTGGCTATGTCTCCGCGGTCGGCTGGCTATCCCGTGACGTTCACGTCATGTGTGGAGAGTGTCTCGGCAAGAATAGTCCCCTTTTGTGAGACTAACGAGAATGCCAAGCATGGGGGCAAGCCTGGGCAATGAGGCCATGAGCGGGTGGGGTCCGGCAAGGCTTCTTAGAATCGGTTAGTTTTGTGTTTGTTGGAATCCTGACATGAGACGTTAGAGCTTGTAGGCAAGCCCGGGTCTAAGACCTTGAGCGGGTGGGGCCTTTGCAAGAGTTCCATGTGGCGGCCTGTGTGCCGTTGGGGGGAATGGTGTTACCCCTTTGTTTGCGGCTTTATGCCAACAGGAAATCGATGAGTACCCATATGATATGATGATGTGTTAGATGCATATGAGATAGGGTGCCTTCGGTGAAACCCGGGTTGTTGCATACATGATTGCATAAGTAGGCCCTTTTTATTATATGCTCAACCAGTAGAGAACATGTATGATGTGTGTGACATCTAAGCATGTTTCTGTAGTTGATTTTCTTGCTTATGATTATTGCATACGAAGTGCTAACTTGCAGGTTGGAGGGGTACCCCTAGGTCCGTTAGGGGCGGCCGGGAGGAGATGTGTTTGTTATACAGTTTGAGGTCAGCCTTTGCTGACCCACATTACTAATAAATTTTACCGGGCAAGGATCGCATGCAGGAGCTAGCTCGCCGGCCAGAAAGGCCTAAGCTTCATGAAGTGCTTTTCTCTTTTGTAGCTCTACTTAATGATGTTGTATGTTTGAGATTCATGTTGTCCGACTTGCATGCCGAGGTAGACTAGGAGTGTGATGCACTTTCTTGACTATTATATTATTTGAGTTTGGACACTCGTTGTAAGGCCATAAGGCCATTATTTTTACTCTTCTTGTAGTAGATAACTTCTAGTCTTGTTTTTGTTTCTGCTGTTTTGTGCAAGAGTTTTGAGTATGAGTAGTTATATCATCTTATAATACTAAAGATGTGGCGTCCGTATGTTGTGGGGCCCCGGCCGGACCCATATTATATGTTCATTACAGCTGAGGTGTTAAATTTTGGTATCAGAGGGAGGTTTGATTTAAGGTCAACGCGTAGATAAGTTATCCACATAAGAGTAACGCAGGACCATCAGTGTCCTTATGTTTAGATCTTGAGATTAGAGACTGATTTCTTGTTTCTTGTTTTCTTGAAGAGTGCAAGCAACGAGGCGGGTACGTCGAGAGCAAGAGGAACTCTCGGCAAGCAGTGCCATTGCTCCAGGTCTTTTAGGCACGGGTGTTAACACGGCCGACTTGTACCGCATGCTTGCAGAAGAGATGGTGGCAGCCCAAGCTGCAGCAGCAGCTCAGGTAGCAACCCCTGCTACACCGGATACGGCGACGACCGTGCTAGGAGGAGAAGCCAGGAGAGTGGAGCCTTTGGCGGAAAGGGTGGTTGTCGGACATGGAGACCGACACATGAAGTATTTCCTGAGCTTCCATCCCCCGTCATTCAAGGGAGTTGGTACGCCAGCGGATGCGGAGGATCGGTGGGTTCGCATTCAAGAGCTTTTGAGGGCGGCAGAGACGCCAGAAGAAAAGAAATCTGAATATACGGCGTTCATATTGGAAGGAGACGACAAGTTGTGGTGGGTGAGCCATAGCGGCCTCCAGTTCCCTGGACGCACCCCGTCGGTGGAGGAGTTTGGGGATGCTTTTCTAAAGAGGAACATTCCCGTTTCTACACGGTTGGCGCTTCAGAGGCAGTTCCTGCACTTAATGCAGCGGGACAAGACGGTGGACGAGTATGTGCAGGAGTTCACTCGTTTGGGTCGTTACGCTGGAACGACGATGGCAGATGATGTAGAGAGGGATAATCTCTTCTATCAGGGGCTGAGGGAGAACCTGAGGCAACCCCTCATTTCCATGAAGAGAGCTGGTTTAAATGAGTTGGTTGAGGCTGCCAGGATATTGGAGAGTGATCTGGAGCGAACCCAGCGTCATAAGGGTTTCACTCCGAAGCAAGGGGAAGGGAAGCCTTCCCAATCCCATGGAAAGTCTGAAGGGAGTAGGTGGAGAAATAAGCCTCACACATCCAGGTCCGGCGAGAAGGGCAAGTGGACTCCTGGAGGTTCTCACTCTAGGGGACCGCCGACGTGCTACAAATGCGGTAAGGTGGGGCACATAGCTCGTGTTTGTCCCCAAGGAGGAGCGGGGCAAGAGGCAAGGCAGGAGCAGACTGTGCGCTCCGGCCCCAGTGCTGCGGAGAAAGGGAAGATGGCGGAGTCGAGCGCTTCTCGGTTCCAACCGGTGCAACCAAGGGCTTACAACCTTGGACAGCAAGAAGCGATCCGCTAAACCGATGTGGTGACAGGTATGAAGAAAATTTAAGTTGAAATTTTGTGCTTCATACTTTTAGACCCTTTTTGTGTGATGTCTATGTTGTTGGCTTCGTATTACTTTTCGGATACCCCACTAGGGTATTGTTCGATATGGGAGCATCGCACTCCTTTCCTGCGGAGAGATTCATCTGGAGAATAGGAGTTGAGTCTTTCTCAGCGGACGCAGAGTTGAAAGTACGTATGCCCAATTGGTCATCCTTGACCACCGGGGCCAAAGGGCGCATCTGTTGGGAGCGAGACGGATTTGACTTCGTTTTGGTAGCAGCGATTTTGCCATTGGTTGAGTTCGATGTCATTTTGGGCATGGACTGGCTTGTAGAGTAGCGCGCCAGTATTGACTTCCTATCTAAGGTAGTGACCCTAAGGAGCAAAGGGCAGGTGGAGGTCAAATTTGAGGGCCTTTGTGGAGTGGCCTATTCCATGATTTCGGCCATGCAATTGATGCGAGTGGTTAACCAGGGAGGTGTAGCGCTTGTATCGTTATTGGAGGTTTGTCTCTCTCACCTATCTATTGAGGAAGTGTCCGTAGTGGCAGAGTTCAAGGATGTGTTTCCGGATGAACTTCCTGGAGCGCCTCCTCGGCGGGAGATCGATTTCTCGATCGAGTTGGTGTCGGAGGCTAGGCCGGTATCACGTCCTCCGTTTAGGATGGCACCAAAGGAGTTGGCAGAACTCAAAGTATAGTTGCAGGAACTGTTGGAGCAAGGCTATATCAGACCCAGTTCTTCGTCGTGGAGTGCGGCGGTGCTGTTTGTAAAGAAGAAAGACGGTAGCATGCGACTATGCATAGACTACCGAGAGCTGAGTAAATTGACCGTCAAGAATAAGTACCCGATTCCTCGGATAGATGACTTGTTCGACCAATTGGTGGGGTCAGTGGTGTATTCAAAATTGGACTTGAAGTCAGGCAATTATCAGCTGTGAATTCAGGATGAGGACATACCCAAGACAGCCTTTGGTACAAGGTATGGACACTTTGAGTTTATGGTGATGTCGTTCGGACTGACGAACGCACCATATGTGTTCATGGATCTTATGAATCGAGTATTTCGGGAATACTTGGATTCTTTTATGGTTGTCTTCATCGATGACATCTTGGTGTATTCCAAATCTGAAGTGGAGCTTGAGACCCACTTAAGAGTGGTCTTGCAAGTGTTGAGGGAGAATCAGTTGTATGCAAAGTTCTCCAAGTGCTAGTTCTGGTTAGAGAAGGTGGCATTTTTGGGCCACGTGATTAGTGGTTATGGGGTGGCAGTGGATCCAACAAAAGTAGAGGCCATCATAGATTGGCCAGTCTTGAAGACCGTGGTGGAAGTCTGAAGTTTTCTTGGACTAGCCGGGTACTATAGGAGATTCGTGGAAAATTTCTCGCGGATAGCTCTACCCCTCACCTCACTCACTTGTAAAGATCATAAGTTTGTGAGGACTTAAGAGTGCAGTCAAGCATTTGAGGCACTGAAGGAGAGACTGATGATGGCTCCAATCCTAAGTCTACTGCAAGGGGCCGAGGGATTTCAGATCTTCAGTGACGCATCGGGATGCGGTTTGGGTTGCGTTTTGGTGCAACATGGCAAGGTGATAGCATTTGGTTCTACACAGCTGAAGCCTCATGAGAGGAATTACCCCGTCCATGAATTGGAGTTGGCGGCGGTAATTTTCGCGTTGAAAATATTGCGGCATTATGTTTATGGTGCAAAGGTGGAGATCTTCACGGATCATAAAAGCCTGAAGTATCTCTTGGATCAAAAGTACTTGAACATGCGGCAACGCAGGTGGGTTGAGTTTCTTGGAGACTACGAAGTGGCGATTCAGTATACACCAGGTAAAGCCAATGTGGTGCGGATGCCTTCAGTAGAAAGTACTCGGGGCAAGGGAATTGGATCGAAGCTCATGATGAGCGGTTGGTACGGGAATTTGAGTCCCTTGGTTTGGAATGTGTTGCGAGAGGCGAGTCCAGCGTGGCTCGGTTGAATTGGATTGAAGTGCAGAACGACTTGACCGATCGCATTCGGGAAGCGACTCGGTTGGATGTGGAGTTTCAACCATTTGTGTTGGAGGCTCAAACGGGTGAGAGCAGCGCTTGGGAGATGATTGATGCGATTCTAAGGAAGGACGGAAGGGTTTGTATACCGCAGTTCGGTAAACTCCGTGAGGAGTTGATGTTTGAGGCTCACTTCACAAAGTACTCCATTCACCCGGGAAGTAAAAAGATGTACTTGGATATGAAGAAATCCTTTTGGTGGCCGGGGCTGAAGCGGGACGTTGCTTTGTATGTGAATCGTTGTCAAACTTGCGCCTTGGTGAAAGCCGAATGTCAGAAGTCGGGCAGGTTCCTGAAGCTCCTTCAAATCCCTGAGTGGAAATTTGTTGACATCTCCATGGATTTCGTACATGGGTTGCCTAGATCACAGCAGGGGAATGATGCTGTTTGGGTGATCGTGGACCGCTTAACCAAGGTGGCCCACTTCATCCCAAATCGGAAAGAGGACAGCATGGAGAAGCTGGTGGAGTTGTATGTTCGCAACATTGTGCGACTGCATGGGATTCCAAAGAGCATAGTTAGCGATCGAGATGGACGGTTTACGTCCAAGGACTGGAGATTGGTTCAGAAGAGCTTGGGCTCGAAGATGAAAGAACGAACCGTACTATGGAGGTTATGTTGAGAATGTGCGTTCTTAACTTCGGCAAGAGGTGGGAAGATCACCTCTTCATGGTGGAATTTGTGTACAATAATAGTTTTCAAGCAAGCATAAAAAAGGCGCCATACGAAGCTTTGTGTGGGAGATGGTGTCGAACACCGATGTCTTGGGCAGAAGCGGGAGACACCAAAATTTTGGTAAAGGAGGCGGTGGTTAACACTTGTGAGTTGGTACGGACCATTCAAGAGCGTATGAAGGTGGCGCAAGACCGGCAAGCAAAATACTTCAATGCTCGTCACCGGAAGTTGGAGTTTGCGGTAGGTGATTGGGTCTATTTGAAGATCAAACCGTTCAAAGGCGTCTCACGGATTCGCCGACTCAAGAAGTTGACTCCAAGGATTTTGGGGCCTTTTGAAGTTGTTGAACGGGTGGGAGAAGCAGCCTATCGGTTGGTGTTGTCCGCGGAGCTGAGTGGATTGCATGACGTCTTCCATGTCTCCATCCTGGGGAAAGCCTTGGTGGAGGCTAGTGTGGTGATCGAGCCGGCATCGGTGCCAATTGAGGAAGACTTGAGGACATGAGTCCGTCCAATCGCTATAGAGGATTCGGAGACTAGGCAGTTGCGGAATAAAGAGGTTAAACTCGTGAGAGTCCGATGGGACAACTGCGGTCGTGAGGAGCAATCTTGGGAATGAGAGCAAGCCATGCTAGAAGAGTATCCAGAACTCTTCATTTCAGGTACCATTTAAGTGTGTTCCCTTTTGTTTTGTAATTTCGGAACGAAATTCTGTAATGGGGGGGGGGGGGGAGAGTTGTAACACCCCAGTTTTTGAGAGCGGGTCGATTTGTTTTTCTGGCCAATTTTTGTTTTCTGGAAGGGGGCACACGGCCCGGGACACGGGCGTATCCCAGGCCTTATCAGGCTGGAGTCGACGACTTGGCCGCGTAGTCGACACTTTGCGCTCGACGAAGTGTCGAGATAGGGCACACGGCCTGAGACACGGGCGTGTCGCAGGGCGTGTCGAGCCCGTGTCGACAGTCGGCCCGGGGTGTCGACATTTTCGCTCAACAATGTGTCGAGACAAGGCACACGGCCTAGGACACGGGCATGTCCAAGGCCATGTGGGTCTGTCGACGAACTTTAGTCGACGATGTTCACTCGACGAGTGTCGAGTGTCGAGTGTCGAGACTGGGGCACACGGCCTGTGACACGGGTGTGTCACAGGGCGTGTCCCGCTTGGTCGACGATCTTTGCTCGACGTTTTTCCGCGGTGTCGACACAAAGGCTGTCGACGAGTGTCGAGACATGGCACACGGCGTGGGATACGGGCGTGTCCCAGGCCATGTCCCTTCTCGGTTTGTTTTGGGGCTGTGTCGCTGGAGGCACAAGGCCAACCACACGGTCGTGTCAGTTGGGATACGGGCGTGTCGGGTCGAACACGGGCGTGTCGAATGCCCGTGTGCTGTTCCAGGCGCGTCGATTTGAGACGGTGAATGGGGGACACGGCCCTGGACACAGGCGTGTGCCAGGCCGTGTTCGGCCTAGGTATTTTATTTTTCAGATGGATCGTGGCCATTCCTTCCCTTATTTTGGGATCTGATGATCCAGAACTGCTCTTTGGGAGTTAAGTCCGAGAATAGGGTTGGAAACCCTCATTCTTCCTCAAGCTTTTCTCTTACTAAATTCTAGAGAGAAGGGAGAGCAAGGAAGAAGGTGAAGGAGGGTTTGGGCTGTAGAAGAAGCTTCAGTGCTCCAAATCACGAGCCGAGTCCAGATCCGTGGAGACTAGATCGTTGCGAAGGTTTTCATCCGGTTATTTTGCCATGGCAAGGAAGAGGAGTCGGAAGGTAACGACACTTCTCCTCTCGGTCTTATGATGCATGTCTTTAGCATCATTTCTTTTCTAGTTTTGGGCACCAAACACTCAAATGAGAGGGGTTTTGGGTCGCCAAGGTTCAAGAGGAACCTCCGGGTCGATTGAGTCCATCCCCGGCATGATTTGCATTAGAGATCCGCTCCGTTAGTGGATTAGGCATGGTGGGTGAAGCCGTGGTCGCGACCGTTAGTCCGACTCGGTGATGTTGCATACAAACTCTAAGGATTCGTAGAGATTCCGTTGCGGCAAGATGTCGTTTGTGATGTGGTGATGTTTTCCCCTTTTTCTCGAGTGAGTATGTGTAGTCAGAACCAGACAAGGTTAGCTCCTCGTGGCGGTAGATGGTTTCCTTGGTGGATAAGGTTAGCTCCGCATGAGTTCTAGATGGTTTCCTTGGTGCTCGGGAATGCTGCAGTACAAATGAGGGACTAGGGTGGAATTATCTTGGTTTGTGATATGCCAAGGCATGGCTATGTCTCCGTGGTTGGCTGGCTATCCCGTGACGTTCACGTCATTTGTGGAGAGTGTCTCGGCGAGACTAGTCCCCTTTTCTGAGACTGACGAAAATGTCAAGCATGGGGGCAAGCCCGGGCAATGAGGCCATGAGCGGGTGGGGTCCGGCAAGACTTCTTAGAATCGGTCAGTTTTGTGTTTGTTGGAATCCTGACATGAGACGTCAGAGCTTGTACGCAAGCCCGAGTCTAAGACCTTGAGCGGGTGGGGCCTTTGCAAGAGTTCCATGTGGCGGCCTGTGTGCCGTTGGTGGGAATGGTGTTACCCCTTTGTTTGCGGCTTTATGCCAATGGGGAATCGATGAGTACCCATATGATATGATGATGTGTTAGATGCATACGAGATAGTGTGCTTTGGGTGAAACCCGGGTTGTTGCATACATGATTGCATAAGTAGGTGATGAGTCCACATTTTACACTGATTTTTGGACTCATCTGGCTAGTTTTATCGCCTTAGCACTACACTTGCGAGCCTTTATTGCTTATTTGTGTTTATGTACCTATTTCACGATTAAGTACACTGTAGGCCCGCTTCTGTGTGCTTTCTGTGTTTCCGTTTTGTTGTTATTCTTTAGCCCTATCTCGGGGATGTGGTGTGCAAGTTCTGGTGGCCTTTCTGCCCCTTATGCTGGTACAGTGGTCGTGTGCACGCTCCGGAACTACTCGGGAGACTCCGACGATGCAGGAATACTGCGCACGACCACTGTACTTACTGCGCACGACCACTGGTCGTGCGCTACTGTTCGTGCGCATTACACCCCCTTTTTCATAACCCTGTCTCGGTAATCGCAAGAGCACTGGCCATAGTGCGCACGACCACTGGTCATGCGCCACTGCTCGTGTGCTTATATGCTGATGCTTCTTGTCTAGGTTGCAGGTTTATTTGGAAAAGCCGCACGATCATCGACCTACAGTGCGCACGACCACTGGTCGTGCGCCACTAATCGTGCGCACTGCTTCTGCTGCCTCCGTATATAAGGCCCTGCTCCGCGTTTTAGGTCAACGCCTATCATTTGCTGCGATCGGAGAGTGCGCGGGAATCGCCTTTTCACTTCTCCAGCTGCTCCATCACTTCCACCTTCGTCGGAAAGCCATTTCCAACTACTCCGAAGCTTTTCAACACTCCGGCGAAGCCCTCGGCCATTGATGACTTCAACTCCAAGCTTTCCTGCAGAGTTGGTGAAGTAGATAACCTAGAGAATGGACTTAAAGGCCTTCGAGGTGACAAATCGTTGGTACCGGATGCCTCCTTGGACTGAGCCCGGAAGCGGATTGACAACTCGCTACTCTGGCCACGACCCGCGGTGGATCTTCATTCTCTTTTGGTTTACTCCTCTTCTCGTTCCTCTGTGTTATGAATGTTTTGAGGAGTGTAACGAACATTTCCATCCCTAAACTTCAAGTTTACTTTCTAGTTAATGGAATGTTAGTTTCTTCTTATGCTTGTGAGTTCTGTCTGTGAATGCGCCTCGCTCACCCTACATCCACTTCATTCCTGTGCCTTGTCCGATTGTAATCCACACAAGAACGCTACAATCCATTAGCTTCCCTTCCACTCGCCCAACTGAAGTTCGGCATAGCGGCCGACAAACCCACATCACCTTGCGAAGCGGTGCCTTCGACCCGCATAGCTTTTACTAGTTCAGTAGATCAAACATCCACAATCTCCCTAGTCCGCTATTCCCTTTTTGTTCTATTTTTAACTCTCATAACGATATTCTCGGTACTGTTGTCGTTCTACGCTAATTGCATTCCTCAAGAGACCGACACTTGGGGATTTATTCCCAAAACTTTATTACTTGTGCGATCGGTGCGCTTACCGTATTACACGCATCAAATTTTTGGCGCCGTTGCCGGGGAATGCAACTGTAGAGCGACTCCAGATGACTGAGAATTTCGTTATACGAGTTGTTTTGTTGTTTTTGATCCCTTTTCTCTTGTGTTGTTATTCCGTCAGATGGAATTGTTAGTTTTATTCGCAGAATCTATGCCAAGTAGTTGTATCCCTTATATTTGAAATCTCTGCAATGTGGGCCAATTTCAATATCAATTGTCGTCATTGTGGAGACATCTCTCATGCTAGCGACAGATGTCCTCAGAAGTATAGTAGACAGGAAATTTATGAATCGACATATCGTCGACATAAGCCGTTAGCTACCGACCTGCGAAGCCATTGCCGCACTACTTTTATTCAGCTTCAGCACCCGTTGCACCGCCAAAGCCGGCTAAGAAGTGCCTTTTTTGTCGAAGCTGGCATCATGCATTGAAGGATTGCACCGCGTACCTAGCTGAGCTAGCGGTGGATGACGAGCCGGATTTTCGGATTGTCTCCACTTCAACCTTGGGCAACATCCCTTCCGTATCAGGGTATGTACCACTGCCATCTCTATGTTATGGAGAAGACATCCCAGGTATGTGCACCGATACATGCGCTTATCCCCATTCCGACACTGCTATTTATACGCCTGATGTGCATACTTCACCTAGCATAAAATCTTTTAGTTGTGAAGAGCCAGCGCTCAACATCCTACCAAGCTTCGTATCTTCACCTTCTTCTTTGCATAGCATTCTTTCTTCTTCCGACAGTGCTGTTGAGATTGAATCGCAGGTGGAAATTAGCATTTCCCGCGTTCTGTCAGATCCAGTCGAGGAGGACGACTCCGTGGCAGAGGTTGTGACCTCCATCCCATGTGAGGATGCCCGAGGCATGGACGAGGAAGATGCAGCTTCAGAACATTCCTGCACTAGCTTAGACAGCTGTTTGGAAGCATCGACAATTCCGCCGACGGGGGATGACTCCGGGATCATCCCCAAGATCGAGGTCTGTTTATGTTATTCTTCTAGTTGATTTCTTGACCCTGCTCTCGTGTCTACTCCCATGCAGGACCACATTGTGGAATTGGTCCAATCAGTACAAGGGCCTGTAATGTGGCCTCGGACTTATTGTAACCAGATGTAGATGGAGTTGGAGTCGATGAGCTTCCCAAGTTACTTTCTGCCCATGCCCGACACTTCCGATAGTTATACGTATACAGGTATCGGGGCTTATGTTCTATCTCCGTTCCGGTACCCTCTACCGCAGCGCGATCATGAACCTCTGCCTGAGCATTTACAGTTTCATTCACCCATCAGTTAGGAAATGCTCAGATTTTGAATAAGTCCTGTTGGGAGACAATAAACCCAATAGTTATCTAGGATAGTGTTTCTTTTGTTACAATTTTTGTTTGTATTTCATTATTTGGGTGTGGTAGCCCAGCTGTGTGTTGAGCTCTCTGTTGCACCACGTGGTTAGCAGTGTGAAATAGACTAAAAACTCAGGCGTGCGAAAAATTTCACGGCGCACGACAACTGGTCGTGCGCACTACTTATAATCACACGACCACTGGTCGTGCGCATGCCCGGTTTCTTTTTATTTTCCAGCCGCTGTCCACTGTGCGTGCGCCCTAATCTCCCGCTTGTTCCGTTGCGCGTGAATTGTCGGCGCTCATCTTCTTCCGATTCCTCTCCGGTGGTTCGTCTCTCTCTCCTCCGGTAGGATCCCTCAACTTCATATCTCCCTTCCTTACTTTGCTATTATGGAACCTAGACACCGCCCTATAGTCAAGGCATATCAACGATCCGGTCGTGCTTCAGCAAGCCCTGCGCAGATTTTGGGAAGAATGGGAACTTTTGCTAAGGCAGAGCATACTCAACGCTATAATTCCTTGAAGGACAAGCCATTCTTCTCTCAGTGGCTTGTTGACTGGAACGAGCTGCGTTCCATTGGGGATGACGGTGCATTAGCAGAGGCCGTGCTCATTCTCTACTCTTTCCATTTTTGGAGCAAGTTATTCGAGTGCGACGAGCTTGGCTTCCGGGAATTGACATTGGAATTCCTTTCCACATTCACTTGGGAGACAACGGCGGACAACCAGTTTCTCCCCACTTGTTCCTTTCGGATGATGGGAAATGTCTTCACGGTCACACTGCCCGAGCTTGCCATCCATGTAGGTGTCTATTCTGAGGCAGAGGCATCCCAGATTAATTTCCCCACATTGTGCATTGATTTTCCAGAGGGTGTTACTCTGCGGTCCGCTTGGAATTCTCTGACCGGAGGGCACGAGGAGTATGTAGCCCGCCGTGCCAAGTCAACAAAAATTGTCTCCCCCGCTCTCAGGTTTATGCAGCATTTGTTTAGTCATTCACTCACCGCTAGGGCCCTGAGCAAGAATGTGGTGGGGTGGCACGATTTGATCTCATTATCTAGCATGTAGCAGCAGTACCCCCTCCATTTGGGGTATATGCTGGCATATTTCTTCCACCACGAGGCCACTTATGGTCTCGCGGGCGCGATCGGGGGTGCTTACTACATTACCCGCATTGCCAAAAGTTTGGGAGTTTGGAGCCAGCTACCTCCGATGGTGCAGGTCACTGCCCCCTCCATGATCTCCAGGGCCAACCTGGTGAGTTGCCATTTGCTACGTGTGGTAGGGAGAAAAGGTGGCCAACAGTTTATTGTCTGCATGCCTGGTGATGCACCTGCGGGTAGAGATGAAGGGGAAGATGAAGGAGAGCTGGGTGAATCTTCCGCTATGGGTAGGCGGAGTGCAGGAGTGCCACCGCAGCAGAGTCAACAACAACTGAGGCCCCCCATAAAGCATGAGGGGCAATCTAGCCGCCAGTTCATCTCAGCTCAAGAGAGGGGAGTCCCGTATTTGTCCGAGCGCCTTGCTGATCTGGAAGCTTCCTAGTTTTGGATGCAGGATTTTATTTATCAGCAAGCAGTGCGAGGCGGGATGAACATTCAACCACCGCCCACTCGCGTCGCCCCATTAGCACCTGGTCCACGTCCGTCGCCCATCGTGATTCACGACAGTGATAGTGAGGGGGAGTGAGTGGAACTCACTACAGAGCTAGTCTACCACGCCTTCTGTTTCTTTTCTATTGTTTATATTTTCTGAGCAAGACAGCTACTATATTTTTGTGAGCGCCCATCTGGGAGCCGACTGTTGTCTTTTCTTTTTTTATGTATCGAACACTCTATTTGAACTGCTAATACAGGTATTTGGTCCACCTTAAGGACGGTAAACAAAAGGGCTTTCGGGAGACAACCCAAGTTGGACTGTTCGGTCCTATGCTGTGTTTTGAGTTCGGTTTATTTCTTCATATATATATATATATATATATATATATATATGTCCAGCTTTTGTTTGGCTTGCATCCTTTAATCGCACGTGCAGGAATATTTGAGGCGCGGCAACTTGGCCGCACTTGGACATCTCATTGCCCGACTGGTATGCTCAATTTTGAGCATAGGTACTTCCTACCCTAGCTATTTCTCCTATTTGGAATGCTTATTTTTATTCGTTGTCAACTTTAAGTCTGGGGGTGGGTATGCCTGTGGTCACTACACTGCACCTTCTGTTGCATTCCAGTTTCTTATTTACTTATTTCTTGCTTTTTGGTTGCACACATTGAATCACCCACACGAGTGCGCTCTTACCCACGCGCACAACCTGAGTTAAATTTATTGCTTTTGTGTAAACTTTAAAATAGTGTTACTGTCTTAGGATTTCAGGATTGAGTAGTTCGAAACTCATGCAGTGCTCCTAATCCAATACTCATGGTTTGTGTAGAGTTAGGATAGAACTAATTTTTCTTTATGCTCGTAGATTTATTCTTTTCTGCACACGTAAATATTGTTTGTACTGCTCAAAATTTGAATCTGGGATAATCAAACGATAGTGTAGGAATGTGTGTAGCCGCCACTAGACTCGTATTGCTCGAGTCAGGGGGAAGGATTATCTTTCTCGGTGGCTAAGAACTTGCCCTAAGCTACTCTCGAAGCATTGGTGCACGGTTAGTTAAGCGTGAGCATGACGTAGGCCTTCTTTTTGGCTAGTTTGAGCCTTGTTTAGCCATTCCTACTTGTTAACCATTGCATGCCAAATTTGTGCCTACCCTTCCTTTGATCCAGCTCCACTCACTTTCACCAAGGCCTGAAGCTAAACCCACCTTCGCAATCAAATGCTTGAGCTGATTTGTATTTATTGTTTTACCGAGGTTGTGATTAGTGGACATTGTTTTTGGGGGTGCTGATTTTATTCCCGTTTTGATTGCTTCGTTTGGGGATTGCTAGCGCAGAAAAGAAAACAACAGTTTACGAAAATAAAAAGCTGATTCGCGCAATAGAAAAACAAATATATATGTGAAAGAATTGCTTTGAGATTTCGATCCCCATCCTCTTTTTTGAATTTGGTCGGGTTCAGCCGTGTTCACACCCGGATTTCAAGCTAAGTCTGGGGGCGTGTGCCCCATTCTTTTCTAAGTGGCTGTTTTGGTTTGGGTTTTTTTCGCTCGCTTTGGTTGCATAGAGCCTTCATGTTTATCTTTGACCACCAAGCCGTTGCCTAAGCCCCATTTCCTCCTACAAGTCCTACTGATTCACGCTTGAGTCTAACCCGCGTCGTAGAGAGAGTGTGAACGTGCAAGCGTATGGTCCCCGACATTGGTGGATTCCTTTGGAGGTGATCCTGAGTCCTGAACTTTGGCAATGCTCAACTTAGTGGCCTGCCTACTTTCTTCCTGCACATGATCGCACGATTCTCCAGAATTCTAATTTTGAGCAATTATAATATTTTTTTACGTCTGTCGAATAGTTTAAACTACGTTGTATAATTAAAAAGTTTTTCTATTATATCTTCTATACTCATGATATATTTGATTTCTCGTCTACCTTCTTTTTGAAATTTCTGAGCCAGTTAGCTATCTTCGAGTCCATGGAGTGATGATTTGCTCGGGACGTGCAAATGGTTAAGTCTGGGGGTGTGATGAGTCCACATTTTACACTGATTTTTGGACTCATCTGGGCTAGTTTTATCGCCTTAGCACTACACTTGCGAGCCTTTATTGCTTATTTGTGTTTATGTACCTATTTCACGATTAAGTGCACTGTAGGCCCGCTTCTGTGTGCTTTCTGTGTTTCCATTTTGTTGTTATTCTTTAGCCCTATCTCGGGGATGTGGTGTGCACGTTCTGGTGGCCTTTCTGCCCCTTCTGCTAGTACAGTGGTCGTGTGCGTGCTCCGGAACTGCTCGGGAGACTCCGATGATGCAGGAATACTGCGCACGACCACTGGACTTACTGCGCACGACCACTGGTCGTGCGCCACTGTTCGTGCGCATTACACCCCCTTTTTCATAACCCTGTCTCGGTAATCGCACGAGCACTGGCCATAGTGCGCACGACCACTGGTCGTGCGCCACTGCTCGTGCGCTTATATGCTGATGCTTCTTGTCCAGGTTGCAGGTTTATTTGGAAAAGCCGCACGATCATCGACCTACAGTGCGCACGACCACTGGTCGTGCGCCACTGATCGTGCGCACTTCTTCTGCTACCTCCGTATATAAGGCCCTGCTCCGCATTTTAGGTCAACGCCTGTCATTTGCTGCGATCGGAGAGTGCGCGGGAATCGCCTTTTTACTTCTCCAGCTGCTCCATCACTTCCACCTTCGTCGGGAAGCCATTTCCAACTACTCCGAAGCTTTTCAACACTCCGGCGAAGCCCTCGGCCATTGATGACTTCAACTCCAAGCTTTCCTGCAGAGTTGGTGAAGTAAATAACCTAGAGAACGGACTTAAAGGCCTTCGAGGTGACAGATCGTTGGTACCGAAAGCCTCCTTGGACTGAGCCCGGAAGCGGATTGACAACTCGCTACTCCGGCCACGACCCGCGGTGGATCTTCATTCTCTTTTGGTTTACTCCCCTTCCCCTTCCTCTGTGTTATGAATGTTTTGAGCAGTGTAACGAAAATTTCCATCCCTGAACTTCAAGTTTACTTTCTAGTTAATGGAATGTTAGTTTCTTCTTATGCTTGTGAGTTCTGTCTGTGAATGCGCCTTGCTCACCCCACATCCACTTCATTCCTGTGCCTTGTCCGATTGCAATCCACACAAGAATGCTGCAATCCATTAGCTTCCCTTCCACTCGCCCAACTGAAGTTTGGCATAGCGGCCGACAAACCCACTTCACCTTGCGAAGCGGTGCCTTCGACCCGCATAGCTTTTACTAGTTCAGTAGATCAAACATCCACAATCTCCCTAGTCCGCTATTCCCTTTTTGTTCTATTTTTAACTCTCATAACGAAATTCTCGGTACTGTTACTGTTCTACTCTAATTGCATTCCTCAAGAGACCGACACTTGGGGATTTATTCCCAAAACTTTATTACTTGTGCGACTGGTGCACTTGTCATATTACACGCATCAGTAGGCCCTTTTTATTATATGCTCAACCAGTAGAGAACATGTATGATGTGTGTGACATCTAAGCCTGTTTCTGTAGTTGCTTTTCTTGTTTATGATTATTGCATACGAAGTGCTAACTTGCAGGTTGGAGGGGTAGCCAGAGGTCAGTTAGGGGCGGCCGGGAGGAGATGTGTTTGTTACACAGTTTGAGGTCAGCCTTTGCTGACCCATGTTACTAATAGATTTTACAGGGCAAGGATCGCATGCAGGAGATAGCTCGCCGGCCAGAAAGGCCTAAGCTTCATGAAGTGCTTTTCTCTTTTGTAGCTCTACTTAAATGATGTTGTATGTTTGAGATTCATGTTGTCCGGCTTGTATGCCGAGGTAGACTAGGAGTGCGATGCACTTTCTTGACTGTTGTATTATTGAGTTTGGACACTTGTTGTAAGGCCATAAGGCCATTGTTTTTACTCTTCTTGTAGTAGATAACTTCTAGTCTTGTTTGTGTTTCCGCTGTTTTGTGCTAGAGTTTTGATTATGGTTAGTTATATCATCTTATAATACTAAAGTTGTGGCGTCCGTATGTTGTTGGGCCCCGGCCGGACCCATATTATACGTTCATTACAGGGGAGGTGTTACAAGGCTCATGTATCTGTTATAAAGTTCTCAGCTCGACGATTCTGGATCGTAGTTCAATGATTTCTTGATACTTTACTTCAACTTCTTATAGACAGAAGATTCTCAATTTTTCTAAGTCAAGAATCATCTCCAATCGACGAACTCAGGATTATCACCTCGACGAACTCCATACACAGAAAAGGAAAAGTTTCTAGAGAATATAGTTCTGCTCTCTGCTCGATCATCTTGGAACTCAGCTCGATGAAGAGAAGTCATCTGGTCGATAAACTCAGCAATTCAGCTCGACGAACTGTGAATTCAGCTCGACGATTTCGGTTATCAGTTCGACGAATCCAGACTTAGTTATTTTCCATCCTTTTGTCCCCTTCTTACTGCAATAATTCCTGAGTAATTAATGCTCAAATATTCTCTGGAATATAACCGTTAGGCAGAGCATTGATTATGGTCTTCTCTAGGATTATTGCTTGCCATTTTTCTATGGGACAGTTGGGGAAATAATTCAATGCAGTTTATTCTCAAGGCCGTCAGCATTGATTGTAGATGATTTCAAATTTCAAAAGACCATTTTTGACAGGAAATAGAAAAAGAGATTTTCTCTCTTCTTCCGGTAGATGGACTGAACATGATAGATAGACACACAGAGAAAAAAAAACAATCAGTCTGAATCAAGAAACTCTCTGCACTTTCTTCCATAGATTTCAGATACAGAAAAGAAGCCATATATCTAAAGATCATCAGCTATCTGAAGATGAAGAAAACCAAATCAAAATCAAGAGTCTTCTGTCTTCAACACTCCAGGACACATCAAAGGACAACTACAACTTTATCTATCAAAGAAGTTCCTGAACAGCTGCTGATCAAGGCTAAACTACTGAAGGCCTATCACCATGCAATAAGGCTCCGTCTCTCTGAACCATTCTATACCTCAGGGGGAGCCTTTGCTAAAATCAATATCCAAAAGTCTTCTCAGCTTTATATTGAGAAAGAGAAGACAATATCATATTTCATCCCCTTCACTGTATAAAGGGTTATAACTCCCTTCAAAGTTATTCCTGGTTGCAAGTCAACTGACCAAAAGACTTGAGGATTGGTTTTTCAGCATCTTATCAAAAGCTCATTGGTGTCAGGCACCTGATCAAAAATCTAAGTGGATTCCTACCAGGGTTGTAGAAGAGTGGATGTACCCAAGTTTAGGGGAACCACTATAGATTCGTGTGTTGCCTGGATTGCCCTTTTCTTTTGTTTATTGTTGTGGCTGTATTAGTTGTTTGGTTTGCTGTTTATGCTTTTAATTTTATTCCTGCACTAGATAAAATCAATTGAAAATTTTATAAAACCTGAATACTCTATTCAGCCCCCCTCTAGAGTATTCCTGATCTAACAGCTCACTTTCACCCACATCTAAACCGGTATCATCACTATCAGTCAGACATATCGTACGACTCAATGCTGGTGCACTAAGTGGAGCTCCCGCATACTCTTTTCGGCTGGCGCACCAGATTTTATTTGGCTAAGTGCTAAACCGCACTTACCGATTCAATGTATTGGTGTCGGTGCGACGACCCTCCAATACCGAAGAACCATCACCTTATATTTTATGCACATGCAACATTAATGTATTTTCCCACTGAGACAAAGCTCCCTAGACTATCTTGTCCATCACAAAATATCTACCGAGCCATCGGCTCGCTGGGCTATCCTGCCCATCACCAAAATCATTGAGCCTACCGCTTGTGCGACCCAATCTAACTCCCACAACACCTAGGAGTATGAGTGTAAGTGTAATCCTAAAATATTTCTAATTACTCTTGTATTCCATTTAGTCTCACGTCTTACGTTAGCGTTGGACTGCCGTCGGCATTCCCTATGAAGGGCTCTCGAGGGCACTAGGAACTACGATGGGCTGAAGCCCAAATCTCCCTTTCGCAAGTTATTTATTATTATTGGTATCTACCCATAGCCAACCCCATTTAAAATTATACTTAATCTAACCCTATTGTATTTTTGACTCTCTTTCCCTCCACAGGAAGGACGATGTTTCGTCTATCCCAAGCACCATTTAATGCTAGTCAACACAATACTTCAACATCATTACTCCTAATGATGAACTTATATTCACTTCACCAAAATCAGTAAACTATTAACCCTAACTCCCTGTGTTCATTCCACATGTTATCATAATTTTCGTAGTTTTACTATATGCTGACCAATCTAAGCTATATGATGTATATGACAGGAGGTAATACAAATTTTCATCCAAAGGCCCTAAGATAATTATTGGGGGTCTATCATGACAAATTTAGCCTAAATCCAGAAACTTGTAAAAGCCCTTGCTATGGCAAAGGTCCTTAAAAAAGGAATTGAGGAGAGGAGGCTTGTAACTCCCCAATTTCATCAAAACTCCACTAATGGCCATAAACTCCAATTTTCGGTTTCAGCCAAATTATGGGGGCTGAGCCACCCCATTGGCTGGCCACCTCCTGAAAGCTTCTCCTCTCCCTCATAGGAGTAAAAGCCCCATAAAAGTGTGGGTTATGGAGCCTCCATGGCCACGATGGCCATTGAGCCCTAGCTTTCCCTCTCCTCCAAATTTGTGGAAACTCCCATTCTATCTCTCCTAGTCACCAATCTCTAAAATTGGTGGGCCCCAAAGGTGCTTATCCACCTCCTAGACCAATGGGTCACACTAGTTTGTTCTTAGCCCAATTGGATTGGGCTAGCTTAGCCCAAATCGACAAAATTGAGCTATGCGTTAAGTTTGTCCAATTAGCCACTTGGGTGACTTAGGCATGGGGCTTTTGGGGCCATTGGATCCCCCATGATGCCAAGAGACTAAAGGTGTGGTCATTTGTGTTGGGTATTGTATCCACAACGTACCTGATTTGAAGAAGTCCCTGGACAAGCTAAGGTAAATAGACAATGTATTTGACAAAATATTTCAAGTTGTGCTTGCAGTTATTCTACGCTAAGTGCACACCAATGTCAGGGTGCAGTAGGTCAATATACATGGGTCTGCACGACGTAATCCCTCGTTGAGCAGATCAGTGTGTTGGCCTACGTGTACTCTCTCTATTGGAGTGCACTTACTTTCAAGTACAGAGTTGTGTTTATGAAAGAGCAGACAAGGAGCAAGGATGAGTCAAAGAGCAGCTCAGAGGCGTAAGACGAAAAATCATCTAAGTAAGAATCGACGAGAATCACCAAGTGATTCTCGCCGATTCGGCGAGAATCACTAGTGATTCTCGCAGAATCGTCGAGAATCACTGGCTGATTCTCGCCGGCTAAATCAGAGTGCAATCAAGTCAAATTCGACGAGAATCAATCTTTGTGATTCTCGCCGAATCGTCGAGAATCACCCTTGATTCTCGACGATTCGACGAGAATCACAGGTGATTCTCGCCGATTTTGACTTGGGCAATTTCCTGGAAACCGCTAGACCGGATTCTGCCACTGACTCTGTTCTGAACCGGGGTTAGGGTTTCTTCAGGTGGGACCCATAATAGTTATAATGGGGTATTTCCACCGTATATATATACGCGTATTTTTGAACAGTTCAGACATACAGAAAGAAGCCGAGCGACGATCTTGACCTAAAATCGCGAAACTGCTCCACCGCCGTCGTCGCCGCTCGCGCTAGTTGGTCGCCACTTTTGATCGCGATTCTTCCTGATCTTCCGGCGACAGAAGCTTAGCCAAGCGTAGCGTCTCACGTGTCTAACCAGAGATCCCTTGTCTCTTGATTTGTTGATCGGGAAAACCATCCCCGTCCAATCGATCGAGACGATCGATCCTAGTGTGACCGTTGGAAGACCTAGCTAGCTTTACTACGAAGTTTGGATCTCCAAAGTACAGCAGCCGCACACTGTTGTCGCCGCCGATCCCATGAACTAAGCCGCCGCCGGTTCCGGGAAGATTCTCTCCAAGAGAGATCTAGGGTTGTGGACTTTTCGTGGACTTCAAAAACACGTCGCCAACGAAGCGGGACACCTTAGTCTCCAAACGTAGTTTGTATCTCTTGTACATTATAGTTTTACTTTTGTTGTAAAGGAACGTTGGTTCCTAGTTGTAAGGGTTGGGTGCAACCCGTGTTGTGGGAGTGTTGACTCCTACGTGTGGAAGGGTTCCTTCCGATAGTGCAAGGATTGGATTTTAATCCTGTTGGTGAAGAGACCGAGTCGTCCCTTGTTGGGAGATAGGTCGAAGGGGGAAAGTGGATGTACCCAAATCGGGGAACCACTATAAATTGCTTGTGTACTTTCTGTGCTGTGCTGTTGTGTTTTATTGTGCAGGTACAATTTTAAATTCCGCAAAAACGCTGCACGTCACCTATTCCCCCCCCCATAGGTGAAGATTGTTGACACTAGGAGTACTTTCAAGTAGTATCAGAGGGAGGCTGCTCATCAAAAAGGGTAACACCTTGAGTTGAATCCTGCCGCTAGTGTCAAGAAGAAGGCAAACATCTACTATGGATGGGCTCAAGTTCACAGGCAAGATCCCCGTGTGCACCAGGCTCAACTTTCCTATCTGCAAGGAAAGGATCAGATTCTACATGGAAGCAGTTGATCCTAGACTCTTCATGATCGTGGAGGAGGGACCTTATGTCCCCACTAAGGTCTCCACCATTGATCCTACCAAGAAAGTACCGAAGAAACTTTTTGAAATGGACAAGGAAGAGATGGTGCTAGTGGGATTTGACAAGAAGGCGCAGAACATTCTGGTGAGCGCGGTTGATGACTCAATGATGCAGAACTTCTGCAACTGCAGGACAGCAAAGGAGATCTGGCATTGCCTGATCATCCTAATGGAGGGCACTGATGAAGTGAGGGATGATCGTAGATCCATCCTGAACCAGAAATATGAGGCCTTCAGACAAGGGCCTAAGGAAGAGATCGGAGTCACCTTCGAGAACTTCCTCAAGATTGTCAATGCCCTCAAAGGATACGGAAGGGTGTTCACTAATGGTGAACTCAATGATAAATTCCTTAGGTCCCTTACTAAGGAATGAGACACAAAGATCTGCGCCATCCGAGAGTTTGGCAGACTAGCTGAAACAGACCCGCAAATCCTGTTTGGGAAGCTGATGTCCTATGAGCTTCAACTGAACACCAGGAAAGCAGAAGAAGAGGCAGAGAAGGCTGCAGCCAAAGAAAAGTCTGTGGCTCAAAAAGCCAGTCACTCCAGAAAAGGCAAGGGTGCAGTTTTATACCGTGCCAGGAAAAAGGATGAGGAGGAGGATTCCGAGCCATGCTCCTCCAGCTCATAGCTGTTGGAGGAGGATTTCTCCCTCATCACCCGAGAATTCAAGAAGTTCCTCAAGATGAGGAATCAAAGAAAGAAAGACGGCTCCTCCTCCAGGTATTAGAAGAAAAAATACTCTTCTGACTGGTATGCTTCTAAACCGAACAAACATCGCTCCTCTGACATTATTTGTTTTGGATGCAATAAGCCAGGACACGTCGTGGCCGACTGCTACCAAGGCTAGAGAGAAAAAGGGAAAGGAGAGGAGCACAAATCCTCTAGAGATAAGAAGAAAGAGCGGACCTACATCGCCAAAAGGCCAAAGACATTGAGTGAGTCTGATTCCTCAGACTCCAGTGATGATGAGGAAGCTTACTTCGGGCTGGTGGGTCGCTCCGACTTAGAAGGAGAATGTCCTCCATTTACTGGGAAGGTAAAAGCTCACACCCCTCTCTCCGACTCTGAATCTGATCCTGAGTCTCAGGATGATGACCCTGAGGATAGCCTTTCGGCCCGTGAAGCGGAGCTCCTCGAGAAGTATGAGCTCCTGCTCAACACCTTCAAGGAGTGCCGTAAGAGTTTGAAGGCTGAGAAAAAGGAAGTGAAATTCCTTAAGGATGAGTGTGTCTCCTTAAGGGAAGAGGTCACCAGTTTGATTTCTCTCCGACAGGAGCACCTTGACCTGACTTCAAAGCATTCAGAGTCTCTTAAGCTCCTTGATCTTAAGCAGGAGGAAGTCGACAAGTTGGAAGAACAACTTGCGGCAGAAAGTAAGATCGTCAAGAGCTTCTCTATGCCAAAAACAGTTCTTCCAGTTGTTGATACCTTCTCTGCTCAGGCCAAGGGAGCTGGCTTGGGGCATGTAGGGGTATCTGGTTCCTCATCCAGGAGAAATAGGAACCAGAGGAAGAATAAGGCCGCCAAGAAGGCCTCTGCTGATGAAAAGGGAAAGGCTCCACTCAGTCCTGTTGCGTTCAGAAAGCCTAGCTTTCCTTGCAACCAACATGACTTTGAATCAACCTTTGGTCATCATTTCCGGCCCTCGGTTGCAAAGCCAAAGTGCCGATATGATGGTTGGACCTTTCCCCGGATCTTCGGTGAGAGTGCCCTCAAGGCACCTTATGAGGAAATCCACATGGGAAATTATGGTCAATTCTCTAGCGGCCATAATGGAAAGCAGGCACCTAGAGTCAAGCCTATTATACTGACGAAACAGAAGGTGAAGAAGTCATGTGACTGCAATCACTATGAGGCCTCCGCCTCCAGATCCAAGGCCCCGGCTGTACCCACCATTCCCAGGGTAAGGCAGGAGCCTAGGAAGAGGTACAACAGATTTGACTGTTGGTGTTGTTGCAAAGTCGGTCACTTTGCCATGGATTGTTGGTTTAACCCGAGGTATAACGAGACTCCCTATGTTAGCACTGCGAGGCCGACCACTCGTAAGGTTAACCAACCGAGGGGGAGTATGCTAACCAGGAATCTAGGACCCAAGTTCGATTGGATTCCTAAGGGAAATTAATTTTGTTTTGCAGGAATGTCCAAAGGCCACCAAAACGCCGATCTGGTATTTGGACAGTGGATGCTCCCGGCATATGACTGGGACAAGAAGCCTGCTGCGTGATTACACTCCAATCGAGAATGGACCCAAAGTCATCTTTGGAGGGTCAGATCGAGGAGTCACCAGAGGTTACGGTATGATTTCCAACAGTATAATCTCTATCACCGACGTGGCTTATGTTGAAGGGTTAAACCATAACCTGATCAGTGTAAGTCAGTTATGTGACAAGGGTTATGACGTTAAGTTCTGCAAGGGTAAATGTCTGATAATATCATGTGCCTCTTCTGAGACAGTATTAACAGGCATTAGGTGCAGGAATATCTTCTGCTTAAATTTTCTTAGGTTAGATTCATCTAGCCCCGTATGCCTAGTGGCAGCTGGCAGTGCATCTCTTTGTGATCAATGACACAAGAGATTGACACATATTAATTTCAAGACAATTAGTATGTTGTTTTCTAAGAACTTAGTAAGGGATGCTCCCATTATCAAGTGCATCAAAGATAGCCCCTGTCCTGCATGACAGATGGGCAAACAGACTCGGGCTACCTTTAAGAGCATTGCAGACAAAGACTCTTCCCGGTGTCTTTATCTTCTACATATGGACTTGTTGGTCCAATGCAAGTTCATAGCTTGCGAGGCAAGTCCTATACGCTAGTGATAGTTGATGATCATTCTCGGTTTACATGGGTGTTCTTCTTAAAACGAAAGTCAGATACGTTTGACATCTTCACTAGCTTTGTCAAGCAGGTTCAGAACGAATTTAACTACTAAATGGTCAAAATCAGAAGTGACCATGGAACATAATTCGAATCTGGTGCTATGACAGAGTTTTGTGAAGAACAAGGTATCTTTCATGAGTTTTTCTCCCCGCGCACTCCTCAGCAAAATGGAGTTGCGGAGAGGAGAAATAGAACTCTCATTGAAGCTTGCAAGACAATGTTGACAGACGCTTCTCTCCCAGAATACTTCTGGGCAGAGGCGGTCAATACAGCTTGTCATGTACAAAACTAAGCATTGATCAACAAGCATCATCGTAAGACGCCTTACGAGCTACTGAAAGGCAGGAAACCAACCATGTCCTACTTGAGGATCTTTGGTTGCAGATGCTATGTACTGAATAATGGGAAGTACCCGCGTACTAAATTTGGTGAAAAATGCTTCGAAGGCATATTCATGGGCTATAGTTCCCACATTCGAGCATATAAGGTCTTCAATAAGAAAACCCTAGTGGTAGAAGAATCAATTAATATTGTATTTGATGAAGGAAGTTTGCTTAACAGCAATTCTTCCAGTGGTATTCTTGAAGATGCAGGTGCACGACTTGAACAGCTGGATCTCGATGAGACCGCTAAAGATGAAACTCCTAAGTACGTCAAAGTTTCCACCTCCACGTCATCTGGGAATGTTGAAGATCAAAATGGAACAAATTTATTAGAAGAAGGAGAAGCCTAAGAAGTAGTCGAAGCTCCAGACGCCAGACTTCTAAAGCTCCGGCACGTGAGGGATCATCCTAGAGATCAGATCATCGGAGATCCTCGTGTCGGTGTCAGAACTCGAAGAGGTACTATTAACGAAGTTTTGCATCTTAGCTTCCTGTCACAGGTTGAACCAAAGAAGTTCGACGAGGCGAACAAAGACACGGCATGGATTTTGGCCATGCAAGATGAACTACATCAATTCGAACGATGCAACGTTTGGACGCTGGTTCCCAGACCACACAAGCAGAATGTGATTGGCACCAAGTGGATATTCAGAAACAAACTGGATGAACATGGTGTCATCATAAAGAACAAGGCCAGGCTGGTGGCTCAAGGTTACAGACAGGAGGAGGGGATTGACTTCGACTAGACCTTTGCACCAGTGGCAAGGCTCGAGGCAATCAGACTGTTCCTGGCGTATGCTTCGCACAAAGGATTCACAGTCTATCAAATGGATGCAAAATCAGCATTCCTGAATGGAGACGTGAAAGAGGAAGTATACGTCGCTCAACCCCCAGGTTTTGTCAATCCTACTTATCCAAATCATGTGTATTTTCTCAATAAAGCTCTATATGGTTTAAAACAAGCTCCACGAGCTTGGTATGAGACTTTATCTAGTTTTCTTCTTGAGAACAAGTTCTCTAGAGGTAAAATAGATAAAACATTATTTCTCAGGGAAGTCAAAGGCAAGATTTTGCTGGTGCAAATCTATGTCGATGACATTATATTCGGCTCAACGGACAACAATCTTTGCAAAAAGTTTTCTAAACTTATGCACGGAAAGTTTGAAATGAGCAGTATGGGAGAGCTCAAGTATTTCTTGGGACTTCAAGTGAAACAGTCTGAGGATGGAATCTTCATCTCTTAGACGAAGTTCACAAATGAACTCCTTAAGAAATTCGGTATGGAGAATGTAACCTCTATGAGGACTCCAATGGGATCCACTATGTCTCTGGATAAGGATGAGAAAGGTAAACCTTTCGATGAAACCAAATATAGAAGCATCATTGGATCCCTGCTCTACCTTACTGCCAGTAGACCGGATATCATGTTCTCCACATGTGTCTGTGCCAGATATCAGGTGAACACTAAGGAATCTCACTATATCGCTGCAAAGCGAATTCTAAGATACCTTAAAGGTACTCCCAATCTTGGCTTGTGGTACCCGAGAAACAATGATGTCGAGCTAATAGGTTTTTCAGATGCTGATTTTGCAGGGAGTAGGGATGACAGGAAAAGCACCTCCGGGACGTGTCAATTCCTCGGACGAAGGCTTATTTCAAGGAATTGCAAGAAACAAAATTGTGTTGCAACCTCCACAGCAGAGTCTGAGTACTTCTCGGCAGGCAGCTGTTGCGCACAACTCCTATGGATCAGAAACCAGTTAGCCGACTACGACCTTCAGTTCAAGGAAGTTCCAATGTACTGCGACTCCTCCAGTGCAATTGCAATTGCCAACAATCCGGTGTCGCACAGCAGAACGAAGCATATTGAAGTGCGATACCACTTCATTCGGGAGCACGTGGAGAACAAGGACATCTCTCTCTGTTATGTCCCTACGTACAAGTAGATTGCAGATATATTCACAAAGCCCTTAGACGAGGCCAAGTTCAGTCTTTTCAAAACTGAATTGGGGATGCTAAACTATGAGGGATGAAGACTACAGAAGCTCCAGGCTCGTGCATCTAGGGGGAGCCTCTGTCAGGAACTCAAGTGAGAGCACAGGTGCAAGAACTGAGGGGGAGCAAGGGGTCAACTACAACAGACCCAGATTTGCAGAAGCCGAAAAGGGGGAGATTACCCTCTCGGCTAAGGCTAAGGTGGCTCCAAGTTTGCTCCAAAGAAATTGGTTTTGGTAATGAATAACTCACTCAACTCAATTTCAAATTTATGATTTTCATTCCCATATGCTCTATTCACCTTAGCTTGTAGGGTTTAGGCTTCTTCAAATAGGGGGAGATTGTTGGGTATTGTATCCACAACGTACCTGATTTGAAGAAGTCCCTGAACAAGCTAAGGTAAATAGACAATGTATTTGACAAAATATTTCAAGTTGTGCTTGCAGTTTTTCCACGCTAAGTGCACACCAATGTCAGGGTGCAGTAGGTCAATATACACGGGTCTGCACGACGTAATCCCTCGTTGAGCAGATCAGTGTGTTGGCCTACGTGTACTCTCTCTATTGGAGTGCACTTACTTTCAAGTACAGGGCTGTGTTTATGCAAGAGCAGACAAGGAGCAAGGATGAGTCAAAGAGTAGCTCAGAGGCGTAAGACGAAAAATCATCTAAGTAAGAATCGACGAGAATCACTTACTCACTTCAAGTACAGGGCTGTGTCAAGTTATGTGATTCATGAGAGGTTGCCTAATCGTCGAGAATCACCCTTGATTCTCGATGATTCGACGAGAATCACAGGTGATGCAAGGGCAATTTCCTGGAAACCGCTGGACCGGATTCTGACGCTGAGAACCGGGGTTAGGGTTTCTTCAGGTGGGACGTTATAATGGGCTATTTCCTCGCGTACAGTTCAGACGTCTTGACCTATCGCGAAACTGCTGAATCGAGATTACAGAAGCTTAGCGCGTAGCGTCACGTCAACCAGAGATCCATAGTCCGCGCTTCCCGTGGAAGACCTTTCGAACGACGGTGAGGATCAAACGTTCGTAGCGTTCATGGTTACAAGTTCGGCATCCTACGCATCACGTGATCTACAAATCTTTTCGAGAGGGAATTTGCCAACTCTAACGAAAATTTCTAGAGCTCGGCTACTCACGGCCACCCGAGATCCTAGGATACTTTGGCCCATGCATGAGAGGTTCAAGGAAGAAGATAGGGGTTTCCTCCACGGCGTGAAGTGAACGAGATTAGCACGTTCATCATCCATAGCGCGCTTCCCGTGGACTTTCAACGGAGGAGCGATCAAACTTGGTGGATCCACGCATCACGGATCTACAAATCCGTAACGAAAATTTCTATTTCTCTCTAGATAGTTCTTGTTGGACGAATTTCTGCGTCCATTTGTTTTTCTTCGCGGTTAATCAAATAATAGATCGGTATTTTTTTCGTTTGGATTTCCGAAAGATTCGTAAGAGGATTGGCGATCCTCGCTTTCTTTTTGTTGGTATAGATCCTACCATCATTCGAATCATTTTGTTCTTGGTGGATCTATTTTGGTATAACCCAAAAGCTCGTTCTGGATCAAGATTATCCCATTTAGCCGGAAAGAATTTGGCCTATAGCCAACATTCGATCTATTTGCGGAACGACGATCCGTATTGTTAGCGCGAGCGATAAATAAAATAATTGTTGTGGCTGCGTTTTCGTTAGCGTGTGGAATAGAGAGCGTAGATCGTGTCGTAAGCATTATCGAGGCCTCCGTGACGAATCTCTAGGACATACCCTGCATCAATTTGGTATCAGAGCCAGGTTTTCATCAATTTCCTAATTGACACTCCTCCCCCTCTTCAAATTAAAACAAATAAATTTCAAATTTTAAATTTCAAATTTCAAATTTCAAATTTCGAATTTCAAACTTCAAATTTCAAAATTTCAAATTTCAAATTTCAAATTTCAAAATTCAAAATTCAAAAATTAAATTTCGAATTTCAAATTTCAAATTTCAAAATATCAAATTTCAAAATTCAAAATTTCAAATTTCAAATTTCAAATTTCAAAATTCAAAATTTAAATTTCACATTTCAAATTTCAAAATTTCAAAATTCAAATTTCAAATTTCAAAATTTAAATTTTAAATTTCAAATTTCAAATTTCAAAATTTCAAAATTTCAAATTTCAAAATTTCAAATTTCAAATTTCAAAATTCAAAATTTAAATTTCGAATTTCAAATTTTCAAATTCCAAAATTTCAAAATTTCAAAATTCAAATTTCAAAATTCAAAATTTCGAATTTCAAATTTCAAATTTCAAAATTTCAAATTTCAAATTTCAAATTTCAAATTTCAACATTTAAAATTTAAATTTCAAATTTCAAATTTCAAATTTTAAAATTCAAAATTTAAATTTCAAATTTCAAATTTCAAAATTTCAAATTTCAAATTTCAAACTTCAAAATTTAAATTTTAAATTTCAAAATTCAAAATTTCAAATTTCCAATTTCTAATTTAAAAGTTTAAAATTCAAAATTCAAATTTCCAATTTCAAAAATCCAAAATTATGGCCTATGACGTTCACGTTTCCCGGTTGGACTTTTGGTATGATAAAGCCATGACTAAGTTTCCCCCTAGGCAATGCCACACTTGTCCTACTTATGACGGTTTAGGGTGTCCTAAAATTTTTAGGGATTGGCTTAAGGGTATAGAACTTCATTTTAAGTGTTATGGATGGGATGACCCCCAAAAGATTCACTTTGCCCGAGAACGGTTAATAGGTCAGGCCCAGTTATTTTGGCTGAACGAAGAGCGTCGTGTTGGTGGTTATCAACATAATTGGCAGGCGATGCGTAGCCTCCTTTCAGATCAATTTGATCCCGCCTATCTCCGTACTACCAACACCGAGCCTGTGAGTGAGTACGGCTTACTACATTATTGTCACACCGACCTAGACCTCACCTTTAGTACGGCTTTGGAGATTGAGAAGCGCCGACCTCCTAGGAGAAAGGTTCACTCACGTCAGAAGATTATTACCTTTGAGTCTAGTGGCGTATCTGATCTTGGCTCTATTGTGGGTCCTATTCCGAATACGCCCGTAGTTCTTTTTGAGTCTTCTCCTGAGCTGCCTGATCTAGTCGTTGACTCTCCTGATGAGTCTGCGGTAGTGTCTAAGACTGAGCACGCCACTGTGGGTGAGACCGACTTAATTGATGAGCTTAGTGATGACGAGGAGTTTGGTTACCCTAGTGACCTGGACGAGGATTTCTCCTCTGAGGAATCGTCTCCTCTTCCTTTCGACGATGTTTCTGAGGCGTCTCCCTTGACAGTTATGGAGTCTTCTGATGACCCTGAGTCAGAAGACATTCTGGCTGAGTCACCCTATGTTGAGAGCTTACCTATTACTGATTTAGGTGATGACCTGCTTGAACACGAGCTAGTTCCTTCTAGCCCGGAACATATTGAGGTGACCATTTCTTTAGCTTCCCCGGTAGGTCAATCTAGTCGGATCAGTGCGAGTGAGGATCACAATATTATAATGATTGATCCCGGTTTGGTCGATGGTTCAACGGTGTTGGAAGAGTCACCTTGGGATGGATGTTTATCTTGGGATAATCTTAGTGGTGCACATCCACGAGATAGTTCGTTGATATTATCATCGTTGCTTGAGGGTCATAGTAATTTAGATTCTTCCTGGGATTCGATTTGCCCAACCGTCCATCATGATTTAGACAATGTACCTACTTCGTGGGAAGATTTGGTTAGCGAAGGATGTGACGTTTTGGAAGAGTTACCCTGTGTGGGAAGGCTATTTGTGGATGACGGTAGCACTGAGGACCCGATAAACATTTCTTTGATGTTAGCTCCTTCGCCAGAAGCCCAAAATGGATTAGGAATTTTGTCGAGTACGATCTTTCCTACTTTTGAGACCAATACTGATTCTAATTTGGACAAATTATCTAGTGGGTTGGAAGACATGTCGGCTGATTTGGTAGAGTCACCTCGTGATGAATGTTTATCTGATAGTGAGTTAGATGATGACGATCCGGCTGAGTTTTCGGAAGGACGAATCTACTGTTTGATTTTTCCTTTGATTTTGATGGCTTGCACCCGGAGGATTTTTCTTGGACGTTAAATCCATGTTTTGACTGTGAGTATGATTTAGTTCCTCCTCCGGAATCGCCCATGTCGACTCCTCCTCCGGTTCACTTGACTCGATTAGATGACTTGTTAGGGAACGAGCTTGTCATTTCTAGCCCGAGATATTTGGAGATGTTTATTTATCCAGCTTCCCCATTCGACTTACCCAGACGGATGTGTGTGAGCGATTTGTTAGTTGTCGCGTTCGGTCTTTCCACTACTTTTCATAGATCTGACTATATTGTTCCTAGGATGGACCGTTCATCTGACCGCTTGGCATTGGGTAAGGCTTCTTTTTGGACTGCTAGTGATTCCATGGCGATGGTATGTTTTGATGTAGTGTCCCCCAGACACAATTATTTACCAAGCCCGGTCGCTTGCATTTATCCTCCGCCTTTTGATGATCCGTGCATGCACACGTTAGTGAACGTAGTTGGGTATGTTGAGTTGTGTCTCCCGCACTACCTTTCAACTCCGGGAGCATCCAACTCTATAGTTGGTGATGAGCGTTTTCCGCAGGCATTTCTTTGTGAAATTTTTAAATCAAAATTTAAATCTAAATTTAAAACTATGGCGTTGGACTCCACGAAAATCGTTAATGAATTTAAAGCACCCATGCCACCATACTTAGTCCCGTTATTTTCTACTGTTAACTCAAGTCATGTTGCACATGGGTTCACCACACACGGTTCATGGGACCTAATCCTTCCGCATGCTCAACTAGCGTACAATAATTCTAAGAACAGGTCCACTGGGTTGTCTCCGAATGAGATAGTGCATGGTTATAAGGCGCCAGTACCTCTTGACTTGGTTCCGTTACCGCCTCCTTTTAAGTCAAGTCAATTTGCACAGGACTTCGCTTCACACGTTCACACTCTCCATGAGCATATTGGCAAGACGTTAGCTAAGCAATATTCTATCTATCAATCGAATGCTAACATACATAGGCGAGCAGTCTCCTTGAACATTGGCGATTTGGTTATGGTCCGTCTTATCCCTGAATGGATGCCTTCGGACACCATAAAAAAATTAGCGAACAAGAAAGCCGGTCCTTTTCGAATTTTGAAGAAATTAGGCGAAAATGCTTATTTGTTAGAATTACCCGTTGATTGGGGAATCTCCCCTATGTTTAACATTTCGGATTTAACGCTTTTTGTTGTTCCACCACCTGAACTGTCTGTCTCTCCGTTTAATAATTCCACTAAACAATCTAATGGGGTGGGGGGTAAGCTCAATTCTGGATCGCTTTCTCATTCGAAATCTACGGGAGGTATGCCGTCTATTGATGATGAAACTTGTTTTTCTGCTTCACCTAACGTTTTTCCGAGGTTTCCCCGGACGGATTTCTTGCCTGACAGGATTTTGCAGGATGATGTGTTTCCCACTCCCGACGGCGACATTCAAAGGTTTTTGGTTCGTTGGCGTGGTCGTCCGGCTTCGGACGACTCTTGGCTCTCTGCTGCACAGGTGGATCTTCTTGACGCGGACCTCGTACGCCATTATATTTCAGCCCGCTCATCGGAGATGAGTCCTTTTGAGCGGCGGAGGACTGATGGCGAAGGTGATGGCGACGGTGATGACGACGGCCACCAGGACGGCCAACTTGGGAATGACTATGTTGAAGATGTGCTGGCAAAGGACGTGCGACGTCATAGCGGTCATGGTTACAAGCTTCGCCCTCGCAACAAGACTCATATTTGATATTTTAGCTTTGGTGTGCTAATAGCCTTTTCATGATGGCTCTTTTAAAAAAAAACATTATTTAATTTCTGCATTTTCTTTATGTGGTGTGCCTTTAGCCACTTGTTATTTGCTTTGAGATGTAAGCCTATATAAGGCCTTGAACTTTTCATTTGATGGTAGAATTAATTGAAATCAAAATTTGGAATTTGCCAACCCTAAAATTTCCCTCTCTTCTTCTCTCTTAGCCGCCGCCCCCCCTCTTTCTTCCTTCCTCCAAACCGCCGGCCTCAAGGCCATCTCCTCTCTCCCTCTTGCTCTCGGCCGCCCCCTTCTCTCTAGTGCTCGGCTACTCTCCTCTCCCTCTTGCTCACGGCCACCCGAGATCCTCTCTCTCCAAGGATACTTTGGCCCATGCATGAGAGGTTGTTTGCAAGGAAGAAGATAGGGGTTTCCTCCACGGCGTGAAGTGAACGAGATTAGCACGTTCATCATCCATAGCGCGCTTCCCGTGGACTTTCAACGGAGGAGCGATCAAACATGGTGGATCCACGCATCACGGATCTACAAATCCGAGAGGGGTAACGAAAATTTCTACCAAGAGATTTCTTTCTCTAGATAGTTCTTGTGGTGGACGAATTTCTGCGTTATTTTCCGATTTGTTTTTCTTCGCGGTTAATCAAATAATAGATCGGTATTTTTTTCGTTTGGATTTCCGAAAGATTCGTAAGAGGATTGACGATCCTCGCTTTCTTTTTGTTGGGATAGAACCTACCATCTTTCGAATCATTTTGTTCTTGGTGGATCTATTTTGGTACAACCCAAAAGCTCGTTCGGGATCAAGATTATCCCATTTAGCCGGAAAGAATTTGGCCTATAGCCAACATTCGATCTATTTGCGGAACGGCGATCCGTATTGTTAGCGCGAGCGATAAATAAAATAATTGTTGTGGCTGCGTTTTCGTTAGCGTGTGGAATAGAGAGCGTAGATCGTGTCGTAAGCATTATCGAGGCCTCCGTGACGAATCTCTAGGACATACCCTGCATCACCTAGCTAGCTTTGCTACGAAGTTTGGATCTCCAAAGTACAGCAGACGCACACCGTTGTCGCCGCCGATCCCGTGAACCAAGCGGCCACCCATCTTGCCGCCGCCGGTTCCGGGGAGATTCTCTCCAAGAGAGATCTAGGGTTGTGGACTTTTCGTGGACTTCAAAAACACGTCGCCAACGAAGAGGGACACCTTAGTCTCCAAACGTAGTTTGTATCTCTTGTACATTCTAGTTTTACTTTTGTTGTAAAGGAACGTTGGTTCCTAGTTGTAAGGGTTGGGTGCAACCCGTGTTGTGGGAGTGTTGACTCCTACGTGTGGAAGGGTTCCTTCCGATAGTGCAAGGATTAGATTTCAATCCTGTTGGTGAAGAGACCGAGTCATCCCTTGTTGGGAGATAGGTCGAAGGGGGATAGTGGATGTACCCAAATCGGGGAACCACTATAAATTGCTTGTGTACTTTCTGTGTTGTGCTGTTGTGTTTTATTGTGCAGGTACAATTTTAAATTCCGCAAAAAAGCTGCACGTCACCTATTCCCCCCCCCCCATAGGTGAAGATTGTTGATACTAGGTGGACTTTCAATTTGACACTTAGGTGGTCATTTAACCCAAATTGAGCTAAGTTGACTTTCTTAAGCTAAAGGTTGACCTTTGTCAACTTGGCCTTTTTTGTTAACTCCAATGGGTTCCTATGGCCCTAATGGACACTCAAATGGGTTAGAGATGTTGTGGTAGGGTCATGGAGTCATGGTGAAGCCCTAGGTTCAACCCTAAGCTAGTGTTTCAAGTTCTGCTATTTGTAAACCAAGGTGGTTCACACCCTAATTCCCAGCTTCACCCAAACCCTTTTTGTTCTTCCCAGGGTTTTGTCAAGGCCCGGTCATGACAAGACTATCCTAGAGGTCTAGAAGTCTGAGGGATGTTGCAAATCCCAATACATAAAAATAAAAATTTCATCCCCAAAATATAGGTTAGGCCTACGGGGTTTCAAGTTTGTAAAAAGAAATATAACATCCCGAGAGGTTAAAGGGGATACCAGACGTGAAAAGTTCTGGGTACCTTTGTTGCATCAAGTCCTGCGGCTCCCACGTGTTCTCCTCTTATCCATGATTCCAACATAGACATTGACCAGCGGAACCTTCTTGCACTGCAAGACCCGTATCCTAATATCGTCTATCCGGATAGGCTCTAGGTGCAACAATCGATCAGAAGCTTTATGCCATTCTATAGTCGTAATCTGCTGCTCCGGTTGAAGTAAAGCACTCCCGAGGGAGGAGACTTGGAAGACGTCATGCAAAACCGCTAGCTCTGGTGGCAGCTCCAGTCTGTTAGCCAAGGGACCGATCAACTCCAGGATCCTATAAGGCCCCATGTATCTCGGACTGAGCTTCTTCCGACCATGCATCTGCGAGACTACATGCATCAGACGTCTCTTCAGAAACACCCGACCTCCTACCTGAAACTCTAAGTAACCATGTCAAGCATCGTAATACTTAGCTTGTATGCTCTGGGCCTCTAACATCCTGTCTCAAATTAACCGCACCTAAGTATCTGTATCTTCGATGTACTCCGAGCAATGTGCCTTCGCATCCTCATCCTAGGTCCAAGATAAAGGAGTCCTGCATCTCTACCTATATAAAGCATCATAAGGGTCCATGCCGATGCTGTATTGGTATCCATTATTGTTCGAGAATTTGATCAACGGTAGCTGCCTCTCCCATAGCTCTCCTCGGTCCAGTATGCAAAGATGCAACAAATCCTGTAGTGTCTGATTGGTGCACTCTATCTGTCCATTTGTCTGAGGATGGAAGGAGGTACTATATGTCAACCGGGTCCCCAAGTAAGCCTGGACCGACCTCCAGTCCTTAGACATAAATCTTCTATCACGATCGGACAATATCCTCCTCGACACTCCTTGGTATCTAACGAACTGCTCCACAAACCTCCGCACCAAGTCACCCACCGGTGCGTCCTTAATTATTGAAAAAAATCTATCCACCATTATCAATCGATCAATGATCACCCATATCGAGTCGTTACCCGCATGTGACTGAGGAAGACCATGTATGAAATCCATGGTGATATCGTCGAACATCCACTCCGGCATCGGAAGTTGTTGAAATAATCCGGCCGGACTCTTACACTCTTCCTTCACTAACTGACAAGCATTGCAATGGGTCACGAAGTATGTGATATCCCTCTTCATGTCGGACCAGTACATCGTCGTCTTTAGTTCGGCCGTCATAACTCAGTGCAACCTTCCTTGCTGGGCAATCAATCTGGGTATGGTTCCAAGAAAGCCATATCATGCCCAGAACAAGGTCGAAGTATTGCATCCTCAAGACCATCGTCGGTTCCTCGAGTGTGAGACCATCAATAGTAACCTTCAGGAGGCACTTAGCAGTAGCTGAGACCTCCGTCCCGTTGGGGAGATGCAGCCTCGTGGAGACACCCGAGTAATGTCTTACTCCCTCAAGTCCATTTACGAACTCCTCGGAGACGATGTTGTGCGACTCCCCCATATCCATCAAGGTATGGGTAGGTTTGCCGCACACCATAACTATTCATGTTTATTTAAGTATGTTTAGGTAACTGAGCCTATGGTTTTATTTCCAAGTATGGTATTTTTGTTTGTTGTTTCTAAAATTCCAAAGGTAAATAACAACATAAAATTACCAGCATACCTGCAATCACCCTGTCCGGGTCCCGAGGTAGAGCCAAGTCTAGAGCATACACCTGCTCCCTATCATGCCTTTGATATCCGCCCTGGAGACCACGTTCTCTTCCACGGCCTCGGCCTACAAACTGCTAAGTGGGATGGGCAGCTTGTGGTGCCGGTACAGGTGACCTTATCGTGGGGCATTTTCTTCGGATGTTCCCTACCTGATGATAATTGTAGCACTCTGGCGGGGGAAATTCCACACCCCCACGCCTCTGTATCTCCCGCATCTGAAGAGCTTGAGGGGCCAATACCTCCAGCTATCCCGACTCCTGCCTCACGTCTTTGTGGGGTTGGTCCTCTGTCCATCGCTCATCAACAAAGCGGCAACTGCGCTGATCATTCCTCCTCCCAGACCCTGATCCTCAATTGGCCTCTTCCGGCCTCGAGCCGTGTGCAAATTAGCCTCCATCCTCTTTGCCATCTCCAAAATCCGAGGTAAAGGCCAGTCGGACACAAACAGAAGAGCCTGTCTCAGATCATCTCGAAGGCCCTTATTGAACCTCTTGGTATACAATGCATCATCCCGCTGATAGGAGCCCGCAAACCGAGCTAAGTGAGTGAAGTCCCGGTAGTACTCCAACATCATCTTGTTGCCCTGCCTTAGTTGCAGGAACCTATCTTCTAGCCCATCTCTTGTTGACTGTGGGACGAAGTGCTCCAACAGTGTGGCCCTGAACTCCTCCAAAGTGATGTCAGCAACTTCTCAATCTACAAACACCGTATCTAGAAGTATCTTCCACCACCTCTTGGCATGATTCTCTAAGCAGGATACCATCACAGTCACCCTATCCTCCAATGGGCACCATATCCCGACAGTATCTCGAACATGATATCAAGCCATCTTCCGTCCGTACGGCCGAGTCCGTCCCTATGTAAGATGGTGGAGAGTCCTCGAAAGATGCTCAACCAATTGTCCCCCAGGTTCTGTTGTGGAGCAGGAGCCTGTTGGGCCCTGAAATCCTCTATAATGGACATCAAAGTCTATCCCACCTCCCACTATAGAAATGGAGTTGGAGGCGGTGGAGGTGGTGCAATATTCAGAGTTTGCTGTGCTCCGCCCTGTGGTATAAGATGTGTCGAGGGCTGTATAATAAGGCCGCTTGTAAGAAATTTGACCCAAACTTAGTTAAAAGTGGACAATTACATGTGATCCCGCATATGGGCACACCACAACTTTCGCTGCTTAGTTTGTCCCCAAACTAAACTCGAGCGGGGGTGACCCAGGGTTAGTGGACTTCTACTCTTTCGATCGAGGTTTCCCTCTGATACCAGTTTGTAAGACCCCCTTTTTTACAAAACCAACGGGGTCTTATCCCCAGAACCGTAGCTTTCGGTGATACCAACAAACCCGGGATGGTCGTTACTCCAAAATGTCGATCCTGCCGGACATACCGATCGCATAATAGAAGAGTAAGTACTAAGAGTAATGTAAAACTCAAATACTAGTCCACCAAAAATCACATGAATATAAAATAAATCCCCATGAAGGGAGAGTCCACAGTAACAATAAATCAAAGTAGTAATAAGAGGGCTCCTGCCCGATACATCATTATCATTAATACAATTAACTCAACGCGGAAGCAAATCTATAATATGTACTAATGATCGGGACTCACTGTCCCTGCTGCCTGAACAGCCGTGCTAGATTGTCCCGAATCCAAGTGCACCGATCTCTGGGGCTACATCTCCACGTTTGGCTCCACAATCCCCTGAAATGATTTGTTTAACGACAATTAGTCAAAAAGACTGAGTCCTATCATCCCCCATCCCTCCCCCAATGGCTCCTAGGTACCGAGCAGGGAGAAGGAAAGGGAAGGTATTTAAAGTGGAGAGTAACAAAAGTAACCAGGTGATGGCGTAACTAGTCTATCATGAGCATAAAATCATAGAAAGTATCAGTAAGCAAATAGTAGGTAAGCAATATGAGTATACACATAAACAAGGTGAGCAAGTAAAGGTACAAGAGGGTAAATAAGGTAAGTAAACATGACCTATAGGAATGCCCATACAAACCTATAGACCATGGGGTCATTTTGCAAGACCTATTTCATAAAGAGTCCCATACCAATTATATTCAATAGGTGTCAAGTGTTATATGCAATTATTATGCTATGTCATGCAAGTATGTTATGATATGAACATGCAAGTGCAACACACACACCTAACTCTGTACACACTGATCTTTAATTCCCCCTTTTGGAGACTAACCTCGCAGGATACCTCCATAGTGTCAAACATAAGTCATGGGTTGGGCCTCGCCCACATCTAAACTGGTATCATCACTACCAATCAGACTTATCGTACGCCTCAATGCTGGTGCACTATGCGGAGCTCCTGCATACTCTTGTCGGCTGACGCACCGGACTTTATTTGGCTAAGTACTAAACCGCACTTACCGAGTCAACGTATTTGTGTCGGTCCGACGACCCTCCAATATCGAAGACCCACCACCTTATATTTTATGCATATGAAACATTAATGTATTTTCCCACCAAGCCAAAGATCCTCAGACTATCCCGTCTGTCACAAAATATCTACTAAGCCATCGGCTCGCCGGGCTAACCTGCCCATCACCAAAACCATCGAGCCTACCGCTCATGAGACCCAACCTAACTCCCACAACACCAGGGAGTGTGTGTGTAAGTGTAATCCTAGAGTATTTCTAATTACTCTTGTTTTCCATTTAGTTTACAGCTTACGTTAACCTTGTACTGCTCACGGCATTCCCTGTGAAGGTCTCTCCAGGGCACTAGGAACTACGATGGGCTGAAGCCCAAAGCTCTCTTTCGCAAGGTACTTATTATTATTGGTATTTACCCATAGAGAACCCTATTTAAAGTTATACTTAATCTAACCCTATTGTATTTTTGACTTTCTTTCCCTCTATAGGAAGGACGATGTTTCGTCGATCCTGAGCACCATTTAACAATAGTCAACCCAATACTTCAACATCATGACTCCTAATGATGAACTCGTTTTCAGTTCACCAAAATCAGTAAACTATTAACCCTAACTCCATATGTTCATTCACATGTTATCACATTTTCCGCAGTTTTACTATATGTAGACCAATCTAAGCAATATGATGTACATGACTAGAGGTACTCCAAATTTTCATCCAAAAGCACTAAGATAATTATTGGGGGTCTATCATAACACATTTAGCCTAAATCCGAAAAATTGTAATTTTCCTAATTAATTTGGCATTTATTAATTTTTCTCAAATGTTAGGCCATTTGTAATTATGAACATGAAGTACTAGATTTCCTTAAATTATGGGCACCCAAAATTTATGATCACTATATGATAGCCAAATATCAAAGGATACTAAATTTCACATATTTTCAGAAAAGTAATAACCTTTAAATTATTAATTCAAGGTAATTCAAATAATTAGAGGTAATGAATGGAGTACCACAATTCATAGTCCAAAAATTATATAAAAATTGTCAGAGCTTTAATATGATCATAAAACAATACTGACAAAGTTTCTTGTAATTCCATGGTCAGTGGGCTATATAGAAAAAAATCCTCAAATAGATCCATGATAGTGCACTTTTTGAAGAAACATTCTTGTAAACTCATCCAAATAACATGTAATAATTTTCTAAGTTTTATTATGCACTAACAAGTTCTCTGGCCAAGTAACACAATTTTCCAGCAATGTACAACCCCGTGTCCGGCGAGCGGGTCCCGCCAGGGAGGTCGAGCAGACCTAGCCCCACGACCCGCACCCAAGCGGCAAAACGGATATACGGCAGGAGGGCTGGCCTGCTCCCGCCCATTTCAGGCGAGCGAGCAAGGCGAGGCGAGCGAGCAGGTCGCGCAGAGAATCACTGGCCAAAGCAGATGAGTTTGGCGACCCGCGACTAGCGGGCCGATCGGGGTCGCGGTGGCCTCCGAACAGCCCCCACACGCGACCTGGCCGCCGGTCCTTCCCGGCAGAAGACAGGCAGGTCGCGACGGTCCGGCTCGCGCTCGCCCAGGGAGAATAGGCGGGCAGCTGGAGCCAGGTCGTGCTCGCCTCCTACGGAGGAGGATTGGAGGCCAGCTGACTCCCAAGGGGTGCGAATAGCCCCTCAGAACAGCGGAGCCACACTATTGGCAGACCAGGTTGGACTGCTCATAGCTACTTAGAACAGCGGAGTTTGGCTGTTGGCAGACCCAACCAAGGGCTTTTTAGTATTTTCAGGTCAGTTCTTTCGGTTATTGGCAGTTCAGATTCCAAAAAACTATAAATAAGACCCAAGGGGTACCTCATAGGACACGCTTTTAGTGCCTCCTTACTCTCGTTTTCAAGTGCTCTCTGAGGGTACCTTAGCTCGGCTTCTGGCTAAGGAGGGGAAGCGCTCAGAGATCTTCCGGGTTTGTGGTGGGACCTCCCTGCCGAGCCCTTAGGTCTGTTTCTTATTGTCTTCTTCGTTGTTTTTCTTACAGGAGCAAAGTAGGCGCGAGACCACCCCTTCCCCAAGGGTCGAACTCCACAAGGGGCCGGATTCTGGTTTCAACATTTTGGTGCAAAGGGAGCAGAGGCAGCTCCAGTGGCAACAACAGCCGAGGTGGGGGCACCAGGAGCCCGACCGCCGGCTGGGCTGGAGACCTGAGTGGCAGGGGCAAGGGCCACCAAGAGGATACTATGGAAGGGGTCACCATCAGGGAAGGCAACATCAGTTCCACCCTCCGGGCTGGAGGCAGGGCCAGAGGCCTCGGCTCCGTGATCAGGAGGAGGCCATGGCCATAGCTTTGGGAGCAAGAAGGGGGATCATGAGGAGGAGGAGAAGGGAGGTCAGGGTGGAGCTGCCCTATTGTGACTTCCATCAGGAGGAGGGGCACGCGACGGCCACGTGCCCGGAATTCTTGGAGATGAGAGGGAATAGGGAGCGGCAGCAGCAGCAGCAGGAGGCGCGGCAGGAAGTAAGGATCGAGGAAGTCCTGCCTCGGGCGGAGGAGGATCGTTGCGAGGACTGGGTGGATGTCGGGACCCGAGGAGTGATCGGAGTGATCCACGGGGGAGTTGGGATCGAGGCTTCCCGCAAGGCAAGCCTCCACACCATGTACCGGCGGAGTGTCGCCTCTACATCCCAAACCCCGCCGCCGGAGGAGAGGATCATCTTCTCCAGGAGTGATATGCCAGACCACGAGGATCCGTTCTGTGATGCGCTGGTCATCAAGGCCGCCATCGAAAATTTCACTGTCTCTCGGATCCTCGTGGACAATGGGAGCTCTGCCAACGTCGTTTTCAAAAAGGCGTTTGACGAGATGAAATTGGAGGCTAAGAGGGTGCTGGCCTCGGACGGGCCCTTGTTCGGTTTCTCAGGAGAAAGGAAGGAAGTAGAGGGAGGAGTTGGCCTCCATGTCACCCTGGGGGGGCAGTCCCGAAACTGCAAGTTCGTAATTGTGGACGCTCCCAGCAGCTACAGCGCAATCTTCGGGAGGCCCCTTATCAGCGCCTTCCGCTGCGTCCCCTCATATTTCCATCAATGCTAAAAGTTCAACGCCGAGGGGATCCAGGTCAGAGTCAGGGGGGACCCAAAGATGGCACAAGAGTGCTATGTCACCGCGGTGAACACTATCTCTTGGCAGGAGGGGGCCGAGGAGATGGGTCGGAGGATGGAGGAGGCCGAGCAGGAGGTTGTCAGCGAGGAGCTGGGGATAGATAGTCGCGCAGAGGAAGCAGAAGGAGGAGATTTGGAGGAGGTAGCCGAGGTGAGGGGCGCGGGAGAAGAGATGGAGGTAGAGGTCCCCGTCCCGAATGAAGGGGATGCTGAAGGATGGGCGGAGAAGTCCAGGCTGGAGGCCGTGGAGGAAGTGGTAGAGCTAGAGGTGCTCACCCGTGGAGGCAGGATGGAGAAGATCCGCGTCAGTGGGGGGCTGACCCCGGAGGACCAGGGCAGGATGCTGGAGTGCATCCAGAAGAACGTGGACATCTTCGCCTGGAATGCCGCGGAGATGCCGGGGGTTGACGCGGATGTGGCTTGCCACCGCCTCAACCTGTACCCGAGAACACGCCCCGTTCAGCAGAAAAAGAGATCCACGGCAGACAAGCTGGCGAAACCCATCAGGGAGGAGGTGGCGAAGCTTCTCAAGGCCGGCTTCATGTCCGAGATTCAGTATCCCGGCTGGGTCTCCAATGTTGTGATGGTTAAAAAAGGAGACGGTCGTTGGCGATTGTGTATCGATTATTCCTTACTTAATAAAGCTTGTCCTAAGGACTGTTATCCTTTGCCTCGGATCGACGCGCTGGTTGACTCAGCCGTCGGCTTTTCTGTAATGAGTTTTTTATATGCCTTTTCAGGTTACCATCAGATCAGGATGCACCCCGCAGACATCAAGGATGTCTCGTTCATCACAGGGGACGGCTGCTACTGCTACAAAATGATGCCATTCGGGCTGAAGAATGCTGGGGCCACTTACCAAAAAATGATGGATAGGGTCTTCAAGGAGCAGAGGGGGAAGAATTTGGAGGTATACGTGGACGACCTCATGATCAACAGTCGGGATGTAGACTCCCACCTCCGGGACCTGGAGGAGACCTTCTCCACCCTGCGCAGATACAAGATGCGGTTGAATCCCCTTAAGTGTGTCTTTGGGGCCAGCCGGGGAAAGTTATTGGGGCATCTCCTCACCCCCGCGGGGGTCGAGCCGAATCCAGACAAGGTCAAGGCTATCCTGGAGCTGGGGTCCCCGCGGAATGCAAAGGAGGTCCAACGGTTGACAGGGAAGCTAGCAGGGCTGAGTCGCTTCCTTTATCGGGCAGGGGAGAAGTGCTCCCCCTTCTTCAAAATGCTGAGGGGTGGTCAGAGGTTTGAATGGACCAAGGAATGCGAGGAGGAGTTCCAGGCCCTCAAGGCGCAGTTGACACAGGCTCCGCTGCTCCAGGGGCCGAAGGAGGGGGAGGATTTGTTCTTATATCTCGGGGTCGGGGCAGAGGCTCTGAGCTCCGTCTTGGTCCGAGAAGAGGGAAAGAGACAGCGCCCTGTCTATTATGTCAGCCGGGTCCTGAGGAAGGCCGAGCTCCGGTATCCGATGTTGGAGAAACTTGCATTCGCCCTAATCATCTCGGCTCGGCGGCTGCGACCTTACTTCCAGGCACACTCAATCCGGGTGGTGACCGACCATCCCCTCCGTAACATCTTCGAGGGGGTGGAGCATTCAGGCCGGCTGGCCAAATGGTCGGTGGAGCTGAGCGAGTTCGATGTCTCCTTCGTTCCGCGGCTCTCGATCAAAGCTCAGGCGATGGCCGACTTCCTGTCCGACTACGTGGTGGAAGTAGCAGAGGAAGAGCTCACCCGCCCGACTCCCTGGACAGTGAGGGTGGATGGAGCCTCAGGGAGGCACTCCCTTGGAGTGGGGGTGGTCCTAGAAAGCCCTCAAGGGACTCGAATTGAGCAGATGGTGGTGGTGCACTTTCCCATTACCAACAACCAGGCCGAGTACGAGGCCGTGATAGCGGGGCTGCGCCTGGCCAGGGAGCTGGGGGTACTGGATGTGGAGGTCCTCACTGACTCCATGGTGGTGACTTCCCAGATCAACGAGGAGTTCGAAGCAAGGGAACCCGCCCTGAAGTCAAACTTGGCCAAAGTGAAGGGGGTCATAGGCACCTTCCAGACCTTCTCCATCTGACACGTGCCAAGGGGAGAGAATGAAAAGGCCGACCAGCTAGCGAAGCATGGCCCCCGGGCGGGGGGCACCATCACCGACCTGTTCCGCCCCTCCATCGAAGAAGGGGAGCTCATGGAGATCGACCAGCAAGCTTCGTGGATGGATCCAGTAGTAGTTTTCCTCTCCACGGGAGAATATCAGGAGGGGGTAGACAGGATGAAGCTGAGGCACAAGTCAGCTTACTACCTCCTTAACGACGGGCAGCTATATAGGAAGACCCTCTCCGGGATGCTGGCTCGCTGCGTAGCCGAGGGCGAGGCACAGAGGATCTTGGAGGAAGTTCACTTCGGGGAGTGCGGGAGCCATTCCGGGAGTCGGACCCTGGAGGGAAGGATAGTCAGGCAAGGGTATTTCTGGCCCACCCTGGGCCGCGATGCCGTGGAGTTCGCAAGGAGATGTCATAAGTGCTAGCTGTTTGCCCCCCTCCAGCTACAGCCGGCCCAACAACTCAAGAGTATCACGGCCCCCTGGCCCATTGCAATCTGGGGAATGGATTTGGTTGGACCGTTTCCCCAGGCCAGCGGTCAGAGAAGGTTCCTCCTAGTGATGATCGACTACTTCTCGAAGTGGATGGAGGTGAAGGCGTTGGCCAAGGTGACCTCCCAAGTGATCAGGAACTTTGTTTGGGAGGAGATCATCTGTCGCCATGGGCTGCCCCAGGCCATCGTCACAGACAACGGACCCCAGTTCGCCAGTGCCGAGTTCACCAGCTTCTGCGAGCAGCTTGGAATCGACCTCAGGTTCGCCTCGGTCCACCAACCCAGGAGTAACGGGCAGGTGGAGGCCGCGAACAAAGTCATCGTCAATCTCCTCAAGAAGAAGGTGGATAATTTGAGGGGGAGCTGGGTAGAGCAGCTCCCCGCAGTTCTTTATGCCCTAAGAACCACCCCTAACACGGCTACGGGGGAGACCCCCTTCAAGCTCTCCCATGGGTACGAGGCGGTGCTCCCCATAGAATTTGAAGTCCAAACGCCGCGAGTCGAGGCGGCCAGAGAGGGTCGAGAGGAATGGCGAGCCGAGAACGAGGGGGTGCTGAGACTCTCCCTTGACATGGTGGAAGAGTTGAGGGACCTTTCGGCCATCCGACAGGAGGAGGTAAAAAGAAGGATGGCCAAATACTTTGACAAACATGTTAGTGTCAAGCAGTTCGCGGAAGGAGACCTGGTGCTGAAGAAGGTAGACGCGGCAGGGAGGTCAGCGTCCGTAGGGAAGCTCAACCCCAGCTGGGAGGGGCCATTTATTGTGAAGGAAGCTTTGAAGTCAGGGGGCTATCGGCTCCAAAATGTAGAGGGCGAGACCCTGAGTCTCACCTGGAGTGGAGACGACCTGAAAAGGTTTTTTCCCTAAGCACCTGTAAGCAACACGTTGGTTATAATGAATTCATTTTTCTCCCCCCCCCCAGTATTGCCATAGCCAGCTTGCACAGAGAATTGGAATGTATTTGGACCCGGAGAAGATCCCGTTGCCAGGCTCGCACCTAGCTGGCAGGGCCGGAAGTCACTTGGTGTCATCCCTAGCCTCGAGAAGATCCCGCTGCCAGGCTCTCACCTAGCTGGCAGGGTCGGAAGTCACTCGATGGAATGTGTTTGGACCCCGAGAAGATCCCGCTGCCAGGCTCTCACCTAGCTGGCAGGGCCGGAAGTCACTCGGTGTCATCCCTAGCCTCGAGAAGATCCCGTTGTCAGGCTCTCACCTAGCTGGCGGGGCCGGAAGTCACTCGATGGAATGTGTTTGGACCCCGAGAAGATCCCGCTGCCAGGCTCTCACCTAGCTGGCAGGGCCGGAAGTCACTCGGTGTCATCCCTAGCCTCGAGAAGATCCCGCTGCCAGGCTCTCACCTAGCTGGCAGGGCCGGAAGTCACTCGATGGAATGTGTTTGGACCCCGAGAAGCTCCCGCTGCCAGGCTCCCACTTAGCTGGTAGGGCCAGAAGTCACTCGGTGTCATCCCTAGCCTCGAGAAGATCCCGCTGCCAGGCTCTCACCTAGCTGGCAGGGCCAGAAGTCACTCGATGGAATGTGTTTGGACCCCGAGAAGATCCCGCTGCCAGGCTCCCACCTAGCTGGCAGGGCTGGAGGTCACTCGGTGTCATCCCTAGCCTCGAGAAGATCCCGCTGCCAGGCTCTCACCTAGCTGGCAGGGCCGGAAGTCAGTCGATGGAATGTGTTTGGACCCCGCGAAGATCCCGCTGCCAGGCTCTCACCTAGATGGCAGGGCCGTAAGTCACTCGGTGTCATCCCTAGCCTCGAGAAGATCCCGCTGCCAGGCTCTCACCTAGCTGGCAGGGCCGAAAGTCACTCGATGGAATGTGTTTGGACCCCGAGAAGATCCCGCTACCAGGCTCCCACCTAGCTGGCAGGGCCGGAAGTCACTCGGTGTCATCCCTAGCCTCGAGAAGATCACGCTGCCAGGCTCTCACCTAGCTGGCAGGGCCGGAAGTCACTCGATGGAATGTGTTTGGACCCCGAGAAGATCCCACTGCCAGGCTCCCACCTAGCTGGCAGGGCCGGAAGTCACTCGGTGTTATCCCTAGCCTCGAGAAGATCCCGCTGCCAGGCTCCCACCTAGCTGGCAGGGCCGGAAGTCACTCGATGGAATGTGTTTGGACCCCGAGAAGATCCCGCTGCCAGTCTCCCACCTAGCTGGCAGGGCCGAAAGTCACTCGGTGTCATCCATAGCCTCGAGAAGATCCCGCTGCCAGGCTCTCACCTAGCTGGCAGGGCCGGAAGTCACTCGATGGAATGTGTTTGGACCCCGAGAAGATCCCGCTGCCAGGCTCCCACCTAGCTGGCAGGGCCGGAAGTCACTCGGTGTCATCCCTAGCCTCGAGAAGATCCCGCTGCCAGGCTCTCACCTAGCTGGCAGGGCCGGAAGTCACTCGATGGAATGTGTTTAGACCCCGAGAAGATCCCACTGCCAGGCTCCCACCTAGCTGGCACGGCAGGAAGTCACTCGGTGTCATCCCTAGCCTCGAGAAAATCCCGCTGCCAGGCTCTCACCTAGCTGGCAGGGCCGGAAGTCACTCGATGGAATGAGTTTGGACCCAGAACGAATCACGCTGCCGGGCTCCCACCTAGCCGGCCAGGCCGGGAACTACTCGAATGGCGTTAATAGCAGATCGGAATCACAAAAGCTAACCAAAAAGGGGGGGGGGGTCTAACATAGCCCCCCAACCCCAGGGAAGGCGGCCGAATGGAGGCGAGAACCTGGGCGAGAATCCGCAAGAAATTTGGCAATACAGACAAAGGACGAGCCGGCTCGCCTCGCTTGGCGGGCGAGCAGCCGCCTCATCAGGGCTGGGCAGCAGAGGCAGGCCACCCTGCGCGGTAATAGCAAATATACAGAGGCAGGCGAGAAAGCATTTATAAAAGCAATAGTAATTAAAAACCACGAAGTCTAGGCACAGCTCGCTCGTGCGTCTCGAAACAACTAAACGTGCATGATATATACATCTAAAAACAAATGTCAAAAAAGCGGGGGAGACGCGAGATCCGGGGCGAGGAGTCCTAAATGGGCTGGAAGGATTTGTCCCCAGGGTCCGGCACGGGAAGGAATAGCGCCGGCACCACGTCTTCCGCCGAGAGTTCCGCCGCCTCGCTCTTGAGGAGATCCACGCGTCGCAGCATTTTCATCGTGTACTTCGCGGCGCTGGCGGCGTTCTTTTGCATCAGCACCTCCAAGTCGTAGTCGGAGAAGTGTTCGAGCGGACAGACCCTGCTGTCTGGAGGAGGGACAGCGGCGGCGGCCTCCAGCTCGCGTACCCGCGCCTCCAACACCGACTTGTACTGACCAAGGGTGACGATCTCAGCACCCATCTGAGTAGCCGTCGCGGCATCCTGAAAAGAGGAAAAGAAAGTTATACGGTGGATTATGAAAGATATGGTACCTAAACACCTAGAGGGGGGGTGAATAGGTGACCTAATCCTTTTTAAACTTAATTGGCAGCAATCAGTTATATCACAGAATACTAACTGTTTTATCACATCAATAACTAGCATACACAGCAAATATCATTCACAGCACAGCTGACACAGTGGTTTATAGTGGTTCCCCAAGATATGGGTACATCCACTTTCCCCCTTCGCCTATCTAGCAGTGTACTAGATTCGGCCAAACTTCTCCACTAGCTAAGAACCCAAATTGGTTCCTACACCTCAGGCCCAAAGCCTTACAACTCAGCTTTATCCCAAAGCCTACACTCAGCCAATCAAGGCCTACACTCAGCCAACCAAGGCCTATACTCAGCCAACCAAGGCCTACACTCAGCCAACAAGGCCTACACTCAGAGATCTCAATCTCCTACACTCAGGCTCTCAAGCCCTACCCTCAGCCTTTATAATTATAGGCTTACAAATCACTCAGATCCAATGGATCCTACAAGATAAAAATGTTTTACAAATATTGACTCTACAACTCAGAAATAAAAGAGGGGAGTTGAGAGTTTCTTTATGAGTTCTTGGAAGAACTCAGCTGGATCCAATCTGACTTAGCTTTCTTCAAAGCTTCTTGAGTAGAACTGAATAAGACTGAATCCTCCTGCAGTTGTTCCTTGAACTCTGCCACTTAAGATCCAGAATGTATCTGAATCCTTCTTCTCAGCCTAGTTCCAGAGGCTGATTTCTTGGATGGAGCCCTCTCTCTCCAACTTCTTAGATCTGCACTTGGACTGCAAGATCTTCTTGATTTAATAACTTGTTCTTCAACAATGTGATCCACTTGAACAACAATCTGAATCACTGAACAACTCTTCAATTCTGAACAACAGTTTCTGTAAACTGTAGGTGCCTATTTATAGGCTTTCTTCATGGTAACCGGCTGGACCGGTCCATAACTGACTTCTGATATCTCTGACAGGTGCTGTAGACCGGCTGGAATGACAGCTGTCAAATCATCCAGTCATTTCTTGAAATTCTCTAACTGTCTGAAAGTGTCGAGACTTTTTGTCTTTAAGTGTCGACACTTATAGACCAAGTGTCGACACATGCTTTATAAGTGTCGACACAAGTCTACAAGGTGTCGACACAACTCCTTGTATGTCTCGACACAGTTTCTTCTGCATGTGTCGACACTGAAATTGAGTGTCGACACAAGTACTTGTTCTTCTAGCTTTTGCTGAATTCTTCTATGTGTCGACACATCTCCTTTGTGTCGACACAACTTCTTGTGTTCAATCTGTCAAGTGTCGACACTACTTCTTGGTGTCGACACATAGTCTTCTATGTTGATTCTTGCTGAGTGTCGACACAGCTCCTTGTGTCGACACACCTTCTTCTTGTTGAGACTTCAGCTGAGTGTCGACACATTCCCTTAGTGTCGACACTTGTACTTAGAATAATTTTGTTGATCTTTCTGATCTTTGCTAAGTGTCGACACAGCTCCTTGTGTCGACACCTTCTTCATGTGTTGGGTCTTCAGCTGTGTGTCGACACATTGTTCTGGCTGTCGACACATACTTCAAATGCTGACTCTTCTGTTGAGTGTCGACACATTGTGTTGAGTGTCGACACTTACTTCAAGTGCTGACTCTTCTGCTTAGTGTCGACACATTGTGTTGAGTGTCGACACTTACTTCATGTGTTGACTCTTCTGCTTAGTGTCGACACATTGTGTTGAGTGTCGACACTTGTACTTAGTCTTTGCAGACTTTTGCTGAGTGTCGACACAGCTCCTTGTGTCGACACTTTCTGTCTGCACATTTCTTCACTGAGTGTCGACACAGCTCCAAGTGTCGACACTTTCTGTCTGGTGTCGACTCTGTATCCCAAGTGTCGACACAATGACTCCAAGTGTCGACACTGCTTGTCTGGGTGTCGACACAAGCCTTCTTAAGTGTCGACACTTTCCCTCTGGGTGTCGACACATGGACTTAGAAACTTTTTGCTTCAGTCCAGTGAATACTTAACCTGCACAAGTAAACTCAACATACATCAAATACATTATGATGTATATCATTGAGTTGGGTGAGACTTCTTCAAATCATGTACATTTGACCAATGTACCCAACAATCTCCCCCTATTTGGAGAAGTCATAACCCTTAGTCAATGATATACACCATTCATAATTAAAAATTACAAAATGATGTAAAGCAGAATAAAGTACAACAGGGTAAACATAACATGTATAAATTCACACATGTATACACATTCATCAACACAGAACAAATAAGAAATAGACACATTCACAGAACAAACATGAAATATATGAATCATATATTGTTCTAATATCTGTCTTATATATTTTCAGAAGTTTACTAAATGTGTTACATCAAAAGATTACAACATAAATTTCAAGAAAACTCTTAATCTATTTCTGATCAGGTTCCTTGATAACAATTCCCTTGCCAGCTTGAACTTGAGCTTTGACAGGGGCTTCAACAGTTTCAGCATCAGCAGGCTTCTTGCCTTTTAGATATTTCTTTTTGAGTTCTTCTGCCTTGATCTTCTGCCTCTCAAAATAGTGATATGTCTTGGGAAAGTACTTGCTAGGCTCCACTGCAGTAGGAGGTAGCTTTCCCATCTTTGCCTTTCTTCTATATTGAACAATGGCCTCTTGTCTTATTTCATGTTTCCTCCATTCTGCTTCAGAGAACCACTTGTTCCTTTCATGAGCATTGTCCTTGGCAGCTTTCCAGGCAGTTAAAATTATATTCCTAGAGGTAGGGCTCCACTGTTCAAAATCTGGCCTTTGTTCTGCTTGTTCCCTAAACCTCTTTTTGGACAACCTCGTCTCTTCTTCTTTCTGTAGAGCTTCTTGCATGGCTTCAGATATAGGTTGAACAACCTTTTCAATATGGACATTGGCCTTGCCCTCAAGTGGGCTATACATTGTGCTCACATCTGCTTGAATCATTTCAAAGTCTGGAGGTGGATAAATGACCTGAGCTACTTCTTGTGGCTCACCTCCAAAATAAGCAGGGTTAATGCCTGATTCAGCAACATCTTGGTCATCACACAGAGGAGGGTATCCAAGTGTAGCCCTGATTGAATTTGATATCCATTTTGCATGCTCAGAACTTGCCTTGACTAACACTCTCTCCCCCTTTATGACTTCTCTGGCCATATGGTCTCTGACATCATCCTTTTGAAATCTGATCTGACTATCCAAGTACCTGATGCCATCTTTAAAGTAAGGTTTAAGCTTTTGAAGTTGTTCAGATATGAACTTTTGGGAGGCTTGGATTGCAGTCTTTACAGCAGAAATTTCCTCTTGAAAGACTTTATCAAAGTCAGCTTTAATAGCAGCATCAGCAGAAGTAGAAGGTTCAGCAGCCTTGTTCTTCAATTCAGTGACTATAGCATTGTGGGATTCAGTCAAATTATCATTCATTCTTAATTGATTCTCAAGAACATATCCTTGTTTCAATGCTATATCATCCACCTGTGCCTTTATCTGTTCCTGGTGTGTTGCCAAAAACACCACTGCATTTCAACCTTTGTGGAAGCAATCAGTAATTTCCTTTTTGTTAAGGTTCATTTCAAACCTTATCGACTTTATTTCCTGGGCCAGATCAAACTGTAATGACTTCTGACCTTCATCTACATACTTCTCTATTGCCTGCCTTTGCTCATCCAACTTTATCTGTAGGGCAACCATTAAAGCACTATAATCAGCAGTTGGAGCTTGCTGAACTATAGGCTGTGGGGCAATGGATTGCAAAGCCTTCTTATAACTTTGGCTTCTTCTTTTAAAGACATACAATTTCTTCTTCTTTGCCCTAGCTCTCTCCTCATCTTCAGAGGCAGAAGTGCTGGCTATATCAACCCTCTCCTTAGGGCTTTGAGGCTTGTCAGCTTGCACATCTTGTGCCTTCTCAGTGTCTTGCCTAATAGGCTCTTCCAGTTCTTGGACCTTCTCCCGCTCAGCAGCAGCATTATCTCTTGCATCAGCATCCTTGTCCATGTCAAAATCTTCTTGATCTAGATTCAGAAATAAATCTTCCATGGTGTATTCAGGAAGGGATGGAGATGGAGACAGTCTTTGCTCTTCAACTACTGAATCAGGTACCACTTCCTGGACAACAGATGTGTCTACTCGAACAACATCTGGTTCTTGACTATGCAGCTGAGTTTGCTGAGGAACATCAGACAAATCAGCATCTTCTATAAGATATTCTAAAGTATTTAGGTCAGTGAGTACCTCTTGTATGATGGTGGTGGCTTGCTCTCTGTCCAGAGTAGAGGGTTCTTCTACTACTAGAGGCTCCCCCTGGCTTTGATCCCTGGGGATGGGGCTAGCTGGAGGCAGCTCCCCCTGGATCTCTGCATCAGCTGGAGGAGCAGGAGTCTTTTTAGCAGGCTCTCCCTCATGATCATCTGGAGTGAAGACAACCTGTTCTTCACTATCAGAAACACTAGTGGACTCTTGTACCACTTGTACAGTCTTTCTCTTCTTCTTTGGAGGAATTTCTTTTTCAGATACTGGCTTCTCAGGGGTTGACAGTTCCTTGGACAACACCCTGTCCCATCTTGAAAAGATCCTTAGATCCATCTTCCTCATATGATTTATCTTGCTGCCTGCAGCAGTATTCATTACCTCTGGTATGGTACCAGCTAGGTAGAGACTAATGATCCTGCCCAAATTGGGCTTCTTCAAGCTCTCCTTGATCTTGTCAAAAACCAGTATTGACCAGTCTGTTTTCAGAGTGAATATGATTCTAGTCATAATTCCAAACATATAGGCAGACACTCTGTCATGCCCTCCAGGTTTGCTGAGTAAGATCTTCCCCACAATCTCAGACATGAACTTTCCTTGATTATTCATGCCTTTCCTGTTGAAAACAGATCCTATCTTCATCTTTGGATCAAGTCCACACCAGGTAAGAGCTTCCCTGGTCTTTGAAGCAGTCAACTCTTCTTCATCTTGAGTTCTTGGTAGCTGGAGCACCTTCCTCAGATTTTTAGGTGAAACCTTGACCTTAGTTCCATGAACTCTGGATTTGATTCTGTATCCAGAGTCATCTACTGCAGCTCTATTAAGAAATTCAAGCACTTCCTTCTTCCATATCTTAGTTGGTTCTGAAACTAAGTATTCCAATCCAGAATCGGCGACTAGGGTTACTACCGCCTTGATTTCCGCATCTGCATCGTCGAACGCGCCGCGCACAAGCTCATAGCCTTCGTTAACGTTCTCCTCAAGCTTAGGTGCCATTAGGGTTTGTAGAATTTGTCTTTAGAAAAGAGAGGTGTCGACACAGTAGTTTTGGTCTCGAAACTTTGAAAGCGTTTCGACAAACAAAGACAGAACCCTATTTATACCTGTCTGATTTTGAAGATGAACAGGCGGGACAGCTAACTTAAAATGTGTCGACACTGGCAATAAGTGTCGACACTGACTTATAATGTCTCGACACATATGTGTCGACACAAGTTCAGTCAACAGATTTTATGTGTCGACACTTGGTTATGTGTCGACACAACATATCTCGACACATAGTCGAGACTTTACTTAGAAAATTCTGAGTAAAACTTAAGTGTCGACACCACATTGGATGTGTCGACACCTACAGGACATGTGTCGACACTAACATTCTGAAGTGTCGACACCAACTTCCTAGATGTGTCGACACCTTTTTTCTGAAGTGTCGACACCACTATTCTGTGTCGACATAGACTTGTCTATGTGTCGACACCTTTTTACTTAGTCATTTTCAAATCTGTGAACTTAGTCTAAGTTTAACATTCCTAGTTCAATTTTGAATCTATTGAACTTAGCTTCTTCTAGTGGCTTAGTGAACATATCAGCTACTTGTTCATCTGTTTTAACATATTCTAATAAAATATCTTCTCTTTCTACATGCTCCCTAAGAAAATGATATTTAATTTTAATATGTTTTGTCCTACTATGTGATACAGGGTTATTAGCTATTGAAATAGCACTTGTAGAATCACAGAAAAGTGGAGTTCTACTTACCTGAAATCCATAGTCCTCTAGCTGATGTTGAATCCACAGAAGTTGAGCACAGCAACTTCCTGCAGCCACATACTCTGACTCAGTTGTGGAGATAGCCACACTGGTTTGCTTCTTGCTACTCCATGAAATTAGTCTCCCACCTAGGAATTGATAGGTTCCAGTAGTGCTCTTTCTATCCTCTTTGCATCCTGCAAAGTCTGCATCTGAATAACCTGTTAGATCAAAGTCTCCATTCCTAGGGTACCAGAGGCCTAAATAGGGAGTGCCCTTTAGATATCTCAAAATTCTCTTGACTGCAGTCAAGTGAGACTCTTTAGGGCAGGCTTGATACCTTACACAAACACATGTAGCATACATGATGTCTGGTCTACTAGCAGTCAAGTATAATAGGGAGCCAACTATCCCTCTATACAAGGTTTCATCTACAGGTTTCCCTACATCATCCTTGCTTAGAGACATACTTGACCCCATAGGAGTCTTCATGGTACTGGATGAATCCATACCATACTTCCTTATGAGTTCTAGGGTGAACTTGGACTGACAAATGGATAAACCACTTTCAGTCTGTTTAACTTGGAGACCCAAGAAAAACTTCAGCTCTCCCATACTACTCATCTCAAACTGACCTTGCATAAGTTTTGCAAACTTTTTGCAAAGGCTGCTTTCAGTAGACCCAAATATAATGTCATCTACATATATTTGGACAAGTATGACTTTGCCTCTAGATTCCCTAAGGAATAGAGTCTTATCTATTTTCCCCCTTGAGAACTTGTTCACAATGAGGAAACTAGATAGGGTTTCATACCAAGCCCTAGGGGCTTGCTTTAACCCATATAAAGCTTTCCTAAGTCTATAGACATAATGAGGTAGAGTTGGATCAACAAAACCTGCAGGCTGTTCCACATAGACTTCTTCCTTAAGATTACCATTTAGGAATGCTGACTTGACATCCATTTGGTATACCTTGAATCCTTGATAGGTTGCATAGGCCAAGAACATCCTTATGGCTTCCAGTCTGGCTACTGGAGCAAAGGTTTGATCAAAATCAATACCTTCTTCTTGCCTATATCCTTTAGCAACCTGTCTAGCCTTATTCTTAATGATAACCCCTTGTTCATCCATCTTATTCCTGTAGATCCACTTAACTCCTATTACATTGTGGTCTTTAGGTTTAGGAACAAGTTCCCAAACCTTGCACCTCTTGAACTGATTAAGCTCTTCTTGCATTGCTTCAGTCCATTGTGGATCCAGTATTGCTTCTTCAAATTTCTTAGGTTCAACTTGTGACAGAAAGCTGGAATAGATTGCTGCATTCATGTTTCTACTCCTGGTTTGAACTCCTTGTCTTGGATCTCCAATAATTAGCTCTACTGGATGATCTCTAAGATGCCTGTGAGCTGGAGGCATCCTAACTTCTGGTTGAACCACTTCAGCATCTGCATCTTGCTGTACTCCTTGTATTTCTTCAGCAACTGGCACATGTAGTTCTCCCCCTAGACAACAGCTACTCTCCTCTCCTTGCTGTCTTGTAGCAGGTACTTCTTCTAGAGTAAGCTTGTCCATTTTCTTTGATACACCTGTGGGGCTGCATACAGTACTAGACAACTCATTGTTAATAAGTTTAGTCTCATCAAAAACTACATGCACAGATTCTTCTACAACTTGTGTAGATAAGTTGTATACTCTATATGCCTTACTATTATTGCTGTACCCAACAAAAATTCCCTCTTGGGACTTGGCAGCAAACTTAGTTAAGTAAGACTTCCCATTGTTAAGTATGAAGCATTTGCAACCAAAGATCCTGAAATAGGATAGGTTTGGTTTCCTGCCTTTCACAACTTCATAGGGGGTCTTGTTAAGTCCTTTAGTGATGGTAGCCCTATTTATAACATGGCATGCAGTGTTAACTGCTTCAGCCCAGAAATACTCTGGCAGTGATGTTTCACTTAGTAGGGTCCTACCAGCCTCTATCAAGGTCCTATTCTTCCTCTCAGCAATGTCATTTTGCTGAGGTGTTCTAGGTGAAGAGAATTCTTGAAATATCCCAAAGTCTTCACAAAGTTTTGTCATGCTTTCAGACTGAAACTCAGTACCATGATCACATCTAATTTTGACCACAGTACTATTTAGTTCATTCTGAATTTGCTTGACAAAGCTGTAGAAGACACTAGGTGTTTCAGATTTCTGTCTTAAAAGGAACACCCAGGAAAACCTTGAGTAGTCATCTACAACTACAAGGGTATAGACCTTCCTACCTAAGCTGTGAACTGGCATTGGACCAAAGAGATCCAAATGCAAGAGGTACAAACACCTCACAACATCTTTGTTTTCTATGCTTCTAAAGGTGGATTTAGTCTGCTTGCCCTTTTGACAAGCTGAGCAAATACCATCTTTGACACACTTAACTTGAGGACCATTCCTCACTAACTCTTTGCTAAAGAGTTTGCCAATAGTCTTGTAGTTAAGATGGGCAAGCCTCTTATGCCATTTGACATAATGAGAGACTGTCTCATCAGCTACAAGACAAACTGGAGAACCATTGTTCTCAATCATAATGTCTAGGCAGTAGACATTCCTTTTCCTATAACCTGCCAAAATGATCTCTTGATCACTTGACCTCTTGATATGACAACCATTTTTAACAAATGAGATGTCATACCCTACATCACTTAGTTGACTTATACTTATTAGGTTGTGTTTCAACCCTTTAACATAAGCCACTTGAGTAATGGTAACTAAGTTTGTAGAAATGTTACCAAATCCTTTGATGATTCCTTTTTCAGAACCACCAAAGGTAACCTTATGACCATCTTTGATTGGTATGTAGTCCTTTAGTAGTCCCCTTGTTCCAGTCATATGTCTGGAACATCCACTGTCCAAGTACCATGTTGGGGTATGGCCACTTGGACTCACCTGCAAAACAAATTAATGAACCTTAGAACCAAAAGTATTCTTGGGTCCTTGGTGATTGTTAGTTTGCAATTTGACAAACCTACCTACTGGCTTTCCAGCAGGTAATTTGCAACTCACTTTGGCATTGGCATTGTGCCAACAGTCCACTGCAAAATGGCCAATTTTGCCACAGCACCAACATTCATACTTGTTGTACCTTTGCTTAGGTACTGCCTTGGCTGTCTTGACTACAGCAGGCTTGTTGAATGTTGGGGCTTTGCCCTTGGACTTAGACTTGGACTGCTCAGTCCCTGCAGGTCTAATAAAGCCCAGTCCAGCCTTGCCTTTATGATGAACAAATTCATCAATTAAAGGTAACACTGACTTAGGTTTAGAAAACCTAGCAACAAGCTCTCTCTCTTTCTGAAGATTGATCTCCAGACTCTTGATTTGATCATTTTTAAATGATATAGTACCCATTTGAATCACTGTCATGTGCTTCAACCTGGCTATCTCATTCAGTTTTTGATCAAAAGACTTCTCAAAATCTGTTGTTGCAGCTTTAAGATCAGCAATTTCCTTTGCCTGACTTTTGGCAAGGGATTTGCTTTTCTTGTAAGCCTGCAACAGCACCTTATATTCATCTATAAGTTGATGAATATCATCCTCAGACTCAGATACATTCTCATCACTTGATGAAGAAGAATCTGAATCTGAACTAGAACAAGAAACTGAATTTAAACTTGAACTTTGTACCTGACTGGGTCCTGGCTGCTCCAGGATTTTGGCACTCTCTGTCAAAGCCATTAGCCCTTGGCATTGACTGTCTTCTTGTTCATAGATAGACTCCATTAACTGCATGAATTCTTCCACTTCTTCTTCAGCAAATAGCCCTATGTAGGCTTCAGCATCAGACCCAGATTCTGAAGAAGAAATGTCTGATAGAGTCTTTTCTTTCTTGGCTACAAAGGACTTTTCCTTCTTGCCTTTGAATTGAGTCTTTTTCCTGTCACTAGATTCATTCCTCTTCTCTGGACAATCTGCAATAACATGACCCTGTCTATTGCAGCAATAGCACACTATCTTAGATCCAGTTGCCTTGCTTGACTTTGTCCTCTTCCTGTCTTTCTTTGAAGGTTTTTTCTCCTGATGAAAGACTTCCTTTCCCTTTGAAGAAGAAGGTCTTGATCTCCACTGTTTCTTCTTCAAGAATTTCTGAAAGTGTCTAGTGAAAGCAGCAAAGTCTTCATCACTTTCACTGCTCTCAGTCTTTATGCTAACAGACTCATCTGATTCTGATTCAACTACCTCTTGAGGTGGAGTTGATGACTTATTCCTGCACTTTCTGGGAACTTCTGTCTTGAAAGCAACAGTTCTTTCTTTGTGCTCAGCCCTTGTTGATTTCTCCTCCTCCTTCCTCACTGTCAATTGCATCTCATATGACAATAACTTGCCAAAAAGTGTAGGAGGAGGAATTTCCCCCAACTTGGCCATTTCTCTTATGGCACAGATCTTGGTGTCCCAATCTTTGGTTAGGGACCTTAAGAACTTGTCATTTAGTTCATAGTTACTGAACTCTCTTCCATAAGACATGAGTTCATTAACTATTCTGTAGAACTTTTTGTAGCACTCAGTTATGCTATCACCTTTACCTTGTCTAAAACTCTCATACTCCTGATTTAGCAAGGATTTTCTATCTTGTCTAACTTCTTCAGATCCTTCCATATACACTATAAGAGTGTCCCACATCTCCTTGGCTGTCTTACAATGTATAAGATTCTGAAAAGTTGCATCATCAATGGCACTCACTATTATGTTCTGTGCCCTCTTGTCCATGGTAGCTAGTACAATCTCATCCTTAGTCATCTCAGAGAAATCCTTTGGAGTTCTCTGATTTGCATCTAGAACTGAAATCTTCATGGGCACATAAGACCCTTCTTTTACTGTGATGTAGATTCTAGGGTCTGAGGCCTCCATAAATAGCCTTACCCTTTCCTTCCAGATCCTAAAGATCTCTTTTCTGCATATAGGTAATTTCATGGAACCCAATTCCTTGTGATTCTCAGAAGAACCCATGTTTCTTGATTTTCTTGAATTTCTTGAATCTGTGTTGCCTTACACTGAATCTGCCAAACAGGATCTCCTCAGACTGTTAGTCCTTGTTTTGAGGAACCTGCCTCTGATACCACTTGAAAGATATGGTACCTAAACACCTAGAGGGGGGTGAATAGGTGACCTAATCCTTTTTAAACTTAATTGGCAGCAATCAGTTATATCACAGAATACTAACTGTTTTATCACAGCAATAACTAGCATACACAGCAAATATCATTCACAGCACAGCTGACACAGTGGTTTATAGTGGTCCCCAAGATATGGGTACATCCACTTTCCCCCTTCGCCTATCTAGCAGTGTACTAGATTCGGCCAAACTTCTCCACTAGCTCAGAACCCAAATTGGTTCCTACACCTCAGGCCCAAAGCCTTACAACTCAGCTTTATCCCAAAGCCTACACTCAGCCAATCAAGGCCTACACTCAGCCAACCAAGGCCTACACTCAGCCAACCAAGGCCTACACTCAGCCAACAAGGCCTACACTCAGAGATCTCAATCTCCTACACTCAGGCTCTCAAGCCCTACCCTCAGCCTTTATAATTATAGGCTTACAAATCACAAAGATCCAATGGATCCTACAAGATAAAAATGTTTTACAAATATTGACTCTACAACTCAGAAATAAAAGAGGGGAGTTGAGAGTTTCTTTATGAGTTCTTGGAAGAACTCAGCTGGATCCAATCTGACTTAGCTTTCTTCAAAGCTTCTTGAGTAGAACTGAATAAGACTGAATCCTCCTGCAGTTGTTCCTTGAACTCTGCCACTTAAGATCCAGAATGTATCTGAATCCTTCTTCTCAGCCTAGTTCCAGAGGCTGATTTCTTGGATGGAACCCTCTCTCTCCAACTTCTTAGATCTGCACTTGGACTGTAAGATCTTCTTGATTTAATAACTTGTTCTTCAACAATGTGATCCACTTGAACAACAATCTGAATCACTGAACAACTCTTCAATTCTGAACAACAGTTTCTGTAAACTGTAGGTGCCTATTTATAGGCTTTCTTCATGGTAACCGGCTGAACTGGTTCATAACTGACTTCTGATATATCTGAAAGGTGCTGTAGACCGGCTGGAACGGCAGCTGTCAAATCATCCAGTCATTTCTTGAAATTCTCTAACTGTCTGAAAGTGTCGAGACTTTCTGTCTTTAAGTGTCGACACTTATAGACCAAGTGTCGACACATGCTTTATAAGTGTCGACACAAGTCTACAAGGTGTCGACACAACTCCTTGTATGTCTCGACACAGTTTCTTCTGCATGTGTCGACACTGAAATTGAGTGTCGACACAAGTACTTGTTCTTCTTGCTTTTGCTGAATTCTTCTAAGTGTCGACACATCTCCTTTGTGTCGACACAACTTCTTGTGTTGAATCTGTCAAGTGTCGACACTACTTCTTGGTGTCGACATATAGTCTTTTATGTTGATTCTTGCTGAGTGTCGACACAGCTCCTTGTGTCGACACACCTTCTTCTTGTTGAGACTTCAGCTGAGTGTCGACACATTCCCTTAGTGTCGACACTTGTACTTAGAATAATTTTGTTGATCTTTCTGATCTTTGCTAAGTGTCGACACAGCTCCTTGTGTCGACACCTTCTTCATGTGTTGGGTCTTCAGCTGTGTGTCGACATATTGTTCTGGGTGTCGACACATACTTCAAATGCTGACTCTTCTGTTGAGTGTCGACACATTGTGTTGAGTGTCGACACTTACTTCAAGTGCTGACTCTTCTGCTTAGTGTCGACACATTGTGTTGAGTGTCGACACTTACTTCATGTGTTGACTCTTCTTCTTAGTGTCGACACATTGTGTTGAGTGTCGACACTTGTACTTAGTCTCTACAGACTTTTGCTGAGTGTCGACACAGCTCCAAGTGTCGACACTTTCTGGTGTAGACTCAGCTTCACTGGGTGTCGACACAGCTCCTTGTGTCGACACTTTCTGTCTGCACATTTCTTCACTGAGTGTCGACACAGATCCAAGTGTCGACACTTTCTGTCTGGTGTCGACTCTGCATCCCAGGTGTCGACACAATGACTCCAAGTGTCGACACTGCTTGTCTGGGTGTCGACACAAGCCTTCTTAAGTGTCGACACTTTCCCTCTGGGTGTCGACACATGGACTTAGAAACTTTTTGCTTCAGTCCAGTGAATACTTAACCTGCACAAGTAAACTCAACATACATCAAATACATTATGATGTATATCATTGAGTTGGGTGAGGCTTCTTCAAATCAGGTACATTTGACCAATGTACTCAACAGATTCGCGTGAAAGGGGCGGTTGTCGAGGGCGAGCACATACCACCCCGCCCAGATACTGTGCGAGGGACTCCTCTGCCTCGTCGGCCCGCCTCCTCTGAAGGATCGCGTCTTCCTGAGAAAGCTTTTGGGCCTCCTCCCTCTCGTCCGCCAGCTTCTTCAGGGAGGTGGCGTTTCGCTCCAGCTGGGTGCAACGCCTCCCCACCATGTGAGCCAACTCCAGGCCGCGCAGCTGGGACCGCGCGCTCTCGTGAACCAGCACTCGCGACGCCTCTTTGTCATAAATAGAGGCGTCCTCTCGCGAGTAAAGGCCGAACGAGAAGTTGTAGGCCTCCCCGCCGATGGTGTCCTGCTCTAGCCAACTCAGCAACAAGGTCGAGATCGCGGCGCGATTTGACTCCTTGTCCCATGACAGGAGCGGGGCGCCGAGCTCATCCAGATATCTCTCGCCGTAGCCAAAGTTGCGGTGACCCCTCGGCACCGGCTTCACAGCAGCTTGAGACCCATCCGGCGGCGCGGAGGTGCCCGCCGCCCTGTCCGGGGTATCGCTGGTCGAAGCAACCAGCGGCGGCGAAGGGCCCTCGGGCGGAAGGACCGCAGGGGCCTTGCCTTTCCTTTGGCTCGCAGCGGGTTGCTGACCCGCGGTCTTCGCCACCTTCGGCGGAGGGGTGGGTTGTCCGCCACCCGACCGCTTCTTGGCCGGGAACGACGGGGGGTCGCGCTGAGCGGCATCCGCAGCCTGAGCTCGGGCGAGAACCCCGGGAGCGACCCGAGCGCTCTCGTAGGGGGGGTGAAGAGGGATGTCGTGCTCGCCTGCCAAGGAAAAGGGGTGAGGTAACGAAAAAGGAGGGGGTAAGGCAGAACAGCGGCGAGTGGCAAACCTCCCCCTGGCGGGACGGCGGCGAGGTCGTCAAGGTGGCGGCGCAGGTACGCGACCTCGAAATTCTTCCCGGCGAAGAACCCGCACAAGTCGGCCTCATGGCCCCCTAGGCTGGGCGGACGGTAGCTCGCCTCGCTAAGCTACACCAGCGAGAAGGGGACGTTGCTGAAATCCCCTTTGACGAACAGGAACTTTTTGAGCCAGTTATGACTGTTATTTACTGTCTCCTGCACCTTGAGGTGGGCACTCGAGAAGTAGGCGGTCCCATCCCGGTTTGCCCGGAAGGAGAATAGTTTCCGGAAAACGATGAGGCTGAACTCGACTCGCTCCTCTCGCAGAAAGCAGGCGAACCCCACCATAACGGCTATGGAGTTCGGGGTCATCTGACCTAGGACGACCCCGAAATACTTCAGCACCTTGCGTACCTCGGGCCACAGCGGAAGTCGCAGGCCCACCTCAAAGTGAGCTAGGGGGATGGCGAGCTCGTCCCCGGATAAATCGTTGATCTATTCTCTATCCCCGGGCCGTCTCGCAGAAAAGCCCGGCGGAACGTGGTCACCAAGAGCATCCAGGTACTCGCATTCCAAGATGACGGCGTGAGGAAAATCGTGCTCTGAGAAGGTCCAGGCGCACTTACTTCGTCCGTCCACGTCGCCGCCGCCTCCTCCCATTCCCACCGAATCGCCGCCGAACGTGCGAGACAGATCCAGAAGGCGAGCACGAGCCGTACTTCGCGGGGAACGAGAAGCGAGAGAGCGTTTTGAATCGGTGAGGGAATGAGGGCCGGCAAGGCCTATTTATTGGGAAAGAGAAAGGGCGGGAAACTTCCTGCCGAAAGAGGGGGTGCAGATAGCAAAAATCAGCCTGACGTTTCGACTTCACGGCGCGCGGTCGCGCCGCCGAGGCCAGTCAGGCGTGGTTCTCGCTCGGCCGTGTCCGCGCAAAATTTGAGCGGGCGACTCTCGGCCCGCACCTGTCCGGGATTCCGCGCGAGCTGGGAGACACCCGACTGGCGAGCCCCTCGTCTCGCCCACGCCCTAATCGACAGGTCAGGCAGAACGAATCTCTCCCCTGTCCCGCCCCACAGAGAACAAAAGCAACAACGTGTTGATTTCAACATGCATCAGCGATAAAAAACTAGGCCCATAGGCGGGAAGAAAAGAGTTGCAAATCGTTACAAATACAGGATAGCCTTGAAATGGTAGAAACTCTGCGATATCCCGCGAGTGGGGGGAAAAAGGGCTGGATCAGTACTCGATCCACTGCCACCTGCCCCGCCGCTTCGTTCCCGTTCGCGGAGGCACGTGAGGATAGTGGTAATCGCGAACCGCCACCATCTTCCGCTCAGCAAGACCGACTTGCTCTGTGGCGCTCCTGAGACGCTCCTCGGCTCGCGTAATGTGCACGCCCGGTTAAGTGACATCGTCGTCTTCTGCTGCGCGCCGGGTTCCCTCCAAGGCCGCGAGCCGGGCCGTGGCATCGGCTTTGTCTTGATCGACCCTCTTCACGATCTCCTGAAGCAGCAGTGTGTGTTTCTGAAATAGCCGCGTCACCTGCCTCTTCATCCCCACCGCATCGGTCGGGTCGCCCAGGTAATCAGAAACGCTGTCCACGTCGGGCGGAGGAGAATACCCTTCGCTCGTCTCAGTTTCGGAGGAGACCATGTTGTAGCCTACAAAAGGACGATTCAGGAGGAGCGAGCGAGGAGAAAGCCAACGGTGAGTACTAGCTTACCAGGGGTTGGCACTTTGTCCATGCCGATGGATGGGCGAGAGGAGCCCGGCCGACCCTGAAAGGCCTCTCCCCTGAGGGCCTCAAGAGATTTTCCCAGTCCGTGGGGAGCCGGCGGGCGAGGGGTTTCCGGAGGTGGGCGGTCCAGGCATGGAGGACTAACAACCCTCTCAGACGACAAGTGAGGGGGGCGATCCTTTCCCCCGTTCCCCACCTCTTCACAAGGAATTGCCTGCAAAACAAAAGATCAGAGGTACAGTGATAAGCCGAAGAAGGTCACGTACCCCAGGGACGACCTCAACACCCGCCGCCGAGCTGGAGCCCGGACAGTCACCCACCGGAGACCGCCTAACAATCTTTCCCTTCGCCGGCCTAAAGAGAGGGCCGGGAGACCCACGTGCTAGCCAAGGGGCGGCCTCGAGGGCCTCCTCCCGAGTCTTCTGGCCCGCTGCCTCCAGGCGAGCTCGCATCTCCTCGCTGACCGGCATCGAGAAACTGAAGTCTGTTCAAGGAAAATGAGGGGATCTGGGGAGCCCCCCTGGGCTCAGCGGTATATTTATAGCCGGATAGTGGGGCCCCACCAGAAGATTCACTGCTAGCTCAGCACAGCACTCGCCGAACACGCGGGTTGGATGATTCTTTCCGAGCTTGAATCAAGCTCGAAAAGAGCGGGGATTGTGTACAACCCCGTGTCCGGCGAGCGGGTCCCGCGAGGGAGGTCAAGCAGACCTAGCCCCGCGACCCGCACCCAAGCGGCAAAACGGATATACGGCAGGAGGGCTAGCCCGCTCCCTCCCATTTCAGGAGAGCGAGCCAGGCGAGGCAAGCGAGCCAGGCGAGGCGAGCGAGCAGGTCGCGCAGAGAATCACTGGCCAAAGCGGATGAGTTTGGCGACCCGCGACTAGCGGGCCGATTGGGGTCGCGGTGGCCGCTGGCTAGCCCCCACACGCGACCTGGCCGCCGGTCCGCCCTGGCAGAAGACAGGCAGGTCGCGACGGTCCGGCTGGCACTCGCCCAGGGAGAATAGGCGGGCAGCTGGAGGCAGGTCGTTCTCGCCTCCCGCGGAGGAGGATTGGAGGCGAGCTGACTCCCAAGGGGTGCGAATAGCCCCTCAGAACAGAGGAGCCACGCTATTGGCAGACCAGGTTGGACTGTGCATAGCTACTTAGAACAGCGGAGTTTGGCTGTTGGCAGACCCAACCAAGGGCTTTTTGGTATTTTCAGGTCAGTTCTTTCGGTTATTGGCAGTTCAGATTTCAAAAAACTATAAATAAGACCCAAGGGGTACCTCAGAGGACACGCTTTTAGTGCCTCCTTACTCTCGTTTTCAAGTACTCTCTGAGGGTACCTTAGCTCGGCTTCTGGCTAAGGAGGGGAAGCGCTCAAAGATCTTCCAGGTTTGTGGTAGGACCTCCCTGCCAAGCCCTTGGGTCTGTTTCTTCTTGTCTTCTTCGTTGTTTTTCTTGCAGGAGCAAAGTAGGCGCGAGACCACCCCTTCCCCAAGGGTCGAACTCCACAAGAGGCCGGATTCCGGTTTCAACAAGCAAGATATAGTATTTATTATCTATTTATCAAAATAAGGTACACTAGTTCACTTTACACAAGAAGTACTAAGAGAAAATGCCCAATTATTCCAAATAATTTATCAGTGCATACAAATGATATTTGACTAACTTTGACAGAGTTTCATATCATTCAAAGACAACTAAACCATAGTTACTTCAATATCATCAAAATGGGCAAGGTGAAGGTTATAACTACAATTATGCGCTACTGTTATCTAAACATCATATAATAAATTTCAGAGGTTAATACTATACATCCTCGGGCTCGCAGGAGGCAACTCAAAGAAAAGTGCTGAGTTAGGGGCGAGAGGATTGCAGAGGTGAGTAGCATCATAGGGTTAACTCGGTGGTAATCCAAAAAGGCAAACCATAATAGGCGATACGGGAGCAGCGTAGCAGGCGAGAGGGCTCTCGCGGCGTATGCTGACCTCTTGTGGCAAGACGGATCTTGCGGCGTTTGTTGACCTCTTGTGGTGAGATGGAGTACTCGCAAGGCGGGGCACTCCCGAGGCGGGGCACCCGCGAGGCGAGCTGATTGGCTCTCCTCGCCCGCTTGATATTTTATCACTCGCCATATAAGGAAAAGACGTTTTTACTTTATTACCCGCAAGTGGGTGTTTTACTCTTTTAGCCCAGGTAATTTTACCCTTTTGCCCTTTGGGGTTTGTGTATAACCCTTCAGAACAATGTAGTTTGGCTGTTGGCAGACCCAGTCGACGGTATTTTTGTAATTTCATGTCGGTTCAGTTTGATTATTGGCAGGTCAACTCATAGGCATATAAATACATCAATAAGGTGCCTTGAGGTGAGAGGGAGGCAAAAAAAGAAAGAGAAGAAGAGAGCGTTGGTTATCTTTTTCTTCTTCTTCCTCCAAGGCACCTAGATCAGCACTCGCTAGGGAGGGGAAGAACTTTTAATTCTTCCGGGTAAGAGGTGGGACCCCTAAGCGGAAGCCCATAGTCTGTTTATAGTTCCAAGACTCATGTCAGAAAAGGGGTTCGGGAATAGTAGGTGTGAGTTGCAACCTTAGGTCCGAACTCTAGGTGATGTCGGGCTTCTAGCTGCAATATTTTTATTGCGGTGAGTGTGGACTGCATCATGCAAAGAATAATCTTGAACTACTTCATGATAGAAGATCTCGAAGAAAGAGAAAGGGACGAGTCCCAAAACCCGGGAGGATTGAGATGAAGAGAAGAATTCATGGCGTCCATTAGAGCCATCATGGACATGTTGCAGGGGATATCACAATGAGGCGACTGTTCGACTCCTTTACCTTAAGCATCCGATCTCGTGCATCTGGATGAGCTCGTCTTGACAATGACTAGAGAGGACGACCCGGGGGGGAAACCCAGAAAGGAAATGGTGGTGGCAGGAAGCGGCGAGTCCTGGCTGGTAGGTAGTTGTTTCCTAGCCCTGCGAGTGTCGTCTCGCAAGGAAACGTCATTGCGCGACTGAAGGCGATGAGACCCATGTCGAGAGGGTCCACAATATGTGAGTTGATCCTTCAGCTCCAGTGCCAGAGGGGTTTAGGGAGCCCAAAATGACCTACTATGTGGGAAAAGATGACCCTCTCCAGCACTTGCAATGGTTAGAAGATGCGGTCTCCATCAGGCCAATGACGGACACATTCAAGTGTCGTCTTTTTTCCATCACCTTGAAAGATAAGGCTAGGTAATGGTTTCATCAACTCCCCATGGGATCAATATATATCTTCAAAGATCTAAGTAGAAGTTTCCAACTGCGTTTCTCAACCTCGAAGAAAAGGAACAAAAATCCCGAGTCAATTTTTCTGATCCGACAGAAGGCGGATGAATCCATGGCCCAGTACGTGGACATGTTCCAGGAAGAAGTCTTGAATATTTAGGAGGTGTCAGGTTTTTCTCTCCAAATGGTGTTCACCATTGGACTGCTGGAGGTTTTCTTCAAGATGAGACTAACTCGAAAGCCACCACTATCATTTCATGGACTGATGGAGAAGGCAGCAAAAGAGATAGCGATGGAGGCGGCAAAACCGACGTTCGCCAGAAAGCTAGTAAGGTTGACGGAGGCCGAGTCAAGAGAGCCGGGAGGGGCACGAGAGCAAGAAGTAAAAAAGGAAGGGGCAGTTGAGGGCTCTGACATATCAGTAGTTGGGTTGGAGGTAACAAGGAGGCCCTACTCAAGGGCAAGGAAGAGGTTTTCCCCAAGGGGAAGGAACTACCAAGGAGGACAAGGATGATTCAACCAGCAGGGGTGGAGATATGGTCCTAGAGCACCCCTACCCCCGTGATGCGCCCGCGAACAGACGCTTACTGTGGTTGGTTCGGTGAGTCGATCGCCGCGGGCTCGCTCGGGTAGGCAAGTGCACCTATCGCAAGTAGTACTCGATATTCGGGGGAATACCGAGGTCGTATTGTTCTCGGGGTCGCGTTGACTATTCTTACTCCTCCGGGAGGACTATTATTTTACTGAAAGAAAGGTGGATTTTTTTACTTAATAAAAGACGGAAAAGCAAATGAGCGAAAAAACGATTTAGAAAATATTCGATGAAGGGTTAACGCTCGGCATCGAATCTGATTAAGACTAAAACAATTTTTAATAATAAAAAGACTTAGTTTTCAAATTAATAATAAGGCAACTTGGCCGTGGAGGTTCCACAAATGTGAGCGCACTTATCTCTAGGAATATTGCTCACCTGAACGTTAAGTCTATTCGACCGAACGTTAGTCTGACGAAGGATTCCTCTTAACGCCCGCTTTACGCTAAGAACCCCGCTATTGGGTGGGGAACCCAATCCGGTAGAATTACGCTGGTCCTCTCTCGAGGGTATGCACGCAACTCTATTTACCCAGGGGTGATCGGTCCATATGCACGGCCTCTCGGCTAGCTAGCATATGGACTACGGAAATAGGGCCCACACATCGATTATGTGGTCCTACGCGTCGTAAACCCGGGGTAAACCTTAAGTGCTTAAATTAAAATGAAAATAAAGAGCTTCAATTATTATAAATCATTTCAAATGTCCCAATGCTCTTCTATGCCGAGGCTAATAGCGATTAGCCACACATCGGTATGGGGACGGCTTATAATTTAGTGAGGCGCGAGATCGAAATTAAACACTAAGCGTTTATAAGAAGGGGACACAAGAAAAATAACAACATTTAGAAGACTGAAAAACTAGCTAAAACAAGAACTCACGCACACTCCAAATTATAAATTAAATAGGAACTAAGTTACACATGAAAGAAATTTGCATATTCAAAATTTGCGAGTCCCACTCAAACAAGTGGGGGCGGTAAATAAAAGCTGAAAATTGCAAGTCCTACTCAAACGAGTAGGACTGAAATGAAAGCGAGTCCTACTCAAATGAGTAGGAGAAAATAAATGCGATTACCGGGCTATAAAGTCCGGCCATTTAACTCAAGTGAGTAGGCGGAAAAATAAAGAAAGAAAAATTACAAGTCCTACTCGAACGAGTAGGCGGGAAATAAAGTCCGGCCATTTAAACTCAAGTGAGTAGGCGGAAAAATAAAGAAAGAAAAATTACAAATCCTACTCGAACGAGTAGGACTGAAAATGAAAACGATGCGCCATTTAACTCTTAACGAGTAGGCGAAAATAAATGCACACAAACACACACACTCCATAAGAATTTCAAGAAAGCAATAAAGCTAACACCTACACTCACACACTCTACAAAATTTGAATCAAAGCATAAAAGAAAGCATTAAAATTTAACACCTACACTCACACACTCTACATAATTTGAATCAAAGCATTAAAAATTATACTCATACACTCACACACACAACATGAAAATTAAGAAGAACAAAAGGAAATTTAGGCTCATACACTCACACACACAAATAAAAAGAAAAATGAAAGTTACCTAAAAATTAAAATGTTAACTTTTTCATGCTTAGGTTTTGCCAAAAACAAATAAAAAGAGGAAATTTCAATTTTTAGAAGACAAAAGTTTTTCAAAACAAATTAAAAAACAAAGTTTTTGGAAAATTAAAATGCCAATATTTTCATTCTTATGATGTTATGAAAGTGATAAAAAAGGTGAAAAAGAAGATGAAAAAACAAAAGAGGTTTTACAATCCTAAAAGAAAACTAAGTAAAAAAAAAGAACAAATTCACTTTTTAAATCTCTTTTATAAAATCATAAGAATGAAATCAAAATTCTTTCAAGAAAAAGACAAGGAGAAAAAGAGGAAAACCTATCATACCTAAGCATGAAAACAAGTTAAAAATATGTAAAGTGAATAAATTACACTCATACACACACACACACACACACATTTCATAAAAGAAGAACTAAATGAAGAACAAAGATAAAAACAAGGATAAAAAGGAGAAGGAAAGTGGGCACAAGTGTTCATTCCAAAGCTAAATATGAAGAGAAAATCTAACATTTTATTGATTTTTAGGAACTATTACAAGATATTACAAGGGCTAAAGCTAAAGCAAAACAAGACATGAAATAAAAAAGGGAGAAATCTCCTTATATAGCTTTAGAAATCACGGATGCAGCCCACAAAAAGACACTAAATTGGCCCAAAAATCTGAACCCTTGGACCTTACAGAACTGGGAAATTTATAGGAAAAAAATTTCTAAGTACACGCCCTAGGTCACGGGCGTGTAGGGGGGGCGTGACAGTACTATTCATGAAGGCGGCTGGCGATTGGACAGGAAAGTTGACTTCGGGCTGAGTTCGCAGCAGTCACGCCCCCGGTCACGGGCGTGACTCTGGGCGTGTCGGGGAGGTAGAACCGGGCGCGGGTTGCGCCGAAAGTCTTCGGCAGCACCTTGTCGGGCTAGCTGGAAAGGTCACGCCCCAGGTCACGGGCGTGACGCTGGGCGTGTCAGTTTGTGTCGACACTCGACGAATGTCGAGTGGAAAGTGTCGAGTCGAAATCGTCGAGCGGAAATTGAGTCACGCCCCATGTCACGGGCGTGACGCTGGGCGTGTCAGTTGGTGTCGACACTCGACGAATGTCGAGTGGAAAGTGTCGAGTCGAAATCGTCGAGCGGAAATTGAGTCAAGCCCCATGTCACGGGCGTGACGCTGGGCGTGACTGTTGGTGTCGACACTCGACGATCGTCGAGATGAATTCGTCGAGAGGAGAGGACACGGGCTTGGGTCACGCCCCGTGTCGGGTGACACGGGCGTGACCCCAGGCGTGTCAAGCTTTTACTTCAGAAATTTTCCGATTTCACGGGAAATGCGATGACACGGCCCGGTCACGGGCGTGACAAATATGTCACGGGCGTGTACTGCCCAAATTTTGGCAGATTTTGGCATTTTTCTGAAAAATAAAATAAAGCAAGTTAGTAATAAATTTACAAGAATAGGAGCATTTTATTGAACAAAAATAAGTAAAAATGACGAAAATAAATGAAAACGACTAAATTAATGTGCACAAAAATACGTATATTTACAAAACATCAAATACCCCCATACTTAGGCTTTTGCTATTCCAGAGCAAAAGTTTGAGGTGAATCTATAAGGAATAAAAAAACTCTAAGTTTTGGCTATCGCTTAATCAATTATAAGAGAGATCAAAATAAATATACGGGGTGTAAGAGTTAAGTCCTAAAATTATGTAGATGATTTAAATAGCGCAAAAGTTTTGGCCAAAAGACTTCTTGATGTAATCAAATAGAAGGCAACATTTGTAATGGTTAGATTAACGAAAATAGTTTGGAATTATAAGAACTCTAGCTTATACGAGTTCTACTGGAAATAATACAATTTACTAATTATGCTCTCAAAAAGATTTTTGAATTAATTTTAGAATCGTGTAATTGGCTAAGGGGGTAGTGGGTTTATGAAGAGGGTTTTGATATTTGAGGTGAGGTAATTTTTTCTCGAACCTCCATTTTTTCTTTTGGATTATTAGGAAAACGAAATCTTATTTTCCTAATATGATTTTTTTTTCAACTTCATAATAATAAAATTAACCCAATGTATATTTGTAGGAGTAATGAATTTTATCCTCTTACTCCATATATAATCTTTTAAAATTATTGGGTGCCTATGTTTACTGAATGAAATCTTATTCCCATTGACATAGGATCTTTTAAGGATAAAATTTTTCATGCCAAGTAGGTCATGAAAAAGTTAGGGGAGAAAGGAAAACTAGATTGTAATCCTAAAACTTTTTGAGAGCAACCTTAATAATTTGTACGTTCCAATTTTTTTCAGAAAGCTAAAAGTAAGTATAATTGAATTCTATAGTCGTTATTTCCTAACATAATATACGTGCTCCTATTAATGAAAAATTAGAAGTAGTGTCTAAAACGAATTTGCTAGTTTTAACAAAGCATAAAGAATTCTTTAAAACTTAACCCCGACTATTTAAATTTTTCAATCAATAATTAATAAACGGGTAGTGAACAAAGAATTAATCAAATTCGCATATAAATAAACTCAAAACTGAATTTTTGGATAGCAGAAAAGTTAAGTATGGAATATTTAATTTATTTATTTCAAAACATTTTTTTGATTTTTATAGTTTTTGTTATCATTTTTTTTGTTTTTCATTTATTATCTTTTTTTTTGAATTTTTGATTTTCTCAATTTTTTTTGAAAATTTTTTTTGAACTGTTATCTTTTTTTTGTATTTTTAAGAGAATTTTCATTTATGTACAAAAATATGGGAGAAAAAGAGAGGTTTTTACAAGAATGAGAGAGAAAAGAGAGAAAAAAGGAAGTACAAAAAATATTTACAAAGTGAAACTAAATATATATTTTTTGTTGTTTTTGAGTTTTTTTTTTGGAAAAAAAGAAGAAAGAGAACAAAGCCAAAATTTGTTTTTTTGGATTTTTTCATTTAAAATTTTTTTTTTCATTTTAAGATGTTTTTTTAAATTTTTTTTGTTTTTGTTTTGTTGTTATATGTATTTTTTTGTATTTTTTGAAATGCAGAAAAATTGAAGTGCAGAAAGTAAAGTACGAAAATACCCCCATACTTAAGTCCAACATTGTCCCCAGTGTTGTATCGTAAGTATGCGGAACAGAAAGGAAAGACAATATGTACAAAGAAAAAAAAGGAAGGGGGTAGAAGCTTCCCTGAAACGCGTAGGGGGAGGCCGATCAGAAACCCTGCGTTTATTAGAAAAAGTAGCAAAGATAATAAGGAAAGAGCTAAAAAGATAAGCGAGGGGTGGCTCCCAGGAGCGCTTTGTTTATAGTCGTGTAGCTTGACTATTTTGGCGGAGTTATAGATCGAGGAGGGTTATGGTTTCGTAATGCGCGAGCACTGGGTCGCCCGCGATGTATAACTTAAGCCGATGACCGTTTACTTTAAACGAAACTCTTGCCGGGTGGGAGACGAGTACGGTCCCATATGGAAGACTTCTTCAACTAAGAAGGGACCGGACCATCTAGATTTTAGTTTACCCGGAAAAAGCTTAAGGCGTGAATTATAAAGAAGGACAAGTTCGCACGGAGAAAATATTTTTGGGGACTTTAAATGTCGATCGTGATATAACTTAGAGCGCTCCTTATAGAATTTATTGCTCTCGTAAGCGTTCGCACGCCATTCATCGAGCTCGTTTAGTTGCAGTTTTCTATTCTGAGCGGCTAAGTTGGAGTCGAGGTTTAAGAGTTTTAAAGCCCAAAGTGCGCGTTGTTCTAATTCTACGGGTAAATGGCACGCTTTGCCGTAGACTAACCGGAACGGCGTACATCCAATAGCGGTTTTGTATGCCGTCCGATACGCCCACAACGCATCGTCGAGTTTAACGGACCAATCTTTCCTATTTAGCGAAACGGTTTTTTCTAAAATTCGCTTAATCTCTCGATTTACTACCTCGACTTGGCCACTTGTTTGCGGGTGGTAAGGGGTGGCAAGCTTGTGCGTGACTCCGTATTTAGCTAACGTCTTAGCCATAAGAGCGTTACAGAAATGCGTTCCCCTATCACTAACAATTGCGCGAGGCGTGCCGAAGCGAGAAAATAATTTTTTAAGAAATGTAACGACGACTCGCGCATCATTGGTTGGGAGAGCTTGCGCTTCCGCCCACCTTGATACGTAGTCGACCGCCACTAAAATATACATATTTTTGAAAGACGGAGGTAGGGGGCCAACAAAATCGATGCCCCACAAATCGAAGACTTCGCACTCTAAAAACATGTTTTGGGGCATCTCGTCGCGACGAGAGATGTTACCCGACCGCTGACAGCTATCGCATGCGCGCACAAAATTATGCGCGTCTTTGAAGAGAGTGGGCCAAAAGTAGCCCGCCTCTAGCGCCTTCCGTGCGGTCCGGTTGGCTTGATAATGCCCACCGGCTGGACCCTCGTGGCAGTGCTTAAGAATTTGCAAGCACTCCACACCCGCAACGCATCGTCGGACCGCTTGGTCCGCGCAGATACGAAAAAGAAATGGGTCCTCCCAAAAGAAATTTTTCAAGTCAGAAAAGAATTTCTTCTTTTGATGACTTGAAAACTCTTTTGGAAGCACCCGCGCTACTAAGAAATTTGCAAAATCTGCGAACCAAGGCGAAGATGACGAAGATTTATTAATGGCAAGAAGGCGTTCCTCGGGGAATCTGTCATTTATTTCAGATTCGACGAGCGCTTCCGCACCCGGATTTTCTAAACGGGAGAGGTGGTCCGCCGCTAGATTTTCCGCTCCCCGCTTATCTCAGATCTCCAAATCAAACTCTTGTAGGAGGAGAATCCATCGAAGAAGGCGGGGCTTCGCATCATTTTTAGCTAATAAATATTTAAGCGCGGAGTGATCGGTAAAAACGATAACTTTAGATAGCGTTATATACGAGAGAAACTTATCGAAAGCGAAAACGACGACAAAGAGTTCCTTTTCCATTGTCGTGTAATTTACTTGTGCGGAAGTGAGCGTCTTGCTAGCGTAATAAATAGGATGAAAATGTTTTTCTGCGTGTTGGCCAAGAACGGCACCTAAGGAAATATCACTAGCGTCGCACATTATTTCGAACGGAAGGGACCAATTAGGGGCCACTAAAATTGGTGAAGTGATAAGTTTTTGTTTTATCAAATTAAAGGCGGACTCGCATTCGCTACTAAAGATGAAACGTGATTCCTTTTCCAAGAGGTGAGTTAGCGGCCTTGTTATTTTTGAAAAGTCTTGAATGAAACGTCGATAAAAGCCCACATGGCCTAAGAAACTCCTAATAGATTTTACGTTTGTTGGATGCGGAAGTTTTTCTATAATTTCTATCTTGGCCTTATCCACCTCTATCCTCTTAGACGAAATCATATGGCCGAGGACCAAACCTCCTCGAACCATAAAGTTGCATTTTTCCCAATTTAAAACAAGGCTTGTGTCCTCACACCGTTGAAGGACACGATCTAAATTGTTAAGGCAATCGGGAAAAGAGCGTCCGAAAACAGAAAAATCATCCATAAAGACTTCCATAATGTCTTCTACTAGCTCGCCAAAGATCGCTAGCATACATCTTTGGAATGTAGCTGGCGCGTTGCAGAGTCCAAATGGCAAATTCAAACTTCAAATTTCAAAATTTCAAATTTCAAATTTCAAATTTCAAAATTCAAAATTCAAAATTTAAATTTCGAATTTCAAATTTCAAATTTCAAAATATCAAATTTCAAAATTCAAAATTTCAAATTTCAAATTTCAAATTTCAAAATTCAAAATTTAAATTTCACATTTCAAATTTCAAAATTTCAAATTCAAATTTCAAATTTCAAAATTTAAATTTTAAATTTCAAATTTCAAATTTCAAAATTTCAAAATTTCAAATTTCAAAATTTCAAATTTCAAATTTCAAAATTCAAAATTTAAATTTCGAATTTCAAATTTCAAATTCCAAAATTTCAAAATTTCAAAATTCAAATTTCAAAATTCAAAATTTCGAATTTCAAATTTCAAATTTCAAAATTTCAAATTTCAAATTTCAAATTTCAAATTTCAACATTTAAAATTTAAATTTCAAATTTCAAATTTCAAATTTTAAAATTCAAAATTTAAATTTCAAATTTCAAATTTCAAAATTTCAAATTTCAAATTTCAAACTTCAAAATTTAAATTTTAAATTTCAAAATTCAAAATTTCAAATTTCCAATTTCTAATTTAAAAGTTTAAAATTCAAAATTCAAATTTCCAATTTCAAAATCCAAAATTATGGCCTATGACGTTCACGTTTCCCGGTTGGACTTTTGGTATGATAAAGCCATGACTAAGTTTCCCCTAGGCAATGCCACACTTGTCCTACTTATGACGGTTTAGGGTGTCCTAAAATTTTTAGGGATTGGCTTAAGGGTATAGAACTTCATTTTAAGTGTTATGGATGGGATGACCCCCAAAAGATTCACTTTGCCCGAGAACGGTTAATAGGTCAGGCCCAGTTATTTTGGCTGAACGAAGAGCGTCGTGTTGGTGGTTATCAACATAATTGGCAGGCGATGCGTAGCCTCCTTTCAGATCAATTTGATCCCGCCTATCTCCGTACTACCAACACCGAGCCTGTGAGTGAGTACGGCTTACTACATTATTGTCACACCGACCTAGACCTCACCTTTAGTACGGCTTTGGAGATTGAGAAGCGCCGACCTCCTAGGAGAAAGGTTCACTCACGTCAGAAGATTATTACCTTTGAGTCTAGTGGCATATCTGATCTTGGCTCTATTGTGGGTCCTATTCCGAATACGCCCGTAGTTCTTTTGAGTCTTCTCCTGAGCTGCCTGATCTAGTCGTTGACTCTCCTGATGAGTCTGCGGTAGTGTCTAAGACTGAGCACGCCACTGTGGGTGAGACCGACTTAATTGATGAGCTTAGTGATGACGAGGAGTTTGGTTACCCTAGTGACCTGGACGAGGATTTCTCCTCTGAGGAATCGTCTCCTCTTCCTTTCGACGATGTTTCTGAGGCGTCTCCCTTGACAGTTATGGAGTCTTCTGATGACCCTGAGTCAGAAGACATTCTGGCTGAGTCACCCTATGTTGAGAGCTTACCTATTACTGATTTAGGTGATGACCTGCTTGAACACGAGCTAGTTCCTTCTAGCCCGGAACATATTGAGGTGACCATTTCTTTAGCTTCCCCGGTAGGTCAATCTAGTCGGATCAGTGCGAGTGAGGATCACAATATTATAATGATTGATCCCGGTTTGGTCGATGGTTCAACGGTGTTGGAAGAGTCACCTTGGGATGGATGTTTATCTTGGGATAATCTTAGTGGTGCACATCCACGAGATAGTTCGTTGATATTATCATCGTTGCTTGAGGGTCATAGTAATTTAGATTCTTCCTGGGATTCGATTTGCCCAACCGTCCATCATGATTTAGACAATGTACCTACTTCGTGGGAAGATTTGGTTAGCGAAGGATGTGACGTTTTGGAAGAGTTACCCTGTGTGGGAAGGCTATTTGTGGATGATGGTAGCACTGAGGACCCGATAAACATTTCTTTGATGTTAGCTCCTTCGCCAGAAGCCCAAAATGGATTTGGAATTTTGTCGAGTACGATCTTTCCTACTTTTGAGACCAATACTGATTCTAATTTGGACAAATTATCTAGTGGGTTGGAAGACATGTCGGCTGATTTGGTAGAGTCACCTCGTGATGAATGTTTATCTGATAGTGAGTTAGATGATGACGATCCGGCTGAGTTTTCGGAAGGACGAATCTACTGTTTGATTTTTCCTTTGATTTTGATGGCTTGCACCCGGAGGATTTTTCTTGGACGTTAAATCCATGTTTTGACTGTGAGTATGATTTAGTTCCTCCTCCGGAATCGCCCATGTCGACTCCTCCTCCGGTTCACTTGACTCGATTAGATGACTTGTTAGGGAACGAGCTTGTCATTTCTAGCCCGAGATATTTGGAGATGTTTATTTATCCAGCTTCCCCATTCGACTTACCCAGACGGATGTGTGTGAGCGATTTGTTAGTTGTCGCGTTCGGTCTTTCCACTACTTTTCATAGATCTGACTATATTGTTCCTAGGATGGACCGTTCATCTGACCGCTTGGCATTGGGTAAGGCTTCTTTTTGGACTGCTAGTGATTCCATGGCGATGGTATGTTTTGATGTAGTGTCCCCCAGACACAATTATTTACCAAGCCCGGTCGCTTGCATTTATCCTCCGCCTTTTGATGATCCGTGCATGCACACGTTAGTGAACGTAGTTGGGTATGTTGAGTTGTGTCTCCCGCACTACCTTTCAACTCCGGGAGCATCCAACTCTATAGTTGGTGATGAGCGTTTTCCGCAGGCATTTCTTTGTGAAATTTTTAAATCAAAATTTAAATCTAAATTTAAAACTATGGCGTTGGACTCCACGAAAATCGTTAATGAATTTAAAGCACCCATGCCACCATACTTAGTCCCGTTATTTTCTACTGTTAACTCAAGTCATGTTGCACATGGGTTCACCACACACGGTTCATGGGACCTAATCCTTCCGCATGCTCAACTAGCGTACAATAATTCTAAGAACAGGTCCACTGGGTTGTCTCCGAATGAGATAGTGCATGGTTATAAGGCGCCAGTACCTCTTGACTTGGTTCCGTTACCGCCTCCTTTTAAGTCAAGTCAATTTGCACAGGACTTCGCTTCACACGTTCACACTCTCCATGAGCATATTGGCAAGACGTTAGCTAAGCAATATTCTATCTATCAATCGAATGCTAACATACATAGGCGAGCAGTCTCCTTGAACATTGGCGATTTGGTTATGGTCCGTCTTATCCCTGAATGGATGCCTTCGGACACCATAAAAAATTAGCGAACAAGAAAGCCGGTCCTTTTCGAATTTTGAAGAAATTAGGCGAAAATGCTTATTTGTTAGAATTACCCGTTGATTGGGGAATCTCCCCTATGTTTAACATTTCGGATTTAACGCTTTTTGTTGTTCCACCACCTGAACTGTCTGTCTCTCCGTTTAATAATTCCACTAAACAATCTAATGGGGTGGGGGGTAAGCTCAATTCTGGATCGCTTTCTCATTCGAAATCTACGGGAGGTATGCCGTCTATTGATGATGAAACTTGTTTTTCTGCTTCACCTAACGTTTTTCCGAGGTTTCCCCGGACGGATTTCTTGCCTGACAGGATTTTGCAGGATGATGTGTTTCCCACTCCCGACGGCGACATTCAAAGGTTTTTGGTTCGTTGGCGTGGTCGTCCGGCTTCGGACGACTCTTGGCTCTCTGCAGCACAGGTGGATCTTCTTGACGCGGACCTCGTACGCCATTATATTTCAGCCCGCTCATCGGAGATGAGTCCTTTTGAGCGGCGGAGGACTGATGGCGAAGGTGATGGCGACGGTGATGACGACGGCCACCAGGACGGCCAACTTGGGAATGGTTATGTTGAAGATGTGCTGGCAAAGGACGTGCGACGTCATAGCGGTCATGGTTACAAGCTTCGCCCTCGCAACAAGACTCATATTTGATATTTTAGCTTTGGTGTGCTAATAGCCTTTTCATGATGGCTCTTTTAAAAAAAAAACATTATTTAATTTCTGCATTTTCTTTATGTGGTGTGCCTTTAGCCACTTGTTATTTGCTTTGAGATGTAAGCCTATATAAGGCCTTGAACTTTTCATTTGATGGTAGAATTAATTGAAATCAAATTTGGAATTTGCCAACCCTAAAATTTCCCTCTCTTCTTCTCTCTTAGCCGCCGCCCCCCTCTTTCTTCCTTCCTCCAAACCGCCGGCCTCAAGGCCATCTCCTCTCTCCCTCTTGCTCTCGGCCGCCCCCTTCTCTCTAGTGCTCGGCTACTCTCCTCTCCCTCTTGCTCACGGCCACCCGAGATCCTCTCTCTCCAAGGATACTTTGGCCATGCATGAGAGGTTGTTTGCAAGGAAGAAGATAGGGGTTTCCTCCACGGCGTGAAGTGAACGAGATTAGCACGTTCATCATCCATAGCGCGCTTCCCGTGGACTTTCAACGGAGGAGCGATCAAACATGGTGGATCCACGCATCACGGATCTACAAATCCGAGAGGGGTAACGAAAATTTCTACCAAGAGATTTCTTTCTCTAGATAGTTCTTGTGGTGGACGAATTTCTGCGTTATTTTCCGATTTGTTTTTCTTCGCGGTTAATCAAATAATAGATCGGTATTTTTTCGTTTGGATTTCCGAAAGATTCGTAAGAGGATTGACGATCCTCGCTTTCTTTTTGTTGGGATAGAACCTACCATCTTTCGAATCATTTTGTTCTTGGTGGATCTATTTTGGTACAACCCAAAAGCTCGTTCGGGATCAAGATTATCCCATTTAGCCGGAAAGAATTTGGCCTATAGCCAACATTCGATCTATTTGCGGAACGGCGATCCGTATTGTTAGCGCGAGCGATAAATAAAATAATTGTTGTGGCTGCGTTTTCGTTAGCGTGTGGAATAGAGAGCGTAGATCGTGTCGTAAGCATTATCGAGGCCTCCGTGACGAATCTCTAGGACATACCCTGCATCACCTAGCTAGCTTTGCTACGAAGTTTGGATCTCCAAAGTACAGCAGACGCACACCGTTGTCGCCGCCGATCCCGTGAACCAAGCGGCCACCCATCTTGCCGCCGCCGGTTCCGGGGAGATTCTCTCCAAGAGAGATCTAGGGTTGTGGACTTTTCGTGGACTTCAAAAACACGTCGCCAACGAAGAGGGACACCTTAGTCTCCAAACGTAGTTTGTATCTCTTGTACATTCTAGTTTTACTTTTGTTGTAAAGGAACGTTGGTTCCTAGTTGTAAGGGTTGGGTGCAACCCGTGTTGTGGGAGTGTTGACTCCTACGTGTGGAAGGGTTCCTTCCGATAGTGCAAGGATTAGATTTCAATCCTGTTGGTGAAGAGACCGAGTCATCCCTTGTTGGGAGATAGGTCGAAGGGGGATAGTGGATGTACCAAAATCGGGGAACCACTATAAATTGCTTGTGTACTTTCTGTGTTGTGCTGTTGTGTTTTATTGTGCAGGTATAATTTTAAATTCCGCAAAAAAGCTGCACGTCACCTATTCCCCCCCCCCCCATAGGTGAAGATTGTTGATACTAGGTGGACTTTCAATTTGACACTTAGGTGGTCATTTAACCCAAATTGAGCTAAGTTGACTTTCTTAAGCTAAAGGTTGACCTTTGTCAACTTGGCCTTTTTTGTTAACTCCAATGGGTTCCTATGGCCCTAATGGACACTCAAATGGGTTAGAGATGTTGTGGTAGGGTCATGGAGTCATGGTGAAGCCCTAGGTTCAACCCTAAGCTAGTGTTTCAAGTTCTGCTATTTGTAAACCAAGGTGGTTCACACCCTAATTCCCAGCTTCACCCAAACCCTTTTTGTTCTTCCCAGGGTTTTGTCAAGGCCCGGTCATGACAAGACTATCCTAGAGGTCTAGAAGTCTGAGGGATGTTGCAAATCCCAATACATAAAAATAAAAATTTCATCCCCAAAATATAGGTTAGGCCTACGGGGTTTCAAGTTTGTAAAAAGAAATATAACATCCCGAGAGGTTAAAGGGGATACCAGACGTGAAAAGTTCTGGGTACCTTTGTTGCATCAAGTCCTGCGGCTCCCACGTGTTCTCCTCTTATCCATGATTCCAACATAGACATTGACCAGCGGAACCTTCTTGCACTGCAAGACCCGTATCCTAATATCGTCTATCCGGATAGGCTCTAGGTGCAACAATCGATCAGAAGCTTTATGCCATTCTATAGTCGTAATCTGCTGCTCCGGTTGAAGTAAAGCACTCCCGAGGGAGGAGACTTGGAAGACGTCATGCAAAACTGCTAGCTCTGGTGGCAGCTCCAGTCTGTTAGCCAAGGGACCGATCAACTCCAGGATCCTATAAGGCCCCATGTATCTCGGACTGAGCTTCTTCCGACCATGCATCTACGAGACTACATGCATCAGACGTCTCTTCAGAAACACCCGACCTCCTACCTGAAACTCTAAGTAACCATGTCAAGCATCGTAATACTTAGCTTGTATGCTCTGGGCCTCTAACATCCTGTCTCAAATTAACCGCACCTAAGTATCTGTATCTTCAATGTACTCCGAGCAATGTGCCTTCGCATCCTCATCCTAGGTCCAAGATAAAGGAGTCCTGCATCTCTACCTATATAAAGCATCATAAGGGTCCATGCCGATGCTGTATTGGTATCCATTATTGTTCGAGAATTTGATCAACGGTAGCTGCCTCTCCCATAGCTCTCCTCGGTCCAGTATGCAAAGATGCAACAAATCCTGTAGTGTCTGATTGGTGCACTCTATCTGTCCATTTGTCTGAGGATGGAAGGAGGTACTATATGTCAACCGGGTCCCCAAGTAAGCCTGGACCGACCTCCAGTCCTTAGACATAAATCTTCTATCACGATCGGACAATATCCTCCTCGACACTCCTTGGTATCTAACGAACTGCTCCACAAACCTCCGCACCAAGTCACCCACCGGTGCGTCCTTAATTATTGAAAAAAAATCTATCCACCATTATCAATCGATCAATGATCACCCATATCGAGTCGTTACCCGCATGTGACTGAGGAAGACCATGTATGAAATCCATGGTGATATCGTCGAACATCCACTCCGGCATCGGAAGTTGTTGAAATAATCGGCCGGACTCTTACACTCTTCCTTCACTAACTGACAAGCATTGCAATGGGTCACGAAGTATGTGATATCCCTCTTCATGTCGGACCAGTACATCGTCGTCTTTAGTTCGGCCGTCATAACTCAGTGCAACCTTCCTTGCTGGGCAATCAATCTGGGTATTGTTCCAAGAAAGCCATATCATGCCCAGAACAAGGTCGAAGTATTGCATCCTCATGACCATCGTCGGTTCCTCGAGTGTGAGACCATCAATAGTAACCTTCAGGAGGCACTTAGCAGTAGCTGAGACCTCCGTCCCGTTGGGGAGATGCAGCCTCGTGGAGACACCCGAGTAATGTCTTACTCCCTCAAGTCCATTTACGAACTCCTCGGAGACGATGTTGTGCGACTCCCCCATATCCATCAAGGTATGGGTAGGTTTGCCGCACACCATAACTATTCATGTTTATTTAAGTATGTTTAGGTAACTGAGCCTATGGTTTTATTTCCAAGTATGGTATTTTTGTTTGTTGTTTCTAAAATTCCAAAGGTAAATAACAACATAAAATTACCAGCATACCTGCAATCACCCTGTCCGGGTCCCGAGGTAGAGCCAAGTCTAGAGCATACACCTGCTCCCTATCATGCCTTTGATATCCGCCCTGGAGACCACGTTCTCTTCCACGGCCTCGGCCTACAAACTGCTAAGTGGGATGGGCAGCTTGTGGTGCCGGTATAGGTGACCTTATCGTGGGGCATTTTCTTCGGATGTTCCCTACCTGATGATAATTGTAGCACTCTGGCGGGGGAAATTCCACACCCCACGCCTCTGTATCTCCCGCATCTGAAGAGCTTGAGGGGCCAATACCTCCAGCTATCCCGACTCCTGCCTCACGTCTTTGTGGGGTTGGTCCTCTGTCCATCGCTCATCAATAAAGCGGCAACTGCGCTGATCATTCCTCCTCCCAGACCCTGATCCTCAATTGGCCTCTTCGGCCTCGAGCCGTGTGCAAATAGCCTCCATCCTCTTTGCCATCTCCAAAATCCGAGGTAAAGGCCAGTCGGACACAAACAGAAGAGCCTGTCTCAGATCATCTCGAAGGCCCTTATTGAACCTCTTGGTATACAATGCATCATCCCGCTGATAGGAGCCGCAAACCGAGCTAAGTGAGTGAAGTCCCGGTAGTACTCCAACATCATCTTGTTGCCCTGCCTTAGTTGCAGGAACCTATCTTCTAGCCCATCTCTTGTTGACTGTGGGACGAAGTGCTCCAACAGTGTGGCCCTGAACTCCTCCAAAGTGATGTCAGCAACTTCTCAATCTACAAACACCGTATCTAGAAGTATCTTCCACCACCTCTTGGCATGATTCTCTAAGCAGGATACCATCACAGTCACCCTATCCTCCAATGGGCACCATATCCCGACAGTATCTCGAACATGATATCAAGCCATCTTCCGTCCGTACGGCCGAGTCCGTCCCTATGTAAGATGGTGGAGAGTCCTCGAAAGATGCTCAACCAATTGTCCCCCCAGGTTCTGTTGTGGAGCAGGAGCCTGTTGGGCCCTGAAATCCTCTATAATGGACATCAAAGTCTATCCCACCTCCCACTATAGAAATGGAGTTGGAGGCGGTGGAGGTGGTGCAATATTCAGAGTTTGCTGTGCTCCGCCCTGTGGTATAAGATGTGTCGAGGGCTGTATAATAAGGCCGCTTGTAAGAAATTTGACCCAAACTTAGTTAAAAGTGGACAATTACATGTGATCCCGCATATGGGCACACCACAACTTTCGCTGCTTAGTTTGTCCCCAAACTAAACTCGAGCGGGGGTGACCCAGGGTTAGTGGACTTCTACTCTTTCGATCGAGGTTTCCCTCTGATACCAGTTTGTAAGACCCCTTTTTACAAAACCACGGGGTCTTATCCCCAGAACCGTAGCTTTCGGTGATACCAACAAACCCGGGATGGTCGTTACTCCAAAATGTCGATCCTGCCGGACATACCGATCGCATAATAGAAGAGTAAGTACTAAGAGTAATGTAAAACTCAAATACTAGTCCACCAAAAATCACATGAATATAAAATAAATCCCCATGAAGGGAGAGTCCACAGTAACAATAAATCAAAGTAGTAATAAGAGGGCTCCTGCCCGATACATCATTATCATTAATACAATTAACTCAACGCGGAAGCAAATCTATAATATGTACTAATGATCGGGACTCACTGTCCCTGCTGCCTGAACAGCCGTGCTAGATTGTCCCGAATCCAAGTGCACCGATCTCTGGGCTACATCTCCACGTTTGGCTCCACAATCCCCTGAAATGATTTGTTTAACGACAATTAGTCAAAAAGACTGAGTCCTATCATCCCCCATCCCTCCCCCAATGGCTCCTAGGTACCGAGCAGGGAGAAGGAAAGGGAAGGTATTTAAAGTGGAGAGTAACAAAAGTAACCAGGTGATGGCGTAACTAGTCTATCATGAGCATAAAATCATAGAAAGTATCAGTAAGCAAATAGTAGGTAAGCAATATGAGTATACACATAAACAAGGTGAGCAAGTAAAGGTACAAGAGGGTAAATAAGGTAAGTAAACATGACCTATAGGAATGCCCATACAAACCTATAGACCATGGGGTCATTTTGCAAGACCTATTTCATAAAGAGTCCCATACCAATTATATTCAATAGGTGTCAATGTTATATGCAATTATTATGCTATGTCATGCAAGTATGTTATGATATGAACATGCAAGTGCAACACACACACCTAACTCTGTACACACTGATCTTTAATTCCCCCTTTTGGAGACTAACCTCGCAGGATACCTCCATAGTGTCAAACATAAGTCATGGGTTGGGCCTCGCCCACATCTAAACTGGTATCATCACTACCAATCAGACTTATCGTACGCCTCAATGCTGGTGCACTATGCGGAGCTCCTGCATACTCTTGTCGGCTGACGCACCGGACTTTATTTGGCTAAGTACTAAACCGCACTTACCGAGTCAACGTATTTGTGTCGGTCCGACGACCCTCCAATATCGAAGACCCACCACCTTATATTTTATGCATATGAAACATTAATGTATTTTCCCACCAAGCCAAAGATCCTCAGACTATCCGTCTGTCACAAAATATCTACTAAGCCATCGGCTCGCCGGGCTAACCTGCCCATCACCAAAACCATCGAGCCTACCGCTCATGAGACCCAACCTAACTCCCACAACACCAGGGAGTGTGTGTGTAAGTGTAATCCTAGAGTATTTCTAATTACTCTTGTTTTCCATTTAGTTTACAGCTTACGTACCTTGTACTGCTCACGGCATTCCCTGTGAAGGTCTCTCCAGGGCACTAGGAACTACGATGGGCTGAAGCCCAAAGCTCTCTTTCGCAAGGTACTTATTATTATTGGTATTTACCCATAGAGAACCCTATTTAAAGTTATACTTAATCTAACCCTATTGTATTTTTGACTTTCTTTCCCTCTATAGGAAGGACGATGTTTCGTCGATCCTGAGCACCATTTAACAATAGTCAACCCAATACTTCAACATCATGACTCCTAATGATGAACTCGTTTTCAGTTCACCAAAATCAGTAAACTATTAACCCTAACTCCATATGTTCATTCACATGTTATCACATTTTCCGCAGTTTTACTATATGTAGACCAATCTAAGCAATATGATGTACATGACTAGAGGTACTCCAAATTTTCATCCAAAAGCACTAAGATAATTATTGGGGGTCTATCATAACACATTTAGCCTAAATCCGAAAAATTGTAATTTTCCTAATTAATTTGGCATTTATTAATTTTTCTCAAATGTTAGGCCATTTGTAATTATGAACATGAAGTACTAGATTTCCTTAAATTATGGGCACCAAAATTTATGATCACTATATGATAGCCAAATATCAAAGGATACTAAATTTCACATATTTTCAGAAAGTAATAACCTTTAAATTATTAATTCAAGGTAATTCAAATAATTAGAGGTAATGAATGGAGTACCACAATTCATAGTCCAAAAATTATATAAAAATTGTCAGAGCTTTAATATGATCATAAAACAATACTGACAAAGTTTCTTGTAATTCCATGGTCAGTGGGCTATATAGAAAAAAATCCTCAAATAGATCCATGATAGTGCACTTTTTGAAGAAACATTCTTGTAAACTCATCCAAATAACATGTATAATTTTCTAAGTTTTATTATGCACTAACAAGTTCTCTGGCCAAGTAACACAATTTTCCAGCAATGTACAACCCCGTGTCCGGCGAGCGGGTCCCGCCAGGGAGGTCGAGCAGACCTAGCCCCACGACCCGCACCCAAGCGGCCAAAACGGATATACGGCAGGAGGGCTGGCCTGCTCCCGCCCATTTCAGGCGAGCGAGCAAGGCGAGGCGAGCGAGCAGGTCGCGCAGAGAATCACTGGCCAAAGCAGATGAGTTTGGCGACCCGCGACTAGCGGGCCGATCGGGGTCGCGGTGGCCTCCGAACAGCCCCCACACGCGACCTGGCCGCCGGTCCTTCCCGGCAGAAGACAGGCAGGTCGCGACGGTCCGGCTCGCGCTCGCCCAGGGAGAATAGGCGGGCAGCTGGAGCCAGGTCGTGCTCGCCTCCCTACGGAGGAGGATTGGAGGCCAGCGACTCCCAAGGGGTGCGAATAGCCCCTCAGAACAGCGGAGCCACACTATGGCAGACCAGGTGGACTGCTCATAGCTACTTAGAACAGCGGAGTTTGGCTGTTGGCAGACCCAACCAAGGCTTTTTAGTATTTTCAGGTCAGTTCTTTCGGTTATTGCAGTTCAGATTCCAAAAAACTATAAATAAGACCAAGGGGTACCTCATAGGACACGCTTTTAGTGCCTCCTTACTCTCGTTTTCAAGTGCTCTCTGAGGGTACCTTAGCTCGGCTTCTGGCTAAGGAGGGAAGCGCTCAGAGATCTTCCGGGTTTGTGGTGGGACCTCCCTGCCGAGCCCTTAGGTCTGTTTTCTTATTGTCTTCTTCGTTGTTTTTCTTACAGGAGCAAAGTAGGCGCGAGACCACCCCTTCCCCAAGGTCGAACTCCACAAGGGGCCGGATTCTGGTTTCAACATTTTGGTGCAAAGGGAGCAGAGGCAGCTCCAGTGGCAACAACAGCCGAGGTGGGGGCACCAGGAGCCGACCGCCGGCTGGGCTGGAGACCTGAGTGGCAGGGGCAAGGGCCACCAAGAGGATACTATGGAAGGGGTCACCATCAGGGAAGGCAACATCAGTTCCACCCTCCGGGCTGGAGGCAGGGCCAGAGGCCTCGGCTCCGTGATCAGGAGGAGGCCATGGCCATAGCTTTGGGAGCAAGAAGGGGGATCATGAGGAGGAGGAGAAGGGAGGTCAGGGTGGAGCTGCCCTATTGTGACTTCCATCAGGAGGAGGGGCACGCGACGGCCACGTGCCCGGAATTCTTGGAGATGAGAGGGAATAGGGAGCGGCAGCAGCAGCAGCAGGAGGCGCGGCAGGAAGTAAGGATCGAGGAAGTCCTGCCTCGGCGGAGGAGGATCGTTGCGAGGACTGGTGGATGTCGGGACCCGAGGAGTGATCGGAGTGATCCACGGGGGGAGTTGGGATCGAGGCTTCCCGCAAGGCAAGCCTCCACACCATGTACCGGCGGAGTGTCGCCTCTACATCCCAAAACCCCGCCGCCGGAGGAGAGGATCATCTTCTCCAGGAGTGATATGCCAGACCACGAGGATCCGTTCTGTGATGCGCTGGTCATCAAGGCCGCCATCGAAAATTTCACTGTCTCTCGGATCCTCGTGGACAATGGGAGCTCTGCCAACGTCGTTTTCAAAAAGGCGTTTGACGAGATGAAATTGGAGGCTAAGAGGGTGCTGGCCTCGGACGGGCCCTTGTTCGGTTTCTCAGGAGAAAGGAAGGAAGTAGAGGGAGGAGTTGGCCTCCATGTCACCCTGGGGGGGCAGTCCCGAAACTGCAAGTTCGTAATTGTGGACGCTCCCAGCAGCTACAGCGCAATCTTCGGAGGCCCCTTATCAGCGCCTTCCGCTGCGTCCCTCATATTTCCATCAATGCTAAAAGTTCAACGCCGAGGGGATCCAGGTCAGAGTCAGGGGGGACCCAAAGATGGCACAAGAGTGCTATGTCACCGCGGTGAACACTATCTCTTGGCAGGAGGGCCGAGGAGAGGGTCGGAGGATGGAGGAGGCCGAGCAGGAGGTTGTCAGCGAGGAGCTGGGGATAGATAGTCGCGCAGAGGAAGCAGAAGGAGGAGATTTGGAGGAGGTAGCCGAGGTGAGGGGCGCGGGAGAAGAGATGGAGGTAGAGGTCCCCGTCCCGAATGAAGGGGATGCTGAAGGATGGGCGGAGAAGTCCAGGCTGGAGGCCGTGGAGGAAGTGGTAGAGCTAGAGGTGCTCACACGTGGAGGCAGGATGGAGAAGATCCGCGTCAGTGGGGGGGGCTGACCCCGGAGGACCAGGGCAGGATGCTGGAGTGCATCCAGAAGAACGTGGACATCTTCGCCTGGAATGCCGCGGAGATGCCGGGGGTTGACGCGGATGTGGCTTGCCACCGCCTCAACCTGTACCCGAGAACACGCCCCGTTCAGCAGAAAAAGAGATCCACGGCAGACAAGCTGGCGAAACCCATCAGGGAGGAGGTGGCGAAGCTTCTCAAGGCCGGCTTCATGTCCGAGATTCAGTATCCCGGCTGGGTCTCCAATGTTGTGATGGTTAAAAAAAGGAGACGGTCGTTGGCGATTGTGTATCGATTATTCCTTACTTAATAAAGCTTGTCCTAAGGACTGTTATCCTTTGCCTCGGATCGACGCGCTGGTTGACTCAGCCGTCGGCTTTTCTGTAATGAGTTTTTATATGCCTTTTCAGGTTACCATCAGATCAGGATGCACCCCGCAGACATCAAGGATGTCTCGTTCATCACAGGGGACGGCTGCTACTGCTACAAAATGATGCCATTCGGGCTGAAGAATGCTGGGCCACTTACCAAAAAATGATGGATAGGGTCTTCAAGGAGCAGAGGGGGAAGAATTTGGAGGTATACGTGGACGACCTCATGATCAACAGTCGGGATGTAGACTCCCACCTCCGGGACCTGGAGGAGACCTTCTCCACCCTGCGCAGATACAAGATGCGGTTGATCCCTTAAGTGTGTCTTTGGGGCCAGCCGGGGAAAGTTATTGGGGCATCTCCTCACCCCGCGGGGGTCGAGCCGAATCCAGACAAGGTCAAGGCTATCTGGAGCGGGGGTCCCCGCGGAATGCAAAGGAGGTCCAACGGTTGACAGGGAAGCTAGCAGGGCTGAGTCGCTTCCTTTATCGGGCAGGGGAGAAGTGCTCCCCCTTCTTCAAAATGCTGAGGGGGTGGTCAGAGGTTTGAATGGACCAAGGAATGCGAGGAGGAGTTCCAGGCCTCAAGGCGCAGTTGACACAGGCTCCGCTGCTCCAGGGGGCCGAAGGAGGGGAGGATTTGTTCTTATATCTCGGGGTCGGGGCAGAGGCTCTGAGCTCCGTCTTGGTCCGAGAAGAGGGGAAAGAGACAGCGCCCTGTCTATTACGTCAGCCGGGTCCTGAGGAAGGCGAGCTCCGGTATCCGATGTTGGAGAAACTTGCATTCGCCCTAATCATCTCGGCTCGGCGGCTGCGACCTTACTTCCAGGCACACTCAATCCGGGGTGGTGACCGACCATCCCCTCCGCAACATCTTCGAGGGGGTGGAGCATTCAGGCCGGCTGGCCAAATGGTCGGTGGAGCTGAGCGAGTTCGATGTCTCCTTCGTTCCGCGGCTCTCGATCAAAGCTCAGGCGATGGCCGACTTCCTGTCCGACTACGTGGTGGAAGTAGCAGAGGAAGAGCTCACCCGCCCGACTCCTGGACAGTGAGGGTGGATGGAGCCTCAGGGAGGCACTCCCTTGGAGTGGGGGTGGTCCTAGAAAGCCCTCAAGGGACTCGAATTGAGCAGATGGTGGTGGTGCACTTTCCCATTACCAACAACCAGGCCGAGTACGAGGCCGTGATAGCGGGGCTGCGCCTGGCCAGGGAGCTGGGGGTACTGGATGTGGAGGTCCTCACTGACTCCATGGTGGTGACTTCCCAGATCAACGAGGAGTTCGAAGCAAGGGAACCCGCCCTGAAGTCAAACTTGGCCAAAGTGAAGGGGGGTCATAGGCACCTTCCAGACCTCTCCATCTGACACGTGCCAAGGGGAGAGAATGAAAAGGCCGACCAGCTAGCGAAGCATGGCCCCCGGGCGGGGGGCACCATCACCGACCTGTTCCGCCCCTCCATCGAAGAAGGGGAGCTCATGGAGATCGACCAGCAAGCTTCGTGGATGGATCCAGTAGTAGTTTTCCTCTCACGGGAGAATATCAGGAGGGGGTAGACAGGATGAAGCTGAGGCACAAGTCAGCTTACTACCTCCTTAACGACGGGCAGCTATATAGGAAGACCCTCTCCGGGATGCTGGCTCGCTGCGTAGCCCGAGGGCGGCACAGAGGATCTTGGAGGAAGTTCACTTCGGGGAGTGCGGGAGCCATTCCGGGAGTCGGACCCTGGAGGGAAGGATAGTCAGGCAAGGGTATTTCTGGCCCACCTGGGCCCGATGCCGTGGAGTTCGCAAGGAGATGTCATAAGTGCTAGCTGTTTGCCCCCCTCCAGCTACAGCCGCCCCAAAATCAAGAGTATCACGGCCCCCTGGCCCATTGCAATCTGGGGAATGGATTTGGTTGGACCGTTTCCCCAGGCCAGCGGTCAGAGAAGGTTCCTCCTAGTGATGATCGATACTTCTCGAAGTGGATGGAGGTGAAGGCGTTGGCAAGGTGACCTCCCAAGTGATCAGAACTTTGTTTGGGAGGAGATCATCTGTCGCCATGGGCCTGCCCCAGGCATCGTCACAGACAACGGACCCCAGTTCGCCAGTGCCGAGTTCACCAGCTTCTGCGAGCAGCTTGGAATGACCTCAGGTTCGCCTCGGTCCACCAACCCAGGAGAGTAACGGGCAGGTGGAGGCCGCGAACAAAGTCATCGTCAATCTCCTCAAGAAGAAGGTGGATAATTTGAGGGGGAGCTGGGTAGAGCAGCTCCCCGCAGTTCTTTATGCCCTAAGCACCACCCCTAACACGGTACGGGGGAGACCCCCTTCAAGCTCTCCCATGGGTACGAGGCGGTGCTCCCCATAGAATTTGAAGTCCAAACGCCGCGAGTCGAGGCGGCCAGAGAGGTCGAGAGGAATGGCGAGCCGATAGAACGAGGGGGTGCTGAGACTCTCCCTTGACATGGTGGAAGAGTTGAGGGACCTTTCGGCCATCCGACAGGAGGAGGTAAAAAGAAGGATGGCCAAATACTTTGACAAACATGTAGTGTCAAGCAGTTCGCGGAAGGAGACCTGGTGCTGAAGAAGGTCGACGCGGCAGGGAGGTCAGCGTCGTAGGGAAGCTCAACCCAGCTGGGAGGGGCCATTATTGTGAAGGAAGCTTTGAAGTCAGGGGGCTATCGGCCCAAAATGTAGAGGGCGAGACCCTGAGTCTCACCTGAGTGGAGACGACCTGAAAAGTGTTTTCCTAAGCACCTGTAAGCAACACGTTGGTTATAATGAATTCATTTTTTTGCCACCCACCCCCAGTATTTGCCATAGCCGCTCTGCACAGACGGAATTGGAATGTATTGGACCGAGAGATCCCGTTGCCAGGCTCGCAC